>JAWWES010000041.1:13562381-13682198 GCA_035583135.1 Lophotriccus pileatus | reverse complement strand
ACCACGTAGTATTCCCCTTTCACATCTATATTTACTAATAAATGCAAAGAAGAAACACCACCAGAGCAGGGTCTGGATAAACTATGGTCAGGCTCCTCCCTGACCTGCACTGAGAGGAGATGAAGGCAAACAAAGAGGGGACAGAAAGGATTGCCTCTGCCAAAATGTTTCCCAGGTGCTGTAAATACTGCCCATGGATCCTACGGACAGCATTTCAGGAAGGGGAGTTTAGCATTTCTGTTACCTACCCCACTATCCCAGCTGCTGACATGTGAATTGCTTTTGGCCAGCCTAAGACACTGTACTTCATGCAACACTTTCACCTCCAAACTGGAGTTTGTTCTTAGCCACAGTTCCAAAGCCACCACTTCTCTCTATAGGCTATGTGATACTTTTCCAAACTTAAGTGAACAGTTTGAAGTTTGGGGTTTTTTAATACATTTTATTTTTAATGCACTCTACAAGAAACAAGCTCAGCTGTGAAAACAGAATACTAAAGTTGTTTACATGATGAGTTTGCACACAGTACTACCTAAAACATCTTGTGATAAAAAGGAATGATAATATGTTAAAATGAAGGGATCACTTCTCCAAAAGATGTTATCGGAAGGATGTATGAAAACCTATAAAATCCCTAATGGATTATTATCTGAAAAGCAATTGGACATGCAACATAGAGTTTCTTTTCGTTTCATTAAAAATCTCCTAAAGCCTAAGGGGAAAATGCATAATTTAAAAGAAATATATACGTTGGACAGTTTAGTCACAAAAAATATTGAAGGATAAAAACCTAAGCAGGCAGCAGCCTTAATGTCATGGAGTCATCAGAGAAAATCAGACTTGCCAATTACCAAATCTTCTCAATTATCCTGACAACATTACAATTGTCAATGTAATTGTCCCTCCTTCAGTCAGACTTAAAGCACAGTTGGGTCTGAGAGGACTCAAGAACAACTCAGGTTACTGGCCATCCAAAAATAAATGCCACATGGGATTCTGCTCTGCCCAATTTGAATTTAAGTCATGTCTACAATAGAAGATATATTGTTCTGTAACTGCTGGGCAACTTGGATGACATTTTAGCATTGTGTCAGCTTGGGGGCTTTGCTTTGTTTGTCAAAGGTTTGCTTGTTTGTTTTTTATGCTACTTTCTGGATTTTGTTTTAAAATGCAGAGCCAGGGAACACAACAGAAACCTACACAACTTTAAAAATCAATGCTTGAGTATAAACCACAAGAAAAATATGCACCACCAGTACTTTTTGCCAGCCGATCTGTTTACAGATCTCAACAACTATTTTGCAGTATCCAAATCAACAGTCAATATTCAAGCAAAACCTCATTTCAATGACCAGCTTATTCATTATAAGTCTGTCATAACTTGTAAATATCTTCAGTCATTAATTATAAATGATGCTGAAAGAGTAGACAGAGTTGCTACTACTTGTGCTGTAATTCACAAAACAAGGTATGCAATGATCTTCAGCAAAAAAATTAATGGTTTATTTGCAGTCACTGTCCAATGTTACCTATTCAGCATTTCATTTTTAGAAACTGGAATTTAAAGGCAAGTTTCTCAGTCTTGACTTTCACCACCCCTCTGGGGATTCAGCTGCACATCCATGTTGAGCAGAAACCCCAAGCTCGGCTCTGTCCTGAGGCTACAGCGAGGTGCACTCTGCCCTCTGCTCCTCCCAGGTTTCAGCTCTGCAGCTGCTGCACAATAGACCTGGCGATTAAACCTGTCAGGAAATGTGCTTTGCTTCCATTAAACTCCTCTCTAGCCTCTATTAAACTCCAAAAGTATTCTGGCTTCTTTCCAGTCCCACTCCTGCTCTCTTTCATTCTCTCATTTACATTCAGTACAGTATTTGTTCACTTTTCATGTTAATTGTTTTAATATTCTTAACTTATCTTCAAACCTTCAATTTCCATTTGTTACATAACCTCATCTTGTCCTCTTTTGTATTTTTCTTCTTTTATCCAGCTTTTTTCCTCTCTCATTATTCTAAGCTTTTTTCTCCCTATATTACTTTCTTGTACTCCCAATTTCTTGCCAGCTGAAAAAAGATGTTTCCTGTTATCAACTCTTTTTTTTTTTTCTCTTTTGTTTGCTTGCACAAATTAAAAAAGCAAGACAGTTAGAACTCAAAAGCATCTGTGGACCAAATCCAAACACCAATACGTTTTATATGTGGATTCACTTAACTTTTAGGGGATGCAAGGATATCTTAGAAATAAAATAACATTTTATTAAATAGGAATAACACTTCATATACACCAGCAAACAGTTTAACAAAAATACTGAAGACCATAAGCTCTCCCTGTTGACACATTACACCACTTTTCTGTTGCAGAAAGCTTTTCTGACACAATGTGAAAAGATAATGGCAAATTACTAAATTAGCATCACATCAAGCCTAGTGTTTCAACTGCAGAACAAAGTCTTTTCTCTGGCTTTCATCAAGTCCACTTAGAGTTTTGTGAGAGTAAGAATAATCAAGATGATACAGCTGTCTCTTCAATCTTATCTAGACTTATAGTCGTGAGGGCACAAGCAGTCTGTGGGAAGAGACAGCAAGCCTCCAAAAGAGCAGCAGAAACTCCAGCAAGGCCACACTACCTACGTACAGTTCTGACACGACAGTACTGAACTTCCTCCAGTTACAACTATATTACTGACTAGTATTCAAGACAACTTGGGATTTTTTTCAAAAGTTTTCTTCTCCGTGGTTTGGGGTTTTTTACTGCAGTGAGGCTGCACAGTACCAGAAATGTTTTGAAGTCATAGTCCTGCAGGAACGTGAGCATATAGATAAAACATACAGGTACTATAGTGATGGTTTTCACCAAAAAATTTGAAATAGTTAAATCCTTCAAGCCCGCTCTTCCTCCCACCCCCAAACCCAGAATTTCTTCCTTCTTCTAATTTTTTTTTGCTTAAATAAAAAACTGATGGGAAAAATTAGTTTCAAATTTTACCTTAAGATGGTTGTCTTCCCCCAAGTTTTAACTATGGGTGACTGGGCACTTGAAAATATCTAAACACCACTGTTCTAACAAAATTCTGGGATATGTTACTATTATAAAGCTAATCTATAGTAACTGCTTCTCTGGAATATAATCTCCTTCACAGGGCCTTTCTCAGTCTCCTGGCAGCCAGATTTGGGACTCCAGGCTTGAAACTGTGAGCTTCCATTTTCAAGATGAGAAAATACTAGAATGATAAGAAACTTAGAAGTTAAACCATTTCAGACCTGCACACACCAGCGTGAGAGATGCTTGTCTAAAATAGTGTGACTTTATCTTTTACAGGTCAGTTAAGATGGCAAGAGCCATAACAAAAAGGAAGCATTTTTTCTACATCAGGCACTTTATCAAACAGCAGTGAACCTTTGTTCTTAGGGGGAAAAAAAAGGAATCAAAGCAATAGGTCACTGAGCTTTATTCTTCTACTGACTAAATTTATCATGCCAGAATTTGTTCCTGTGAGAGTCACAATCTCCTTAGCCTATTTTTACATTTTGCTTCTCTTTTAGATCCACCTCCTCAATGCAGAGGTTGTTCCACATACTGTTCTCACCAATTCAGTAACATCCTGTTCGTGATGAGAGTTCTTGGTTGCTCTCGGCTGGATGTTACGCACGTACATGGCTGATTCAAATATGATGCAAAACTATTTCTGTGCAAAAACTAGATCAGTTTATTGCACCATGAGAAGGACTGAGCACAGTCCTCAACGATTCTTACAGTGATTCTGGTTTTCCTTTCCTTATCCTCAAGAGAAATCCAACTACACATGGATTTCATTGCTCTCGTTGGCTTCACTACTTATACCCAATTTTTAAGCAGAAAATTTATATCTGATTTCTCAACACTTAACCATGGAAGTTCTACATTTTTGTTGTTCTCTCCATGTATCTCTTGTAGATATTTTTTTGCTTTTTAGGATCTCTTCTACTACTGAGCACACTCCGTGACTATTTTTAGACACCTGCAAAATTCCTCTAATACTAATACTTTTTGATTCAAGCTTTTCTTTTCTAAAATTGAAGAGTTACTCAGTAAAGCATATACAAATTGGGGAAGTATTAAATTATTCTACAATTGTCTTTTTCTCTATATTTTCATTTCTCCTTTTGATTTGATTATGGGGACTTAAATGAGTTTTTCAGACATGTACAAACTCACCCCGATGGCCTCGCTTCCTCACAGTAAAATACAAGATTTAACAAATTCTTTCATATCAGAAAAAGTGAAAAGTCTCAAGCTAGACTATTAGAATAAGTCAGGGCCCATCATGGATGCTGCCACATTAAGTGGTCACAGTATAGCAGAGTGTCATGGAAATACATAAGGAGAAAGGGAGCAACTAGAGGCTGAATTCCCTGTCAGGGAAAGCCAGGCAACAGCAAGTTGGGGTCATCAGCCTACTCTTCTATGGCCTACAGAAAGGGATACCAGGATTTACAGCAGCACCAAAAGTACAGTGAACACCAACCCTTAAAACATTTTTCATTACTGTTTTTAGTAAACACGTTTGCAAAATCCCTGAAGGAAAGTCCACACAACCCTAGACCCTCCAACCATAGCCAGTGCCTGCTTTCCCGCTGCAAGAGAACAGCAACCCCAGAATGACACAACTAAACATTATGAAGAGGAAACCAGTGCTTAAAGGTTTAATACAATCTGACAGTTCCTTAAGGTACCATTTAATCAGAGCATTAGAAGGCAATCACCAATTTCTATGTAAGCAAACCATCAATAGACAGCTGCTTACTTGTATCCGAAAAATGTGCTTTCATGGGAGAATGAGTTTCTTGCACACCTGATAACTAAAAAATTTAGTTAAACTGGATTATTAAAAAACACTGGATATTGCAAGCAGTTCACAATCCAGCCCTTTAACAACAGTGCCTTCATGTGTTTATCATAGGCATTTTATTATTTTAAAACTAAGGTTCAACTATGGTTTACAGTTGTAATTCTGTCCTCCTACACATCCACAAGTAAATTTGGTCAATTTCAAACTATTTGTAAAGCCTCCTACATGGAAAGCAGTTTGAGATTTTAAAACATACGAAGTTTAAAATAAACAAAGTCAACCTACCAGTGTCATAAAGCTTGTGAACTGTCTATTTTTTGTTCTAGCCTAATAAGGCATCCTAAAGTAGAAAGAACCAAATTGTGAGAATGACTGTCCTTGGCCAGAGGTTGTATGCATATCGTATTTCATAACATTTTAATAATGTTTATTATGTAAGTTTCCCTAATTAACTTCTAAACTTACTTCTACATTTGGCATCTGTAACATCCTGTGGCAATGAGTTCCAATATGTAATTATGTGTTGTGTGAAAAATCGCTTATTTTAAACCTACTGCTGGGTAAGAGCTAAGAGTCATCAAAAACGTGTCATCAGAAATGATGAATAATCATGATCTCCCCATCCTCTCCAGAACATTAGCAGCTTTATATACCTCTTGCATCTCTTCTGACCTAATTTCCAAGCTGCAGAGTCCTGTACAGGTATCTCTTTCCCCACACATAACCCAGTTTATTCGTAATAAAAGAAAGGACATCTGCAACTGTTGGTACTGTTTCAGATCGGTCAGGATGTTGTCATGATGGTTGTATAGAATGATAATGCAACTTCAAGCCCTCTTTTTTGAATAGTAACAATTTAGACTGCCATGCATATTAGTTAGCCAGTTCTCTCCTGCAAGCATTATTGTATAGTATTGTACAGTTAATGCACTTGCCATTCTTCCCACAACTGTTCACAGATTTGGGGGATCTTAATATTGTGAATGGTGTATGAGTACAAGCTATTATTTCATTGTTTAGTTCCTTTCACAGACTTATTAAAGCAGCAAAGATCTTCATATAGATCCCTGTAGGAGTCTACTCTTGGCTTGTGATAACTCATCTTCTATTCTCATTCTTTTTTTTTTTCCTATCTTAAATAATTATTAACCAGAAAGGACTTCTCCCCCACTTTTGTGACTATCTGATTTCTCCAAGAAAGAAACTTTGCCAGAATCTGTGATGGACTATGATGGTTAATTCAGATGGGATATACAGTTCTAACATGACCATAAACTCACATTCAACTAAATTATGATCTGTCTACAAAAATCATGCTGGCTCTTTTATTTTTATTCTGCATGTATATGTTAATTTTCATATTTACAAATGCATATCTTCCCATTTGACTATGAAGTTTTAATTAATTTTGATAAAGACAGAAATAAAGCTTTCTGGGCTGTAGCTTCATGTAAATTATGCTACATTTCCAAATTCAATCATTATGTATTCAAATTAATCTGAACCTGTTATTTTTCATTTTAATCAGCTTGATCTGAAAATTCTTCCCCAATACTTGAGTTTGAAACAGACCACCTAAGACATCTTAAGTAAGCTCCAATGCAAAAAGCTCCATATATCCTCTATAATTAACACAAATGCAAAGAGAATCTTTGTGAGATTTGGTGCTTAATATTTATCTTATGCTTCTCACAATGTCTTGATTCCTACTGGGCCTGGAGACTACTAGGTCTCTTGTCTCTGTTGTGACTGAAGAATTTCTCAAAGCTTTTTCTGTGCCTGTCTTTTGGTTTTCACACATAACTTACCAGTTTTGTATCCAAGTGTTTCCCACAGTTGGTTACAATCTCTACTTTTTGAAGTCTCTTTACCTGTTAGAGATTTTCCTCCTTTGCAGTTCAATAATACTGAGTTTGGGGTTTTTTTCTCTTGGTTATGACAGATGGCAGATGTTTACTCTAACATTTAATATGGTAGCTCTTGACACCAGTAAAAGCCTTATCCTTTTAGCTGTTCCTTTTAACAATTTCCTAAGAAGCATGCTCCCTTAGGCACGGTTCTTTCTGTAACATGTTACAGCAACATATTTTATACTTCCTCTTAAAACAACATGGCAAACATATTCATCATGGTTACTCTTGTAGGGTAGCCCAACAGCAATTTCATCTAAAACAAGGTCTTGTGCATTGCACATTTGTCAAGAGCTACTCCTCTTGTGAGCTGACAGCTTCCCAGAAAACCCAATACATCATCCTTCCCTTCCACATTTACTGAGTCTTCATGCACATAACGGAATCATGTAATAACAGAAAATGGTTCTTCCCTCAGCATTTTACCTCCTGTGGCATTTTATAGGAATGTTCCATCTATTAACACGACCACTGTAACCCTCACCCTCTTTTGCTCTATTTGCACACCAATTCAAACCATAAATGTACTTTCCTGTCTAGACAAACACAGCTTTGACCATAAACCCTAAAACAAAACAATGCATCTCCCAGAGCAGTTTGCATTCTTGTGTCTATATAAACATTTGCCCTTATACTAACATTCTCTTTTACCAATTCTCTGCGATGTCAAATAGATCAACATCTGGATTCCCAATCAGCATTCCATCTCTCACACTCAATTTTTCACATTTCAGATTTTGTCCAGAAGACCACCTGCAACTGCTACTGGTCTAATTGACTAATTCTAATTCTTTATAAAGAGAAGCAAGTAGGAAATACATACATGACGGTGTTAATCCCTGACAGTTGTTGAAACATCTGCAGACCACAACCCACAATTAAGGCTCTTCGAGTTGGAGGGTATGTTAGCATTCTGCAGATCACAGGTCCAGCTTAAAAAAAAACAAGACAACAACAAAAGAATACATAACAGTTCTTAAGCGATCGCTATCAAGACAATGTTGCCAGGCATAGCAGGCTTTACACCTTAGTTTCAAACAAACTTGGATTATTTCAATTATTTTTGAACAATTCAGTCATTTCAGTTCTGCTTTTCTGCACTGTACTACAAAGCTGATTTTTCAGGGAGTCCAAGCAAAAAAATGAAACAATTTTTGTACATGGTGTCTGCTACTGATGTCAAATGTACAGATCTCCTATATCATACTAACAGATGGCACATCTGCTGCAACTGAATGTACTCAGTTATCACAAAATATCACTGTTGTTTCTTTCCTAAAAGCTTCCACTGTTGTTGACAGGTTGTTTCAGAAAGGCCATTACTCACTGCTAAGATCTGGATTTTGGAAATGAAGTGTTCTCCCTAGTCCCCAAAAGACTCAATTTCCACAAACCAGTTGCAAGTGTGGGTACTTTGAAGGTACTATTCTGCACAGCTCTCGAGGCCAGCAGAGGGAGCAGAAATTAATTACATGTTTCCATACCTTTGGTAGCAATGGTATGAGGCTGCATTCAAAATGCAGAAAACAGTTTCTTAATGAAGAAAAAAAAAAACAAACCACCAAATTTCTGGCTAACAGAAAAAGTTTAAAACTGTTTAAAACTTTCAAAGTTTTATGGAAGAAAAAAAAAAGTAGTACAGAAAGCTACGGAAGAATAGGAAAAAAATTTAAATCCCTGACTCTAGTATTTACATTCATTTCTATCTGCACAGAGTAATCCTTTTTTACCAGTATAGCCTGCTGAAAAATTCTATGTTTTACACATCTTATCACATCTGGTATACCCATTCAGAACATCTAAACACAATATGATTAGGCCAAAATAGCTGCCATCCAAAAAAAAAGGGAGGTAGAAAAGGATCTACAATTTTACCTTTTCAAAGTCTTTCCTAAAACCACAGAAAGTATTAAAAGTATTCGTTCAGTAAAAAACCCTACATAGGTCTGTTAGTGAAGAATTTACATGCAGATTTTCAGCTTCAGAAAGCTGACAATCTTTGAACAGTTTCAAGAGTGGGACTCAAGAAGGGGGTTTAGATAATATTTTCTTCATTGAAAGATAATCAGATCTGCCTAAGAAAAATTTATTTTCATTTAAAATGATGGTATTTATAATTCATAGCTCAACTGTATCATCATTTAACTTTGCTTCCTTAATATTAATAGCAGAATACAGCCTGATGAATTTTCTAGCTGGTTTCCAAGTAACATTTGGACAGTACACAGTCCCACATGTCCTGCCATTTAGCCACACCATCTTCGAGCCAAATCAAGTGACAGATAAATAGAGTCAATCCACAGATATTCTCAAGCAAGAGATGTGACATCACTGAGCCAAAAAGTACATCAAAGGGTTCCATAGTCAAAGTGGCATTTCCTCGGTGGAAAATCAGAAAGCTGGAACTCACTGCTAGTTAGGAGCAGTCCAGAGCTCAGAAATACTCTGGGATTTCTCCTGAACTCCAAGCTTCACAATGAAAAAGGATTTACTAACTAATGTACCTATGAATTTCAATTCACCAGTGACAGCCCTCAGGTTCTCATATTCGGCATCACACCTGAGCATGGAGGCTTTGGGCCTTAAAATCCTTATCTGGCAACTGACTCTGCAGCATCTGTTCTAAATCCAGGCTGTTGAGATCTTTATAAACTTCCTATAAGGGCCTTAACCGAGTTCAAAATCTGTCCTTATCCTCAAGGGACCTTTTAGCCAACCTACATCTTATAGTCCATCATCAATGGTCATGCTCACTGAATAAGCTGGAACTCTACAGCAGGGGCTATCAGGAGTGTAGGCAGAAATGTCCCAAGGAACTCATGCAAAGTTTTTAACAATTCCTGATCCACTCAGCTATTCGATGGAATTTATATAAAATTCTGTTCACAATGACCCATTGTACAAAACAATCGAAAAGGAGGCACTAAAATGAATAGTTAGAAATTAAAGCAGCTGTTCTCAGACAATGGCTTGCAACTCAGAGGGAGTTGTGAATGCTCAACAAAACTCCATCACATAAATCAGTTTGTCTGCTTGAAGTGGGGCCCTGTAGAAATTTTGCAATAGAGTACATGCACCAAAGTTTGGACCTTTACGTTAGAATTTCACACTTTAGATCTTTAGAACATCCAGTCAGCTAAGTTCAGTAAGCACTTGTAATTTTTCAGACTTCTGATTAATTGTATCACAAAAATGGTGATAAAAATTATCATACTCATTCCAGCCAGCGTTTCAAAAGATTCACTCCAAATCTGTACCATGGCAACTGCCACATATAAATAGGCATACACAAAATTAAAGGATTTTCTTTCATAAAATTCACAGGCTTCAGGTTTACAAACCAATAAATGGAATGAAAGAAATAAAAGAAACTGCTAATCTCTATGTTAAAGGAGCTTTACCAACTCAATGAAAAAGCCCAAAGGACTTTGACTATGAGGTGAGTGGCTTTTAAAACAGAAAACGTGTGTGAAACCTTTTATTAAAATTATCTACTTCTGAAACTAGCTATGTTGTATTTGCATTTTCCTATCATCAATCCTTCCATCCATATTGCTGAGTTCATATGTGACAGCCTTCTTAAAAATAAACAACTCTAGAAAGAACATGGGTTTTAACTACAGAGAGTAAGTCTAAAGTAAAAAATTAAAAACAAAACAAGGTTTCAGAATTAAATACATTTTTCTTCTGAAAACCAAAATTGTACTTCAGTAGTTTCTGATAACTCTGCAGATAAAATGAAGTGTATTGCAATCACAGGAGCTTGGGTTCAATCCACTGCCAACTAAAAGACAGAGATAATTTTCAAAGGCGACACAACAAAAACCCTAGCTCTAAAAGGAGTTTATATAATGAAAACAGAAGAATGAGTATTAATGACATCTTAGTATCTCTGTGTGAAAATGTACTGCATTCTCTTCCAGGGAAATGAAAATATTGTAGGATAAAATCCTACAGCAAATGCAGGTAGACATCTGGTACTTGGAAATCTTGTGATTTCCCATCCCTCAAATTATTAGAAGAATACCTAGCAAAATTTCACAGCCAGGAAATTATGGTTAGAGACTGGGCTCTGCCAAAGTCATTTGCAGGTTCAAACATTTATTTGCCAGCTAATCTAGGTAACAGCTTGTAGCAACAGCCTAAAACTATGTAGGGCTCCTGCCAGCATTTCATGTTCTGTAGAGGGTTGTTTCCAAAAAAGCAGACTTAGTCAAGCAACAAGACAGTCACTCCTCAGTTTAGCATTAATTAAGCTCAAGATTCAGATTTGTTTTTGGGACCTTTTCTTGTTCTAATACCAATCAATAACCTCTATCCACCCAGATAAATCTTCAAGGAATTGATCTACAGTTAAAAATAAGGGATCAAAGAAAATAAAGTTCAGGTTTGTGATCTCAGTAACAGAGGACAAACATGGGAACCATTTCTCTGTTTGAACTCCCCTCACAAAATGACAGTTTCCAGTCCAGCTTTCTCTGCATCATCTGCAGAACCTTCCTGTAGAATCTTACTTCACCTAAGCCTCCTCCTCTAAAGCATTTAAACCTAGCTATTATTTTCTCTGTGTCCATGACATACTGAAGTAAAAACCTTTTTCCTCTCCTTGTCTATTACGTGATTATTTTCTAAAAGTATCAACTTCATTCATTTTTCCTTTTTTGTAAAATTTAACAAATCAAAAGACAAATAGCTTTAAGATCAAAACTGCATTAATTATGCTGAGAAGATGCAAAATAATTTTACTTAAGTACCATGGCTCTTTCTCACTGTCTTATATTATTTCCAGTGGTTGAAAGAACCACTCCCAGCACTAGAAGAAACTTCCTCCCTCATATAGTTCACTAATCCTTTGAGAAAGTTTGCTTGAGGTTTTTTTCCTTTCTTCTTTACGGCGTGGTTCCCTATCAGCCAAGAAGGAGAAAAAACCATCAGCTTTGCCTAATCACTGTGTCTTAGTATTTTTCAGCTTTCCACAGCAAAAACATCCACTGCTATGAGTACAGACTGGAAGAAGAAGTCATTGGAAGCAGCCCTGCCGAGAAGGACTTGGGGGTTCTCCTGGACATGAGCCAACAGTGTGCGCTCACAGCCCAGAAAACCACCTGTATCCTGAGCTGCATCAAAAACAGTGTGGCCTTCATGTCAAGGGAAGTGATCCTGCCCCTCTTCTCTGCCCTTGTGAGATCCCACCTGGAGTGCTGCATCCAGCTCTGGGGTCCCCAACACAAGACAGACATGGACCTGCTGAAGGGAGTCCAGAGATGCTCAGATGCACAAGATGCTCAGAGAGCTGGAGCATTTCTCCTATGAAGACAAGCTGAGAGAGCTGGGACTGTTCAGCTTGGAGAAGAGATGGCTCTGGGGTTATTGTAACCTTTTAGTACCTAAAGGGGGCTTATAAAAAAGGTGGAGAGGGACTTTTTACATGAGCAGATAGTAATAGGACAAAGAGGAATGGTTTTAAACTAAAAGAGGAGAGATTTAGATTAGATATTAGGAAGATAGACTTCACTGTGAGGGCGGTGAGACACTGGAACATGTTGCCCAGAGAAGCTGTGGATTCCCCACCCCTGGAAGTATGCAAGGCCAAGGTGGATGGGGTTTTGAGCAACCTGGTCTAATGGAAGATTCCCTGCCCGTGGCAGGGGGGGGTTGGAACTAAATGATCTTTAGGGTCCTTTCCAACTCAAACCATTCTATGATTCCATGCTAACAAGACAGCCTGCTCCAAAAGCAAATAAAAGCTAATTAGACATAACCACTTTGATTCTAGAGAATTAAATAGTGAAGGGAGATTTTCCATGCCTAGATGAACTGAAAAGGGTTTTTTGTTTGCTCAAGAAACCCAGATTTCAAATAAATGGTCTCTCCAAATGCTCTTTTTAATCCACATATTGAGAACAGAAACCCTAATATAGATTTTTTTTGTTTTGTTTTGACAGCAAGTTGAGTCAGTCTTTGGAAGTTCTGAAAACAAAGACATTTTCTTTTATCTGTAAAAGGAAAAAAATCTTTTCTTTGATACCACATTCTTTGATATAAAGCTCTGGTGACAGAAAATCTATATGACTGAGTACTTGCACAAAGGCAGCAGCATTTAAGAACACCTTTGAATAGGACAAGAAGCAGAGGCAAGTAGGGAAGCAAAAAAAAAAGGAGTGCATTTTGGCTCTGTATGACATGTTCTCTATAGAAAACAGAACCTACTGTAATGAAGTCCTTTAAAACTAAAGAAACCGTGACAAAACAGACAACAGAGAGGAGTGGCCAGTGACATGATGCCAGTGGGAGTTGAGAGAAGCAGCCACAATGACCAATGAGAACCTGTGCAGGAGGAGGAGGGATCCCAGTGCGGTACTGTGGGACCCGTGGAATGGGGGAATGAGGGAGAGGGAGGTTTACCTGCTTCACTGAGGGACAGAGAAAAGCAAGGATCATATTGTGGTTTCCTTCTAGCTGGGGAAAGCACCTTAGAGCAGACTTGTGCATACCTACTGCCTGCAAATCAACATTTCTCTTCACAGTCTGCTCCAGAACTGCCTTACACAGCAAACAGTTATGTCACCCTCACTTAAGGCTGGAGAAAGTAGAGGAGGAAAGATAAGATTATGTAGCTAGCATTACGCAGGCACAACCAAAATAAGCCAAGTGTTGTAACAGCCTGAAGAGCTTCCCACTCCACTCTCTCATCAAGTAGTGAAGTGCAGAGCATTCGGCAATCTGGAATTAGAAAGCTTTTTTTCTTTCCTTTTAAGTTGAGGAAAGACACTAAACAGAGAACTGCAGTCAGGGCAGGTTCAGGAGTGCTATGTTGTGTGTCTGTGTCGTTGTTGCTGTTATCAATTAAAAGAGCACCAAAAATGCTCAGAGTTCCCTCCAAACAAGTTAGTAGTTTAGTCTCAAGCTGATCTTCCCAGCTGTTAGTGTTTTAATATTATTATAAATTACTATTATTAAATAGATACTGTATTTTATTTCCTGGACAACACACTTTAAGCCTTATATTTTCTGCCATTTGTTTCTGAAAAAACTCTTAGTTTAATGATGTTATTTCCCCCCCCATCCCTTGTTTCAAATGAAATAGCTTAATTTCTGCCCTAAGCCAGTAGTTTAACAGAACAAGCAGATTTCTATTTCTTACCCTTCAAAAGAATGAGACACAGGGTCACATTCCGAGGAGGGAAGGGGAAAAAAGGAAAATTTAACAGAACTGAAAAAGGAGCCTAGAGGTCAATGAAAGTCACCACAGGAATTTATGAATACAATCTGTTGCACATTCACTATTTTTGTTCTCCACTTTATTCATAGAACATTTAGCTTATACCATTTCCCTAAAAATGTTTTAAAAACCCCTATTTATCTAAGGGCCTGAAAAACTCCTCTCACTTTTTGAGGAAAAACTCCTCAACTCTTTGGCATAAGAGTTTCATTAAAAATAAAAGGAAAAAAGTTAAATTAGAGATGAGGTCCACATTTAAACAGATTATAAAAACCTGCTTTGAAATCGGTATCATTTTAGCTCAGCTGGATTCCAAAACCACCACAGAGGAGAAAAATCAAAAAGTCACTGTAGGTTAAAGTCAAAGTATTCTAAGTTTGGCTTCTTGAGAACAGGACATCTCCATCAATGGATATATAGTTGACAGACAGCACAGCAAACCTAAAAATAATAAGGCTTGTAGCTAAAAATAATAAGTCTCAAGAAACTGCTTCGATGTTTTACTTTTCTTTTTAAAGCGAAGCATTTGAACTTGAGTACAAAGTTGAGTTCCACTGAAGACAGAATGACGGATACACACTTCAGTATTTCCCCGAACTGCAGCCTAAGATCATACCTTATCTAAAAGTACTAGCTAATTTACTACATTTTAGTATTAACCACCTTCTATCAGAAACACAAAGGGCTCAAAGGCAACCATTGCCACTCAATAACAGCACGTTTTTCAGCAGTGAATGCAGAAAATTTGGACCAGATGTGAAGTCTTTGTATCATGGAATTGGTCAAACACCGAAAGAGATATGCAAACTGGTCATGGTCAAAACTTCACTGATAAGGTTCCTGAGCAAACTGGTCTCATTTATTCTGCTTTATTTAGGAATTAAATTAGAGAGCCTTCAGAGGTCATCCACAAGATTCTTACATGAAATGTACATCATTCTAAAAGCTGTGACGGTACTAGTTAATACAACCAGTACTAATAAAAAAGTAAGTTTGGTACTTCACAGCACACGAAAAAAAAAATCAACCTGAATATCTGGAATTAACAGACTATCACAACACTGCATAATAATGCAATTCATTCTATGTCTAATAAAATCTTATTGGCTTCCCAATATGTATTAGTAGTACTATTTTCACAGTTACCATAAACAACAGTGACTGAAAAGTACCCTTACATACAGGTCCTGGAAAACTCAGCCACCTCCATGCCACCAACAGCTGATCCACCCCTTTCTGCAATTTCAGTATTAGGCTTCATTTATCAAGAACCTGTCAGTCACACTCTACAGGCAGCTAGTACCCTGAATTTATAACCTCTGCAGAGAATACAAATCAATATTGAAAACAGCAAGTGTGGAATACTAAACTGACAACTTCCATAACTGGTATGAAATATGACAAAGCAATAAAGGAGAGATTATTTCATCCTTTCAATATATAAAGGGGGCTTATGAGATACATGGGGAGAGACATTTTACCAGGGTCTGTAGTGAAAGGACAGGAGGTAACGCTTTTAAACTAAAAGAGGGTGGATTAGTTTGGATATAAGAAATAAATCTTTTACTATCAGGGTGGTGAGGCACTGGAACAGGTTACCCAGGGAAGCTGTGGATAACCCATCCCTGGAAGTGTTCAAGACCAGGTTAGATGGGGCTTTGTACAAGCTGGCCTAATGGAAGGTGTCCCTGCCTACGGCAGGGGGTTTGGAACTCTACCATCTCTAAAGGTCCCTTCCAACCCAAACCATTCTATGGTTGTTAAGTGCTGTACAGAGTTCTGGTCCCCTTTGCTTTCTCACCCTCATCTCAAAAAGAGGAATATTGTACAAATGGAGAAACGATGAGAAAAATGCAAAAAGACCTAATTAATGCAATGGCTTCAACACACACCAGTACTCATACTTTTTTTACTAGGCCCCTGGGTACTAAAATGCATATACCATGATACCACACTTCTGGATTCACAACGTGCTAACATTAACAGCCTGTTTAGTGTGATTCTGCCTTCATTAGCATATTAGGCTTCTGCTTTAGCTACAGATGAAGGTAACAAATCAAGTACACTATCCTTCAAGCTGGAGGAAAAAAAGATTAGGAGCTGTGATTACAACAAAATTTTTGTAAAATCAGAAGAGGCACAATGAAGGTGAATAAAGAACATGGTTGTTTCAAGATCAGACAGGAAAAGGGACTGTATAAAATGTCAGATGGAAAGCAAAAAGGGTAATTATGGTGCACCATGTGCTGCCCACTAGCAAGCCAAAATAGCAGCGAGACAGACTTTGTCTGACAAAGCACGGCCATTTCCACCAAAGTGTGAAAAATCCACAATGCAGTGGGTGTATGGTTTTTGTCTATGGTCCGTAAGACAGGAACAAAGTTTTGCTGCTGCAGATTATATCTTGCTGGAGCAGTGATTCCAAATCAAACAGCTGCTTAAGTATTATTGCTGGCTGAACTAGTGATAATTTGCAATATAAACATGTAGAGAACATGATAATATCTTGGTCTATGAACCTAAAAAGAGAGAACTTCTTCACAAGAACTGATTATTATGAAAAGGTGATGTTCATACAGTTTTCAAATCTTCCACTTTCTGGAGGACTTGCATACAGCCTATGTGAATCTTTATGATCCAGCCACTCTGGAGTTTCAAATCTAAGAAAGTACTTCCCAATAAAGCATGCTTCTTCACAATTCTGCATCAGATATAAGCATTACCATCAATGCAAAACCAGCACGGAAGCAGTTTACTTCTATTTGCACGAAGAAGAATGCCTAGGGACAATCAGATTAGTAACCTCTTTTCTGATTTATTCTATAAGGCTGTCAGTGTTAGCAACCAAGTTCCTCCAGCAAGATGCACAGATTGGTTTTAATGTACCTTCACCATGAAGTAAAGTCTTATTAGTTTCCATGAATTAGAGAGAGATAGCCTTTGCATAAACTTCAGAGAGCTCCTCAAGAGCTTTTTGCCCATTGATTAACAGGAGAACATACTGTGGGCCTTTCTTTTCATTAGATTTTTTCTTTTTTTTTCTTTTTTTTTTTTTTTTTTTATAATTTCCAAACCGGTCTCACAGATGTCCTATATCATCAGCTATGAGTAACCTGGTAAAAAAAAAGCTCCTAGACAAAATGAAATTTCAAAAAATAATACTACAATGCCTCACAAAACAACAGGTAAAAGGCATCTTTCCACACAGTGTTGGTTTTAGGGAAAATATAATTAATACTCCATACTGGACAGTTTGAGGTCTCTCACTATGCAATACATCTGCAAGCAATCTATAAGACAAACAGTCTTACATGAAGTAGAGAGCCTTCTCATCATTTTCAGCATAATGAAGATAGAATGGCATTCCCTAAATGCCACGTTTATTAGCAGTTTCCTTATGAATACGTTTTAAAAGGCAATTCTTTAAAAAGCTGCTGAAAATCCAGCAGAGTGTAAGACAACTCTTGATATCTTTCCCCACACTAAATGTGCACTACAAGATGGAAGCATGCAGGACAAGGGCCTTTTCATTGCTTCTCTGCATCTTCACGGATCTAGTAGATAGAAAGGAAGATCATAAAGATTGTATTAAATTATTTAGAGACCTGAAACCCATTTTCCAAGAAGATAAAGAAATCCTCAGACATTTCCTCAGACTTCCAGTGAAGTAGATTTTTATGATGCTTTTATACTCTTATCAAAGGGAGTATAAAAGGACACTACCTGAAGTCAAACACGACACAAGACAAACTTCACACAGCACTGTTCAACATCCTGGTGCAATTCTATGGTTAGCAACTAGTGGCTACCAAATAGCATTTCACTGTCCCCAGAAGCTCCTGGTTTTCCTAGATTTGAGGGCAAAACACACCACAAGCATAGCTGGAATTTCAGGTAATCTTTTTGGTTTCAGGGCAAGTTGCAGATTTCCCAGCCATGATCAGCCAGAAAGACTGGCAAGTGGCACAGAAAGGGGAGAGAATTTTACCCAGACGTGCACATCCCCTCTAATGTACAGCCTTTCCAAAGGCAAAACAACTTGTTATGAAAAACAGATGTTTGTAGGATAAGCATTAAAGAGAAGAGAAAAAATATGAGGTCCTACCTCCTGTTTAACAAAAAAAGAGAGCGGGCAATTACTCCATTTAGAATTGGTCAGGCTGCAGAGACTGATGAACCTGAAGGTATCAGCAAAACTGCTTCAAACCATCAGTGAGTTACAACAGTCTGGTTAGCATTGGATTGAGTCAGGAAACAATGAAAGTTAATTTTCAGTGTCAGATATAAGAAGCATCTGCATCCTTCTATGGATACCAGGAAAATATTTTCATGTTTGTCAGTAAAAGTATCACTGCCCAACTGCGTCTTCTGCCAGCTGTCACCAACCTATAAAGCAGGATAAAAGGAAAAATTCTTGGGCAGGAAGTCCAGGGGAAAGTTGTAAACAAAAACAGAGGGAGTGCAAAGATGGAAGAAAGCTAAGCTGTTTAGGCCACCTACGTTTTAGGGTGGATTTCCAAACATCTCCATTCACTGACCTTGTATTTGCTGGCTTTCTCTGAGCTGCCACTTAATCACTGAGAGAAATCACTACTGCTGATCCTGCAGGCTCTGACACTAATCTGAGAAGCCAGCTCAGTCCCATTCTTCACCTACACACAACTTCCTTTACACATTCTCCAGCTGTACACACATGTATGCACTGTGCACCTACACAGAGGATGAAGACACCAGCAGACAAGCATGGAAGGAGCAAAGTGATGTAAGAGTGACTTGCCTCTCCACAGCACACAGAAAAAAAGGCAGATATCAAATCAAGTCTACAACAAAGAAATGACACTCCTTTTGCTGAGTTCACACTCGCAGGCTGACTTTGGGCAACCAGTCAAAGAGAGGAAGTTTTCCATGGTGGACAGCACCAGGGCAACATACGCTAGACAACAATAATTTTTCACAGAAACAGTGATAGATAAGGAAAAAGAAAAATATGCCCACATACACAAATTGATTTCTGCAAGTGTTTTGCCCGACATAACTGCCAGGCTACAAATGCAGGCAGGAATTACCTTTCATCAATTAACATTCATCTAAAGGGAATGGTACATATTTAAGATTAAATTTAGTAAAAATTGCAGAGTAATGCTAAGATGCAGCAGCCCTCTAACTTGATCTCTGCATCTGACACACTAAACTACAAGCAAGCTACAAGAAAAGTCTGGCCACTGCATGGTAACTTGGAGATCAATTCTACCACAAAGGGAAGTGGTTTCCTTAAGGACAGAAGATACTATGAAATCCTCCTGTCCTTGGAGAAGTGTTAACTTGGACTAGCGTAAGTGAAGGACACAGATAATCCCCCTGCCCAATTATCTTTTAGTTTAACAATATGCCTGTACACTAAACTGCACAACGTATTTTAACACAGATGACTCATTTGTGTAGAGAATGAATTCCTCTGAGGAATACAAGTTTAGGAAGCAGTATGACTTTGTGCATCTCAGCAAGGAAGGCAGCGCAGGGGGCAGGGATCACCAGGTCAAAGTCGTTTGAAGCCGAGGTCCCTGGCTGTACACAACATGTCACTTGTAGGTTTTATGTCTGACCAGATTTAGCCCAGCCCCCTACGCAGAACATTGCCATGGGCTGTTAGAAGCTGCCCTGTGAGACTCCATCACTGATTTAAACATTCACATCTCCAAAAGAGTCCGAGCACATTGAATGCATCCCTGGAGGAGACCTCTGGTTTAACTTGCCCTGAAGGAATTTACACCATGGGCACTAACACACTTCGTGATCTGATCAAACAGGACGTGGGGGTGACGACGAGAGTCACTGCAATGCTACACTGATGTTCGGAGCCAAGATGCTAATGCAGATGCAGCCAATGCATCTTTACTGACAGCAGCTGCAATGAGTCTGTACAAACCACACTAGGAAAAAAGCCATTACAATCTGCTTGTATGAACCATCACGTTTTAATTAAAAGTAATTTAGAAGAAATATAGGACAAAGTTAATTCAGTATTTTGTAAAGTTAGCACGATGTATTCAATCGTGCAGCAGCTCCCTGGGGGTCTGACTTTTATCCTTTTTCCTGTCTCTTTTTAATTCCCTACTTATTAGTAGTTTTGCAAGTTCAGCCTAAAACCTGACAGTCACCTCAGGTCCTCCACCATGACTGTTGATAGCTTTTGACAAAAAACAGAAGAAAATTTTTTTTCTGCAGAATAATTTTTTTCTCTAGAGGTAAGGTCCTAATCCCTGTACTAGGGCTGTACATCTTTTTAAACAAGCTTAGTAAATAGTGACAGAAAACATAGGGGTTGAGGGAGCAACAGGGGAAAAATAAAGTCAAGTTTAGAGAGCTGTCTATGTTCTATGCCCTTTTCTTTCATTCTGGATATTCAGACAACCAATATCTAATCAGGAAAAAAAATTGTTTATAGTTTTAGGATAGATTCCTCAGAAGAGGTATGGCAAGACTGAGTAAGTGGTGTTTTACTTTTTAAAATCGGTTTAAAGAAGTGTTTGCCATGTTGCTACTGGAAGATATCGGAAACCAAAAGTACTCATTCAATGACAAAAACCCCAAACAAGTCTATTCCACTGGGAACACATTTAGTTACACATTATTGCTACAAAGCCAACAGCAATGTGAACACCTAAGAGATTAACATATAAATGTTACTGCAATGTGTCTCCATAGTCCCAGCTCCAGGGAAGACCACTACTTTAGAGCATCTTAAACTTAATAGCTTCAGATACAAGCCTTCACATCAAATACAAATTATTTCACTTTCTCCTTCCCACTGACAACACCAGCTTTCCTCAGTCTGACTTGCATATACCTTCTGATCATTTAAATGCAAGTCTCAAGGCAGGTGTCCCACCCTTTCTGTCCCCTGCAGCATCCCAGCTCACCTCCTCCTTTCCCAGCTCCACCCTGCCAATGCCACTGGACATTTCACAGCACCTGATGCAGTCTCAACTCCTGTGCACCTCGTGCTTCCTTCCCCAACTGGTGCTTAGAAACACCCCAGGAAAGGGGATTCTGTATTGGCTTTAGGTAATGATGACCTCAATTGACAGCACCTGACTGAAAATGTCATTCTTTTAAGTTTTTCCGTATTGCAAACCATCCTTGGCAGTATTAAGAAAAACCCACAACACTTGTAAGGAAGCTGAGCAAGACTTAACTGGGACAAAAGAAAGCAAAAACCTGTGGTTGTGAATCTAGCTGTAATGCACTGAAAGAAAAAAACTCACCAAACTTCTCAAGAAGTAGTTTTGAAGAAAACGATTTTGAGCCACAAAAATACAACTGATCCTCCCACACTGGCTCGAAGTACATCAGGGCATGTATGGCCGGCACTTCCAGGTGCACTGCAGACCTTGGAAGAGGAAATGCTGGCTCTCTCTCCTCCAGAACAGATGTGGCAGCATCAACCAGCAGCTCGGGTCACTCTGTACTGGGGGTGGCAGGTGGCTGACAAGGTGATCCAGGTGACAGTGAAACCCGTGTGACTGAATGGAGCATTTTGGAGGAACACAATACACTACATTCTACATCTTTAAAATAGCATGTGAAAATGGAAGTGGTCCAATATCACTTATAATTAAAGAAAAACACACAAGTTTCCCATGAGAAATACTGAGGCTAGGCTGTCACCACCCACAACAGACAATGGGTGACACATGAAGGATGTGGGATCCAGCAACATTTCTATCAACAAGAAATACCTAAAACTCATAAAACCAACAACAGCCTCTACAAAAGGAGCTGAGGAGGCAGCAGCTTGTGGGAGAGGAATGGATCCAGACGCATAATCCCACACACATACCAGCAAGGGAGATCAGCACATGTTGCCCTCACTGGAAAAGGACACAGGAGGGTAGATCTGGCTCTGGCATTCGGAAGCTTTGCAGCTGAGTCAGGCAACTGCTCTTTCCTCTGTGCTTTCTACAGATGGCCTGCAGTGAGAGTGCCATCCTATCCTGCTGCCAAGCCAAGTGTTTACCTCAAAATTACTCAACAATCCTCTGCCATATGGCTCACTCACGTGTGCTCAAATCGTCCACCAGCTAAAGAGAAATAGTATTTTACAGATGAAGTCAGAGCATCCAAAGATGTGATACATGATACTACTTATATGAGAAGAAAGGCTGAGTATTTTTTTACATTGATTCTTCCAGACAACTCACTCTGTAAACTAACCTGTGAGTATACAGGTAGAAGAAATTAAACTAAAGTCATCCCACTGCGCTACAACAAAAGAATTCAGATTTTAAACAAGTGACCTTTCTCAGTAAAGGACAGCAACTCAATTCTGTGATTGAGAAGAGCAGTATTTCACTTCATCATTCATGTCTGATAGATGGTATTGCAATGACATTGATTTAAAACAGGAGGCTTTTCTATTCTCAGTGGACAAAGACAATGATCACAAATGTCACCTATGTGATACGCTTCTGCCCAGGCCTCAGGTAGAGAGAAGCTCTCAAAAGTGGCTGATAAGACATAACAATAGCAAAAACATACAGTTCTGTCTAGAAAAGAGACACCAACATTTAAGTAGCCATTTCAGACTGCTATCCTGCCTTTTCTTTTGTACAAGGTGACACTGAACCATCCTGACTCGCCAGCCCATGAAGCTCTGCTAATATGTTACTGTAGGAGAACAGTCTCCCAACTCAGCATTTGATACCCAATTTCATTGCATAAACCAGGTCTCAACACCCTTCTTAACATCACATTCTACTTACACTTTACTCATCCCAAAGGCCAAATATTTCCTTTATAGTCTCCAAGTTCATCAGTGACTCCCTGGGACATTACAGTACAAGGACCAACTGGAAAGACTGTATAGACTGCAAACTCTCCATGAACGCACCACATAACTTGAACAAGAAAAGTGTTTACACTAAAAACAATGTAAATTATTCCAATCTCAAGCACTGTGATACAGATCTAACATCTGAGTACCCAACCTCTTGCGTTATTTAAGAAGGATGGAAAGAAATATTTAAGAAGATAATAAACACATTAATCTGTCACTGAAACAGTGAATTCTGGCTGTTCACATTTAGTATATGATGGAAGGCAAGTCTTGAAGACATGCAGATACTAAGGAGTAAAAATCCAAAATAAATTACAGCATGACAGCAGCTTTTTAGTTAACAAGAGGAGAACAAATGTTTGGGGTTTTTTTGCTTGCTCTTGCTTTCTTAAAGAGCACCACCATGA
The DNA here is from genome assembly GCA_035583135.1 of Lophotriccus pileatus. Lineage (NCBI taxonomy): Eukaryota > Metazoa > Chordata > Aves > Passeriformes > Tyrannidae > Lophotriccus > Lophotriccus pileatus. Next base: position 13,658,998 of record JAWWES010000041.1, on the reverse strand, counting down.
GACCAATGGTCTGGCACCAAAGAAAAAAGTAAAGTGAATAAATGCAAGACTTTTCAGAATTAACTATACAAATAATTCAATTACTTCTTGAAGCACACATCATATTTTATACACAAAAGAGAGGAAAAATATCTACTGTATTTTAAAAGTATTTTTCTTTCATTCAGTGGTCATATTCATATTAAGTTTCAAGAATTGAAGAAAAGTAAATTTTTCCTGTATATGTATACAAATACGTACTCAGAACTAACATGTCAGCCATCTCTTCCAGGTATACCAAAGAAGAGCATCTGATGGCCTTGCTTGTCCCAGAAGTGATAAATCTTTCTGGACATGGATAGCCCAAAAAATAGGTTTGAACAGAAAGATTCATCAAATAACTTATCCTTATGAAGAGGGAAGAAAAACAGCGTCATTAAAACTACACTTTTAACAAGTGAGAAAGCACTTCCCTTCTTCCTGCTCTTTTTCAGTCTGGTTGTTCACACCTGATTACTGAGATTCTCAGAATTACTAGGGAAACTTCAGCAGTGGCTTCTACAAGCCCAAGTTTTTCATTCCATTATGGCAACACTGTTTCAGCAGATGCAAAGTGCCCAGACTGATCTTTTGGAAAGTACATTAACTGGGAGTAGGATATTACTGAGATGCACCACCACATCACTCATTCCAATGGTGCACTACACTAAATGGAAACTGTTTCACCGAAAGTGCTACCTGAGGGGAAAACCTATCACAGAAAGCAGCAACCAACCAGCATAAATGCATAGGTGATCACTACTTCTTGCCAACAAATAGGCAAAGTTTAAGACATCGTTCCCAATGACAAATGCCAAAGACCCTGTAACATTTTGGATGTGACATCCATAGGAAACAAGCTATAAAAGAAAAGAAAATCATTTAAGGTAAGCTGACATGACAGATACAAACCAAAAGCATGGGCAAAATTTCAAGTTCTGATTTCCCCGAAGTACAGCAAAACTTGCAGCTGTGAGCAGCAAGGCTCAGTTCAATTTTTCTAAGCATGCCTTGCAGATACCAATTCATTAGTGATTGTTACTGAAACAGTAGAAGAAACAAGCAGTACCTATCCTGATAAAGTATCACAAGAATTAAAGAAATCAAAAGGTAATGGTAGATCTCAAGAATAAAAACAGGTTAAAGAAGTGAAGAAATCATGAACCAACTAAAAGTGATGGAGTAACAAGCATTCCCCAGAGCTCATCATTCAGGAGGTCTGTACTTCAAACACGCATCAGGGATTAATTTGTGACTCATGTTTTGACTAGGAAGCCTTTTATACAAATTATGTTTCACCTTGGAACCAGTCAAGATGTAATGCATGTGGATTGTCTGTCTGTATCTGTCTTTGGGGAGGTATTGACCTAGTTAGCTATCTAATACAATTTTTGGCGATTGTTTCATAAGTTTTTTCCTTGTCTTGTTTAGTATTAATTTTTAAAGAGACTGTGTCTATGCATGGCATCTCGGCTCACATACAGAGAGCACAAGAACAGCTCCATCGATGGGGCTGGGTTTCTAAAATACTTTAGGAATTGCATTACAGATTTTGAAAACACAGTCACTCAGAAATCCAGAAGTGCACTTTTTATATAGAGGCATTTTCTAGTCATATTGCAAACCAACAAATACTTTGCCCGAAGAAGACTGAAGAACTTTGTTAAAAGGAAACAAATCCTACCAAAAAAATCAGTTAAAATCCCCTGAAATTAGCAGATGTAAACTTTTAGTAAACTTAGTTATTACTTAAAAAAAAAAAAACAACACTAAATGCACGAGAACACCTGAAAAGATGAAAAATACCTCAGATTAAAAAAAAAAAAAAAGAGGTTGCAGAATTAAACACTTATGTTCCACACTCTAGTTAACCCACAGTTAAGGTTAAGTAAGCATAATGTACTAAAAGTGTACATGTGACCAGAGAGAGTGTCATGGATAATAAATCAAAAATCCTCAGAAACTGGAAGATTCTTGGGTGCATATATCTTCTATGATACTTTACTTTGGTAAAATACCCTCCATGCTCAAGTTCTTCTACTCTTTCCTAGACACTTCCTGCTGACTATTGCTGAATCAAGACTTGACTAATGGGACTACATAGGCAAACGTATAAACAGAATTACTTCATTTCCATAGAAATGTGAATGTTTCTCCTTGCTTCTGCATGTCCTTCTAACATAACCTCTGAATGCTCTTTTGGTGCTACCAGCACATGCACTATGCTAATTAAAAAACCCCAAACGTGCAACTATCTGCCTGCAGTCACTTGAGTCCCTCCATCATCTTTAGTAAATGAGACAACAATCATCTCGCAGCAGATTTATTACCACTAGAAGATGCCATGTAACAGTGAACAGTAAGTGGTGTAGGCACATTTCTTAGGTGACACCTACAGCATGTGAACTATACTGTGTCTCAGAAAAGTACTGTAGTCAAAGCACTTGATACCTTGAGTCTATTCTCAGTTCTACCAGAAATTCAATCATACCACTTTTTCTGTAATATAACATGCTGATCTCTCCTCAATGAAGCCATGTAAGAACCACTAACTACAGGCTATCCAGTACCTAGTGGAAGAGTTATAAGAGGAACTAAAGCCTGTCCAAAACACTCCAAATGGAGGAAAATAGGAGAAAGTGGTTTGCTTGAGCTATTAAGGAGTTTGGTTCCATGCTGTGTTTCCCAACAGTTCACCAATACGTGCAATTTTTAGAGTTCAGCAAGAAATGCTTTTTTTAAAAGAGAAGAAAGGGCAAAATTATCTTGTTTTCAGGCTCACTACTAGCCCACAATTATGGGCTACTTTACCAAACACAAAAGGTTTGCTGATGTATTATCACAGCAGTGGTTCAGTTGCTGTAGTAATAGATGTTCTGACACATTTTTACTAAGAAATATTACATAGGAAAAATATACACTGCCCTTACAGGCTACACCCAACATTATCTGCTCTGACTACACAGAAAAATGAATCACTTAAAAAAAACCTCACAGACACTCCCTAAAGACAAACAAGAGTCTATACTTCATGTAATTAAATCTTTTAAGTAAATCATTTGCAATTTTTTTCTCCTAATCAAAGAAATACATTTAAAACCTTTTTTTAACTAATTTAAATGTTAAACCCAAGTTTATTCTACTAAAGTTTAGGTATAGTGCCTTACTACAACTCAGGCCTTAAAGGCAACTTCTGTTATAAAAGCAGTTTTGTCATTCAAGGCTTATATTCTCAGTGGAACTCAAATTGTAGATGATACTTTTCTCTTTGCATCTACTTCAACTATTATAAGCTGCTACAAAAAATCCTGTTAAAAAAACTACTGTGCTTATCACCATGGCAACAAAATAATACACTTTTGAGTGTAGTATCATATAGGATTTACATAAAATTGATGAAGAGTTATCAATCTTTATGTCTTACAATTAGAACTCCCCAAAAAAATTAAGGTCTCAAGATCATTATTACGAAATATAACAAAAATTGGTTCTGATACTGATTTCAGCATAAAACAATATTAAAATTTGCAAGAACATTAAGAACATAGAAGGGAAATTTTATCACCAAATAAAATGAATACATTTAAGAAGAACCAGAGGAGGAAAAGAGGACTGATTGAAATTATTCAAATCATAATAAAAGAAATCTGCTTTCAAACTGCTGAGCTAAAATGAAACACTGCTCTTCAGACTCATTAGGTTCCAAAATACAGGTAGGAAAAGGTATACCACAGGTTCATTTTTCTTTACTGAAGTTGGGGAAGAAAAGAAGTTTATCAGCAGGGCAGATGTGTGGAAGCTTTTTAAATCTACGTTTCAAAATACCTCTCAGTTGAATGTGAAAACCAGTTTCAGCTGATAAGAAGTAATAAATTATAAACTGAAAACATATTAGAAGACCTTAATATATTTTTGTGATGCAGCATATCTTAACATACCCATTATAAACTGCAGTCTCACAAAATGCATGTACATCCATGAAAGACCTACGAATATTTACCAGAATTCATGTTTCTAATGATCTGCCTGCACCTGAACAGAGAATATCCTGGCCTCCATCAGTCACATTTGGGAAGAGTTGTCAAAGACCATGCTATACAGACCAGATGATATTTTGTATCTGGAGCCAGGCTCACACAGCACAACAGACAACAGACTGCAGATGGTAGGGAATGTTTCTCGGATGAGAACAGAACAATAAACTGAGCGATAACTTGTCAAATTTGTAATATACAAAAAATTTGCCTCAATAACTAACTAAAAAAAAAAATTCTACCCCCTCTCTAATGCTGCTGGGTTACACTACAGTTGCATTCAAACAGAGAAAAAAAGAAACTACATTTAAAAATGTATCTCTCTGTTTATTTCAAGGATTTACATATAATACTGCATATCAGGAAATATTTAAAATCAAAATATTATCATTATGCAGCCTTGCATTACTTCTACAATTACAAAATCGTTGATCAACCACAATTTGGTACATCTGTTGACAGATTTATACCATATAAAACCAGCTCATTTTCCCTGATAAAGCAGCATTCAACACCAACACCTTTTTTGGCTCCTGGCAGCTCAGATATCCAAGCCCTTTCCTTAGGTCTTGATTCTTCCTGCTGGACAGGAACTGGAGCACTCAAGCCCACCATCCCAGTACCACAAGCAGCAGTCAGCTGGCACAAACTGTGTGTCTTTTCAAGGTATTTCATCTGTTGTCCTCGACACTGAGTACTTAACACCAATTATCTGAATTATCAAGGACAGTCAAGTGAGCACTCACTGTGATGAGGGAAATAAGTATCTCATAGATAATACAAGAATCTCTGCAAATTTAGATTGATATTTTCACATTAAATATTGTCAGGCTATAACCATAAGAAAATCTTGGCTGTTGCTGCAAAAGATTTAATGATATCTGACATTAATATCAACTGAAAGATCCTATTTCAACCTCGGACTAGTAACACACGTTCCTATCCTCCTAAATGAACATGAACAATTTGGGTTCCTGTCAAGTTCTGTCCCTGTCAAGGTATGGCAAAAAATCAAAATTTGTGAGTGACCAAAAAGACACCATTTGGTTTCTACACATGCACACACTATGCTTAAATTTTAACAACAAATTTTGGCTGCAAAACATAATCTTATATATGAATTAGGCTGCCCATACTCCCCTTCTTAAAAAACCAAAACTCCATAGATAATCCTGGATTCTCTGTAGTCTATCCTGCTCATTTGGGGAAGATCTGGAAATCAAAAAAAGTAAACAACTTGAATGATATGAGATACAGGGGCAGGATGATTAATTTGTGGTCACTCACTCAGGAGTAGGTGGTATTTGGATATTCTACAATGTATCGTTCTTCTGGGAGTCTGCTTCAATGGAAGGTGAAGCTCTGAACAATCCAATCTAGAGTGAAGGAGTGTCTCAGACCTCTTCCATTGTTACCTTGCACTTTAATTAAAGGAGGATAAACACTTCTGATTAGTTCCACCCTATTTATTTGCAACTTGTTATCCCCTACACACCCCACCAATCCAGCGTTCTTCAGCAAATACTGCTTTATCTTCTGTTACAAGACTCTTATGTCTTGTCTCTTGAGTACTACTAAAAATAATCATCACTTAACAAACATTAAAAATTTAAAGTCTCAACAAATTACGAAAGATGCAAAGGTAATAAGAATCACCATTAAAATTTAAACCTACTTGATAATAACAAAAGATTTGCATTGCATTTATATGCAGACTCCTGTTTTTGCTACATACAGTGAAAAAAAAGAATGAGAAATTAAAGGAGGGGGAAATGTATATATCAGAAAGAGCTTACAATTCAAAAATTTTAAAAATTAAGTATGGGTCAATATGGATGAATTTTTGTTTAAGAAAAATCTTTGGGGTTTTTTAGGCTATGAAATTAACTATTCTGCAACTGCCACCTTTATTTTAGACTAGCAACAGTTAGAACCACCTACATTTTAAATTTCCTTTTATTGCCATAGAAACGTATGTTTGCTTTAACTAAAAAGGAAGTCTTCTGGCTCAGAGTCAATCATCTTTCTATGTCACACACTACAGTAGACATAATTTATTCATTTATATATCCATAGTTGCATACTCTTATGTGAGCTACATCCACTCAGATACTATGAAAAATCACATGTGGCTTGTGTTATATAAGATATTTATACAACATTTATGTTTCAATGAAAAGAAAATAGTGCAATCTACTCCATATAAACACAAAAGGCCAGAGTTACTTCAAAATTATTTATGCTCTTAAATCAATACAATTTCAAGCATACTTTTGCTGACTTCTGCTTCAATAGTAATGTAATATTTAGAGCAGTCATGCACCATTTTATTAAATAATTGTAATTAAACCTTTCCATGTTCAATAAGTAATGGGGAACAGATCAGTTTGAATGAAGAAAACAGTATTTTGTTCTCTTTAAAGCCACTGACCCAAAGGAGAATGCACATAAAAAACCTAAAGATGTTCAGAGATGATAAAAACCCAAATATATTCATGCAGTTTTAGTAGTAGAAGAAAGATCTATACTATTTCTGTGGAGTACTAAAGCAAGGTTCTATAAGGCAAAGAAGTGGCTGGTAGTCCTCACAGCCACCGGCTCACATGGGTTTGGGCACATGGACTCCCCAGGACCACCAGTGGGCTCCCAGCCCCTGCCCACCCCTGCAGACCAGCCAACAGAACGAGGCTCCTGTGTGTTACAGCAAAGATGCCTATTTGGCAATCTACATTGAAAATAATGGGAAAAGCAGTCATTTCACTAGAAAAGGCAGAATAAACATGCAAAATGTACAATTAAACATATTTAAGCAGCCACAGGCAATACAGAGACTTGAACTCTCGGCAGTTTCTTAGCAATTCTACAAGCTCTTTGAAACAAAAGTGGAGAGAAATATCAATGTGTTAGGTTTACCAATGCTAAATTCTGGCCTGAAGCCCACTCTTTAAGGGAGGAACTGGATACTCACTATGTATGGCAGGGAAACGGAGAAATTTTTCAAGCCCCCACAACGTTTAGTTACAGAATAATTCTAAATACAATTCACAATCTTGAAAAAAAAAGACAAACCAAAAAACAAAACATTATTTCTTCATTCATAAATTACCATGGCTGCACTGCGAGATAACTTACTTTGACTAGATAGCAACATTTTCCATAAGACTTTTGGTAAATATTTGAATATCCATAGACATTGAATTATATTGGCTTAGAAAGCATTTTTTCTTATTCAACAGAAATAGAAATACTCAAGTATGTGCAGAATCATCAAAAAAAGGTTCAAAATCACCATTATCCATAAATGCAGCAGTATTTACACAGAATCACAGAATATGCTGAGATGGAAGGGATCCATGAGGATCATCGAGCCCTCTGACTATTCACAGAAAAAAACCCTGTACACAAACTGACCATTACAGGAACAGGGAGTGATCCTTTCCTCATAGGAAAAGGATGTTTAACAGAACAGTGGTTTCCTGAGGTAGGAAAAATAGTGCTGAAAATAACAAATGGCTTTTCTGGAAGGAATTGGTGGCGGTAGGATTTTTTAATTGATTGTGGGGAAGTTGGTTTGGTTTTTTTCAGCAAAAGGAAAGCCTGAAAACAGAGTGGAAAGGAACCAGTCTTACTGACCCTTTTAAAATTTTCTTGTTTTGTTCATTGAACTAATCAGAGCTTTTTTTGTACAGGTATTCTCAAACATGATTGAAGTGCTGTTTAATACTTGTGAAAGCCACAATTTCTAAAGAGTTCATAGTAAAATTTCAAGTTTGCAATGCATTTGTTACAGTTTCACATAGAAAAATTCCAGAGCACTTTAACACTTTCAAAATAAGCATATCTAAAGAAACTGCAGTTTCCCCAGACAACTGACAAGAAGAAAGGAAGTCTAAATTAATGATAAAAATTATTCACTGTGACTTATTCATGCAGCATTAGTTATCTCACACACACAAACACTTCAGCCATATAAACCCCCTCTACTGTACATGGACATTTTCCAGGAGACCAGTGGTATTTTAGAACACAAAATAGTGTAAAAAATTTCCTAGAAAGTACTTCACTTACAGAAACACCACAAGAAAAGAGTAAGCCCACAGACATATTCATAGTGGATCAAGGGTTGGACTTGATGATCGCAGAGGTCCTTTCTAACCTGGCTGATTCTATGATTCTGTGATTCAGATCATAAAAGGAAAAGATGATGCTCATCCTTTCTGTTCTCAAGTGAAATAACACAAGGTGAAAGGTCTTTCCTAGGGATTTGGCTCTATGGCAAGACTAGCACACTACTACTGTAACAAGACTAGCACACTACTACAGACTACTACTATTACTGTGCATCAAAATGCCTTGGGGGATACTATTAAAAAAAGAAACCAACCCACGACCAAAAAGCAAAGCAGAATTCTAACTTTCTCCTGTCCAAAAAATTACGAATGAAACACAATTCTGAACCAGTTCACCACTTCTAAAAACTACAGTCAAAAAGAATTAATGTAAAGAAATAATCTATTTCTTATTTCTTGGATAAAAGCACTAGACCCGAATACATATATTCTACCCAAATAGTCAACATGGAAGTACTACACCATTTCTCACTTATTTCTAATAACTTTCTTAACACATAGGAAAAGCTCAAAAATATTTGTGTAAGGGAGCATAGATAGTTTGGGAGACACAGTAGCAACATACTCAGCAACAAGCAACTAACATTTTTTGATTTTTTTTTTCAAAATCCATCTTAAACAAAACATCCACACATGGCAGCATGCCAGTTATGACAGATGTCACACTGGTTGATAAGATTCACTGAAATGGTCAGTGTGTGAATGCTTCAGGTTAACACTCAGGAGGTGTGCAAGGACAGCTGCTTATTGTGAACCGAAACCTCAGGTTTGCTGGAAGAACAAAGGGTCTGGAAAGGAGGAGAGACGAAAAAAAACCCAATGCTGTAATTTTAAAAGGCAAGAGAAAAAGATGAGGATTGACAAAAATTAGTCAGGCAATACCTTGGTGAAGGCCTTCAGAAAGAATAAAGCCTGACTAGACTGCAGAAACAGAATATGGTCTTATGTAAAACAAATAAGCACAAACACTGTTCATAACCCATTTTCCTCTCTATTATCAAAATACTTCAGTTCAAACAGGCTATACAAACCCTGTGTTAACCTGACTACAGAATCAAAGAAACACTACTGCTGTTGAAGAATCATTAACATCTGCTGGCTGGACCCTGGTGCAAAGCCTGTCACATAGAAGGCTGCAGACGAAGAGTCAGCTCCACACTGATGTGGTTCCTCTGCATTAATACAAGACTCCAAAACAAGATTAATTAAAAAAAAAAAAAAACTTTTTTGATTTTAATGATTATGTTGAAAAGGTTAAAATGGGACCAATAGCTGACACATCAGCTACCTATCTGCAGCATTTACACATAAATAATGTTATTAAAAACCTTAAATTCATTTTAGAGTTTATACTCATCTTCACAAGGTCAGAGAGCAAAGAAGCCGCAAGATTATCGCCAATTTTTGCCACAGAACCTGCTCTAAGAGCTAACTCATAGAATCATATTACTGAGCTTAGCAAAGTGTTATAATTACTCCTCAGCAGTCTATAAAAAAATTTCCCCATACCCATTAACATTTTCACACAACATTGTACATTTTGTCTGAATCCCTCTTGCATGTAAACAGGCAGCTCAAGTGGAAGCATTCAGCTAAGAATTGTGTATTCAGTTCAGAAGCTGGATCCAGCAGGGAAATGATGAAGAACCAGGCCTTCTTTTCTTTTTTTTTTTTCTTTTCTAATTAACTGAGCTCTTGAATACCATTAGCAGCTCTAGAAGTGCCATAATTTTATCACTCCTTAAGAAAAAGTAGATCCACAATTTTGGATGAGAAACAAGTACATCAGTGTAGCCATGTTAGAAGAAAACAAAGCCCCAAAGAGCAAATGCTGCTGTGAGGGCACTGTGTGCCCATCTCTTGCCCAAGAGTATGCAGGAAATTCAAACTTGTATTTCCCATTTCTAACATAACCAAGCTACCACGCTGCAGACACCCTGCCTCAAACCAAACCTCCTGTCCAGCACACTGGCTCCAAGGCTCAGAGTCTTGGTTTGGTCCACTCAAACCAAAGTGGTGAGCCTGGTGAGCACACCAGCAGCAACAACCCCTCAGGCCAAAATCTGGAAGAGGTTATCACGCTGTCATCGCTGGCAAGGCTGGCCCATGGCCAGATGCCACAAGCCATGTTAAGCCAAGCTAAACGCTGTAACTTTCCCTTAGGCAGATGTATTCTGCCCTTTGATTCCTATCCCAGCATTAAAACCCTGCCATTACCTTTTTACTGACACAGGCTTCTCTCCCCCAGGCCCAGTTTGCTTGCATGGGCTCCCTTCCCCATGTAACACACCACATATGTTATGGACAATAAACAGGTGTCTCCCCCCTCTCACTGTGTCTCCCATTTCTGTACTGAGTAAGAAATGAAAATATGTTTGCCTCCCAACAATCCAAAACCCACCCACTTCAGTGATTTTTTTCGTCTTTTTTTTTCCCCTTTTCATCTTTTCTGTTTCCTTTACTATTACTTATGTTATGCACATTTTTGGTTTTTGACCAAAAATATTCCCCCCAAGCCCTTCCAGTTCACTTCTGCCAGGAATCTTTTGTCCAGCTTTCCCAAAATCTCATCACATTCCACACTCTTTTTGGGTTTTTCCCCTGACTTTCTGAGAAGAAACTACTGTAAATGCATAAAGTAAAAAGTGCTGGTTAAAGTTGGTGCTATTACACAGAAGATTTTTAATAACAGGCCAAGTTATACACCTAAGCACTACTTCTGGAAAATCCAAGAAATGTGTCTAGCTTATTGCTTTCCAGAGCTGAATTGAGCTCTGAGAAAGCAGGAAAATTGCGCCCAAAGGCCCTAAGCTTCTAGAAACTCATCTAGTCCAAGTCAGTTGGACTACCTTATTTAAATACAAAAACAAGTAGGTTTTGTGTTAAAATATATAGATACTTTTCTAGAAATTTGAAGTACTGTAGCTATCCCTAACAGAAAATAAACATGAAACAGAGGTAATTATAATACCTGACAGCCAGCCAAAAATATCTAATTTTAGCTGCTCATATTAAGAAATAAAAATAAACTATTCTAGTTAAAATTGGAGGGGGGGAAGCATAGAGATGTGTTCGTTTTTTAAGAACTAGTTACAAATTCCTATTCCCCTGGACATGACTGAATTTTTATTCATGGCCTCTATTTTAGAAAGGTTTTGATTCAGAAGAACCACATTCTCTCATGAAGGGATGTCAATCACTAATCTGCAAACTCTTCAAATACTTTTTCCACTCTGAAACCTATTTTTTTCCCAAAACAGATACCTGTTTCTAAACAAAGCACAGGGAGCAGCTGAATGTTCAGTGATGTAATCCAATACTGCTTCCAGACATGTAGTCCCACAGTGAACCTCAGAAGAAGAGCAGTAGTTCTGAACTACCCGAACATCAGCAAATTCAGCTTCAATATGTGAATAACGTTATTTGGCCTAAAACAAAATCATTATGCTCAAATTTATTGTTGAGCAGATAAGAGATGAAGTCTTTTTCATTTTCTTTTCCAGACCTGTAGGTTGAATTTTCTGTAGGCTTAAGAAGCTGTGAACTAATAAAAAGCTAATAACGCTATCAGTGGAAAGCTAAGCATACTTCCCTAAAATTCATGGTAAATCTAAAGTGGGGGAAAAGAAGCAAAACTGAAACAAACTGTCCCACCTTTCAGTGCTTCCCTATGCTTAGAGGAAGTTTTAGCAAGTTTTACTTTTCCTGCCCTTGAGGACTACCACACACAAAATCAGTCTGGATTTCAGACAAAGAAGAGCTTGTTCCAAAACACACAGCTGAATTGGTCTAACTGAAAGAACGTGCTCTTCAGATGGGCAATTAACCACCATCTCCAGATAAACGTTCATTTTATGTCACTACATTGAAAACCAAGGTGGAAGATTAAGGGATTTGTTTTGGTCATAAGCCACTGAAGCAAGACTGATTCGAAACACCCTGCCAGGTAAACACGCTAACAGCAGGATGCTTGACGTATAACCAGAGCTCTAAGATACTAGAAACAAACTATTATTTTTAAAATATAGCAGTCCTATTTCTGTACAAGGCAAACAACAATAATGTTTTTTATACATTATATTTCTCAAAGGTCATATTTGCAAGAATAAGTCAGCCTTTTATAAGACTTTAAGTATGGAAGAGAACCAAAAATCTTATCTCTTTTTTATCAATTGTTTTACACAGTAATTCGTACTTCCAATACTCCTTGCCAAGTTTTGTAGAAAGCGTTTTCTTGTTATCAGATCATACATTGAATTTAATTAGTATACTTTCTCAAGATCAAATGTCTCCATGTTTTATTTGTCTGCTTTGCATGAATTTTAAATTATCCAGAGGAATACTTTTTTTTAATGGGTTCAAATAAATAAATTCCAATGGAAACATGCACAGGAACATTTTTTGTTCTTAAGGGAACAGACAAATAATACTTCAACATGTAAAATTTTTTAAATACAGAAATGAAACTAAGACATCATTTTCAAGTACCTCTTGCATTGGCCACACTTCCCACAAAATCTAGAGGCAAAACTCACCTGGAACTGACTCTGGCCTGTTTTGTCACAAGCAAGAATTTCAGGCTGACGTCACTACCAACCATATTGGATTTGGGGATTTCTTCAACAAATCCTTTGTTTCCTTTTGCCCCAAAGTCTTCCATCTAATTTCATGGTTACAACTAACAAAAGCCACTTATTATCATAAAAGAAGAATTAAGGATTTTAGTGGAAGTGGCATCATTCAGAGATTTGCACAGTCCTACCAGAGCATCACAGTATTACCAAGTTTCATTAAACCAAATTCCAGCTGATGTTCAATAATAATAAGCATGTCTGTCTCTTTTTCAACACCAAGCATGCTGGGCAATGGCCTTAGGATAAAAAGGAGTCCCAGAAATGAGGGGAGAATTACGATTAAGAATGAAAACACTGCAGGCTTTTAGTATCTCCCTGGAAAGATGCATATCAAATGGTTCCAGCCAAAGCCATAGCCAAGAATACTAACAAATTAAAATATTACTGAAAAAGAAAAGGTGTAAGAAATAGAAATATACTGGAACCAGAAAGAACTCAGGGTCCATATCTTTTGCCTAATAATATCATATTTTAAGTGACAGGTAATTTGGGTAAAATTATGAGCTGAAACGTAACAGCAATGAGGTGGTTCTACCTTTATATTATAACACATTTATCTCCAACAGGGAAATACAAACATAAAAAAGGAGACAGACTCACTGATCCAACAGGAAATACAGAAAACCAAGTTAAGTGAGTCAAGTCTACAGGAGTGAAAGAGTGGCGTAAATACATTTTTATCAGTGTCACAAAAGAAAGCCAGGCTATTACCAAAAAAAAAAGCATTAAAATAATGAAAACGAAAGAAAATGTCTAATCTAAAAGCAGTGCCCATTACATAACATTCTGGTACAGACATAGAACGGTAGGTTAACCAATATTACATTGTAATGATCAATTTTATAAATGGTTTGTTGAATTTCACAGAAGCAGAACAGTTCCATGCACCACTGAGCTCCAGACGTTTTACACAGCCAGAATTAGTAAGCATAACGTGTGCAAAGAAGACATCTTCATGATCAGAAGCTGACACATGTACATGGATAACTACAAATAAAAGGCAAAGGTCCACAAACATAGCACATAATGTCAAGAATCTCAGCCCTAATTCACGGGTTAGAGAAATGTGGGATAAATAGGGCTGGGGGAGATGACATTGCTCCCCTAGCGTAATCACAATTCATCACATCCTTCATCCACATAAAAATAAATGTCTAGTCTTAATGCAAATGATGTTCATTTCATCAAGATGCTAAGTTAGTACTATACTCATCACTACTGATTTCATGTGAAATACCACATATCCCAGCACATCAGAGCTCAGTACAGCTCCATGGAGGGGTGTGAGGAAAAGCCAGCCAGCCAGCATACAGTTCACCCAGAAAGACAGTAAAAACTGATACTTTTCTAGGATTTGCACTGATCACTATAGTACTGTCAAACATATGGGAAATTAATGATCTATTTAAAATGTCTCCATTGGATGCTATAATGATTTCTTTCCGTTCAGAAATTACCACTATCCTGGCAGCCAGTAAAAATTTTACAAAAATTGTGGTAGGTAGATGGCTTTATTGTTATGCACAAATGACTACGTTAAATTCACTCCCAAGTACTTGCTCTAGAATTAACATTACAAATCCCACTCTTAAATTTGCTTGGGAGCAGAAGCTACTTCATCTGTACACATGGCCTGACAAATGTGGTGGACTTCTGTGATGGGGTTACAGCAGTGATGGATGAGCGAAGGGCAACACAAGTCATCTACCTGGACTTGTGCAAAGCATCTGACTCTGTCCCACACAGCGTCCTTGTCTCTAAACTGGAGAGACATGGATTTGATGGATGGACCACTTGGTGGATAAAAAAATTGGCTGGATGGTCACGCTCAAAGATTTGTGATCAATGGGTCGATGTCCAAGTGAAGTGATGAATGACAATCCTCAGGGGGCAGCATTGGGATACCTTCCTCAGCGACACGAACAGTGGGATTGAGTCCATCCTCAGCAAGTCTGCTGACTACACCAAGCTCTGTGGTGCAACCAAGACACTGGAGCGAAGGGATGGCATCCAGAGGGACCTTGTCAGGTTTGAAAGATGGGCCTGTGTGAACTTCATGAAGTTCAACAAGGCCAAGTGCAAGGTTCTGAACATGGGTCTGGGCAATCTCGGGCACAAATACAGGCTGGGTGGAGAACGGATTGAGAGCAGCCCTGGGGAGGACCTGGGGGTGCTGGTGAACAAAAAGCTGGACATGAGCCAACAGTGGATGGCTGCAGCCTAGAAAGCCAACGGTATCCTGGGCTGCATTAGAAGAGATGTGACCAGCAGGTCAAGGGAGGTGACTCTCCCTCTCTGCTCTTGTGAGACCCCACCTGGAGTACTGCATCTAGCTCTGGGGCCCACAAGAAAGATGTGGACCTGTTGAAATGAGTCCAGAAAAGGGTTACTAAGTTTATCACACAGCTGGAGCGCCTCTCCTACAAAGACAGACTGAAAGAGTTGGGGCTGTTCAGCCTGGAGAAGAGTCTGGACAAACCTTAGACTAGCAGACTTCCAGTATGTAAAAGGGGCTACAAGAAGGCACTGGACTAGGTTGCCCAGACACTGTGGTTGCTTCATCCCTGAAATTATTCAAGATCAGACAGAATGGGGCTCTGAGTAGCCTGGTGTAGTAGAAGGTTGCCTGCCCTTGGATGGAACTAGATGACCTTTAAGGTCCCTTCCAGCCCTATCCATGACTGTGTATTAAGCCCCTGTGCCAGTGCTTACCTGCATTGCTTTTTCTAAAATCTTCCTCATTGGTCCTTCTATCCTTTATTTTCCTGGCTCGCTTTTGCACCACAGCCCCACCATCTGAGATGCGAATGACATTAACAGATGATGACTAGCTGGACTTGACCAAGACTTGACTTGTCTCGCAATGTTACTGGAGAATGCAGTGCCCTCGCCTTCGCTTCTCAAAATGCAAGGTTACAAAACCAAAAGTCACGCTGTGAGTACAGAATAGAGCCCATAAAAGCAGTATCCATGACTGCCAGAAAAAACGTCATTTGCATAACCAGTCATGGGGAAAGTGTTTGTCAAAAAGATATATTATTTTCCTGATACCCATCTGAAAATGCTAAAATATAAGCTGCTAAGCAGCAGCAGCAGCACTGATTTGACTGCATCTATTGGAAAGGATAAAGAAATGTGAATCATTCACTTAACGGGTATCCCATACCAGTAAAAAAGACTTCTGAAGCAAATGTTGGTTGCAGAAGACATTTTTGTTATTTTGAAGACAGAAGCTACTTGATGACCATGTGAAAAATGCAAAAAAATTCTATGGTTTTATGACACACATTAAACCAAAATTTTAAGGTAGCTTAAACAACACAGATGAAGTTTCCCTTTGATTCATTCTTCTATGACAAGAATAGTTGATGAAACAGCTAGAAAAGGCATTATAGTTTGTTAGTGTGAGACTGAAGAATATGTTTATGGCCACGTTCTGTTACTCCCTTGCAGAAAAGGAGTCAAACACAGGCTTAGTTTCACTTAGAAACTGATGCCCTAAGGAACTGGCAAAGATGTTTGTGTATCAGTCAGTGAAAAAGAACATCTGTTCTTTTCCAAGAAAGAAGAAGACAAGAAAGGAAAAGGCACTTTTACCTAAAAGTAAGTCAGATTATTTTCAATTTGCAAAGTCATCTCTCTTTGAATGTCACGTACACACTCTGTCGGTTTAGGGTCATTAAAGTTTTTTGTGAAACTGGAATGATGTTCACAATGTCTGACAGGAATTACTACATTCATTTGTCTTTGCTATTAGCTAGTGTTTTAAAAAAATTGTCTGCCACAAATAGGAGAAATGGATAAAAAAAGGTATTATAGTAATACATATAAAAAATCCCAAACAAACAAAAAAACCCTGCAACTAAAATATCCATAGCAAAATGAAAAGCAAAGTCTTTGCAGAAGCACACATTTAAGCTGTGAGTACCTGAAAACCTGGCAATGAAACCATGAACAGCAAGTTGCTTTTGCACTACACTTACAAAATTCAATACTGAGGACCTGGACAGCTCCTCAAGACATGAAGGCAATTGCAATTTAACACCACTCGTAAATACCACTTGTAAGTCACAGAAAGGTAACAAAAACAATGTATGTCTTGATGCTGACACACAATATACCTCTTTATAACAAAGAAGAACTTGGGTTAAATGAGATGAAGTGAAATTATAATTCAGTTATAATCAAAACCAAGAGTGACCACAGCCTGTCTGCTAAGCATTATAACCAACAGGACAGCATACACTTGTAGCTGCCATTATTTCTTTTTAATGCCCTTGGGTGACAACTCTGAAGTTATCGATTACCTGAGAGGAAAACAACAATTCTCTGTAACCAAGCCTTCTCCTAGGAATGTGCTTGATTTAACCAAACTCCGGAAATAAAATAAGTTTTAGGGGGAGTATGCGGGGGAAACCAAGAGACTCACATATCCCAGAAAACAACCTCGTAATTAGTTGCCAGTCCAAGTTACAAATGTATAGAGGACTGGTTTAACAACTGAGTCATTCCTACTACCAACACCACATTTGGTTCACAATTGTGAAAAAGCATCATGACGAAAGATTTAGAGAGAGAAACAAGGTCATACCCTATAGCCCAGTGATGGAAAATAAGGGACTGGGTGGGCCAAATGCCTATTCCTTTTATTTCTACAAAGCACTAAACACAGAACTGAACAGTCCAATCCCTAATTAGGATGCAGAACCTTAGCACAGGACTCTTAAGCCCAAGCTGTTCTATGAATATTCACTTCATCATTTTTTATCAAATTAGCTTCAAGGAACTTCATTTTCCACACCCCAAAGAACTCAGGAAAAAAAAAGTATCCAAAGCCTCAAAAACATAATGGGAGGGAAAAAAATCCAGCCCTGTTTCACACTAGTGATGAAAATTTTGAAAATCCCTTCAACTATGTGTCAAATAATTTTTTTCAGACATGTAATTATTTTTACAAGGTTCAAACTCAATGAGGCAATGACAATAGGTATTATAAGATGTTGAATCTCAATGTACACAGATGCAAAGCAACTTCCATTTTTCTTTCCACCAGCTCTTAGAAATTAGAGTATTTTCCTATCAATGATTAGGGAAGCAAGAATTAAGATGGCTCCTACCTAAGAGCCTTACTTGAGATTCCCAAGTTAATGCTTTCAGCAAAAAGCAAAGAAAAAATATGTGGAGTACAGAAAGTCTATCAAATGGTAATCTTGTTTCATAAGTAAATAAAGTTTTGAGCAAATATGGTGTAAGGATACAAAAGAATGAAAAAAAGGATTTGATTTAGATGCTCTTCTTTTGGCAGCACATCAAAAGGACTTTCAGAAGTTGCCTTTACTGAAACAGAATCTCTGCATTACAGGCCTAGTTTTGTACATCTTTCAAAGGCTTCTTGACTGGAATACTGTTGGCTAGGAAGGGGCCTCTGGATAATTCAGGCAGGTACAATGCCTTCTGACCTCCCTAGTGTATGTTTGGCCTTTTCCACTGATGAAAGAAACCAAGTTTTACTTATTTATTTTCACTCTTTGAGATGTGCATTCCTAAACTGAGTATTTTTTTTTAATACAATGTCACATAAGTGTAGGTAGTATAAACTTAGAATGCTATACAACTTTACTTTTTCCTCACTTAAGAAATCAGAATCCAATTTAAAACTACAGGATCACAGAAATACCTATTCATTCTTGAAGCTACCAGTACATAAAATACTGAAACAGCAAAACAGACAAGAAAAAACAAAATATAAAGTTCCCACAGGCTACAACTTCAACATTTCCTCTGATTTTTATCTCCCCATTGATAGGCCAACAAACATTCAGCATACCTGCTCCGACCTCTTTTTCCTCTTCTTCAATGTTGTTTTTGATACTGTCGTACTCCTCATCGATGGCCTGGTTGCCGCGCATTTGAGACAGAATTCTCCGTGCTCTCTGAGTCTGGCCTTTCTGAATGAGCCAGCGGGGACTTTCAGGGAGAAACAGGAATCCAAGAAACTGTATAACTGCTGGAACAGCCGACAGGCCCAGCATGTACCTGGAAATAAACAGGCAAAAAATAAATATATATATTTGCTTATAAAAACATGCTATAAGAAGATTCAGTTACAGCTACTGAAACGGCAGTTTACAGGTCAAATCCTCCTCTCTTCATATTCTTTCTCACTGTAAGTTAAGGGGGCAAGAAGTGTATTCTGCAAGTATTTTAGAAAATATGACCCTTTCTTTCATTTCCAAGAAATCTGATGGACATTTTGACTATTCTGCCACCATGGACTCTGTGGCCATTAGTCCTGAGGACACTAAGTCAGACTAAATAAAAACCCTGAAATTTCACTACTTTAGAAACAGATAAAGCCTTCAGTGAACATAATCAACAGAAAGAGAAAGCAAATGCACAGAGAAAAAATGGGTACTATTGCTGTCAAAAACGAGACTGAAATCCTGCTAATTGTTTCACAGACATGTGCAAAAAACAAACCCCAAAACCAGACAAAAAACCACAAATGCATAATTTGGTTAGTAATACACATGTGGCCATTTTATTTTTGAAAATTTCTGACTGTAAGCAAAAACACTGAAAAAAGATCATTTCACCAGCACAGCAATTTATACCAGATCTTTTAGAGTCTGCTTTTAAATTGTCAGTCAGATGCAATGTTAGGTTTTAAATCAAGACTGTATTTTAGATGCCCAGGAGGTTACTATTTACAGCCTTAAGGCTAGTTCTCTACTCAACAAAGAATTTCCACTGGTTGCAGAGTTATACTTCTAAGGATAAGCACTGACACCTGTGACTACATCCAGGGATACCATTTTCCAATCCTTTTAAAGTGGGATAAAAGAGTGTGAAAGACAAGCATACCACAGATTTTCATGGGTGGTTCTGGTCTATACACTCCACGTTTTTATATTCCTTCAATAAAACTCTACAAAGATAACAAGAATTGTGGAACAATGTATAATTTTGTTCTGCTTTTTAAATGTGACCTTTTCCCATTTACACTTCACTGGGATTCTTTTCACTTCCATTAAAGAATTTAAACAGTGCTGGTGTGTCCTGTACATTATTTCACATCAGTAGGTAGAACCATTAAAACAACTTGAGTAACCATCCTCTCTGAATACTGAGGTAGCCTGTGTGCTGATAAGCAGGTTCACACCTCGACATCAGTCAGGAGATTAAGGACATTTGCTAATCTCTCCTCTAGCTCCTCTCTTCATACCCCAGGATGCATGTTTTCACAGAGGTGAATCAGCAGTCTCTCACCTGGATGTTTTTACAAAGTTTGCTATGAAATGAGATTGCTAATAGAGTAGGGAAGAAAGCACAACCATTATTGAAAACCTTGTTTTGGGGCAACGAACCAAATGTATTTGTCAAGTCCAAATGCATTTTGAGTGAAAATGGAAAAATACTTTCTTAGAGGCATTTATAGATTTAACAAAGAAAAAAAAATGTGGGCAGTACAACTGGAAGAAAATTGGAGAATGGTGAAAAGAACACCCAAAAGGCAATGCAAAGAGGATGGCCATCCCAGGATGATGTGCACACCAAGCCAGCCTTCCCACTCCCAAGCGGAGTCCTCAAGTCCTTCTTAAAACCAGCCAAAATTTCCAAAAGTCATACAAGCAAATCTTGCTCTTGAAAGAACTCTGTGAGCAACTCTCTTATTTTGTAACACTTTAAGAATGGTATAGCTCATCATCAGTTAAAAACCGAAAAGGATAAGGAAGAAAATAAATTAAAAACGTAAAGCTTGTGGAAGGCTTATTAGTTGAGTAGTCTTTAGCCAACATATCTGTGTCACTAATTCACTAATGTTCTCATGCCTCATTCACTACTGTTCTCATTCATTAATGTCCTCATTTCTTCCTACGCTCTTCCCTCTCCACAAACATTTTAGTAGCTGTATACAGAATTAGCTTTACATATACACCATTGAAGCTGACCAAATTGTATATTCAATATCTTTATTGGAGTGGCATTTAGAAAGCCTTTTCTGTTTCAAATGAAGAGTAAAACTCATAGAGATTAAGAACATCATTGCTGTATTCTGTCAAACTGGAAGCAAAAGAATGTTTTAATGCATTTAAGTAAACAGAGTTAGTCCTTTAAACTCAGATTACTCAATTTCTGCTCCTCCAAAACCCTTCAGTCCCTTACTTACAGCAGAGCCTCAAGAACTAAGTAGCTGGGTACCTGCAATCACCTTAGGAGGCAAAATCAATTGAGACTCCTGAAAGCTTCATCCAAGGCTGTTAAAGCTATCAGTTGGACTCTATTGGATTGTTTATCACAGGCAAGATAAAAAAGAAATGAACAGAAACTGCTCCCCCACTAAAGTTAGTTTCCAATACACAAACTTCTGGTCAAAGTTGAGGAGAAGGAGCAGGCCAGAAGGAAAACATTGACAGTGTACATCTATTGCAAGTTCAAGAGCTGAAGCAATTTACAGATCAAGCCATTTTGATATATCCAATTTAGAGTAAAAGCAGGCAATTTTAGACATTTCATGCAGTGAGCCAGCTTCCAGAAATCTAATATAGTTCTTTCCTATACAGAGTACAAGACTTTGCGTTTGAAGCCAGATGTCTAGCAGACCTGAAAAAATCCAGCATGAAATTTAATAAGTCTGCTGTAACATTTCTTCTTCTCTGACATACTGCTGCAATACTATTAAGATGGCATTAGCAGGGTTTATAAAGCAAATCTGACATAAGGGTAGGGTTAAATATTTGTTTTCTTTGGTTTATTTTTAATTTAATATCCAGCATTTCCAAGAACAAGAGCCAAGAAAAAGTAAAGTTCCTTATTGGTTTTTTTGCAGCACTCTAATTCTTAGCCATTCAGTCACAAAGAGATACAGTAATTGCTGTAATTTTTCTTCTTACATGTAATGACTCAGGAGGGAACATTTGTGAATTCTCTCCATGAGTTTGCTGGCCACTCTTTCCAGGTGACCATCTGTACTTTCCCTGATCAGCCTTAGCTTGCAATAAACTTGCTGAGGACAGACAAGTACACTGGCCCCAATAAACAGCTCCAGCCTTGCAGCTGAGAATACCTGGATACCTCATCACTGAGGTGGTAGGCTGTTTCTGCACAATGCATTGACAACAGTTAGACTTCACTCAATCCAGCAGAGCAGTACTTGGCACATACGTAAAACACAGCAATTCTACCTTATCAAAAGTCATCCAGCACATGCCCGCAGATGCAGAAACAATTGCTCCTTTCTACTCAGCACACAGTGCTGAGCCTGGAAGATTGGGACTACCAACATGAGAGAGCTACAAACCAAGAATAGCAATGGATCACTAATGGAACACTGATTAATCACAGTTGTGCATATGGAGCGTGTGACATAAAAGAAGCAGCTGAGAGGACTGGGTTTGTGCTGCCCAGAAAAGAGATGATCAAGTGGAGATCTAATTGGTCTTTCATAACTAAAAAGCAGCTCATACAGAAGGAGACAGGCTTTCTCAAATGTATCCTGTGAAAGGACAACAGCCACAAGTTGCAACATGGAAAATTCAGATCCAAGATGAGGGAAAACAATCCTTCACATTAAGAGTGACTGAGTACCTAAGCAAGGTGTCTTGCAAAATGAAAAAGTCCATCACTGGAGATTTGCAAAAGTCAGCATCTCACACTGACCTGATTAAATACCCAAACTTCCACTCTTACTCAATCCACAGGTTCTAGGTTTTACTTTTAATTTTCTCAGTTCAGAGAGGTTAAAAGGCCTGAATCATGGCAGATTAGGGTTTTTTTAGTTCCAAACAGAAGAATGAGTTACACCAATGCAGAAGTTCTCAGAACAGCTGTGAAACATTTCAGTGGGTGAGGGCCTCGTTTCTGCTTAAAGTATAGAGGCATATCAAAACAGTGTTTTCCAAAAAGATAAAATCTGGGTTTGACAATGATTATTGCCTTCTACAGAGTCTTTCATTCTAATTAAATATATTTACAAAGTAACATATCAAAAGATGGTAACTTCCTTGTGACACTGCTTGATTTGGAAACACCTGATACATTCTATATCAAAACACTGACTCTTGGACTAATCTTTTCCAAAGCAGCCTAGCAGTGCGCTTTTGAGCTAGGGAATCTATCTTAGTTTACCTGAACAACTAAAAAAAAAAAAACAGCTCCAATTAGACCAATACTTGTCAGATATTTTGTTAGCTTGTATTTTTCTTTCAATATGCTGAAACATACTAAAACATACAGATTAAAACCACATCCTCACCTCCCAAATATCAGGGCACTAATGGGGAAAAAAAGCAGACTTATATCCACAAAAGCTTCCTCCAGCTGAATCCCTGAGCGCTGAGGTAACCTGAACTCAAAAATCTGCCTGACCAGAAAGTACACAATGCCTCTAACAGTAACTGTGACTCAGAGCTTCATTTCTAAATAAATATCTTTGCTCTTCTTTTTCTCCCACCCAGCCACATGCACAGCTTATCATTACATTAGCAAATTATTATGACTGAGCGTTAATTTAAAATAATAAAGCAAATACTACATAACTGGCATCAAGGATCAAATAATTCAGTCTGTATTTCACTTAGAAATGCATTACTGCATGCCACTAACTCTTCTCAAAATTGAGCGTAATTCTTTAACTGCAAAAAGGGATTTGCAAGTCTATGAAAAAAAGGTTTTCTTTCAGTGAAGGCTGTCTGTCAATTCTCCATAAGTGGACATATAGTCTGCCAGAGAATGGAACTGCATTATAACAAAAAGGTCATCAAAAATTTCATGTAAAACATGAAATGCTATTTTCATTTGAGCTATAGTACCCAGAATGCACAAAGCAAAGCTAAAACTTCAATTCAGTTAGATTTAAACAAAATTGGCAGGAAGCAACCTCTTTCTTAAGGTCAAAACGTGATATCTTTTTACAAATAAGATAAAGGAAACAATCAAATGGACAAAAAGTAAAAATCTCGAACTTTTTTAATCTTCAGTCACATACAAATTAAGCCATAAATTCGTTAAGAAAACATTGACTTTTTTTGTGTGTATTCACTTATACACTGTGAAAAGATAAGCTTTCAATTTCTTCTACGTACCTGGTGCCAATTGAATTGTTCCTAACTTAAACCTCAAACATCAGCACACCTAGAAATCCCTATGCAGTTTCTTTAAAAGCCAGAAAAACATAAACATATTATGTTTCAAGCTTTTGGGGATGGGGAGAGGATCCTTCAAATTACAATGTTCCAATAGTAAAATGATTCCAAGCTGTAGCAACAGAAATCTAAGGCCCTACAACAACATGCATCCCTTTTCCAAGAGTGTTTCAAAAGAAAAGTACATATAATTAAGCATAAGTTTCCAAGAGTTGCAACATATAGTACAAGTTATTCCTCCTACACATTTCTGTTAATTGTTTTACCCAAGTCAGCTCTGCCACTGAAATTTGTCATCTCTCTCAAATGACACGTCACTACAAAGACAGTAGGTATAAGACTGCAGTCCAGAAACACCTAGAGATGTCTACAGGAAGAACATAATATCCATAAAGTAGAGTAAAAGAGACTCATATTATCCTATAACATAAACTTTTAACTATAAAGGTATGCTATAATATTCATTACTTCAATTCTGATTGGATTGCTACTGCTCAGATTAAGAATATTTGAAATTCACCTCTATTTTGCACGTACAGCATCATACTTACTGGAAATTTACCTTTTGAATAATCAGCATGTAATTATTCTAAATGCAAAAGGCAAGCTACTTTCATAAACATCATGACAATCATTCAAACTTTTGATGCATATTTATTGCTCTTCCACTTTAAAGTTTAGTAAAGTCATATGTGAATATTAAGCTTAAGTGAAAGCCGTATGGATCTATTTTGGCAAGAACTAATTATTAAGTTCCATTCCAGTATACAGTTTGACCACTTTATATGTAAACAAGAATTATAATAACTGTCAACCAAATCAAGACTATGCCAGTTTTGCTTTTAGCAAGGAAGACTCACAAACCTCCACCCATCCTTCGCGAGGTAGCTGAAGAGTCCATCGATGACACTTGCAAAAAATTGCCCTCCAGTGATGAACAGAGTGTTAATGGTGACTAATCTGCCTCTTAAGTGCGGTGGGGCAACTTCTGCGATGTACACTGGCACAGTCATAGATGCTACACCTACAAGAATAAATTCAGTTACAGTTATAAAATCGAGAGAGACACTACATTGCTTTTTCATCATAAAGCACCATTTTGTGCTGGTTTTGGCTGAGGCAGAGTTAATTTTCTTCATAGTAGCTGGTATAGGGTATGTTCTGGATTTGTGCTGGAAACTGTGCTGATACTTCAGGGATGTTTTCTCACTGAGCAGTGCTTGCACAGAGTCGAGGCCTTTTCTGCCTCACACCCCACCCCTCCAGCAAGAAGGATGGGGGTGCACAAGGAGTTGGGAGGGGACACAGTTATTTGTGCAAGAGACAGAAATGCCCATGAGTAACACACACAGGAGGACACACACACACAAACTGTAAAAATAGAGTTCAAGAGTATAAAGAGCAGAGCGGGGTGTGGCACATGCTTTGGTGGTCCAAATCCACCAACAAAGTTGCACTCCCATTTAAAGGCAAATTATACCCCTATTTCCATAAAAGAACCTACAGTGACAACATGCAGCAATTTACTTTGTAGTTAAAACTTGAGGGGTCAACTGAAGGCATGCACATGACTCCTGAAGCACAACTACAGTTCCTGGCTCACGTCACAGTAGAAGGGCTTCATCTTAGAACGGCAGAGGCTTTGGCCCGCGCCCCGCTGCCTGGCTGACTCACCAAACTAAGAGCACAAAATCATCTTCAGCAACAAGGGTAGCCTGACAGGACTGCTGGGAGCCTCCAAAAGCTCAAGCAAGGAATACAGATTGTTTAATAATAAAATGGCATCAGAAGACCCTTTGTTGCGATGGGTAAACACTCACAGCAGCCTCTCAGCGTGATAACCCAGTTCCCAGCAGAGCCTCCCAGGACATGCCAATGATGCCTCCTCCTCCTAATGACTGAGCAACCCGCATGGAATAGAAAACCCACATAAAAGTGTCAGGAAAAAAAAAGCATTAAAAATTTATTCAACCATTTTTCAAAGCCAACCAGAAGGCACCATGGAAAGAAGCATTCAAATAGTGCTTTTCGTGTTTGACAGAGAAGCAAATTTTCAAGCACAAGTCACTATTAGGGACATTTCTCTCGCGCCTTTCATGTCAGTATTTGAACTAATATTAATTAACGTGATGGAGACAGCGCACATATAAGGGAAAAGCCTTTATAGGAAAGCATAGGAGCGTGTCTGTTTGCTGCAAAGAAAAGCCACTGAGGACCCATCCAAGGCAGTGGCTGCTGGGGCAGAAGGGAAGTGCCCTACGGCTGTGGCAGCCCTGGCCCAGGGAGACTGGACCTTCCTGCTCTCCTGGCCACCCCTCAGCCTTGGGCATGCCATGCTCATTCCCCCACTGCAGTGTGGCAGTATGGCCATCTTCCCATACATCTTAACATACAGTCCCAAGAAGGATATATCTTCAACATGGGTAATCATGTAGTGAGGCTAATTTGAGAGGTAAAGATGGCAACATCTGTATGTGTTTTTCACTGGAAAGTATGAAACCAAAACCAGTATATGCTCTGTAAAAAAACTACTTTTCCCCCTCTTTCAACTATTAACGAAGACTGATTTTACACAGAACCTGCAGAGAAATCTTGTTCAAAACATGGCAGCCAAAAACGCTTCTCGGGCATCCAAAAAGCAGAAGCACGCCATTGACCTGACCAACAGCTATCACTGTTCAGCACACACCATCAGCCCTGAGACACTGCTGGATCCACTGGTAGCCCCAGCTAACACAACACTTGCTACATACAGGTGAAACTAAAGCCTGTTGCAAAACATAAGGGTAGTATGAAAGTTAACATGTTGGTGAAAAGTCTTGAACAAGAGGCGCTATGATAACAGATTTACTCTTTCTGCTGCATGCTTTCCACACAGTTAATGGCTACAGGAATAAGCAAAGAAAGGGGAAGTTTGTAAGTCTCAAGCCAGTGATACCAGCTATCCAGCTGGCATTAAAATAATAGTTGAAATAATTAATTATCAAACCTACAATGAACAGAACAGTATTTCTTAGGGAAGCCAAAGGAGTTAAGAGCATTAGTTCAAAATCAACAGAATTGTTTAGATTGACAGGGACACCAGGAGATAATCTAGTCCAACAGGTATTCAGGCAGGGTCAGCTAGAGCAGGCTGTCCAGAACCATGCTCAGTTAGACCTTGACAATCTCCACATGTGGATCTCCAACCAAAATGAATCTGTAATTCTGTGACTTCCACGCCAGCTTTCTCATCCTGAGACTTCTCACAATGTTGCTGTCAGAAACAGCCTTCCTGGATTTCTATTTAGACCTTACTTCCTCTACTGTGTGTCCCAAAACCTGTAGGTTCAAAACATCCAAGCAAAAGCCTCAATTCAGAAGACACATACGTTACATATTTTCAGTTATCACTTCAATATAAAATCACATGCTTTTCTACTCCGAGTCTGAAACAGAGTGCAGCAGGAAGTTTCAGGAAACAGGAGGAGGCAATTAGGAAAGCCTCCTCAGTTTATCTGACTGCCATCTAGCAAGCACTCACACACAAAAGCAAAGTTCTTTCTAAAAAAAAACCAACATGAGTTAAAATGGCTATTCTGAAACAGAATTAAGGGGGAAAATCCTATCACTTTAAGGAAATAATGCTTTAGATTCTATACTGGTATTTACATTCCTGATTTGCTTTTAGTTGCCTTAGAATGCATCAATGTTCTCCAGACTTTCCTCCTCTAATTTCAATTTAAGACGCACTAGACCATAGGACAGTAAGTTCTTGTGAAAAGGCACAGTCAGAAGCAAGGCATTAAATGTTAGCCAAGTATAAAAATCTCTAAAACACATAGCAGTATTCGTTATTTAAGAAATTTGAAAACAAAGAGCAGCTTTCCTAGGAAAACAAATATGGCTGCAGTGGAATCCTTCCTTAATCTTTCATCTAAGAATGCTTTCATTTACACTTTCTAATATGCTTCCACTGTTAAACTGCTCACACTAAATAAAAGATTCTTACTGGAGGCAGGTATATTACTACCTAACTAACAAAGCTGATAAGTGACAAGACATGAGAAAGAAAATGAAAACAACTAACTGGAAATCTGTCAGAGAAGGTGGTGCACCACAACTATGAAATCTGAGACAAGAGAGTAGGCAAGTCCAGTCTCTCTCCACTTGAGCAACCAAGACATGTACATTTTTTCCTCATTAAGGGATATAGCTTAGAAAAAACATAACTCAAGATTCCTTAAATTTAGACCATAAGATGCATTTAATTATTATATGGGAATCATTAAATCACACAATGGGTTGAAATCATCATATTAAATGGTTTCTTCACGCCTAAAATTGCTTAGGAGACTAATTACTAGGGCTCCTCCTATAATCTGCAGACTTAGCACTGGAAAGCAGAGACAAGACAGTACACAGCTCAATTTCAGGACAATCAATAGAATTCAGGTGTGAGAAGACATTTTAGAATCACATTACGATCCAGAAAGATATTTCCAGTATGGACATGTAAGCATCATAAAAAATTCATTAAGAACTTCAGGAATGAAGTCAGCAAACCTACTGACAGGAGAGATAAAAAGGTCAATGAAGGAGAACTCCTATGACAATTAGAATTAAAAATATATTTTAAAAGTGAGATTATGGTAGCAAAACAAAAGGACTAACAAAGGAATCCAAGTTCTTGTTTATAAAAGCCATTTGAGAATAAATGCCAGGGAGATGGAATAATTTTAAAGATTTATGGGTTTTTTACAAGATCACTGAACATAAATGTACCCCTGTCCAGATCAGGACTTCCACTGTAGTCATGTCTCTAGAATATAGGAGGGAAGGTGCATCAGAAAAACAACAGATGAGCAAAAAAATCTTGAGACAGGATACTGAATGAGATCAACTTTTGCTCCTGGCATAATAAAAAAACACAACAGCAGTAAAGATGTAAGCGTCAGTCATTTCCTTGGCAACAGCCAATAACCAGCGTCAGAAGCGGCAAAAACATAGGTAAGGATTCCTGATAAACCAACTTTAAAATTCACTTAATTAAAAAGCATCCCATAATGATTTGTTCTGCTTATAAGAATTTTAAGCAGCTTTAGCAAGTGTGATTCCACAGCCAGAGGATTTGCGGAGCAACCTGATGAAGAAGCAAGTTTATAGCAAAGAGAATCAGAAATTAAATGTTAGCAGAGGTTGCTATGCTACAAGAATGTTTGAATACAAAGTCAAGGTGAGTCTTCTGTGGGGTGAGTAATTAAATAGCAAATTCCAAAGGTGACAGGGGAAAACTTGCCAAGCCACAGCTGAACAACAGGCTAATGTTTTCTTCCAGCAACTTTGCATGAAATCTAATAAACTTCTTACACCTTGGATACTGGACATGCAATCTAAATTTAGTGCCTTGGAAACACAGTTGACCCCAAAAGTATGTCAGATTATACAGACAAAGAGACTTTTATCAAATACTTTCTTTCAGTTGTGTTCCCACAAAATTATGCTCTAAGGTTTTTGCTTTACTCTGACAAAAAGAGCTTTCTTGCCAACAGACAATTTTAGAATATTGCTCACATCTGACTAGTTAGTAACACTCAGGAGGATAAGGGCAACACACTGGTTAACTTTCTGAAAGAACTGAAAATAGTTCTACAGTAATTGTATAGTCTTTACTGTCAGTCTACAGAAGAATCAATTTAAACAGTTTATGGAGTAAAGAGCATCCATCACAGACAAAAGGGATACATTTTAACTGCAAAGGATACTTATTTTAAAAGACCATTAACTTTCAGAAGCTGTCAACAATCAGCCACCTCTATTCTACAAACACCTTCTCAACATATTACAATTGTACTGCTCCACCTAAACAGAAATTAAGCCTTTTCATAGTCTCATAGAGTGCTCTTCTGCTGTTACAGTTAACACTTCAGCTTTCGGTAATGACAGTCAGCCTAAGGGGATATTAGAGTGCCTCATGAAACATGTTAATAGGAAATACTTGAGAGAGCAGTGCATTTGAATGCTGTTCTAGTACACTGACAACTACCCTCGCAGATAAAGCTAAAATCTTCATTGAACAGCTTGTATTTGAGGGCAAACATAGTGAAAGCTCAAGTCCTCTCTAATATCTGGGTTTTATTTCAATGCTAATTCATTGAATCAGAGGGTGCTGGTTCATTATAGTTAAAGAACCTGTGCTGCTGAACGTCTAACACACCAAGTAATTGCAGACCTTTATGTCCCTATCTAGCCACTAGCCCAAACCAGTGTGGCCAATATTGTAATTGACGCCAAAAACCCTGTTATTATGTGCCATCCAACTGTGAAGGAGTCAAGTCTCAATTTGTAGAAACATAAAGGAAGATCCTCACTACTTGATATTGTTTCAGATATATAGAACAATCATATCCTAATAAGACTGGATAAATTATTCTTTCTGTTGACCACAAGAAAGTTTTTCACTGTTGTGTGTTTTAGTAAGGATCAAAACCCTTGATTAAGAAAACCTCGAATTGTGTCCACTAGAAACAATCACAGCTGTCATATAGTAAATGAAATGCCCCAAAAAGTTTAGATTAGCCTTACACAAGAGTAATTTCAAGTTTCAAGCTCTTCCTTTTCAAAAGATACAGCAGTAAATCCAGCTCATCAAAAAACATAAGAGGTCAACACAGAATACAATTCCTGTAAAATTAATGTGCTGAGGCCTTTCTCTAGCATCTCCAGGGCAGTATCTCAGAAAAACAGCCTAAGGTAATCATATATCATAGTAAAGAAACATGAATATTCAAGAAAGCATAATCAAGGAGGGACTATTTATCACAATACTTATTTTCCTACACTGAAATTCTGTAAGTTAAGGAATCTTTTTAATCTGGAAATTGGGGATTATGAAACGTGAAAAAGTAAGTGAGCCATGACATAGGAGATAGACAAGAACCCTGTACAGGTTAGAGTGTGAAGGTTTATTAAAATAAAGCTTGGTTTATTCAGTTTATTAAAAGAAAACAGTTTAGCAGAAACTGAAAAACATACCAAAAAATGCAGGAATCTTTAATAACACACAGGCAGTAATTTAAAAAACACCACCCACACCCAGGCAACCAAGGCCATAGTAAATCAAAAAACAAGTCAAGAAGAAATTTTTCTGGAGAGACAAAGTCAGAAGGAAAGAGTGGGATTTAATTAACTAGAGGTATCCAGAAATTTTGAAACAAAGGTCTTTGCAAGTGTCCAAGCCTATGAGAATGATTAGCACTGCACATGTCACATCACAGTTTACACTTCCCAGCAACCCAGAACTAGTTATCCATATTAAGTCATTCTTTATGGCTAGCATATATTCCTATTAATCTGGGTTGTGAAGCACCCAGCCAGACATCTCTCCACTCAGCTGCCCTGGTTCCTGAGTATCCCAATGAGAGTGCCACACTGGGAACCTGTGCCTGTAGTTCACAGCTGTAGTTCTCATTTCAGAAAGGTACCAGAAATTGTGAAGAAATGCATTTTTGAATTGTTATAACAATATAAGATTAACAATCAGCCCTAGAAATGAGTAAAGCTACTAAAAGCAACTAGTAAATTCTAATTTGTTTTCTTAAATCTGTTTCTTAAATTTTTTCTTAATCTGTTTCTTAAATTAATTTCAAGATCAAGAACTACTCCGTAAACTTTAAGATGAAGATCTTACATTGTGAAAGAGTAAAACAGCCTAGACGTTCACACCACTCAAAACAACCTTTATTTTTATCACAAAACAAAAACTACTCACTTCAGAAAATAAGAGCATTTTTTATTTTCACTTGAAAATTATGAATACAACATAGTAGTTTCTTTATGACAGCTTGTATAAACACGTAAGTCAAGCACTACTTAATCTACTTTAAGAGTGACGGTTTTAGTTTAAATAGATAGTAATTGAGATAAGCAGTGCTTTGCTGTAGACATTTTTTAGCACATGCAGACTGTTCACTGAATAGGCTGCTCGCTTACACCTTGGAAAAACCTCCTCTTCCAGCAAGGCAAGGGATCAGGATGTGTATCCACATCCCTGCTACCCCATTTGCCATTTGAGGCTTTTGATCTGGTGGCTGGCGAGGACTTGTGCTGCAGCACTGAGCAGCTGAAGGGTGGCAATCCAGCTCTTTCTGCTGACTTAGCAAAGCAAACAGCAATTTCCAGCAGGGAAGTATGGTTTTAAAATGACCCAGAAAGATTTGGCAGGGCTTATCTGCACAAGCATTCATATGTGCCAGAAAATCGGCATTACGAACAGCACATAGTCTTTACATGGTTAAAAAAAACACCAACAATCCCACATCAAAAAAACAGAACAAGAGTTGAATGCTTCAAGGATTAGCAAGTGTTTTCTATGCAGAGAAATTTTATTTTCAGAGTAAAAGGGTAATGATTTGAAAGTTCCACATAAAATGGATATTCATTTCTAACTTTAAACTTTTGCTTATAAACCATTTTTTTCCTAGCTCTACTACAGAGGTGCTTTACCCAGCGTAAAATAATTCTAAGAGAAGTGGTATCTGTGAAAGATAAAGCTTCCAAGAACAAGCTTTGGAAGCTGAACTATAGCCCAGATAAGAGCATGCCTTCAACTTCCACCTGAAAGCCCTCTTCAGGTAAGACATAAATTGATTTCAACTGTGCCTGTTTCTACAAGTGCAGTTATTAAAACCATGACATTGATTAACTTCTCTGTAAACTGCTTAAGTTTCATTGGGTTAACCAGAAGTCCAGCAACTGACTCCAAACACGAAGTTTCAGATGAAGATGAGCAGAAGAATACATTGTCTTGCCTACCACTTGCAATTAATTAAAAGGAAAATAAAAGTTAGTAAGACTGACCTCATCGCAAACTTAGTATCTTTGAGAAAAAAAAGTAACACTGATTAAGTTCATTCACTATTCAGGAAAGCCATTCATAAAAATACTGTCTGTCTAGTTTATAATCCCCAGTAATTTCATGCTTGCCACAGGTAAATACATTGCAAACATCAACAAAGAGAACTATATTTTTATATGAATTACTACATTTATTTATCCAGTTGTGCAAGAAACAGCATGATTCGTAGGAAGACATACCAGTTCTATGGTTTTATAACTATTGCTCTAGAAAATTAACAAAAGCCTTGTAAGCCTTTTATGGCCTAAGGCTTGATTTTAAAAACTAAGTTTCAAGTATTCCTTTATAATGCAAGTAGCACTTATGACAGTAATAAAACTGTGGTTATTGTGAAAATATACAAGTCACAGTGATTGCTCAGTTTTCTTCTATACTAGCAGTTTCATACACAAACAAGCTTGTGCCTACAAACACAAGTGATCCACACAGAGATAATAAAACATCTTTTTGACCATATGGGAAAATATTTGCAGTAGTGGAGGTTGTGTGTGTGGGTGGAAATCAGAATAGTACTTTTCCCTGAAGACACCTTCTGTGGCACACATGTTTTGCATGCTAGGAAAAAGTAAGGGAGTTCCCAGTGCATAGGGGTTAAGGCAACCTTGCTTTATGAAAAGCAGCTCAGCTTAAATGTCTAGCTTCCATGAATCCTTCTCCTTATGATCTGGAGTTTCCCTGCTACCAATGCAGTAACAGCTGATCAGTGCCAGTGCAAGGCAGCTGTCATAGGAGCACATCCTATGGAGGAACACCAGGTGAAGATCTCTCAAGTAAGGTGGTTACAACTCGGAGAGGGTTTTAACTGTTAGAACAAGGATCTTGCATTAGACTGTTCTTAGTAGAGGGATAAGCCAATTCTGAACTTCTTCAGGGCACACAGGTTTACTCATAGAAATGACTTGTGACTGCTCTCCTAGACTATCACAACTACAGGACTCATGGTAATACTCAAGCTGTCAAGAGATACAAGATTACTTTAAACTATTTTGGTGTGTATTTACTTCCATCAGTGGCTCATGCTGACAAAAAGATGTTACAAGTGAAGAATGAAGCTGCTGCATTTGGAGGGTAAAAAAATAAAAAAGCAAGACAATAGTGTCAAGTGCCTAAGGAAAAAAAGGAACAGACCAACTACTCCATTACCAACATCTAAAGGATAAAAAGCTGAGTAAGCCTTAGCTAACCAGGAGTGGGTGGATGCTGGAGGTGGAAAGAAATTACTGCTAAATTTTGTCAGGGAAATGAACTGCCAAAGAGATCCCTGGGAAATGTTGCTCTCGTGACTTTCGGCTTTTGACAATTTGCAGTGCTCTGGACACACTGTAACGGACAACAGATGTGATTCTAGTAAGAGGGCTGCTTCAAACAGATGCAAGAACTGCAGGTCAGAGCACGGCCCCTGCAGCGGAGCTCTTTCCCACCCTATTTTTCATTCTCTGGGCATGTTAACAGGACAGGATTCAGGCAGAGCTCCAGGTCAGCCTACAGTGAAAGCTGGGCAAACACCGGGATGTTCTCTTGTTAATTTATAAAAGACCCTGGTAACTCTAGATAATCTAAAGATTGAAAGGAAATAAAGATGGGTATCTGAAGTGCCCTTCCGTAACTCAGTGCACTGCACTGATTCTCCTACCCAGCAGTCTGCTCTGTTGCCCCCATTCAGTGAGAAAACTGAAAACAAGAAATGTAAAAAAAAAATTAGGAGTTGTAAGTTAAAAAAGCACATCTGACAGTCCTATTCCAATTAACAGAGATGAAGCAAATATCCTTTTTAAGATAAAATCTGCTTTTCCTGTGACTTGAACTACACAAGTTGCAATAAATCAGTGTAACCTGCAAGATAACAAACAGCCAATTAAATACTCTCCTGGTTCAGTTTGCTGTCCCGGCCTCTAAGTGACCCAGCTTTTCTGTACTTGTGGCACAACTACTACAGAGAATCTCCTATAAATTCAACTCCTTCATATCCGAACCCACTAAGAAGTGGATTCCACCCTTAAAACTGAAACGTTTACAGTCAAAAATGAAGCCACATCCTCCTTCGAAGTGACAAGACATTCTCATTTAAGGTTCAAGCTTTAAGTGAACAGATTCATGCACAAGCTACCACCAAGAAACACAACTAAATCCCAAATCTCTCTGAGATACAAACTTTGCAAGTTCTGCACTTTACAGCATTACTCCACTTCTACAGAGAAAAATTTATAAAGAAAAGTCCCTATTTGAGGATAATCAAAAATCCTAAGACTAGGGCAGGGAAGGAGCTCTGAATGCTCACAGGACTCTTTCTAAAGAAACACTATGAAGTAATTACTCTTTCCCATCTTGATTTTCCCTATATCACATTTCACCTGATCTTTTAATTAAAATTCATAAAGCAAGATTTAATTGAAACATCAATTATGGTAAAACCTAGTTACATATAATTAAATTTTCAATCAAAAGTAAAAATAATTACTTTATTTACACTTTAAAAACACTTTTGGTCTACTTCCTCTTTCTTATTTCCTCAAAACAAAAGGCAGGGACTGCTGACAGTACTGCAGGAGAGCAACATCAGAAGGCAGAATTAATTACCCACTCGAGAAGAATCATTAAACTGAGCACTAATAGAGTAACTGTGAGTAGGAAAGGAACCAGTTGTGATAGCTTCTAATAAAGCACTAGGAACAGGTAACAAAGCACAAAACAGCTCATAGGTAACTGGATCTCTGAATTACTCACTACCTGCCCAGTTAGTACCATTTATACCTGTGTGCAGTAAGAAAATAACAAAACCACAGTATTTTCCCCATAAAATTTTACAAGCCATTGCAAAGCACACATGTGGATGACAGGCTTCTATGTAGATGATGTTGAGAAGTCTCTACTCTAGCAGAATGTTACTCTTCCTGCTACCAAAGATGACTTCCTTAAGAACAGAATCTCCTTCCCTACCTGTAACCTACCACAATACTATAACAGCTAGAAAAACTTCCCACAGACTGCGCTTCCAATGCAGTGTGTGCCTCCGGCAATTTAAATTCTATTGCTCATTACCTTCAGACCCACCTTTCAAATACTGTCAAGTTCACATCCACATTCACCTGCTCACTCTGAGTTTACCCTGTTCTCCTTTCTTAGTTCAAAGGACTTTTTAATTGCTAATACATACAGACCATTTGAGTAGTGTTTCAATATACCATATCAGAAAACTCAAGCTTAGGTATAAATTACCAAAAGCATTTTGTGGCTAAGTCCTTTAACAACTCTTCTGCCAATTGCTT
The DNA here is from genome assembly GCA_035583135.1 of Lophotriccus pileatus. Lineage (NCBI taxonomy): Eukaryota > Metazoa > Chordata > Aves > Passeriformes > Tyrannidae > Lophotriccus > Lophotriccus pileatus. The sequence goes on along the minus strand of JAWWES010000041.1, from coordinate 13,622,876 downwards.
GTAAAGTACAGAATAGGCTCGTGGGAGTAAAGGATAAGCAGTCAGTGATACAGCATGTCAGATTACATTCTGGAAGTTAAGCCTACATTACTCCACTGAGATACATCTTAGAATGCTTTTAGAGGTGGGCTGATTTTAGGCAATTTTTCTGTGCAATGACAAGTATGTGACAATTTGTATATATGTATCTATCAATGCACGGTTTGCAGTTCCAGTTAAGAACTACCTACAGTTACAAAGCCAAGTGGGAATTATGTAACAGCCATTAATTGTAATATGTAACACATAATTTACCCGCATTTCAGTAAGATTTGACTGTCAGGCTTTCCTGAGGCCAGATTTCCCTGACTGGTACCACCAACAGTACTGCCTGTCTAAAGGCCAAACATACAGCAAGGAAGGACAGAGGAGAGGAGATCTGACACCTAAGGCCCATCCAACCTGGCCTCAAACACCTCCAGGGATGGAACATTCACAACTTCCCTAGGCAACCTGTTCCAGTGCGTCACCACCCTCATTCCAGTATTTAAAGTTAGAAAGGCTTCTGAATGACAAAGTAAAACCACCACATGCATGTATTTAACTTACTTTAACATAAGAATTGTTGTAATTAAAGCTGGAGACTGCAAAGCTACATGACACAAAAAAACTTCATGTTATGGCAAGACGCATTCAAGGCCATGTGTCTGTAGCTCTTTGTATCAGCTTGAAATAATTTTCTTTTTCTTGCAGTAGCATCCTTGCTATAATTGCTTCTAGAGCACACAAGCAAACTGTATGGGTTCCTGGACTTAGAACAGGCAATCCAATCTGGAAAGTGGCAAAAGCTACCATTATTTACAAAATAATGGCTACAGACCCTGTAACAGGACAAATTTCCAGAGTACAAAATACACAGAGCAAGGGTGAAAGTGAAATGCAGCAGATCAGACACTTCTTGGCATATTGTTGCTTCAGGGATGTATGTATTTTAGTGGCTGATAATGCATAACAAATGGAAATACAAACCAAAGAGCACTCAGAGCAATTGTGAAAAGCAGACAGAGTAAACCTAACACTTCTCAAACTATTATTGCTTTAGGGATACATGTATTTTAACGCTGATAATGTAGGACAAATAGAAATCCAAACAAAGAGCCAAGCATTGCTTCTGGATGATTCAGTGACACTGGGAACACATTTGTGCGAGACTGAGAAGCATGCACACAGGCATTTTTATGTTTTACTACAACTAGCTGAATCATTTGCTTTAAGCAAGAAAGAGAGCATTGCTGTAGGCAAAATACCATAGAAGATGAACATAAGCATTAACAAACAAATACGATGTGTGTTATCTTCAAATATCACTTTAAAAGTCTTACAAACTTCTTTAGAAAATCTGCCTAAAGTTATATTTTTCAGTTGTAGCTCAGTGTGATATCCAGATCTACCACCTCAGGTCTTTTGAAGTTCCCTCTCTTGCTCATTGCCACAGCACAAATGAAAACTAGTTACCCTGTTCAGGCATTAAAACACACAAATCCATATTATCTAAGTCAGGAAACATACATCCCTACTTCATAAAAATTTAACAAAAATGAAAGAATTAAGCCAAGTACTATATATTCCCACTGGATTAAAAAAAGATACAGAAGCAGAAAGATTGCTCATGCCTCAATGCAGTTCTTCCTATCTTCTGCTGTCCCCCAAAGCACAACTGTGGACTATGTTCCAAACACCCTAATCCTGAAAATCTGCACAATTGGTTCACAGTATCCTCTTGCACATCCACCTTCAATCTCATTTTTTCTCACCACAAAAACACAATCAACTCCTAATTAAAATATCCACCAATACAATTTTATTTCATTATTCAATTCTTTCTGTGCATGCACACAGAGTACTCCAGATGTCTGCATTCCTCCTTCCCAGTGTGGTTGTCTAGAAGGCTTGGATCAAACATTCCTTCTCACCAACATGGGTCAGGAAAGACAAGTATGGAAGATGAGTTACTGAGGTTCAAGTAGTGCTACTTTAGCACACACACTTCCAGTTCCTCCTTCTACACACCAGTGCAAGAATTGCGGTTTTCCTATAACCCAGTCCAAAGTAGGTTCTCTCACAGGGGAAACCTGGTGATAATAAACTACTGCAGCTAGATTAAATGAAAAACTGACTACTCTGACTGCAGCAAAGTAGTTCATAAGAAGTCCTCACCACACTTAGCAAGCACTGTTTCACTTCATGTATCCCGGAAAGAGTCTCTAGGAAGAAAAGCAGACTGAATTACCAAAGCTTGAGACAGCAGGCTAACAGGCAGGCCAGGCTTGCCCTCAACCAACCAGCAAGCTGCCAGAGGGATTTATGCCTCAACTACCCACCTAAAACAGTCACACACACAAATCCACACTCAGGGATCAAAGATACAAGGGAGCATGTGACTAGGGGCAGAGGCTCTATTAAGTCAGCCAGAAACAGGTTAAGATTCTAGGTAAGGAACACCAGAAAACATGCACACAGACCCTCAGAAGTTTTACCACTACAGGGTGAATTACTGAGAATTAACTTCTGAATAGATTAAATACAACTATCCTAAACAGCTGGCTTAGATCTTGCTGAAGATCCAACTTGTATTACAGAGGAGAACAGCCCTATTGGTCTTGAGCTATGAGGAAAAGCCTTCTGCACACTCCTGGGTTGCAAGATCAGAGCAGTGTTTCCTTCTGTGCAAGGGAACACTCCACATCTAAGAGGATAATGATTAATAGCCCAGATAGTACTTAGTTGTCAGGCAAAGCAATTAACTTTGAATCAGGGAGAGGCCCTGCAGACTGATACCAACAGACAGCTTTTGAATGAAGGGAAGGAGTAGGCGGGGGCAGAGTAGGCAGAATCAAAGCCAAAACACAAAGAGTAACTCTGCTTACTTAAAAGTCACCATCAGCAGACACACAGGAAAATAAAATAACAGAGCATGACCTAAAAAATATGCCTTGAAACTACAGCTTTTTCAGAAGCACACAGACTGCTAAACATGATAATATTTTGTTTAACCTAGCTAGTAGAAGTGCAGACAAGGTCAGGAGCTGAAGGGAAGCCCTAAACCTGCAGGACAATAAGATGCACAGAGAAATCACATAGAGCATACAGGTGCAAACAACTATTGAGCCCAGCCCAATTAGGTACTATTTTATAAACAGTACCTTCTTTTCCAAGCTATCAAAGAATTTAGCAAAGAATTTTAGAAAAGAATTTAGTACATTCCCACTCACTGAAAGAGTTGTCCTTATTTGTGTAGTGGTCTACTCAACATGTGCCCATATTTCTACTGTATGCACCAGTGATTTTTTCCAGGAACATGCCAGTCAATCATTACAAGAGGAAACATCCGTGCTTTATTACTCCTCTTACCCAAGAACTACATACAGCACAAAACCAAACCCAGCTTATTAACTCAAAATATTATCATAGTGATTGAATTCCCAACTAAGACACCATGAATGCCTATGTACAACATTTCAACTTTTCCAGCCCTATCTTCAAGATCCTGAAACTGCACAGGTGGCTTTGGATTTCCATTCATACCAAGCTGTTCCAAGGTGAATTGGACTGGTGAGGTCAGCAGTGCTTATGATTAATGCAGGAGCAGGGAGTCTATGAGGCAAAAGACTTAGCTGAAGTCACACTCCACAGTGAATAAAACCAGACTTACCTTTTCCCCTCAGGCAGATTCCCCATTCCTGTGCTGACATAGCTACTACTGACCTCAACAGTCCAATTACCAAGGACCTGTGAACAAACAAAAAAGGTCACTTATATGCCAATATTTGCTGAAGTGCATGCTTAAAGTGCACACAGCCTTGGACTTAACCAGTACTTCCTCCTTGCTCACTGTGCTCTAGTTCATTACCACACTGCCTTCCTCAGGTGTTAGACTCTCTACATGATCCATCACAGCTACAACCAACAACCCTAAAAAATTAACCACATTAGAGAGCAAGTACTTAGTGGCAAGTCCCTACGATTTTATCTCCTTAATATATGGATTATATATCTTCTTAAGCTATGGGTTAAACAAAACCTTCTAGGTAGGCAGCTACAAGTGGAAAAGCAAGTTCAAAATAACGGGCACAGTAAGTCCTCATACAACTAGGAAGAGCAAATAAGGCATACTGACCTGGAATTTAATCACACAAAAAATGCCATAAGAAGCAGTATTTCTCTCCCACTATCACATGTTGAACAAGAAGATTCCAAAGGAGTACTAGCTTTGACTCATCTGACTTTGGGGTTCCAGTATACCATCCTCCATCAGCTATACCAGAACTTAGGCTCCCAGCTCTCCCCATTCCCAGTTAGATGTTCAAACAGGCAGCAAAAACATTCCCTGTCTCCAACACCTCATGTAGGCTCTGTACTTCTGTTATCTTTCTAGATTTCTGAAGTTCCCTCTACCTCACTCTCATGGCTTTCATTATAATATATTTGGTTACCTACCATTTTTCCTATTAAAATCTCGGAAATAACTATTAAGTATATTTCTCAGCTTCAATATGCAGCTTTTGCTTCCAACTTTCTATAGGTGCCTTTAAAATTGCAGCTTTCTGTTCCTTCCATAATTCCTGATAATTTTTGCAATTGAATAGTGGAATGAGAAGCCTATGCTACTACAGCAGAAGAAAAAATTGCAACATGCTCAGAAGTTAATTGTCTTCAGCATCAGGATCATCTAACTCTTCCTTAAAGAAGTTACTGATTCCTGATAGCCTATCCATTTCTGAATGTGCAGCTGATGAGACAGTAAATCAACAAATCTATTTTCTCCAGGTTAAGCACTGCAAGTTCCTCCAGGATTAGAGCTGTAAAAAACTTGTGGGCCATACTGCTTGAATTTTCACAATATTGGTTAAAAACCCCACAGATATCACAGATAACTACCAAGTACTGTAGTACCATTACATGTTTTGGACAAGAATCAATGGTAATTTGGGGCAGGAAATCAGAGGGATGGGAATAGGAGCGGCCCATTTCCACCAGCTGGAGGCTAAACTGCACCAAATGGCATGAGAACAGGACAGCACTAGTGCTCCTTCTCCCTTCCTTATCCTCTGGGCCCAGCAGTTCTGCTCTGGTGTTGCACCAGGGAAAAGGAGGAGTACTTGCAGATCGGCTCATCTCTTGCCCTCAGAAGTCGGACAGATGCCAAAGCAAGACCTGACTAAACTACAGAAGGCAGTTCAGAGAAGGGGATAAATCAAGATTATTGCTATAGTTTTCAAATACTACCAATACCTAACTTTTTTTACTATTACAATAAATGTGATTGATGGCTTATGAATGATGGCACTGCTCTGACAGCAATGCATCAGTACTAACAACATGAAGTCATTTAATGACACTTGCTAAGGTCACCTTCACGTTTTTATGACTGTCAACTTGAGGGAGAGAAGACAGTCAGACAGGAACAACCAACAGGTTGGAGAACAAAAAAAAATAACACAACCAACCCAACCCAAAAATCCTACATCCACCTATTCATTGGGGTGCAATCAGTTCAAGATGGATTTAAAATTCAATTTATTGGTGCCTTCAAGTAGGCCTAGTTCAAAGTTCTTATCTGATGAACTAAGAGTAGGAGTGCTAAAACTACAAAAACATACCTAGAAAACTATCAGAGGTTACCAAGCAAGGCTGATTGTTCAAGGGTTTGTAGGGTTTCTATGCCATTCTAGTACAGGACAAGTATTTAAATGAAGGAACAGGAGAGAACTTCTAATGAACAAACAAAAATTAAAAACCTTTTTTCCATTGGCACCTGCCAGCAATCACTTCAGCAGATGTTTCTCAGAGCAGTGCTCACCACAGCATGTTCCCTTTCTACAAGGCCCCACACCCCACAGCATGGGCAATACAACATGTATAACGCCCGGCAGGCCCTTCTGCTCTTCCAACTTGGAACATATTCCCCTGTATTTCCAAAGTATGACAGCAAAGTAGAAGACTTGTAACTAAATACAAAGACATACCTAATACTTACAGCTGCTGGAACACAATCTTTTTTCAAAGTGATTATGTCCATAGACACATTAAAATCACAATTACTGGTTTTACTTCCCTTGCAAGGGAAGCAACAGTGGAGAAAACCATGTACATGAGGCTTCTGAATGAATGAAAAGGGAAACAAAAGGATTGTTACTTCTTGTTTCTGCAGGTTAGCCTGCAGAAACTCCCACTTCAGGGAAAAGGCTCGAAAATTCTTGCCATAGAGCTCCCACTTAAGGCACAGGTTTCTAAAGCTGTTTAATTTTGCCTAGACTATGAAAATACGTGCAGGTGACTCTAATTTTAGATACGCATTTTTGTTTAGCAGCAGGCCCTCCACCATTTCTGGCATCTCTTGGTTTTGCGTCTGTTGTCTGTGAAGACTGACAATCACTTCACTCCTGCCTCAGAGGAGATCAACCCAAGGCGGGAGTGGGAACACATTAACTAACACCACGGCTGAAAGCACATTGTGGCCTACCCACAGCCAGACAGATCTGTGGGGAGCTCCGAGGTCACCGTGTGGCATTTCATCCACACCAGCAGCACGTCTGTAAGGGACTTTTGAAGGAAGGAGGGACAGACTGTCTGAGCCAAGAAACCCAACTTCAGTAACTTGGCATATAAACAGACAAAATGAGAAACAAACGACAAAAAATTCCCCTTCAGAACAGGCATTTGCTCTAAATAAAACCTTCATAAAACCAGTCTAAATCTGCCAACGAAACAGAAAGATCAGAAATTGAAAGAACAGGAATGTGTGTTTTTAAGCCTTCATTTCTACAATTATCATATGCAAAATGTATTTTAGAAGAGTTTGCATTCAAGGTGCATCGTAAGACCTACAGAAAGAGAGTTTAGCTGATGTAGTGAAATGGCTACACATTCATCCAAAGCTGTGTTACACAAGATACTTATACCACAATTAACAGCTGTTTCTCTTGATACTTGTGCATAGGCATAATCATTGTGAAAAGAAAACAAAGGTTTCTCTGCTCCCCTAATTTTCAGCAGTCACTGTTCTTAGGCTTTCAGCAGATCCAATGCAGACCCAGGCTCTTCCCAAGCTTCACACCAGAAACACTGATTATACAGGTCAGATGTGAAAACTCACCAACACAGATCCATGAAACAACTTTGCAAACAAAGCTGTCCCTCAGGCCCATTACAGCTCTGTGGTGCCAGCATGCAGCCCAGCCATGGTGGTTCAGTTAGAGTCCAGCCAACCTAAATAGAAATCACCAATTTTCAGGAATTCCATAGGATTGCAAAATGTTTACCATACTTTCAAGGGAAAAATCCCTAAGATTACTAAAATACTACATTTTAAAATAAATCAATATATTTGGAAATACAATATAAAACCCCATTGATAATGAGATGACGAAAAAAGATAATTCAAATGCCTCCTTCTTTTCAGCATCTCCTTTCAGTGGTTTCTTTTTTTCATTGCTTCTCAGGATACAATTGGCAAAGCACAGACTAGTAGGCTCAAAACCAAAATTAAGGGCATGTTCTGACAGTGAACAAACAGCAGGAGACAGCAACCAGCACTTTAAATCTGCTGTTTTGACTGTGCTCAGATGTCCTGCCTTGTGCCTCTGCTGATGGGACTGGTGCAAGCTTCAGCCAAACATGTTACTCAAGCCCAAGAGTTCCAGGTGAATGATTTGCTGTCTTCAGCATCATGGTAAGTGGATGCCACTGGTCCCCTGTTCCTGTAGCAAAGAAAGTGCTTTGAAAATAAGCCCACCTATGCTGCCCACATGAATTTTTCAAGCTAGGTAAGGAAACACTTGTGTTTAACCCTGCAAGTTTCCTTCAAGTTGCCTTTTTCTCAGGACTAAGAAGATCATAAAAATTTCATTTTTATGTCACATATGAAATAGATGATTTTTATCTTTTCCCAAATAAACAAAAATACTTAAAATACAACAAGAATTATGTTTTGATAGAACAGTTTGACCAAGAATGGGGGAAACTATTTCACAAAATTCCCATGTTTTAGAGACATCATTTAGAAAAACAAATGTCAAGATTTATTAATTAAGATTTATTAATAACAATAAAGGAGTTAGTGCTTGTCGACATGACAGTGAACTGAGCATAGCACCACGTATCCTGTCCAACCCACACAAAACTAGAGGACTTCAAAAGATACAGTTTTTCATCTTAAATTAATCCTGGTACCCTGCAAGATCACAGCTCCAGTCAGAAGCTACTGTATCCTTCCAGATGCTTTTGCACAAGAACAGATTAAGCTCTTAAGATAACAGAGATCCAATCCTGCACACACACAGTAATATCAGTAGCTTTAGACCCTGGAAAGTTGGGTGAGCACCTCTGGGCAGTGACAGTAGAAGAGTTGATTCCAACAACCCAGCAATTTGTCTCTCTATTCCCCTCCATCCCTACTGCCAGCTTATATTAACAAACCACTGTCTCCAGCACAAAAAATAGCCTATGAACCTCTGAAAATTACAAGCATCTGCCAGAAGCAGCGCAGCATATTTGGGGGCTGAGGGTGACTCCAAAATGTACTGAGGTGTAAACTCTTTTGAAAAAACCTGGTGGACACTCAGTCATAAAACCAGACTGAAGCTTTAGAGCTTCCCATGGGGAGTTAGGGACGGGGAATGAGAAGATTAATCTGTTTTTCCAAAAATATGCATCACCTGAAAAAGCTCAGTAGTATACAAAAAAAGTAATAATAAAACCCAGCACACGTATCCTCATATTTCATAGGCAACAGGTCATACTAATTACTTTCTAATATTTTCACAGTGTATCTGGTAGTCCAGCTGTTGTGGTGGACCTTTAACACTGCAAAGATAATACAGAGCTGGTATTATAAGATTCGGTTAAATTTGGTTATTGTTGTTATTTGCTTTTGAACCTTACTGTCAGTAGAAGGCAGTCCCACCAGGGGAGCCCTAAACCATATGCCAGCGCTTTTCACTCCTGTCTAATTCTGTGTACAATCTTGTTTCCTCTGCTCAGAAAATGACCTACATATGTACTAAAAAGATGCTACCAGGAACACTACATATGTCACATTCAAATACAGCCTTTAAAAAAAAATAAATAAACCTACAGACATTTTGAGCACAAAGCAAGCACTGAGCAGGAGGCTCACATTGCGAAGATGTACCAAAGACAGGGGTCAAGGAAAAGATAAGGCACCTAACCAGGCAGGTCCCCTTTGCACTGCAGACCCAGTAACATGCACATAGTGTAGTCCTAAGCAACCATGCTTGGGTAGCATGTGCATTAAGTAATGCCTAAGCCACACACTGAGCAAGAAAACAAAACACTGAAAAGCTGATCATTAATTGAGCACCATTTATTCTGCATGCCAAACAAGACACGAGAATCTAATCACCCAGCTAATGATTGTACATGTCTTTCAGTCCTGGCCTGACCTCAGACCAAAAATGAGGCAAGCGAAGGACGTGGCTTTCCTGTCAAGCACACAAACTCCAGCAGCCAATGCAGGGCAAAACTGTGCTGACCCTCAATCCTGTACCAGCTGTGGTTGGGCACCCTCCAGCACCAGGCTGAGGCCTTCAGCATTATCAGATGCAGAAGGTACAATGACACTTTTTTCCTAGCTAAGCTCATACAAAGGCTACTGAGCACATGCAACCCAATTTCTTATATGTCTGAATTTTGTCCACATGTGCTGCAATGAATATCTGTCCAAATGCTGCATTCCTGACATCTGGCTTAGACAAACTGCTAAAGAATCAGGGATACCCTCAGGAAGGGGCAGGCAGGAGGAAATAATGGCCATAACCTTGCTCTTAAGCCATTTAGACTGGAATTGTCACGAACTATGTATTCAGAAATTCAGACCTGAAAAGACCTAAGGATACTTATTCTAAGCACATGCTGAACATGTTTTCCCTTTTTATGCATTCCCTGTATTTTGTATTTACACTGAGGGAAGGTGAGAGAGAAAGGGAAAGTAACTGTTTCCACCATAAAAATATATTCAACATTTGCAACAAAAGATTTTGGGTTGCCCTTGAGAGAAGGTCTTTATTTTCCAGAAACATCTCTTTCTGTAATTGATGAAAAGGACAGTTTTTCATCTTAAAGCATCTCTACAGAAAACCATAAGCAATGGACAAGACAGACAAATGAGAGATGTTCCTCATCTCAGCATATATCCTGTGGTTTTCAATCTTGAAAATTTAACTGTAGGCCTTTATAAATCACATTCACAAGAAAAATGGCCCTTTTCTCAGACAAAATCAGCACAGATCTGCCCTGTACCAGCAAGGGCAGAAGGAAGTCCCGTAAGTAACCAACACATCTGCTTTTACAGCACCACAGTACCGCCCATAACACAGTAATTCATTTATTAAATGCAAGCAAATAGATATTTCAGGACCAGATGTCTTGATTGGCAATTTGCAGAGAGCTACAGGAAAGAGACCTCAAAAATGTCTAAAATTATACACAGTCAAGAAGTTTTTACTGGTTTTCAGGTAGGAGAGCATTCATAACACTACACCAGTGCACCGTCACATTTTAGCAGTTCACATTATCACTGAAGTGTCACGTTACTGAGCAGATTTCTTACACCAACATTAGGAAGTTCTGGGTTACTGTGGGCAGTAAAATGATAGTCAGAAGCCTCCAAGAGATGAAAGGAAAAGTTTCAGTTTCTAACGCCTTCATGAAATTATCCAGGCTCCCTCTGCTGGGGAATTTAATGTAGAGATTGTTGCAGTTTGTTACATGAGAACAGTTTTGAACCACTATGGGTTTTTTCTTCTGTAAAATAAACTGTTAGCTCTGGACTGCAATTCCTGGAGTCTCTGGTGATGCTTCACTACAGCAATTTGAGGCAAAGCTCTGTTTCTGGCCATATGTTCCATCACATAAAGAAGAGCAATCTTTGATTTAAAAAAAAAAAAAAAAAGGAGAAAACATCACAAAGGCACACAGTGTCTCTGTGCTCCACAGTCTTCAGAAAATATCTCAGTTCTTCAGCTCTCCAGAGCCCCAGCAGAACCACCACCTCTGTCCCTGATGTGGACAGAGCCTAAAGAGAAATGGCCCTCCCTAGACCACACAGGAGATCTACAGCTGTAAAAAAGAACGACCTCTATCTCCCAATTTCCATTTCTGTGATTTATATATTAACCATATTAAGCCCCAATTCTCATATCTGTCCAATAATACCAGTGGCATTTATTTGCACCACTGTAAAACAATTCCAACATGTCTATGTATGTCTCTACAAGACACACATACAGAGGAATCAAGCAAACCATCCATCTCTTTCCTTTCTCTGCCCCTCCCAAAGTTGTCAGTATAACCAGTTACTGCCAAAGAACATGAGAAGCTTTACAAATTTGTCAAATTTGATATTTTTAGTATCTACCACTAAATATATGTACTACATATTGCCATCAAAATTCTTGTTATGCCACCTCATAATGAAGTTCAGTTTTCTTGTCTACTGAACTTTATAACAAATGCTATCAATATTCTGCAGTCTGAAGTCTTGACTAAACAAAAAAAATCCAGAGGTAGCATTTAAAAAATGAGAAAACCCATCCAACTTGTGGTAGGAAAACTGCAATCTGAAGATGTCCCTTATTGCACAGGAAAATCAGCATGAGCCCTTTCACAGATGGAGTCAATTTTACTTCTGACAGCCCTCATTATGACTCACTAACTTTTTTTCCTTAATAAAACCATGAATCGCATCACAGCAAGTGCGTCTATAACAAGCCTGAGGATTCAAGTATTTATTCAATGGCTAAGAAACAGAACTTTGCTCACTAGGGGGAAAAAAGTCTCAATTCTCAATTTCTCCTCATGCTTTTACATAGAAAAGGTTGCAAGATCACAACAACAAAGACTCACTTCTCTCTTCTGCCCCCCCTCCCTTTTTTTAATACCTCCTATAGTCCAAGGATTCTGATTAACCTCATATAGCCCATCTTTGATGATAAGTATAATTCAGATTATTGTCTGACAGGATGGCAGCTCAAGCTCAAGAGCAACCAAAATTAGGAGGATATTTAGAACACAGCTGGCACAGAAACCAGTCTCATGGGTTAGAGGAAACAGCCGTCACTCCAAGTTCTTTGGGACAACTATGAAGTTTTACCCGAACCTACTGCTTTTGCAAGTTACACAGTGCATATAGGAAGGCAATCAAAGAGCAGCACTTCATGTTCAGGATGCCATTAATGAGATCCAAAGCCTTCCAAAGCAAGTGTCATCTCATTTAGACCAGAGATTACTACCTCATTTTGTCCCAGAAGCACTCCTTTAGCGCCCAAGTGCCTAAGCAAAGCTGTGCAGGGAACCCGAAGGGAGGTCTTCACACTTAGGAAAGACAGGCGTGATCTCCTCGTCGCCCCTGACTTCACCCCCTCAAATGCAAAGCCTGCGGTGCGCACTGCTGACATTGACAGCCCACCCGAAAGATGAAATTGCAGAAAGGATGCGAGACCATCCTTCTCGTACAGAAACAAGACAACTCTCCCAAAAAAGGGTCAGGACTACACCACCTGTAAGTAAAATCGAAGAGGGCAAGCACACGCACACCGCCCTCTTGCACATCTCGCCGCGATTGCCACCGGACCCCGCTCCGGACCTGGCTCAGCCAAGCACTCCCCTCGCCAGCCCCCGAGCCCGGCACACCCCAGGGGCCACATAGCCTTCTGCGCGCGGACTGCCCCACTGCAAGGGTGGATTTCTGCCTCGGTTAAACCTGCCCCGGCCGAGCTCTGCCCCGGCGGGGCAGGAGCCGGGTCCCCCCGGGGAGGGAGCCCGGCGGGACGGCGCGGCACTCACCGATGCCCAGCCCCACCACCACGCGTCCCGCCAGCAGCGTCTCCTTGTCGCGGGCGGCAGCCAGCACGCCGGCCCCCGCCGTGAAGAGGCCGCTGGCCAGCAGGATGCAGGGTCGGCGGCCGCACAGCCCGTTCAGGACGCCGCCGGCCAGGGCGGACAGGGCGGCGGCGCCCACCGTGCCGGAGACGAGCAGCTCCTGCCACAGCGCGTCCAGGTTGAGCTCCCTCTTCAGGAGGAGCAGCGCCCCCGACACCACTCCGGTGTCGTAGCCGAAGAGGAAGCCCCCCAGGGCGGAGAAGACCGACACCACGTAGACGAAGCCGGGGGTCTCGTCCTGCTGGAACTGCCGCCGCGCCGCCCGCTCCAGCTCGCCGCCCGACGCCGCGCTGTTGAGGCTGGAGCAGGACTCGGCGGCGATGAGGCTCCGCTCGCCCGCCGCCGCCGCGCCCGAGCCGGCGGACCCGTCCGCCTGCCGCCGCCGCTTCTCGCCCATCAGGTTGCTCAGGCTCCGCAGCGTGTACTCCACATTGTCGCTGGCCTTGCGGGACATGGGACGGCCGCGGAGGCTCCCGCCCCGGCCGGGGGAGGGCAGGGGGCTGAGGCGGGCGGCTGCCGGGCTGCTCTGACCACGGCGGCGGGGCTGCCGCTGCTGCCTGTCCTCGGCGCGCCCGCCCCTCTCGGGCCGCGCTCAGACGGGTCGCATCATCCCCCCGCCGCCGGGCGGACTTGAGGGGAAGTTGCCGCCGCTCCCAGCGCCCGGGCGGAGCTGGAGGCGGAGGCGGGCGGGGACAGCGGCGAGCGCGGCCCGGCGGGCGCAGGGGGCGGGCCCGGCCCCCCCGCTCCGCTCGGTGCGCGGAACGGGGCAGGCGCGGCCCGAGCGCCTGCGCACCGAGCGCTCCGCGGCGCGCGCTGCCGGGGGGCGGGCGGGCTGTGGGGCCGGCGCGGCGGGAGACGGGGAAGGGAAGGAGGGAAGGAAGCGAGGAAGTGCTGGGCGGGTGGGCCCCAGGCAAGCCTGGGGGCCGGTCTCTCACACCTGGGCGGGGGTGTTCCTGCTGGCAGTCCCCGCCTGTGCCCGGTGGAAGGGGCCGCCCCCGCGCGGTCCCCGCGCTGTCCGGGCAGCGCTGTCCAGGTGCTTGGCGCACGTAAAGATCGCAGTTAACTCACTAACTGGGTCGTTTGAGCGGAGACAGCGTTCAACGTCCGCGTTTGCAATTTTCTGAAGTGCTGAGTGACATTCCCCCATTGATTCCCTCTCTGTAGATATTCAAAACCCACCTGGACGCATTCCTGTGTAACCTGCTCTCGGTGACCCTGTCTTGGCAGGGGTTGGACTAGACGATCTCCAGAGGTCCCTTCCAACCCTAAAAATTCTGTGACCAAAAAAAAAAAAAAAAAGAAGGGGAAGTTTCCAGCAGTTGGTCAGAAAGGAACGGTTTTGTTATCATACAGGAGCAGAGCTTGGAGCTTTTTCTCGTGTTTACACTTGACGTAGAACGCTACGTTTTGGTAATTCCATTTTCAAACATATTTGAGATTTTCACCGGGATGCTGAGCCGGGGTGATGCTGTCAGTAGGGAGAGGTGCCCTGTAGGGCCCAGGGCACTCTGTGCCACCTGTGGACACAGAAGGGCTCCAGGTGCGATACAGACCTTGTGGAAAAAGCAGACACAGCACAATATTATCGTTTGTGTTTCATTGTATATATAATGGTACATATATGCCATTAAATGCGATTTTTCTTCTGACTTGACTGTCTTCTGTAAAGATCCTCATAATGAGGCCAGCCAGTAGCTGGAGAATTTCTGTGATTAATTGGATCAGTTATTCCCAGCCCACACCTTGTGAGCAGTACTAGTCATAGCCATGTGAATTTAAAAATTAGATGAGGGAGCAAAGTCCAACATGGCCAGCTGCACACAGCCTCTTTGGTGGTTTGCCTCTGCCTCAAAGCAAGCTGTGACATGCAAATACTGTGGTCCAGTTAATACCAACTCAATCATATAGTGAGCTGTAGTTACTAAAATGACTTACAGTAACAGTTGTCTATGTAGTTAATCCAGTTAGAGACAGATGTGGCAGTGCATTTCAAAATACAATACATTAGCTTCCATGTTTGAGTGTGTGAGAAGCCTGAACAAATTAAGGTCAAAATTAAGTGCATTAAGATTCAGTTATTTTTAGTCAAGATTTGGGTAATATGGCACAGGGCATTCCTTATTCTGGCAAAGACCGTTAGCATTATAGCAAGAAACCATTCCATGTTGTAGCATCAGGAATGAAGTTCCGTTGTGCTACATGGAACTGTCCCCTCAGGTCTGGCAGTTCTCCACAAGCACACTGGCTTACATTTCTACAGCACCATCAGGAGAAAAGCTGTAATCTTCCAGAAGTCTCCAGACTTGCCTGACAAGCACCACATTCAATAGTTTTTTTATGTAAGCCCCAAATAAAAATGCAGGACACAGTGCATTACACAGAAAGCATTCACACCAAATCCCTAGTCAGCTAGAAGGAATGCTTTCACAGAATATTGTCACAACAGCTGGCTGTCACAAAAACAACCTGTCTTTTTAACAGTCACCTCAGAAGCTGGAGGCATTCTGTGTGTTGCAGTTAATAGAGACTCAAGAGAGCTAACAAAAAGCTTTTTTTTTTTTCCATTGCTGGCCCAACACAGTCACAAACAGACATAATTTCTCATCAGATCATGCTGTCAAGTTTATCTCTTAAAAGGATTCTGTGAAAAAATGCAACAAAAAATTCAGCTATGGGATGCACTACACTGAAGACTGACTTCAAGAGAAAGAGAGAGGATTTGTCTGGTTTGTAGATTTTCATTATTGTGATCATTTCTCCGTAGTACTGGATTTCATGATAAGAGCTGACTTATAAACAATTTCACAGTAATACAAAATGCAGTAGGTATGATTAGTTATCTAAGATGGGGGGGGTCAAATCCAAAGAAGGATTTAGGTGGATTTTAGGCATAATATTATGCTTTCAAGAGATTAAATGTTTAATTGAAACACTGTTTAGATTCTCAGCACTGCCTCGTTCTCTCCTTTAAGGTGAGTTTGCACAGTTGTTTTTCAGGTGATGTTGTGAATTAGATCAAAAAGCTAGTCCAGCTTTAAGAAACTCAGGTTTTTTTGTTTCACGGAGAGCAGGAATAATCACAGGATTTTACTGGGTTTATGTTGTTGATACATGACATACATCAGAAAATGTCTTCCAGGAAACTACTGAGACTTTGTACATGTGCCCAGAACTCTGCCAGACCTGAATAACTGGGAGTAAGCTCCTGTCTCTTTGTTGGCACTCAGAAGCGGGTGGATGAGTGCCGAAATCTCCTGGGGACTTCAAACCAGCCAAGAGGCACAGAGAGACGCTGTAGGTCTGTTGTGTGATAGCCTGATGGTTGATAGCCTCACCCAGCAAGTGGGAGGCCAGATTCACAGATTTGGTTCAGCCCAGGAGGATTGAAATCTCTCACCTCTCAAGAAGACTGTAGGTTAAATGGGGAAAAGATGGATTTTTAAAGGAAACTGGGTTGCGGTGCAGACAAGAATGTAGGAGCCATTGGGCTAGACAGACAGCAAGGGAGAAAAGGATGTGACTCTGTGGCAAAAGAAGGTTCAGCCCTATCAGTGGTGGTTATATTCTTCACATAAAACTGTGGCTGCACCAAAAAAAAACCCGAGAGCAATATAAGGAGCAGATCAAGAATTTTTCCCATCTCAGTCAGTGCTGGGGCGTTAGCCTCATGTGCATTTTGGCAATACAGTGTGCAACCTCTTGTGTTTTTAGACTCTAAAATAATTCCTTTTTTGTTACTGTTATGATGACTTAAATGCTGTTAAGCAGCCTGCTCTGATAGTCAATTATTTTGCCACAAACAGAGTTGCTGTATGAGTTGAGAAATACCACTGTGCTGGGCTGAGGGAGATTGCCTGGCTGAATATGCAAAAAATAGATCAGCAAATACAGTTTATAATAAAAGCTTATATAATGTCTGAAACCTTGAAAAAGCAGTGATAGTACTGACAGAACCTTTTTTTGCAAGTTAACTTTGCTTGCAGGTCTCAAGGTTCAGAAATCTTTTCTCAACACAGAATTATACATTATTAGTGTGCCAAAGAATATGGTGGGCTACCACTTTATACAAAAAGTATTCTTCCTGCTGAGAAGACACAAATCCTGACTCTTGATTACACCAGTTTTTTGAGTTTGCAGATATGTGTTGGTAATATAAGGTTGTGACTATAAGGAATACTCTAGTGTAAAAGAGAAAAACAGGGTCTGAAAATAGGAGTTTAGAAACAATTTTAAATAAGCCACGTTTTGCCATAAACCTTCCTTTTGTTCCAAAGTTCATCCTATTGCAACATTGTTTGGTCTCTTTGGAAAGAAGACACTTTCAGACACATTCTGTAGTTTTCTGGTCCCCATATAACATCCCTTCTCCAGACATTTTCTCAATCTTGACAGAGTCACTGATTTATCTGAACGTACCTATCTCTGAGCTCTCAATACAGTTTTGGTTGTTTGTAATCCTTCCAGTGTTTGCTTTGGGTTTTTCTTCATATGTACAGATCCTGATTAGACCCTACTCCAATACCTCAACAGAAGTCACCCTTCATATAGGTAATTTCTTCTCAATTGGATGCTGTTATGTGGGACTTTCATTCCAGGCTGTCCTGGTCTGCAACGTGACTTTCAGCCTATTATTTACCTTCTACTGCAATTTTATGTGAAGCTGTAAACTGGGACATCACTACTGACCTCCTCTGTAAAATATTTTCAAAATGAAAGTAACATCAGAATTTTTTAGCAAGGAACCTAGCAGCATTATGCATTTAACCCTACTGGTCAAATGTTAAGAGATAAATTGCTTAACAATTAGGAAGAGTTACAGTCATAGCACTGGAGAAGGGTGTGGATGATGGTGATTGCAGAAAGACTTCAGACCCATTGAAAATACACTTGTAGAAAACACATGGGGTTTGAAGTTAAATTTTTCTCTCTATTTTTGAGATCTCCAGATTTTTCATGCTTTAGAGCAGGGACTTGATTTTTGGCAGGAGAACAGTTCCTTTCTGCCTTTGGCTGTCAAAAGGAAGATTTAACGAGATTTGACTGAAACAGAGTCTCGGGTAGAGTCAGCAGCAACATGTGTGAGAACGTGCTGCTAAATCCAGTGTGCCCCGAGCAGCCACTAAACAGAGAGCTGTGCACTGACCTCTGTGCAGGCGTCCAGGGATGAGAGTCGGGCAGCCCAGTTAGATGCCCTGCTTCAAAAATCAGGGCCCAGCACTTGCTGAAAACCAGTGGCAGTGCAAAATGTGGGGTGAGAGGAGGGGAAAGCAGACTTTTATTATTGTACAATTTGTATTTTTTACATTGGTGTATTTGCCAAGATGGTTTGCTGAGTTACAACCCCTATCAAGTCATTATTAGCCTGTAAAAGTTACAGTTACTTTAGTCATTACACGGCAACATGAAAATCAAGGATTTGGCACACTACCTGCAAGGTACCAGGGAGACACTGCTCCTTCATATGCTGTATCTTCAAACAAGCATGTGCCAACACAGAGCTGTTTGTCTGCCAAACTGAAACCTCCTCAAGTGCTGCAGGTAAGCCCAAAAGAACAACAGGCCATCCCTCACTCATTCCTGGGATCAGAGTAATGCACTCTCCCAATGAACACCTAGCATCTGGTGTACATGGAAGACATATCCAGGAAGAAGAGAACTACATTCAAAACCATTAGTTTCAGTCCAAACCCCTTTAATTCTATTGTTTACTAAACAGATCTGACTTATAAGAGTCCATTTCCCTAAAAGGTGGACAGCACTTGTAAACCAAATCCTTCTACGGATTATATAAGACCAGCACATCAGTTGTCTACCATTTAATGAAATGAACCTGAAAAATAAATCAGAAAGGCTTTTAGGCTTATGTATGACTGCAAACTATTCTCCATCCCTAGAAAAGTAGCAGCTGACCCAGCATTAATTCACTAGTTTAGGAAATTTTACCTCATCAATGCAAAATCTTTCCATCAAATAGAGTTCCAAGAAGTAGAAGCCATGTGTTGTAAGCAGCAGGTTAAAAGCTGGCTTTGCTGTCAGTCCTGACACTGTATTGGCCCTGAGCAGAAAACTGCCCAGAAGTGCTTTATCTGAGCTTACAAATGAAATGGGAAACTGACTGGGAAGAATTCAGTAACTGACTCATTAAGTTGGTGATACTCTGTGGTTCTGACAGACGGTGAATCCGTCAAAAGTCGTTTGGTGGATTTTTTCTGAGAGAGCTGTACAATGAGGGATAAGCAACTTTGAAAAGGAAATTGGGCCATATGAATTCCCTGTGCAAAGGCAAAATACATGCAGAGAGTGTCTAAAGTTGGCTGATACACGCCAGGCATCATTCTGGCATGTGGAAGCTGAAAACCAGCACTTTCCATGGCTGGCAAAGAGGATGAAGCAGCAAGCTGTGATTTTTATTTGCCTCCTTGCTTATTTCTTTCTTCTATCTGTACTTCAAAAGTCCTGTTTCCACCAGTGTAGATGTAAGGACTTTTTTAATCTATTTTGTTCTGCTGTGGTATTAAAAGCTGCTGCATTTTAAAATAGGTCCTCTGTGAAATGTTTTATGGAACTCTGTCTAGAAATTTCAACAATTCTCTGACAAGCATCACACCAGCCACAGTGATAATTTTAAATATAACATTAAACACTCATGAAAATTGCATTAATAGTGATTTTTGACCCCTTCAAAGCAGTTAATATGGGTATGTGCTAATCCCTTGGGAAGGTTAATGCCATCAGTAGGAAGTGTTGAACAGTCACTGATATTCATCACAAAGTAATGCCACTGATTTTTAAAAAGCCTCTGTGAGTTCAGCGAGGACTCTGCTTACAATCTGACACTAACTACCACATGATCCTGGATATATCTGAAAGGTGAAAGACTGGGAGTTAGACCCACAGGATAACTTTCTAGAGGTTTTCCAAGGTACCAGACTGTTTTCACTAATGATGGAAAATTTCTACACTTGCTTCCCTCTACAGCTGCAAATTGTCTACCTGTATAAGGCAGATTTGAGCCATTCCATTTTTGCTTGCATCAACAGCCAGGCATTCATAGGCTTCCCTCAGGTGCCTGTACCGTGATGCAGAGTGCTTGTCAATCAAGAGGAGCAGCTGCACTGCCAGGCACAGTTGCAGAGTCTCTGCCCTCAGGGACACATGGAATCTGTGGTGTGGTGCACAGAGCTGGCACATGGCCATGGATGGATACACAGGGTTTAGAAAGGACAGGTGGAGAAGAGATGGGGGCATCACACTTTACACTGAGAAGCTCCTTGACAAAGCAGTGCCTCAGTATCCAGCTGGAGACAGGAGAGTTTCTGGGTCAAGGAGCAACCTGGGGGACATTGTGATAGATGAGTGCTACAGACTGTGGGCTACGAGAAGGCAGGGGCTGAAGCCTCCCACTTGGAGCCCCAGTCCTCACTGGGGATTTCAGCCACCTGCTTGTGTGCTGGAAGAATAGCACAGTGTTGGGCAGGCAGTCCAGGAGGTTTTAAAAGGGGTGGCATTTTCCTAATACAAATGCAAGAGCAGGCAGTCATGACTGACTCCTTAATGCTGGCTTGGCTTTCTGCTGAGGAGCAGGGAAGAAGTGGAGGTGAGAGGGGTCACAGAGCACCACTTGGGCTGCAGCAGCCATGAGGTGACAGATGCAGCAGAGAGCCAGGAAGGTGAGCCACAGAGTTGGGACTCTGGGTGAGCAGGCTGACTTATTCAGGAAATAGCCTGTGGGAAACAGCCGTGAAGGGCCCCAGAAGAGCTAATTGGTTTTTTAAGAGCATTTACTGAGAGCTCATGCATGAACTATATCCTTGAGCAGGAGCCTAGGAAGCTTCAGCTGACAGCCCATGTGGCTGGGCAAGGACCATCTTGAGGAGCTACAATATGTACAGGGAATATGCAGGAAGCAGAAGCAGGAGTAAAGAGCACTGTTCAGGCACTGAGGGGTAAAATCAGGGAGGCTATAACCCAGCAGGAACTAAAATTAGTGAGGGGCATAAAGGGTACTTAGGTAAAAAGACACCTGCAGTTATAACATGGGTCCACAGGTGGATGGGAAAGACAACACAGAAAAGCTTGAAGTAATCAGCAGCTTTTTTTGCACTAGTTGTCACATGTGAATCATGCTGTCTTGCCTTTGCACATATCAGCACAGGCTGGGAGGAGGAGGGCAGTGGGGGAGCAGCAATTAGGGACCACTGAGACATCTCCCATGCATTCAAACCCATGGAGTCAGGTGGTGGTCACTCCAGAGCATCGATGTTGCTGGCCAGTGTCACGGCAAGGTCACTGTCACCATCTACAGAGAGTTATGGCAAGCAGGAAAGGACCCTGATGACTGCAAGAAGGTTAATGTTACACATATTTTTTTTAAATAAAGGCAAGAAGAAGGATAGAGGGAACTGTAGGTCAGCCTGAGTGATCTCCTAGGGAACAGGTTGTCTCTTGTTATTCCTGGGACATTTATCTGAGGGAGCACAGGCGTGTCCTGGATAAGAAGATAGTTTTGCCCCCCTGTGCAAGTGGTGTTTGTTAACCACCAAGAGCACATGTGGCATGAGGAGTGCTGGGACCACACTGGAGGACTGTGTGAGACAGAGAACTGGTGAAGGCACATTCATACCACGTGCTGGGAATGGACCCAGGAGCAACCCATTCGCAGCCATTCCCAGGCTTTGTGTCAGATGCTGTTGGCTTGCTCCAAAACAGAAGCTGAAGTGATCTAAAATTTTGCACATTTGCCTTTTCTGGATCAGCCCCCCAGGTTCTCTCACCAGCACTACTTTATTCAGCAGAGCAAAACAGCCTCTCTGCTGACTACGTAGGCAGCTGTAGCTCCTGCCTCAGCACTTCTGCTTACATGCTTAAAGCAGATGGTGTGAATACCCACCTTGATGGAGGCGGCTGGGCATGCTGCCTGTACTAAAGCATTTACTCCAGAAAACAATGTCCCTGAGAGGTGTAGCCCCACTTGTAATACAGACATAAATGCGAGGTCTTGGCTTACAGAAAGCAACATATGGTATTGTCAGTAGAGACTAAAGCAATATGCACTTTATGTATAATGTGTTAATATGAAATGTATGAGGTAAAAGGATGGTGTATTCATGCTCCTTTAAGACATTAGCAATGCAGTTTGGGATACGTGGAGCTTCTGGGTCTGACAGTGACGTGTAGGTGACACTAGGTGTGCAGCTAACACAGAGATGGCAGGTACCTACTGTTAATCAATAGTACAGGTATCCTCAATGTGTCCCAGGGGAACACAGCCAAACAGGTCACAGGGAATTATGTAAGTGCAAGAGCTAGGGGAGATAACAGAACACATTAAGGACTGCATCTTGAGTTGTGCAATGACGCCGATATTTTGCACAAGAGCATGAGACTGTAAGCACATTAAGAAAGTGTGAAAGATTTGGCTACACTGAAATACGTGCGCCTACTCTCAAAACTGAAGGCTATTAAACTTATATTTTTGTTGTAATTCTGCATCTGTATGCTAATCCTTGTGATAGCTTCTATTTCAGAGGGAAACACCTAGTAAGTGGGAAATTAACTGGCCTATATTTGTCTAATAGTAAACAGGTGGTACATTTCTAAGTGAAAAAGAACTAAAGGAACACATTTTGGTGAATATATTTACCACTGTTATCAAAAATACAGTTCTGTGAGCAATGGAGTGGTTATTGCTCAGGACCACAAGCAAATGACGAAGTATCATCATGTTGTCATTTGTCTTACACTCAGCTCTCCAAAACTGACATTTAGAGAAGTTTGCATTGACAGCACTAAGGTACATAACATAAGAGTGAGAGAAAAGAAAAGGAAAAAAAAGGAAAATAAACAGAAGAGGTTAAAAATGGCAGAGGAAAAAACCAAACTGAATACAATAGGAGAAAGTCAGAATTGACAGGTCTGTGGCCTTTTGGAAACTGTAAAGTAGTGAAGGTGGAAAAAAAGAGAGAGATGGGGGAAAATGACATGTGAGTAAACAGGTGCAAATTTAAGTTTTAGACACCAATTCCAGCTGAGTTGGGTTAGGTCAGGAGAATCAATCAACAGGCAGCAGCCTTTAAGGCAAAAAATACCAAACATCAACTGTATTTGAAGAATAAGGAGTAAATAAATAAGTATGGTGCAATCCCTCCCTCTACTGCCTCTTGCTGTTGAGATGGATACTTCTTTAAAAGCCCAACAGCATTTGTTTATTTGTTTGTAACCTGATGGTGAAGCTGTGTATCAAAGAGCTTCCAGGCTGATGTTTGTCATGAAAAACTTCTGCTGAAGCACAGGACAGACCTTTACTAAGTTTTTTTCCAGGGGGACACAGTCCAGTTGAGTGTTTTTTAGAACTGCCTCCCAGTGTCATCCCCACTCCCTACATGTGATTTCCCAGTAGGATCTGTCCCAAACCTTCGTGTGAGTTGTGTCCTTTAAAAGGCAGAATTCAGCTGTTTGCTCTCTGGAGTTGTACCCTGGCCCTGTCTTTCTATGAGACAGAGACAAGAGGAACAGATGGGGTTCCCCTCTACTTAGAACCTTCTTTCTCTAAGCATCACCAGCCTTCACCAACTCAGATAATATCTTGCCTCAGGAAAAGCATTTATTTGTGTCCTGCCAGTTTGAGAGTTCAGCCCATGCCTGAAGGCTGCAATTGCTGGAGGCTACACGCTGGCCCAGTGCCCACTTACCTTCTTGCCTGGAGCCAGTGCAGAGCACATGGAAACAGATCAACTATCCCAGCAGCCATCTGGGGGTGAAGACTTACATGCTCTTGCACCACCCCTTAATGTGGGTTCAGGGTTCAGAGCCCACTGCAGATGGTCAGTCCACCTGGCCTGTGCACATGCAGCAAATCCCTCCATCCTGGGCATCCTACCTGCCCTTTCCAGCCCTCCCTTGCCGCTGAAAGAGGTTAGGGGACCAATAAATCAGGAAAAGCATGGATTTCTGCAACCACTGTCATTCACTACGGACACAGAAATGAAGCCAGGATGGGCTTGTTTCCCATGAAAACAGCTGCAAACTGGGCTCCGACTCCTCTACAGGGATCAGCCTCCTCACCACAAACGCCTTCCCTCAACTACTGCTTCCTCCCAGCCAGGTGCTATTTGGTCCCTGCAGACTGGGCTGTCTGCTGCTCTCCACTCAGAAATGACCTCTCTGACAATGCCACTTCTCCCATTCCTCCAAGCAGCACATTTTACACAAACCAGTGTGCTGACAAGTTCTATTTGAACAGGAAATATTACTTCAGCATCACAATGATCTTTCCATTTTCCTTAATAATCTTGTTGTATATATTACACTGTGCTTTGGGGCCAGCAGAGCCTCAAAACACTGCTATTTTTTTGAGCAAACAGAAGTATTAAAAGACAGATCCTGCCCTGAAAGTTTATAGTTTAGACCAAACCAGAGATATGGACAATGGAGTTTGAAGTCATATTAGCTGAACTGTCCTCCTTATTACCCACCAGGGAAGTAGAAGGGGAAGTAGATAGGCTGTGAGATGGATTACATTTTTTTACAGGGACACTGATTCTTCAAATTCATTAATAAAAAAAATTATCAGGGAAGAGAGGCAAAGCATTAAAGCACTGCAAATTATACTGGAACTTTCTGTAGTACTAATGCATCACTGTCTATTATTTGAAATTTCTTCATCAGTTATTTGGGAGTTATATTAAAGGAGAAAAAAAAATCATGTTTAGTCATCAAATTCTCACAACTGGTTGGGTAATAGGGTTCATCAACCCGGATCAAAGAAAGTATCTGAGACCTAGGATAAGAGAGGAGATGAGAAAATCCTCCTGGATATGGGAAATCTTCAAGAACAAGAGTTACTAGAAAGAAATAAACTTTTTAAATAGAACACTGATTTGTTTTAATGGGGGAGGACCTCAAATGAGCAATATTCTTTCCTCACAGTTAAACTTTGTCTGTGGCCATCAAAGCTGCCAGTGTCAGTCTCTTCCTGGTGGTGATCCTAGGATCACCACTCATTAATCAAGGGAAGGATGTTTGGGACTGGTACCCTAGGATGGGACCTGCTTCTCTGCCATATTACACTGGATGTCCAGCTGGAAATCTTCTGGATGATGATTCTAGCTGCTGAGATGCCTGTGTGGGTACACTGGTATTCTCTGGGAACTTCTGTTCCCTCTCCCTTTCTGATGCAACATTAAGAATCAACAACCTGTTCTAGCTTTACTTTCTAATTGGTCACCTTTCTGTGTTAGACCATTGATTTAAGGTCTCTTCATTGATAAAAGGGTTGAACTCTCCATTCTAGAGAGAATTGGACCAGTTCCTTGAGAAAACAAATGAGCTTATGAAAAGCACCAAAGGAGACCTGTTGCTCAGGAGCAATACAAATGGCTGCTTGAGGCCAAATTTTCTGGACTGGGGAATACTCTCACCAGATTCATCTTATGAGCAGCTGAGAATCTTTCACAAGTCTTTGTTAAATTCTTTTTTTTCCTCAACCATTTTTTCCACCTGGAACGTTTTGTCTCTTTTTTGACATCACAAAACAGACAGCTGATTTAAAGCCCTCTTTTCTATCCAGGAATGATCATCTCTTGAGTCCAAAGCAAAGAGATAGCTGGTCTTCCTTGTCCCAAGATTGTAAGAATTGGGTATTTGATTACTGGCATGGTCAAATCAACACATTTCTTCTACCATTTTCTCCTTGGAAAAATATACTGACATTTTCAGGAAAAATCCAGACTGAGACAAATGACAAACTGCAGTCTAACAAAGTTATAGCCATGTCTTATTAACAATGGGCAGCACTGAACAGCTTGAACTATTGCTGGCATCTGAAGAAGTGAGAGTATGGCTGTGCCACATGCTGCAGCTTCAAGCACATATATCTGAACTAGAGCAGGGTACACCCTGCCACCTGAGCACAGAGCCCTACTTGGGCTAATTTGTCATCCAGACAGAGGTTTCATTAATGTAGAACATCACACTAATGAAGCCATGTTAAACAGGCAGCCCAGGTACCACTGAATCCCTGAATATTTAGTAGCATGTCTGCACTTTTTTGGCTTCCGTTTTATTGCACTTCATGTAAGCCACTGAATATGTTGCAACTTCATATAGGCAACATGAGGTATCTTCTACTAATAAGCCTTGCCTGAAAATTAAAACAGTTGGTCCTCAAATTTTTCTGTGCCAGGAGAGTAATTTATTAATTCCTTTTTATTCAGTTGTGAGGAATTTTGTGTCCCCAAACTGTCTATATTTAATGAAACACAGTAAAACAGTTTCATAGTGGATAACATCTGTTGTAAGCAGTGGTGTTACTGCCACACCAGAGCTGTTCTGCAACAGAAATTCATCTTGGGGACTGATCCTTTCAAAAATGCAACCAAGAAGTCACAATGGCTCAGGGTTTTTCAAGAAAGCTTGTAAATGTTCAGAAATACATTTGGATATAATAATGGGCCAAAGAAGATACTGCATTAAAAAGAAAAGTATTAAATTATTTCATAAGATAGGCATTCACCAAACAAAACTAGAAATGAAGGCATTACACCTATGCTGAGAGAAAAGTTACAGCAACAGATCCTTGGGGAAGGGGAGATTGGACTGGAGTGGGAGAGCAAGGCACAGTCAGTAACATCATTGCCAAGGGTGCTGTCCCCCAATACTTGAGAAAGATGAATAAAGCAGCTTGAGTGACAGTAACCAGCCAGCCAAGGTCCATAGAGTCAATTTACAAGTTTAAATAGGAAAATCAAGTCAGCAAGTCAGGGTCAGGATCAGGTCCAGTGAGGCAGTAACCAGGGCAGCCCACAGTCACTGATGGCTAGAGCAGTTCGTAATAATGATGCTGATCCAAGGTCATGCCAAGAGGTCAAGTGTAGAGTGAAAGAGGATGTGGACATGGCTGTGACAGCTCAGGCACAAACAAGGGCAGGGACCTGAGCTGAAATGCAGCTCCAGAGTGAAGGAGCTGCTACTCACAGCTTTCTCACACAATTAACCTAAACACAATTAAGCTTAACCAAGGTTACACAGAGGCATGATGTGAGCACCAACTTTGAGCACAGGCAGTCAACCCACAAGTGGTGAGTGTGCTCAAGGGCCTGACTTCAAGAAGAACAAGGGGGAAAAAAAGTAACTGTGAGATTTATGCCCTACTTGTCATATATTCCCAAATATAGCTGCAAAAAGAACTACTCAAACATCCTTCAGATGGGACTCAAAGAGCCAGGACTGAGAGGGAAGGAAGCTGCAGATAAAGTGGAAATAGTTTTGTGATTAAAATGCACATTCCTTTAGTTGCAGCATATGGTAGGACCCTTCTGGCTTTCCCAAAATCAGCTGATGAACAAACATACCAAATAGCTTCTCTAGGGTGACCTGAATGCATTCTTGTTGTTATGATCTGGTGTCTGAACCTGCATATTGCTCTAAAATCTATTGCTGAAGTTCATGTGACCAGTGGTTTTAAATTTACCACTATTTTTGGTACTACACAAGACTACGTGTCAATGAAAGTCAATCACTTTGGGGATTGGCTTTTCCTGAACAAAATGCTACAGGCCAAATGTAAACTTATCCTCCAGCATCCCAGGCTACTAAAACAAACACCAAAGTGTGTCAGCAGTTTTGTTAGCTAAGTTCTAGAAACTGCTTCATAAGGGATTTTGAATGTGTAAAGTGCTGTAGATCCTGTGTGCTACCATCCATTCCATTCAAGGCTTGGAAAACAGCAACACCAATTTGAAGAAAAGTGGTTACAAAGTTTTGACTGTGAGAGGTAACATTTTTTCTGACTAATAATGTTGATACTAAATTACTACTAATCCTCAACAACATTTGCCTTCTTGGTTCAATCTAAGAATGTGGTGCTAAAGCTGCTATTTTGATATCAACATCTGTCCATGCCTTATGGTGATTCCGACTTTAAAAGGAAAACTAACCTAGTGGATACCAGATACTGATGAATGAAAAAGCATTAAAATCTCATTTTAAATTGCAATATATGAAGAAAAAGTGTCAGGTCACATAATCAGCTGTCATGGTTTGTATTGTGCCTTTAAAGCTAAGCTGGAAAATTGGTTTCTTTTTCCCCCTGCTCGTGTGGGGAGGAGGGCAGCTAGCCAGTCAAACTAGTTTTCTTATCTACTGGCCATCTTAACAGTCAAGCCAACAACATTGATATGTTAATTGTTTGTGTTTTGTCTCTTAGAAAAGCAGGAGAAAAGAGCTGAGAGGTCCTTCATTGGGGGTTGGGTGTGTGTGTCCTGGGGAGTGGAGAAATAGTTTCACTTTTCGCGGCGGGAGCCAGGAGCGCGGCTGGGCTGGCTGGGCTGGAGGTGCTGCCGTTTTTCTGAGCAAGCATTAATTTTTTGGAGCTGTTTTTTTTGAATCTCCATCTTTAGAGGGAAACTGCGGCTGCCTGTGCCCTGCTGGGCATCTCCCAGCGGCTCAACATCGCCTCCTGCTGACTGTGGTTATAATTGCCCCAAGAAGGTACAGATTGAATTGATTTTCTTTTCACTGTTGGTTTTATTCGTTTGTGTCCTACTGGAGGGAGGGGGGGGAAGGTTGCTCTAAGGGGAGAATTATTATCCGGGTGTTTTACTAGTGCTCTCTTCTTGTTTTTTTTCTTTTCTTTTGCCAATACTTATAAACCTTTTAATAAAAGGGTTGTTATTCCTACCTGGATATAATTTTGGTCTCTTTTCCCACACTATTCCTCGATCGGAGTCCATTAATTTCGGATTTGTAATTGCTTAGGGGGAGGAGTTTTTGGGTCTCCCCTGTGGTTTATTCTCAGCAAAACACTTGTGTCCCACTCAAACGGAGACAGTACTCTGTGTGCCTTCAGCCCAGTTCAGCACACTGAGTTTATTACTTCCTTGATCCACTGCACTGCATTGCACTAGGTGGTAGTGGAAGCAAAAGGAATATCTCTATCTCCATTTGGTATAATATTGCAATTCTGTGCAATGCACTCTAAGCTCACCCAGCTTGTGCAGGGATGTTGGACCAGCTGGCACACTGTATTCCATTCCAGCCTTACTCATTCTGTGATTCTATGACTTGGCATGAGGAAAGGTGAGAACTACCAAAAGCTTGACAGGGTTAGGACATGTCAGATCAAGAGAAATTCTTTCTTCAGCCTAGTCTCTAAGCTAGGCGTGGAATCAAGGAAGTGAATAATTCAAGAGACTCTCAGGTACACAGCTGTTACAACTTTCTTGGTGAAAGCCATTATTTTGTAGTTTGGTGTTGATGAGAGAAGCAAGTATAGACATTCCTGGCAAGTCAGCCCCTGGTATCTTAGACCTCAACAGAAGACAATCCCAGACTGCATAGCTCTGACTATTCATCTCTAGGCAGCTAAGCCCTTCAGTCCATCAAATTATCTCTCGTTCAAGGATACTCTCAGTAGAGTATCCCTTTTTTATTATATATTTATTAAAAAAAAAAAAAAAAAAAGGAAGCCACTTCATTGATTTCTCTTATCTTCTTTTCGGTTTTCATTTAACCCATTCCTTAGTGTATGTAAAGCAGGATCCTTTCTCCCAGATGGAATATTCCCTGCAGAAAGAGCTACTACCATGGTACAGACTTGTAGAAATGCTTCAAAAGGGTACTGGTCAGATAGAGGTCCAAGCACCAGGAAATCTGAAAGATTCTATTTGGTGAATCATTTTCAAGGTAGTAGTGATCCTTTCATTCCACCAGCAGAAGAAAAAGTTTCTTGTGACCAGAAAGTTAAAGTGTATATTGCAAGATTTCATATTTTAACATGAGACATATAGTCCTTCCTCTTAAAAATATTACTATTAGTATTTCCTCATAGGAAAAAAAAAAGAGATTTCTCTTGTTCCTGGAATATGTAGTCCCTTAAGAGCCTATTCCACATGGAGAATTAAATTATAAATCTTAAAATCTTATAAATCTTAAAACTTACAAAACTGTAACAACTATGTAGTATTTGTCTTGTATGCTAAGAATTTATGTACTATCAACTGGTGATAATTTTCATAAGGCATGTTATGAATAGGTTTGCCTGTCTATTACTTGATCTTATATATTAAAAATGGTGTCACCTTTCAATTTTAATTTTCAGGAAAACTTTCTCTTCAGAAAGGAGGTAAACCTTTCTGATTACTAGAGACAGACTTTTTGGTAATCCATACTCATAAATAGCATTTATTAAACAAAAGAGTTATGAAAATAACAAAATTATTTGCATTACTTGAGATTGGAATGAAGAAAAAAAATCCTTATTTTTGAATCTCATAATTCATGTTTAAAAAAAAAAAATTACACACCACAATTAATTTAGAGAAATGTTAGTTTCATTGCATTTCTAAAGAGAGACTTCTCAGGCTAACAATATTCTTCATTAATGTTGAATGCATGCATACATGACATCAGAGAAAGAAATTTCTAGTTAGGATATGGCTGATTTAATTTAGAAGGTGTATAAACTGTAAGGGTATTTATTTTCTGAGATTATTTTTACAAAATAAAATATACCATGAAATTCCAGAGATCCTAGGTTCTTATGGACACTTAGGCCTTTACAGTCTTTGCTATTGAACCAACTGAAACTGTAAAGGATCTGAAGTACATTAAGGCCTTAAAACTTTTGTATTCAAGTGACATTGACTCTTTAATTGGTTGTCACGGTAAGATTTTTTTGTCATTTTAAACTCATGGGCATATCCTTACCACTATTTCAGCTCAACATAAACAATGTTGATAAATAAAAGCTGCATCCAGCAGCTGTGATTTAATATGAGGGTTTTTTCTCACCACCACCAAACCAGAGCCAAATATGAAATTTAAATAATGCTGCAATACTGTTTTTTTTAAAAATAGGTAAACAGACCTTATCCATATAACCTCTATTTAATATACAAATGGCCTTTGTTACATTCTCCTCACTAAAAGGAACACTTTTTTCCTTGATAATCCCATAATCTCATAATCCCCCAAAATCTCTTGCCTTCAAATTAAGTCCTTATATTTCTAATCCTTCCATTTTACAATGGAAGTTATACAAGTTAGTTATAAACCTGTTCATTTCACACTCTGATATATTCTCAGAAATAATTTTTTGTTGGTTTGTTTAGTCATATGTCTATATTGTGTATATCTTGCTTAGAGGTTCCTGTGGCATACTATGTGGCATCTTTTTGTCTTGAGCTAAGAATAAATATTTGAATATATATATATATATATATATGTGTGTGTGTGCATGTGTATCTATCTGTCTGTCTCTCTGTCCATCTATCTATCTACCTATCTATCTCACGGCAACTTCATCTTTCTAACTCGAGTTCTTTTCTGAATTGTACAAATTAATCTTTAACTCTTAGTAATATTACCATGTGTTTCAGATATACTTTCTATATGAGCAAATGATGAAGCAAATTACTATGGGGAGAATAAAAGGCATCTTCTTTATGAGAGTATTTTGGTTTGGGATGTTTATCTTTTCTTGCAAAGATAAGGAACCCTTGAGTTATTTCACAACGTGTTCAGAGCTTATGCATCTTGAAACTTATATTACATGCACTTACTCTGAAAAATGTTTTATGTACATTGGGGAAATTATGTGGTCTGTTTAAGAGAAGTGTGCTTCCATGATAACCACATAAAAGCTATCCTATTTGCAAGAGGTGGCATTTCTAGGCAACAGTGCTATATTGAGACTGTTGACACCCTGATGTTGCTGAAGAGCTAATGTAGTTGTAACATGTTGTTACATGAACCTTAGTTATAGTGAAGTTGGTGGGCTCTAGGGATGGACTTTACTGGGCAGGAACCCCCCAAATTCTCATGGCCTCACGACCTCCAGCCACTCATGCACCACGGCTGTTCTTGGGAACTTCTTCACAGATTTAGCAGCCGTACTCTTCAGGTTGGTAACCCTTTTTTTCTCATGACCCATCGACCTTTGGGTCTTCATGCGTTATGAGTATCCATGGGAACTTGACAGGCTGCCATCCTCACACAACACTTGGCCTACAATATTTCTCTGAGTACTTTTGAGCAGTACAGTATGTTCAACGCTGAAGTTTGACTTACCTTTCAAAATAGAATTATATGGCAATGATAGGATTAATTTTATCATGTCTAATATGTTGATGATATAAGATGAATATAAGGCAATTCATATCCTAGAAGTTTGCTATTTTCTTAAGCAAGAAAATTGCAATCTCTGAGCCAACTGCTTACCTCCCTAGAAAGGAAAGAAATTTGCTTTCACTTCAGAAGAAATAAGACTCATCAGCATATTATCATGAGTAAAGCACTAAAGAAGAAAATAATTTACTTGCTTTCCAGTTTTTAACCCATCTTAGTGAATATTATGATGTGGGGAAGGAGCCATACTACACTTTCAATTAACATTTTAGAGGGCTATTGCTGTCTTAGAATGTTTAAGAGTTTTAATAAAATAACAAAACACTTCTTACACAAATTCTGAGAGATATACCATTTCCACCGTATATAATGAAGCCATTTTAAGTTTTGTGCTTTTCGTTAAACATTTATACTATCTGCAAATTGTAGATTCTGTTATTCATCTCCATTTCATTGCTTATTTTCGCTCCTGTGGCATTAATTATAGACCATAATATCTACACAGTGAAACTGTGGTAAGACAAAAAGGACTTGTGGTGGGTTATGGACAATGATATGTAGATGTGAGTTTTACTCGTTTTTCACTTCCAGTTGTAGAAAGTGTTTTGAATGTTAACAGTGCTTTATCTTAGTTATTATGGAACATAGAAATTTAAGCTGCCCTTTAAGGCTTCTGTACATCTAATCTAAAGCAATTAACAGCAGATACATTTTCACACATCCTCTTGTTTTGGCAGATGATGTTTGATTTATGTTTGCATCACAAAAGTTAGGCAAGGAAATTAAAGGGCAGATTGTATTCTTCACTTCTATATCCTGCAATATTGCAATATCAATTGCAGCTGGCTTATTGGTTTCCAGTGTGGGAAAATCTGTGTGTTTTTGTGAAGCACACTTTTTTTTTTTTTTTGAGAAAAAGTCCGGGAATGAGGAAAAACTTTTATTTGAGAATTCTGATAGTTTTTTAGTGTTTTAATTGCCATTAGCAAAAAGAATACTGAAGCTCTGAATCTGAAAAAAAAATATTGTGTGAAATATTCATTAGAAAAAGCATCTTGAACATTTTTTTTTTTAATTTCATTAGTGTTGTTTGGTTTCCTACCACTGTGGTGTTGCACATAGAGTCTTTCAACTATCTTCTGATCTTGAATGCTCATTTTGTTAAAGATAGGCAGTAGATACCCTTTAAGGTTGTGGGTAAGCACAGAGAAATGAGGTTCAGTCTCTTCAGGAAAATAGAGGGGATGGAAAACACAGATGCTTGAAAGAGTTTTTCCAGAATATGTTGTCCTGGTCCTGTATTTAGTTTCTCTGAGGATCAATAATTAATCAGGTGCTATGTTTGAGGAATTTGGCCCATCATGTATAGTGGAAGTTTTCCACTGCTTTTTATTCTATGCAGGAATGTGTAAGAGGAAGAATTGGGAAGACTGGAGTGTGAGGATGAAGACAGATGGAATGAGAACTATACGGTATGTATCCAGACCCTAAAGCTAGTGGGCATAAATCCACCAGCTCCAGTGCAATTATGATGAATGACACCAATGGAGACTTTCTATTTTGACTCTTAGGGTGTACAAGGTGAAAGTGGTTGAAAAAATTTCATGTCCAGTATATTTTTTCTGGTTATCATTTAATTTTCTTTTCTTCTTGGAATTTCTTAACATTGAACTTATTTTCCTCATTTAAATCACAGTTTTTTCAATGCTGGGGAGCGTAAAATTATCTAAGAAGCTTTAAGAGATGGTTTTAATAAATATTTGGTGTCTGTGTCAGCCACCCTAAGATATGGCTAACAGGTGGCCATTACATGGCTGAGATGTTCCATTTTAAATACTTCTTTGTTACTCTCTGGTAGAACAAAATCAACCTTTTGTTATTCAAATACTTTATCTTGTCTGTCATTTAAATACTTAAAAAATTCGGTGATGTTGCTCCAACTTATTGAGGAATAATTCATCAAAGGAGACAAAAATATTCAGTAAAAAATAGCTGAGCTCCTTTAATCTATAATCCTACTCTAACTCCTAGTATGTTGAAAAGTGTTTAAACCAATAAAATACAAGTTTCTTAAGTAACTGTTTCAATTATGTGTTAACAGTCAATGGCTGCCAAGTGGGAAAACTGTGAAAGTGATCAGACACTGTCTCAGGCCCAATAAAGCTTCAAAGGCTAACCACATTATTCAAGTGATGAGGTGTTCAGACTTTAAAGCCGTGCTCACAGCCTTCACCACAGTCTCTGTATTAGATTTCTAATGGCCCTTTCTGTAAAAAAGGACTGAAGAAGCCAGGTCTAAAAAAAAAAAAGATTAGTAAGAGAGAAGTAGGTAAGGGAGAGATCAAAATATAAGTGGTTTAATCAGAATTATGTGGACTAGAGATTAATTTTTTATATGAAATATGAAGATTCATACCAAAGGTCAATACCAAAGAAAGTAATAAAATTATAGGAACATTTGGAAATAAAATATTGTTTTGCAATTTCTAAGGATGTAGCACATCAATTATTGCATTAATGGTTGCTACTCTGGCAGCTCTTAACATAAAACAAGCTCATCAGAAGCTTTGCCAAATAACCTCTGGCTCTTCTCATAGAATTTTTAAAAACTTATATAAATTATGCTTCATTTACAACTCTCACAGTCAAACAGTACAACTCTATAGCTACTGCTTGCTGGGTTGGTAGATTTTTTCACTGACAATTCAGTAAATTATGAAATTTCAGTAAAGCTTTAGTTCTATGTTGAAGTTGTTAAAAGCTCCCTTTAACTACTTCTCACAAAAGAGTTTGCATGAAAGGAAACTTCAAACAAGATTTTAAAGAAATCTGGAGTCTGTTTTTAAGTTAAACAGTTCAGAAATATGTTTCTAGTTCTCAAATCATTTTCTCAGTTGTCATTCCACAAATAGTTGGGTTTAAGAGTAATTTATTGAGTAATCACTACTGTGTTAAAAGGGTGGGGATCACATGTCAGAGGTAATTTTTAGACTATCACTCCTTTATTATTAATCATAACAAAGGAAGCAAATAATTCAGGATAGGCTAAAAAGCTCATTAGATTCAATTCAGCTTCACTGAGTGTTTCAACCATTTTAATTGTTAACAAAGCAGAGTGAAATAGCCAATATTACTCTGCAGGATGAGTTCACATCTGAGGTGTAATTCTGCTTGCCATTTGGTGGGAGTAAATAAAGCTCTTTGCTGTCAGGATGGTCAAGAGACAGAGAGTCTGGAATAAAAATAAAAGGATTTATTTCTTAAGTCTCTTTGAAAAGTCATATGAGTCGTTTGATTGGGTATTAGGATGAAAAGGTCCTTCTGAGAAGTAGTTCTGGCTCAGAGAACATGGTGGTGGGTAAAAAAGGGCCTGAATCTGGCAAGAAGGGCCAGTAGTGGTTCTGGCAACAAGGCACATGGTGTGGACCAGCATCTGCTTGCAGGTTCTGGTCTTAGAAAATGGAAGAAGAACAAGCAAGAGATAGGAAAAAAATACATACTGAAGAATATGCTAATGCAAGAAAACTGATCCACTGGACTACTTTTCCAGCGTGACTTCAGCAATTTTGATGTGGTCCAGTAAATTTGGATTTAGTGGAACATCTGACCCTAGCCTCTATTTCAGTTCTTCTTGATGATTGTCTCTTATATTAATTATCATACAGTCAGGTTAAATACACATTTCTTGGCTGATCTGACAGCAGGACTATACTTACTGACACTCAAGAGAATAAGGTGTTAATATACATAGTATAAAATACAGATCAAGAGCCATGAGCAGGAATCAGGCTATTTCAGCCACTGCTTTGGCACTTCACTAATTTTTTACCCTTTCCCCCCAGAGCTCAATCTCTGAGCCAATTTCTAAATTGTACAAAATGTAACAGTGTCTTTACTGTTCTGGATCCTAGAATCTAGACTTACAGAGGAGCCAGAAACCTTAAAGACTTCAAGCACGGTGTACTGTGTCACTAAATAAATGTTTGATATATTTAGCTCTGCAACTTATAGACACTCCACTCCCTTCCGCCCACTAAATGATCTTCATACTATAAATACTAATTAGAAATAAAACTTGATATGGTTAAGACATAACATATGGATATGATATAGAAAGATATTGTACTGTGCTTCACTGGTTTCTTGATTGTCACTCCTCTGAAACTTCTTGCTTGTGGCTGCACCAAACCACTGAACACCTTTCAGAAGTTCTGTGCTAAATGTATTTTCCTTATTATCCTGCTCTGAGCTGTAAATATACTAGTTAATATAGGAGCACCTGCCCACAGTTTTCATATCCATCCTTTTCACAGATGGACATTTTCAGGCCTTTGAATACTGGGGTTCAGGACCATAAGAAATCTATTTTCAGTATTCCAGAAAAAGAGCAACCAAGTTGTTTCTCTGATTAATGGTGTGCAGCACTTTTTAAAACTCTTTTTTCAGGATTTCTCATGGTGGTTCTTTTGGTCGTGTTTTGTTCTTTCTGCCTAATGTCTGTACTTTTGTGCATATTGTCTGAAGGAAAAAAAAATTACGTGGACAAGTTAAATGTAATTCTTCTAATCTCTTTTGAAAACACACAAACGTATGAAAAAATATGATACATAAGTACCTAAAATATATTGAATAATGATAAAAAATGATACAAAATCCACTGATCTAATTTCTGTTTCTAATGTATATAATCAATACATCTGCATATTTATGATTACCTACAGGTATAGTATGGCATATAATCAATCTGAACTTTGCATTTAATAAAATGTGCTACGTATTATATATGTATGTTATGATAATTTTTTTACACACACACACACAGAGCTATGTAAAGCTATAACAATGTCAATAATGCTCTAAATATTCAAAGCAAAATGGGAATATAAAGAAAAATTTTGAAAACATTGCTAAAAATACTAGTTTTCATAATATCTTTTGTACAATTCCAAGAAATGTTCTTTATTCCCTCTAGGATGACTACATATGAAATAAAATGATATGGTATCCCAGGTAATTTCTTCCAGAATTTGCAGTTAGATATTTCAAATGTCTGCGATGGTTAAATTTCCAATTTTATCTCAATTTCCAGCATTAAAATAACAAATACAACCTTAGAAAGAGCAACATATTTCAGACTCTTACTTAACGAGATTTTTGAATGAAAAAGTAAAAGCCACATTTTATAACAGATGAAAAGTCTCAAATATGAAACTGATAGCTTAGATTTTAAGATAAAATAAAGAGTCACCTTGAAGACTGGAAATTTTGAGAAGTGATCAAGCGAAGATTTAAGATTAGGAAATGTGTATTTTTTCTGCAGGCAACCACTGTTGAAAAGAGTGAAATAAAAGTTATTTTTTCCATGTTAGTTAGCAACAAAGTTTTCTAATAATCACCTCTATTTTTCTTTCCAGGAAGGATGAATGCCTTATCCAGATCATGCTGGTATTAATTGGAGTCTTTCTCTCCTGAGTTCTGGTTTGGCTTCCTGAAGTAACATAATATTTTTTAATTGATCCAAACAAAAACATATGAAAGATCCATCACGTTAACTGAGCTAAACATCTTTCAGTTGATTAAAGATTATTTTTTATAAATGTCCTTTATGTTAAGTGTCATAGATGTCATATACGTATGCATATGAAGAACAATATTTAATCCAACCTTAGTAAACTCTTCTGAGCTGCATTCTGGCTCTCTAAGAAACTTGTTAAATTATGTTTTTTCCAGCCCGGCAGAGGAATAAAGCACGACAAAGGCTGTTAAACACTTGTACATCAGTCAGTCAGGTTTAAAATGTTACAGCATCAATCATTAATCAGCCAGTTTAAGTATGGCATATTATTCTTTCCAATGTTAAAAGTTGTTAGAAAGTTAACCAAGACTTATTAAATTATTTATTTTCACTTATTCATTTTAGGTCTCACGTGTGTTATTTTATAATCCCTTGAGTGTGAGAGGAATTTAAACCTAATTGTGGCTTATTTTGTTTGTTTATATAGCTAACACTTTTCACTTCTCTGTCTCTACATTACCTGTAGAAATTACTCTTCCATGAAATTCAAAATGTAAAACCAACCAAGTTTGAAACAAATAACAAAATTATTGCTTTCAGTATATTAACAACCTAAGTGCATAATAAAATCATTACTTTTTCATATACATTTTTTTCTGGATATAAATTATTTTATTTTCTAAAGCTAAATTTTGCTGTCATCCACACAACCCGTAAACATCATACAGGTAACATAACAGTCAGGATATTTTTATTTGGAATTTTTCTCTTAAATGTGTATACATAGAGATACAGGGAAATAGGCTTACAAGTGCTAGACTACTACTAGTACTAGGCTTACAAGCTAGACTACATCATGTAAGAGGTGAAAATGCTGGCAAATTTTATGGACAAATTATACACAATTCCTACTTTTTATTAATTGGTTTATAATTTCAAAATGAGCTTGCATGGCTGCAGCTGCACTTTTTATATTTTCATTTTCTGTTCACTTATTTCTGGAACATATCCATTTAGAAGTATTAACTTCCTTGTATAAGTATGTTTTCTTGAACCTGTGAGCACCAATATCAAATCAAATTACATGCTAATTAGTGCACATATGTACATATATAATTGTGCATTGATATCATGCATTAATTAGGCATTACACATGTACTTTATATTTATCCCCATGGTAAATGTATATGGTGTGTATATATGGTACATATACAGTATGTGCATGAAAAGCTGTATAGATGTGTGTGTGTGTGTGTGTGTGTGTGTGTATATAAAAATATATACATGTCGAAAAGTACATAGCTGAGTGCCGGAGTGCCCTTATGGGAAATAATATTGTTGATACTGGGTTGTTGCAGAAGCAGCCAATACTTCACTACTCTGTTACTTATTGACTATTTCTGTTCAAAGCAAGGGAAAGTTCTGAGCACCATAACATGGGTTTTATCCATGTAATAAAGGTCACTTTGTACGTCTGAGTGGAAGAAAGCTGCATACACGTACTGCTACTACCAATCCCTCTTTCAAGATAGGGAATTGAGATGCTCTATCTCTGAAAATATTCAAGGTTGGGCTGGATGGGCTCTGAGCAACCCAATATAGTTGAAAATGCCTCTGCTCTGTTCATGGAGTTTGGATCAGATGCCCTTCCAACCCAACCCATTCTATGGTTCTATGATGAACAGTTAACGTCTGTCTGGATGACAGCACAGAGCACAGCTGAAAGTCTGGGCTGGTGACAGTTTCTGCAGAGATCTGCACATTCTGCCCTGCCCCTGGAAAAATCTTAGGCACTGTGAGGCACTTTTTGGTGGATAATGGCAATAAACATGCTTTCAAGACATCCACCCACATGTGTACTGTGAATTTTCTCCTGAGCTTCTTGCTGATTTAGGTTTGGATCTGTCACTGTAAACAACAGATGTGAAGGGAACATTTTCACTTTCAGAAGACTTCTGTTAATTCAGCCACTGGGTTTAAAAATCAAGACTTTGTTAAAAAGTTACAGTTCTGAACTGCACAGACTTTTTTTTATTAGCTTTCAGATTTCCTTCCTTATTTAAAAGATTTTTTTACTCTAAAGGCAAACAGTAGAGATATATTAACTTCAGCAAGACTTTTTGTAAGAGTTTGACAAGATTCAGCCTGTCACCAACCACTGAAAAGAAAGTACATTTTGAATAAAGGCACTCTTACATGTCCTTTTTTATCTTCAGCCAGGAAAGTTTTAATTTACATGGCAGTAATAATCTTTTCACCAATATAGTCTCACAAGTTTGCTACTATAACCAATAAACTAAACAGGCTGAAACCTAGTCTCTGGCAGCAAGGCCAGCTGGCATGCAATGGTCTGTAGCCATACAATTAAACTGTTAGCCTCCAAAAGAGAGTGGTGGCAGGCAAAATAATTATTTGGAAAAATCCCTTGCATGTACTTATTCTTGAATCTTGCACAGAATTTCTTTGGGAGTGTAATATTTGTTTAGTTTAAAAGTCTGGCAGAAGTCTTCTATTAATAGATGATAAAGTCAGAGGATTTAAATCTGAACTTTTGATTCAGTTAATTTGCTAGTAGAGACATAGCCACAAGTCTGCAAAGACAACATAGTATTTCCTTTAAAACTGATTTACAAAATAATGAGTTCTACAAAGCAATAATTTCAGACAGTAAAAAGCAGAGGTTGATGATAGAATTAGAAGGTGGCAAACTGCTGTGTTGATTTTGGCTGGGGGAAGTTGTGGATATGTGTGTTTCAACCTTTATCTCTTTGAATAACAAACTTTACATTTTTTCTCTGTAAAAGCCCCAACAGTGGGCTGTAAGTATGTATCAGGTATTTTTAGCCAAGCACTATGAAAACTTGCAAATGCTACCCATGATTATTTTTAAATGATCCATATTCTGATCCCAATCTTCCATTCCATTTTGGTAAACTATCTATTTGGAAATCAGCACTACTTAACAAAATTAACAAAAAAAGTAATTTGTAATCCACATAAAGACTGTTTAAATATTTTTCCGCAAAGGGACCTGGGTGAATTTTACTTTAATTAAATCAAGTGCATCGTTGTTTGGAAAATATGAATTTTGTACCCTAACTACGAATTTCAGAGAATATGTCACCCCTTAAAGAAAAAGGTTATAAGACTACATTTTCTGCGTGCTTTTTTTTTTTTTTTTTTTTAATATTTAGAATATAGGAGTAATCTGAAAACTGTACAAACCCTGCCTGAACTGTTTAAAAGAAGGTATCTTACTGTCCTTTATGAGGAACAATTTTTGTCTAAGAGATCAGTTTAAATTTCTGAAGTGTTGCTAATGAAGCAAAACTGCTAATGATTACACTTTGGATTTTTCTTTCAACTTCAAGAATGAGCACAGAATACAGATGAGTCAAAGTCACTTCAAAGTGTGTCAGACACAATTCAGCCTGCAGTGGTAAGGAAAGTTTATCTTCACTTTCATAGAGGTGACACAAATCACCTTGACACCTTCTGATGTGGAGAGGCGATGGGATTTCCTGGCTAGCATTTCTCTGAGGAAGATTCACACACACCCCTGGCAGAAGGTCCTAGGTTCAGGTATAGATTGTATGACATAAGATGTAATCATCACTGTAAAGATTAGAGTTATTTTATAGATTTTTTTTTTTTTTTAGTATATCCTCGGGGGTAGTTTTAATCCTTTTATTATTTTTCTCCAAGTCCAATCTTTGATTTGTTGGATAGGAATTTGGTTTTGTTTTTTTGGTTTGAAAACCAGCAGAGGACTTTTTGTTTTCAAATATGAAGTTTTAATATTTCTTTGTTTACTCTTCTGGGAGAAAGAATTTGTAGCTTTATTCATGTTAATATTCTTTGACAATGTGATTGACATTTTGTAGCAACAACAACAAGAAAGAATGTATCATATATCTACCTGTACATTTCCGTGAACTAAAACTAAAGAATAATTTCACCTCTTTAGCTGGAAATTCAACCCTTTACCTAGAAATGTTTACAGGCATACAAATCTTAATTAATAGGGCTTTTTCATTTGGAAGAAAGCATTTATAAATCTCTGATTAGTTTCTTTTTGAAGTCGCATACCAGGTTCTTGGCAAGAGCCTGTATGGTGACCTGAAATCTAGATCCCTGCAAATTTTAAAGCCTATTTATGTAACTGGATGCAAAAATCTAACATGGTGGAAACTGTAACTTGTACAGCCTATGAATTATAAACATTATAAATTATGTTATTTAATGATGTGTTGCATGGCAATCTATAGTGAATTATTGTGTATTTGTGCTTTATGCTGTGTTTTGTTTTCCCTGCCACCCTGTTGCCATTTGTACTGGGATTTCAAACCTCTTGTCTTACAGCTCTGCTGTAAATATTTGACCTCTCATTTGTCTGTTTTCTCCTGCTGAGCCTTTTCCTCCTCTCATAAAAATCAGCTGGGGAGACAACAGGTCATTGAGCTACAGCCTGTCATGGTCAGCTGCTCAAGCTGTGCCGTGAGGCACTGCCCCTCTGCAGGCCACATCCCGACAGAGGATGTTGCCAGTGTGGCAGGCTCTGGACAGAGGAGGTTTTCTTCAGCATTATTTGAAAGGCCAAGGGTCGTTCTGCAGCCAGCTC
Organism: Lophotriccus pileatus; assembly: GCA_035583135.1. Classification (NCBI taxonomy): domain Eukaryota; kingdom Metazoa; phylum Chordata; class Aves; order Passeriformes; family Tyrannidae; genus Lophotriccus; species Lophotriccus pileatus. Next base: position 13,580,676 of record JAWWES010000041.1, on the reverse strand, counting down.
GTATTGCGGAAGGACTAGTAAAATGGGGCAGATGCTGTAGCACATTGCCTGGCTGGCCTTAAAAGCTGGGTGTAAAATCTGTTCGTAATACTAGCTTTCAAAATTTGTTCTCCCCAGATGAAAAACATACAACACTTCCAGCCTTTTAGGTATATTAAGAATATTTCATTTCCCCCACACATTCACCTCTGTTGCATTGCAGGATGTTTTGACCTTTAAAAATGAGATTATGAAAACAATAGGCAAATAGCCTGGAGGACTTCTGCAATCGGTGTGTGTATTTGTTTTTCCTTGGTTAATGAAACAGTTGGAAAAGGAATGAAAGTGAAGGTTCAGATAGTTTCTTACCAGCTTGAGACATTACATCAATTTCAGGAAGAATATAAACTGCAGTAAATGACTCAAAGAAAGATACAGTACTGTATTGCCTTTCATTATTACAGCACATAGGTTAGGTCACAGATCTGGTAGCTATAGCACAATAAAAAAATTCCAAAGTATTACACACAGGGAAAAAGCACCAGAAAACAAAGCCAACAAAGAATATTTTTTGATAGGGTCTAACGACATAATTTTATCTACACTAGTCTTTAAATGGCCAAGATTTATTTACCACTGCAGTGGTTCTCTTTGACCGTTTCACTGCCTGAGTAGAACAAGACACACGTGATAATTGCTAATGAGGGCTTGGCTCTTACAAGCCCTTAGAGAACATCCTGCCAAAGATGGTCCCTTTATTTAGTTAAAATGTTTGTCATGTTTGTATGACCAAGGTATTACAGTTCTGTTCCAGAGCCAAATTCTGGCACATTTTTTTAATATAATATTCTCACCATGTCCTTCTAGTCTGTCTTAAATTCCCAAGACCAAAGAAAGCTTCTTATTTTTTTCCCATGACAGTGACTTCTTGACTGTGTTCTTAACATGCTTTCTTTGCTCTCTTCAGTATATTAATGAGGATCTATATTTCGTTTTGTTTCTCTGGTTCAGTCTCTTCAGGAAGACTTGTTTCCTCCAGTCAACACACAGGCTTGGAGCAAATGATAAAATGATTGTCCTGGCTGTTCATTAGATGCCTGGCTTGTAATTATAAATTCTTATTACCTGCCTGGCCAGTCACCAGTGCTTTCTGGAAAAAGTCATTTGGACTCTTTGTTCTTAGTTTTTCCCAGACACTTATTCTATACTGCTGCCATGCAGGAGCCACTTCTGTATGCCCTGTGGATACAGGGAGAATATCACCAGCTAAACCATTCATTGGAGTTAAGTGAACCTTACTTCATTTACCTGAAGAGAGCGAGATGTTGAAGAGAGTTGATGTGTCAGACATACTGTATTTTATGGTAACTCTATCAAAGTGAGCTGCTAGAAACTCTAATAGAGGTACCATGCAAGTAGTGTTTTCATGATCTCCAAAGACTTTTAAAGAATATTTCTGCATAGCCTTTTGTGGGATACTTAATTGCCAAACTGGCTGCAAGCAGACATATAATTTCTTTCCCTACCGCCCCCCCCCCAAAAAAAAAAAGAGAGACACTGAAAACTGCCAATACGAAGTTATCTTGAGGACAAATGTTCTATTACAATATTTGACAGAAACTTTCTTACAGCTCATCCCAAGATCACCTAAAATATCTTGTTTCAGTTGTATTTTTGTTGCAACATATTTGATAAGTTCTAATAAAAACAAACAAGAAGTGTTCTTGCACAAATGTGTTTTCCAGTGTTTCAAACTCACTTGGAAGCCATTAGCTTCACACAACAGACAAAAGTTGCTGAGTAGGCTTTGAAAGCAGATAATCATCATCTATCTCAGCTTCACTCTGCTATTAGATTACAGTCAGCATGAAAAATAAAAAACGTAAGGAAAATACCTTTGTCCATGAAGCCTGAATGTTCATTGCTTTCCTACCAGCTGTGCAAATTCTGGGTGTCAGTAACCTGAAAGAACTTTAGGAGTTGTATTTGATCATATTTCCTCCATCAGTATAAAATTTTATATAGTTGTCTCTAACTTCAAGGCTGCTTGCATATTAATTAATGAGAAGAGATGATTGAATGGATATACAGCTATATACACAAATATTTTTAATTCTTTTCATCTGTGAACCTCACTCCAAGGCTGAACAGGAACCAGGCATCAGGAAGGTTAGGAAAATTAGTATCTTCTTTTTGCAGAAAATAAGCATTTCACAGTCATGTTTCAAACTTCACAGAAAAGAGAGAAGAAAATTCCATATGTGGGAGGATAATTTTGCTGAAAGCAGTGTCAAATGTCAAAATGCCTTTTAAGACACAGCCACTGTTTTTCTCCACCATGAAGGAGAAAGGCAGCCAATATCTTCACTGAGCATCTGTGGCCAGAGTGGAAAACGTTACTAGGGGACTGAATTTATGAACACATAGGTTGCTGCATGAAGTTAATCACAAAATACAGGTATTCTTATTCACAATTCCAACAGTTTGTATGCAAGTTTTAACTTTATCCCCTTCTTGGGGACCCTGAAAGGGTCAAACCAAAAATACAAATTAAACAACAAAAGCCTCTAAAAGTTCAGAGAAGTTTTGAGAAAAACTCCCTCTGAGTGCCCTTTGCCCTAGCACAAAAGTGGAGTTTAACTATCATGGTTTGCTGCCACAGCCCTGAATGAACACAGCTAAATCCTTGGCTGCATTCACTGCTCAAACAGGCCATGTTGGATAGACAGGAGGAGCAGGTCTGTAACTCTGAGCACCAGCCCACAGTCTGCGTTGAAAGAGCCTGACAGCGTATGTTGAAGAAGCCTGAGGCTTATTCTAATTTATATGGCATACCAACTATCTTAAAGACTCAAAGATCCCCTGGAGATCATTTGAGTTCATAACCCAGGCTCTCTCAGCACATGTCACAGCTAGGAGAAGTGAAAGCAATTTTTTTCCCAGCAGATTTTTCCAGGACCTGTTACATAAGTCTGATACTTCCTTTGCCAAGTGTGTGAAGTAATATTTTGCTTTAAACTAGCAGAGCTGCAAAAAATTAACTGGAACACAGCTAAGAACTGCAACAAACTGATTTTTCACTTTGATGTTTGAGGTGCCAAACACAGCAGGTGGAAAAAAGGGTAGCTAACAACTTTCCAGTGTAAAACATAGCTTGCCCAGTCTGCTGGTTGTGGCCCACCTGCTAAAATTGCTTATGGTCAGCAGAAAGTAAAAATGCGTAAAGTGATACAGAACATAGAGTTTGCTGCAGTGTGTCACTTACTGTGCAAAGTTGCCCTCCCAAGGCTGGTGGCCTCAGCTCCAGGATGGAGTGCCTTTTAATGTTATCTCTCAAGACAAAATGAGCACAGACTTCCTGCAGAATAGGCAGCCTATTGAGGCTTCAGGCTTACTGCACCATGTGTGCTTCATTAATTATTATTATTCATGTTTTAATTGTTATTATTTTACAGTGCCCAAGAGGAATGCAGGGGTTTTGTCATCTGTTAAAGACACAATTAGAAGAGCTAGGCTCAAAGGAGCAGCAGAGGCAGATGGTATATTGGCAGTTAAATTTATAAAACTCCTCTCAAGTCTTGCCAGCAAGAGAAAAAGCTTTTCTGCTTTTTTTTTTTTTTTTTTTTGGGTTTAATGCAAACAGTTTATTTAAAGAGGAGTTTGCTGTAGTTGAGAGGATAGACAGGGGCATGGTTTGGTGTCTCAAGAGTTTTGACATTCAGAGAAAAAAAAGAAGAAACTAAAATTATTTTGACTGAGTCACAAATCATCTCTTCATATGTTCTTGCCACAGAGAAAGCTCTACTATTTTCTAAGCCAAATAATATGTGCCATGTGTCCAGCTTCTCTCTTCTGTCTGTCACGTTTCTAGTTAACCTTGTTAACTGGGTTAGTGGAAAAACACTGGTGTAATATAACAGAGGCAGTGACCTGCCAGATGACCTATGCAGATCAGATGAAGAATATCAATTTCAGGGTTGATTGGGGGTGTGAATAGGACCACTAGTGCTAATAAAAACTAGGGTTTTTTTACAATCACACCCTCGGAGCAAAGCAGTAGCCTTCTGAGGTAGTGGGAGCTGATCTGAACTGCAGGTGAGAGTGCAAGTGCTCACATACCAAAAAGATAAAAAAAGTTTACTTAAAGGGCAAATAGTAAGGCTGTCAAAGAGCTAGGATTACTTGTTTAAATGGCATTTTGGGTCAGGAAGCAGCTGGTCTTATATAAGCAAATAATGCTTAGAAATGAGTATTGTGCTCTGTAAATATGGTGATATACAGGAGTTAAAGGATTTAAAGACCAAAAGGATATTGTGAAGTTTTCCAGTTTTCTGCTGGTAAAACATGAAGTCTGTGGACATTTAGGCAACATCACATTACAGTTCACATGTATTATGTGAATGCAAATTGTCCCCAGAAATGCCTATTTGATATAGGATAGTTTGAATACACTCAAGCTCCTGGCAGTGGACCAAATTCTGCCAGTTGATGTGTTAGAATGTTTTTCAACACCTCTGTTTCCCAGGGTTTTTGAGGGCTCTGCTAAGCTACATACTGAGGTGTCTTTTTTCAAGGACACATGATTTAGCTCTGCTTGTATGGTCTCCTTCTCCTTCCTCTAGTTCTCTACAGAACAGTTTATCCTGCACACTTTCACCCAAGCACCGCATGGGTGGGTGAAAGTGCAGCCTCTCTCGGTCTCCTGCTGTCTGTGCACTGTGGAGCAGGGCCAGGCACACTCATGAGAGTCTTTTCTTACTAGTCTCCAATAAGTTCCCTAGACCTGGTGGAAACACAAGTTCCAGATAATTTGGAAGCAGGGAAAAAGGAAAAAAATAAAAGATTTATGAGTTCTGCCATACTTTCCATACACTTTACAGAACAACTGAAAGTTTACATGTATTCCAAAATGTAAAAAGGAATAGCTTGTTTCAGATAAATAGTTCTGTTTTGTCCTTCCCAAGCAACTCATTGCTCCAGGTAATGGGAGGTATATGTGATATATTAGACAGAAGAAACTGGCACCAGTGAAGTGATGAGTTTGTAAATCCCCACAAAAGAAACCCCAATTTTATCAGCACATTACTCTGCTTTATTTCTTCAAAGGAGTCAAAAGCACCATTAGCTATGCAGAAACATAGCTAAACAGTTCAGCTTCCCAGTGAGTTTAGGTGGGAATGTGACTAAGAAGCCAAGTCATTACAGAGCCATGGCTCTCATAGTCCCTTTCATAAATTCACCGTTGTCATCTGAAATACATCACTGGTATACATTGTCATCTGAAATACATCACTGGTATACATTTTCTCCATATCATTTCTGTGCAAAATCTCCCCCTTCGTTGCTCTCAGTTAGTTGTACCCTTGTTACAGCTTAGCTTAAATCAATCGTTCATGCCCTGGCCTCCTGTTTATCTCTGCCAAATTGCTCTCTTCTCTTTGCTGAAAGACCTTTCATCTTTTTCAATGTTTTAAGTATAATAAAAGGAATTATTTAGGTAGTGTGTTAATAATACATGATAGAATAAAATAAAAAACAAAAACAAACTCCCCAAACAAGCAAAAAACCCAAACATCAACCAAAACCACACACCTCCTTCCACCCAAAGAAAAAAATTTCTATCAGCATTAGTATGCACAGTTTGATCCTGCTTATGCCAGGCACACAGCTCCAGGAGAGCTGCCTCCCTGACTGGATGCTCTCCAGATGGTTCTGTTAGCACTACATTTTATGGGATCTCATATGTTGTAAATCCCTGAAGCCTGAGCACCGTGCAAGCACTGCTTCTAGCTCTACACTCTGAGAGGTGCTCTCCCGAAGTGCACAGCCCACATTTAATACCCTTCTGTGAAGTCAGGACCCTGTAGCTCAGTGTAAAGGCACAAAAATCTTTGTGGGCTGCCCTGGTGGGGAATGGAACAGTATATAGTCCAGCATCAAAAGACATCCATACACTGTAATTTCATAATATGTCAGTTTAATAGCATATCAGCTGGGGACAACAAACAGTGCATTGAAAGATTTCCCAAATTGCCACAGCTTGTAGGAAAACATTTGACAGCTTGATTATAATAAATTATTATAGGCTAGAGCAAGTGTCAAGATTTAGAACCCTGCCCTAAATAAAAAACAAACAACAACAAAAAAACCCACACAAACTCCCAACACTTTAGGTTTTTAGCAAACATAATTTAAAGACTGTGAGATCTGCTGTGCAGATATGAATATTCCCAATTAATAGAATCAGAGCATGAATGGAATAGCATTTATCCCATTTTGGTACAAGCTACTTTCCCTCCGTTGCAGAAAAGAAAAGAGCACTAAAGAGCTAAATATACTTGCACCCTGAAAAGGATCAAGAGAGATCTGCAAATGCTCCATGGGCCTGAAGCTTTTACTCAGGGACACTGTAGACAAAATCTTTGTTATTGAATGGAAAACAGAGAAAAACAGAGGTTTTCTTCTTCCCAGAAGAAACAGAAATTTCTGTTTATTGAAATATGAGGAAATGAAAAGTCCAGGGAAGAATAATCTGGGTACATAATAAAGGTTAGTGAGGAAAGGTGTGCCTTTCCCCAGGGCTTTAATCACCATCCTGTTGCAAGGAAACCTAAGGCAGGTATTGCTGGGAGAGGCTTCTGAAGACACTGGAGTGGAGGGAGGCTGAGAAGACATCCAGGCTTGGCCCTGATGCGTGGCTTCTCTACACAACAGACACTTGCTTCCTGTGCAGTGGGGCAGAGTCTGTAGATATCTTCACCCTTAGCAGTGTTATCAGTCACATTTCCAATGCCTGCATCCACTTTGAGAAACAAAAAGGAAAAGACCTCTAGCTCAGAAGCTGAGAGATACAGACAAGGTTGTGCGCACTTTGCTGACAGCTAGCCTCCTCTATGCTAAATTTCTTTTCAATTAATTTTGAATTTCCTTCTGGGATTTCCCTTTTGTCAGACTCTTTGTTTATTAATTTGATTTTTTAAGGTCAGTGTTTCTGATGTAACACAAGAATATATAGTCCATACAGAGTCAAACTCTGTCTCTGTCTTTTGCTTCTTCCATGGCGGCTTTTGGGATCAGTTCGCACAGTGAAGGATTTCCAGAACAATAAATAGGAGTGGTGTTTGAGAGGGCTGGCCAGAGCATCCCACAGCAGTAAGAGGGCTGAGGACTAGCAGAGTGGATGATCAGAGCTCATGTGTCTAGGGTCGGTACCTGGTTTGGCAGAATACAGATGTGTCCATTATAATTGTTAGCCTGCAAAACAAACCCACATAGACATGAGATCAGGCAAAGATTTTAAGAGTTGATAATCAGTTTTACAATTGATACTAAAATGCTTACATGACTTCAAACAAAAATAAGAGTTTCTTCAGAGATTACCTTTCTGTTAGAGCTTTTACTAAAAAATGATTTTTTTCAGGACTCTATCTGAGATTTCTCTCATCTAATCTCAGAAGCATATATTTAACCTCTTCTATATTTATATATAATCAATGTGGAACAAACAGTCTTGTTTTTCCTGAATTCTGTGAAGCAAAGGGCTTTTATGGTATAACACCATTAAATTATTGTTGTTTAAATGACTGTTAATTTAACAGTAACAACTGCTTTCCATCCTTTCATAATTTGTAATATTCCTTCAGAGATATTTCTTATAATGTTACCAGTCTCTATAGAATATTTAAATGCAAAGTGCACACTAATCATTTGCAAAAAGTGCTGCACACACTAAGAGAAAATAAACCAAAAGAAAGATCTGAAAAAAAACTCTGCCTGGATTAAAGATGAATGCATTTTTTTTTCAATAAAATATAACTCATTACAGAGACTTATACCATGCTTGCAGCTGGTTGAAAGGATCATGTACTTTTTTTAGCACTTTCATGTAAGCAAATTCTTGCTCTCAGTGAATTGTATCAGTTTTGTGGTGATACATCAGGAATTTTATAAGAGAATGAAACATCATTACTTTGGGTGTATTTATGTATGTAAGTGTATCCAAACCTAACACGCCCCAAAGCTCTTTGATCAAATCAGCAACATGATGTGATGGTCTTGGATATATCAAAGACATGAATCATGGAAAAGGTCTCTGGAGGAGGAAAGGGACACCCTACTGGTGCCACATCTGAAGGAGAGCGTCTAGTCTGACATCTGAGGGTTCCTGTGTGAGGAAGAGGTTGGGAATATCTTGATTGGCACTTGAAATATATGAAACATCAGAGAATCCAGAGAATCCAGATGAGAGCTACAAAGCGACATGATGCCAGACTTCCTTAATTCTGTGAGATTTGCAAAGGCCACAAATTTACAGCAAGTAGGGAAATTTTGACTTGGTTAATAGAAAATAAAGACTGAACTGCTGTGAGTGTGAGCTCTGTGCCTGAGTGCTTCAATAAAAGTTTGACCTCTGTAAGACTAGGGAGATGAGGAGTTCCCAGGTGTGAGGTGCATTACCAATGTTACTTTAGGACAGAAAATAAGCTACCTCAGTCTTTATTCTGTCTCATTTGCAATTAAAATGGGAATATAACAGTGATTGATCACCTAGCTGTGCTGTTTTAACCCCTTTTCCATCAAAATGTGCTGAGTTATCCAGGATTTACTTTTTAGACTGCCAAAATTAAACCGGTTCATTTTTCCCAACCCTGGGGATCCCTGAAATATTTCACTCAAAAGAGGATTAGACATTTTAAATAGCTCATCCAAGCAATCCAACCTGGTTCACCTGAACTGTGAAAAGGAGGATTATCAGCAAATTGGCAAGAGAGTGTGTCCAACAGCTGGGAAACAGCTGGCAACTGGTGACCATCACAGCAGGGAGAAACAGCTGCTTGCAGAACACACCTGGTGGTGCCCCTGTTTCACTTGCCCTTACATCCTAGGAAAGTGGTGTGGGGATGTGTACACTGAAATGTTAGCTGTCTCAGAACTGGGCAGCTCCTCATCTCCTTTGGCCATCTTGAGAAGTGAAACTTCTAGGAGGAAATAGCAATAGAAGCTGATGGTGTGAATTAATAAACTAAGTGTATGCCTGTCTGTTGGATGGTATACGTTTGCCAGTCAAGTTAGATGAGGTAGTTAACTTTTAGAATACTAAGTTAGGGAAGATAAAAACAACTCTTCAGATATATTAGTTCTGTTATTTGTAACTGTATATGTGAAAAATACCAATAAAAATATCATTATGGAAGATGTTTTCTCTCAAGCACTTTGACTTTCAAAAAGTCCCAAAGATATCAGAAAGGAAGGTAGTATTTACATTGTCTCTCAACTAATCTTGCAAGAATGAAGGAGGTAGTGGATTTAAAGGTAATCTCTTGTTATTCTCTGACCTGGACAGGTAGTGGATAATTTATTGCAGTCTTTGTAATTGGAGGATTTGTTCCAAAGAGAGTCTTCAGAATGATCAGAACACATTTTCTGTTTGGTTTTTTTGTTGTTGTAGTGGTGGGGTTTTTTTGTTGTTTGTTTTGTTTTTTGTTTGTTTGTTTTTTTTTTTTAATCTCTATATCCTGCAATGACATTTTAAAATATAATTGAAGAAATGTACAGTTGTAACATTCCTATATTGCGGTCTATATTTCAATGTATGCACATATATTTTCTGTAGTTTAATCACATATTGTAGTTTGTAGAATAAAGTAACAAAATGACAATTTGTAGAGGGTTGTAAAAAGACTATTAATGCCTACATATTCCCTATTGTACTTGGTAGGGAAATAAATGTAACAAAAAAATGTTTCAAACAATAACAACAAAAGATGTTATTTAATAAGTAATTTTGTAGTTATTTTTGAAATTTCAAAAATAATTATGAAACAGAGATGTAATTTATCTGTATTTTTGAAGTGAGTAAAATGAAGGATTTTGAGAAAATATTTTTGTAATGTTGACAGCAAGAAAATTTATTCACACTTGGGATTAAATTAAGTTTAAATGTAAGTGTGGGGAGTAAATGATCTTGCCTTTCTATGCACCATTATGTCCAGGTCTAATGCTCAGTCTTGAAAAACATTAAAATACAAAGAGTATTCAAAGGATGCTCAAAACATTATTTAAATTCACATTAGCATAGTTTTTCCATTCGTAGAAGAGGAGGATGAAAGGTGACCTGTCTGCTGGTGGAAGATTTTTCAAGTCTGATGATAAAGATATGACAAAAAACTGTTGCTGGAATTAAACTTAGAAAAGATTAAACTTGGAAATGATTTGGTATGTCTTAGCAGCATAGGAGTTATGATGTAGCTAAACACCAAACATGGAGGAGGAAGGTGCACTTGCCATTAGGGACTTTAGAAACAGATTTCATGTATTTGAAAGGAATTTATTAAAAGCAATTTTTTTATAGTTGTGCTTGAATTAGTATATCTAGGGCAGAAAGGGAATGTTGTTGGGATAGTCCCTTTGCTTTTGAAATCTGCAAGTTTCATCCACTCCCTTTTTGGACACTTATATGGACTCAGCATATAACATAATGCTTGGCTTAAAGTTAGCAATTACAAATAAACCACTCTTTAAAGCTTAACAATGATTTGTTTCTCTATCTTTAGATACAGAGAAACCTACATATATATGTTGAAAATTTGGGGGTTTTTCTCCACCTGGAGAATGAAATACTAGCTGTTGTCAAAGACAATTAACATATAGCACTATGCATTGACAGGTTACAGAGAATTTTAATTTTCATATGGCTGACTAGTGTTAAATGATTACTGATCACTGGATTTAGGGTTATGGAGGCCTCATAGATCTTGGTCAGGCCATCTGGGTATACTTCACTTATACCTCATGTGTCCATTACCTGCCTCTTACTACTTTGGTCTGGCACTGATCTCATCTCTGCCATTGATGTGAAGCTGAGCCCACTGAGTAATAAAATTACTTTGAATTTGTTTGGACATAATACAAGTTTTCTGGGTGAAACTGATGTGTGGTGTTCAGTAGGTCTGAGTATAACATTCTTAATTCTCAGATTCTCTTAATTCTTAATTCTTAAAACTGAAAACAGGCTTAAGAAAGTAACAGTAACAGCTAGCTACCCCAAATTCATGTTTAAGAAGTAAATTTTAAAGTCTAAATCTTCTCTTGTCATTTCAAGTAACGTTTTCTTACCACCTGCTGTATCTTGTTATTTCTGTACTAGGCTTCTGCAGAGCTGCTGGAAAGGACTGATGGTAATTCCACTTCTGCCACATCTCTTTTGGAAGGTTCTGTTTCTGGAAAAAAAATAATTTTAAGGGAGAAAAGATCTTATGAACATTCTATTTAAAAGTTACCAGTATTACAGGGCTTTTGCCTCTAAGTATCTGGGAACTACAAGGGAGACAATACAGGACTAGATGGGTCATTAATTGCATCTGGGAAGGCAATATGTACAGACCTCTCCCACATACCTTGATTTTCTAAAGAAAATGATAGTAATTCAGATTCTTCAGCTGTGATTTCTGAAGTGGTTAATCTCTTCCCCGAAGAGATTTGACAAGAATTTAATGGACTGACTGAATGGATTCTTCTAGATCTGTAGTATTCAGCATTCCTTTTCCTCAGTGTTTTTTTCTTTTGTTCTCTTAAAAGACTCTGTCTCTGTTGATGTGCTGTCTGACACAGGAATAGACAGGTCTATTTCCAGGTAGCTGTTAGATCATACGATGAAAAGTGTTGGAAAGGACAGTGGTGGACTGTATGAAAGAGTCAAGCCACCCTCTTAAAAAACAATATTTATCTTTATCCTTTCCTAGCTCCAGAGATGAGAATTAGAGGGAGGAAAGGAGCTGCAAACTGACAGTACAATCTACTGTATGCAATTACATGCAAAGGAAAAAGATCTCTGGAGATGAGGAAACCAGCATCAGCTCGTCTACTGAACCCAGGGTCTGAGTTTATTATTGAAAGCAGCATTCCTTCTGCACTCACTGAGGTTAAGATTTCACCATAACACTCAGGGCCATGCTGGCTGACCTGGTGCTGTTCTAGGAAGTATTATATTCTTACTGCATTTCTCTCCTGAGACAGGTAATAAGTTCACATCCTGAAGGAGCACCTAAATCTTTGTGCTTCTAACCTTTTGTCAGAGCTACCTATGGCACGGATGCGAATATGAGAGCTTTAGCCTACTGAAGCACCCTCCACAGGCTCCTAGCACTGCATGTCTGTTTAAATCATCACAGTGAGACAAATGCATTAGCCATTGAGCACAAAACTGCCCCTTCAAGGCTGGAATAATGAGAACTTAACCACACCATGATCATTCCTGTGTGGCCTCAGATGGATACTTAAGCACAAAGCAGGAGGTTTCTGTGCATTTTAGGAAAATTAATGCTGCAGCACTTTTAAATTTATATGCTGGATGACCTCTATGATCAATAATTTCATGTGTAAATGAGACAGGGTTTACCAATGAGCTTGTCCCTCTTGCCTGTTAAATCCGTATGAATGTCAGTTACAAAATACATCAGCCACAGCACACAACCAAATTTATCCTACAGGGGAAAACAAGAGGTGGGAAAGAGTGACTTTTTTGCCCTTTTTTTGTGAGGCATACAGCAGAACCTTCTGTCTGGTGAAAACAATGAATTTAAAGGTCTGCAAAAGGGCTTAAACTTTGGTTTGAGTTCCAGACCACTGAGAAGCGAAATAAATTTCCACACTCACTGATGAAGAAATGTGAAGAAATACAAGCACTTGCTGTCAGTGACTTCAGTAATTGGCCTATTTTTGAACATAGAGGCCTACTTTGATACAGAGAGTAGTTGATAAATTATGGCTTAGTGCAGTAGTGAATTTTAACCTAGATTTGTCAATATAATAGAGAATTTATTTATTTACGTATATATTTCACTTCTACTTTCAAGAAGAGGTATTCATTAATCTGAACCATACTGAAGTCAAAATGAGTTATGCCACCATTTTAAAGGTCTGAAGTTTCGGTTTGTGCAATTAGCCATCTATTTTACTAACAGTATTTTAAGTAATATTATTAGCTAGCAATAGGTACTTTAGCCCCTAGAAAAAATGTATTTGCCAACCTTGATTTGCCTAGTAATTCTCAGTTCACTACACGATGTCTCCAATCTTTCATTCATATGAACGTACTTTTTTTATACAACAGTATTTGAAAGCTGTAAAAGTCGCATAAAATTTAATTTAGCAATACATGTCATGTGTTCTCATGTTCTTATCTATGATGCATACTACTACTACAGCTCCCGCTGAGATATCCTAAGCTAGAATTACATTTGCTCACTAGCTCTGAAAGTCCTCCAATTAAGATCAAAGAATGATCAGTATGATGTCTTTATAAAATCAAACTTTATACCTGCATATGAAGCAACGAAAAAGATTTACAGTTGTGTGTGTATACGACAAACAGCACCTATAACTTGTTACTAATCTACTCTATGCCTTTTTTCCCCTCCCCCTTTTGCATATAAATAAATGATGCGGACACTTCTTTGACAAAAACAAGAATGTTATTCCTGGTTATTTCCCAAGCATGTGGCCTATAACCATGTTTAATAATATAAAAAGCTTAACAATTTAATGGTTTCATTGTTCCCTGTTTGTTTTAGAACTGATTCTGTGTCACCAGGAATTCGTCTCAGAATGGCTCTCTGCCAATGCCTGAATAGGATAAAGTTTTTGAGCATAGATGGATTTCAATCTCTCCCCTATTGAAAGATGATAATTAATAGCAGGCTTCCACTCAAAAATCATATTGCCACAAAAATAGAATACAGATAATTATCAATATCTTTCACACAGATCTTTTTATGCTGACTGACATTATCTATCAAACTAAGCATTGCAAAGTGAACAAAACGAGACAAACACAGACATTTTAATTTAATTGAACCCAGAGATCGCCAGAAGAAAACAGCCAGACATACATAAGTTTTCTGAAATAATAATATCCAATTAATTGAACTGTATATTGACATGAAAAGGGTCAGTCAGAAAAATTAGGTGGGTGATATGGGTTACAGTCTTGTAATAAGAGTTCAGAAGGCAACATTTACATTTTCCTGGTAACTGATTGTCACTGCTCTCCCCAGTTCCTGACTAACTTGGAAATACCTTGTAATGCGAATCTTAATAAGTCTTTGCACTCAAGGACAGAAAGACTATTCTGGAAGAGCTAGTACATTGTACGGTCCAAATATTTCCATACCAGAAATGAAGAAGACAATCTACTGGGAAAAAAAACCCAAAAACAAACTAACAAAAAACCCACCAAGAAACTTATCTCCAAAAAGAAACAACCCAGTGCAATGTTTTAAAGACATCACTGGGACATAAACACATATGTCTATAAACATAAACCTTATAAACAATGAAACCAATTAAATTGTCAAAGTTAAATGAGAAAAATGAGTTAACTGGATTCTCTTCAACAGTTCAGAGCTCCCACAGTTGCCTTTATGAACCTCAGGCAGGGGAGGGAGCAAAGAAATACTGAGCGACTCTCATTAACTATTTAAACAGGAGCTAGTGTGAGAGTGCTTTTCGTTGCACAGAATTACACAATTCACCCACTTTCTTCCCCTTTATGCCCCTGTTTGCTTACCTGCCTTACAAAGCAGAGCAGTGACCCCTGTGAGGAAGAGCTCTCATCTGCAGTGCCAAGAGCAATGAAACCTTGGTCCATAACTGCTCCTGTAGGACAAATAATAGGTCATGGTGATGGCCCTTGGCTCTCTATGCTGCAGACCAACAGAGTTATACCTGCTGCACCTTTCCTTTCACTGTCAGCAATGCCTGAGTTGAAAAGGCATGCTGTGCAGGGTCTGGAGACAGTAAGACAGTAAGGATGGGCTGCTAATCACTGCAGTAAGAAGGTCTTAATGGCCCTCACTGACTTTACCAGAGGCCTCCTTATTTCCCTGCCTATGGCCCAGGAGTCCTATTTCAGTTCAGGCTGGGCCCCCATTCCTTCTGGGGCTGTGCTGCTGCTGCCTCCAGACCAATGTCTGTCTTCTACTGTTCCTGACTTGGGTGGATTTCCTGGATGGAATTTGGACCTGACTTACCACTATGAATTTGTCTAAATATCACTAGACTGCTGCTACAACCTGCTATTGTCAGCAGCCCTGCCCTGCTTGCCATGCTCAGGTGTCACAGGGCTGAGCCTTTCTTGTGCACGATTCTGCCCTGCTGCTGGCTGGGGCACTATGATTCCCAGCTCATCCTCCTCGTGGAGCAGCCCTGCTCCAGGAGGCTCTCAGGCACTCAGAGAACATGGAATGTGGCTGCCCTGCAGTTGATGGGGCTCTTGTTAGTCACCCAGTTAGTCACCCATTATCACTGAATATCAGAAAAAGGTCCTTTGCATATGAGCCTGCTGAGTGCAGAATAAATGCATGATAATAGTGGTGTAGCTGGAAAACATTTTGAGTTATTTCTAGTTCATTCATGTAAAAGAACAAACCCTAATAGTCCTTAAAATTCTGTCATCTTTCAATACTAGAACAGTGATAGGAGGACATCTTCCCTAATTCATGTCAGATAATAGAGTTGGACCTGCTTAGAGAAAAACACATGGGCTACCCAACTACAGGACCTTAAGAGAGACTGACATCATTCTCTCTCACAAGAGACACTTTCCTACAACAGGAGACTGGCTGATCTGGTTGCAGCTGTCCTAATTGGAACTGTCCACTGTGACCAAATGTTGTGGGTTTGCAAGGGTCTCCCCTCTCTGGGGGACTGTAGGTGATTTGTCCAGGTTAATTTTCGGGACAAAACCAATCAGAAGTTTTGGTAACACCTTTTGCCAATTACATCTTTAAGAAAACGGAAAAGAAGGGTAGTTGCGCAGATGAAATTAGGAGCCCATGCTGGAATAGATACAAAAGATGTAACTCCGTGGAAGTTTTTGCTGGACTGTAGCCCACACAGAGAAGTCTTATGCTGGAGCAAGGAGGCCCATGTAAGATCTTGGGATCCCACAGGGGGATCTGTGCCAGTGCAGCTACCCACATTCGAGACCTACGCTGGAGCAAGTCGGCTCGGGTAAGACTTGCTGTGACCCCAGTCGGGGAATTGATGTTGGTGCAGTTGCTGACCCCGAAGGACAGAAGAGAATGGAAGAACTGTTGTCCAAGGGGTAGACCCACATCAGAGAGGTCTATCAAGGACTATTTCCTGTGGGAAGGGGCCCCACAGGAAACAGGGGTGGACTCAAAAGCCATTATTCCCTGTGACTGTGTGGTGCAGATCCATGGAAAGGCAAGAGTCCCCTTGCAAGTGTCCATGAGAGACCTACAGGACCCTGGGTAACCCCAGCCTTTGGCCTTAGCTGTTCTTTGCTGTTGATAGGCACCTTTTTAATTAATATTTTCGGAGCAATTAGTATAACACTTTTTCCCAATCTATTTGTTTAGGAAGATCATGTGCTGTTCTAACAGCTGTCTTGAAAATGAATATATGTTTACTATTAATGCACAATGTGTACTACTACTACTGCAAACTAGTGAATGATGTTACAAAACTTCTAAGGATCCATTAAAATTCATTAGAACCATGTGTCCATAATCTTAAGTGTAAACTTAAAAGGCAGAATGATATCCCACCCATTTAGGAAATGATCATCTATAGGAAGACAAGAAAGACAATGGTTTTTCTTCATTACTACAGGGCCATGGAAATTCTATCTATTTCTTGATGTTTCCACATAATTTCTGTGGGGCACTTCTGAGTGAAAAACACTACATAAGATTAAGATATAAATATTGTACATGAAGGAGCCTAAATATATTTTTGTTTTATAACATTAATTTAAACTCTTAAAATTCCATCTCAATCTCCATGTTGCTTTCCACCTTAGTATGACCTTGCCTTTTCATACAAAGATTACAAAAATCTATTTAATTGCAGCAATATGTTTATTTTTTCATGCAGACTTTTAAGGAGAACCTGTGTAGGAACAAGATTATTGTAGATTTTATCTGCATCTTTCCTTTGCTTCATATTAAAACATAATTTCAAATAATATAATTTTAAAATGTTTGGAAGAAATAAAGGGAAAACAACCATCCATTCTCAGTCATTTGAAACTGAATGAGGTTTTCTTTTCAGCCACCAGGAATCACACATAGTATTGAGCAATATACTTGGTTCTTCAGGCCAGGAACAAAACATCAGAAGACGATATTCTCAAGAGTCCCATGGTCAGGAAAGTGGTTCCTTCATGTAGTCAGAACAAATGATACTGGATATTCCCAACTAATGTTAAGATTCCATTGTCAATATTCTTAAACTTTAGTCTATGTCAAACAAAATCCCTGATTTAAATCTACTTTTAGAGGATATGGGGCTTTTTATTTATTTATTTTTCTTGTTTTACACAGTGCTGAAATCACATGAGAAACATCAATGAGAGAGGGAGATGGCAGAAATCCAAACCTAAGTTCTTGCTATGAGGAGAATTCATTGTGGACCCAACCTTTAACTGCAGCTCTGTTTCATTTCCACTCTAAACTTTGAACAACCCTCACTTAAGGATTAGTTAAATCTGATTTAAAATGCTGCTTCTTTTGATCAAATGTAATTTGAAATCATGGCATTTTCTGAAGACAACTTTCTCCCAAACCTCTGCAGAAATCTGTCTTTAGAATCTTCATAAAATATACTTTTTTTACACTTATTTATCTATAAAACAAAATACTTCTATGCTATGTGATTATATAGTTTGTACAATCTCAATATATGAAAAATCAATAAATCTGTAAGATACTGTGTGCACTTCTTTTACAAAGTACTACACAATATGGATTTGAAAATGAGTGGTTAGCGAAGAACTCAACATGAAAACTGTCAAAGGCAGTTACACAGTTTGTATAGAAGTACAAAGCTCTTGCATCTATTTTTTTGTCAGTTTGTTTTTTTCCATAAGGATTGAATATCAGTATCATGTAGCTTCTCCATCCAATCTGAGATGACAACACAGTAAACTGTATCTCACAGACTTCTCAAGATGGTGGGAATTTGATACTGCACTTACCTGACTCTCACCTGTAGAAGAGTAAGGGTATCTCTTAGTCCCATCACATCTGCTGGTCCTATGTGAAAGTTTGACACCCTGAAGATCTGAAATATCACTGAAATTTTACATGCTTAACTTGCATGAAATTTTACATGCAAGTTAACTGCTCCTGTGTTGGGAGTGCCTCACAAGAGGCTTATGCCTGGTGGAGGAAGACTTCAGAGGAGAGAGAGTACTGAAGATAACAGCTTTTGAATGCAGCTGCACTGAATGCAGACACCTTCTACCTCAGAGACTGTTTTTTATATTGTAGTAGTGTTATGTTTAATCTAG
>JAWWES010000041.1:13532889-13562281 GCA_035583135.1 Lophotriccus pileatus | reverse complement strand
CTTAGGGGGAGGAGTTTTTGGGTCTCCCCTGTGGTTTATTCTCAGCAAAACACTTGTGTCCCACTCAAACGGAGACATTAGCTAAAAGAAATGCCATGAAATTCTGAAATGTTATTTACGCATAACAAATTTGGAATGCAAAGCCCCAAGACTTTCAAGTCATGGAAGTTATGGAAGCCATGTGCAAGTGTGATGGGTAACTAAGCATTCTTAGTTATAGAATGCACAGACAAATGCCAGAAGAAGCAACTCCACTCTTTCAGGCC
This sequence comes from Lophotriccus pileatus, assembly GCA_035583135.1. NCBI lineage: Eukaryota > Metazoa > Chordata > Aves > Passeriformes > Tyrannidae > Lophotriccus > Lophotriccus pileatus. Next base: position 13,562,015 of record JAWWES010000041.1, on the reverse strand, counting down.
TCCTTGCACAGAGCAGTTAGAGGACTTTTACAATGGGTAGAATACCATAATTTTTTTAGAAAGCTGACTAATCTCATTTTAAGTCCCTAGACAGTGCAGGTGTGCCAGCAAATTTGCCTCTTCTGGAGAAATCTTCATTTGCTAGATTGCAGCTTCCAGCTGGAAACTTAACCTGCAAGCTATTATGCTTTTGTTTAAAACACCGAGAAGTTTGTCACTTCTCATTCCCACATCAGCATTTATACAACATCATCAATCACATTCAAAAGTGAGGAGATCATACTTCTTAAATTTCATATTGAAAGATTTATTTTACAGTTTCTTATTTCTTCTGGCTTTAATCATGGGCAATGACACAGTTTTCAGTTGATAGATATGGCTGTATTTCTTCATGTGTAAATGTTTCTCCACTACCTACATTTCTGTCTTATGATGACACTGAAAACATGTTGGGAGTCAGTATAGCCAAGAAGTTGTGAATGTGTATGTACCTATAAAAAATTTTTAAGATAATATTTCACTGTGAAGTAAAGTAGTAAAAGCATGAGGATCAAGCAGCCCTCAATAGGTATTCTTGAGCATCTATCCAGCAGTTTGAATGTCCTACTGAAAAAACAGAGCATGGCATTGAATATCACACCATCGTGCCCAGTAAGAGGCACCTGACTATAAACCTTTTTCTTGTGTCTTTCACTTCACCATTTAAAACAATTGTTTTGAATGAGAAGACTAAAAAAGAATGAACAAAGTTCAGGGGGAACATTTTTGATATTAGGAATCAGCTCTATGATTTGAAGCCTTGAACCTCTACCATCACAACTGACAGCCTTCCAAACTAGCTGTGCTGGCTGGTTGTTAGCACAGCAGGGCAGTGTGGAGCTCTGGCTGCTCCCAGGGGCTGGGAGGGTGACAGCTCAAGATAGTACCCCAAGGCAGGCAGGCAACAGAGGTAGGGCCTACTTGTAAGTTTGGCTTGGCTTTGGGGGTAAGAAGGATGTGCTATACCTTTGCCTTAAAGAAGACCCCTTCCACACTGTATCATTTTCCTTCACCTCATTTGGTACAGCAGCTGTGACTGGCAGGCTGGGAACAGGGGAAGCTGAGCACTTGTGAGACATGCAGCGCGCTCCTGTGCAGTTGCTAAAATAATCAAAGGGACTGAAAGAGAATGGAAATAGCAATTAACAGCTTATAATTCCCCAAATGCTGATTAGAATCCTGTGTGATGCAGAAGAGACACTCCTGAAGCCCAGTGCATCTTCCCTGCTGGACATCAAAACCCTGTTACAAACTGAAGCTTTATGAGGGTTTCTGAAAGAAAGGCAGCAACAGCCCTTAGAATTTATATCTATTGTTGATACTGACATCCCCATCTTCACTCCTCTTCCTCCACCTTCCTTAGTAAATGCTTTAAAACATTCAGTGTTTGAAAATACAAAGCATTACATTTACAGTGAACTCACTAGGATTATCCTTTTGTCCAGCCAGAGCTTCAGCAAGGGCTCCCTGGTAACAAGTTTTCAGACAGCAGAGAAGTCTACCCACAGGATACAAACAAAAGCACCTTCATGGTACATAAACCCTCTTCCTAAAGAAGCCTTTGTGGTGTGTTCAGAAGGAAGAGGTCTGGCTCTTGCACACAAGCTGAGGGATCTATTTCAAATCATAAGAGTCTTGACCTGCTGTTGTACAGTCTCTTTTACAGAACGTAGTTTCTAACTGACTGCTTTGAATCTTGTTTTGTCCAACTCAGAGAAGGTGATTTCACAGAGAAACACCCTCTGGTTGGTTTGCATTCTCTCCAGCTATTCAGAGCTAGCACTTTGCTGAACTTACAGTTTACATGCTTCTTAACCTTGCTCAGCTTCTTTTAGGCAGCTATTAGTGACAATTAGTCCTTGTCAGCCTCAGGCACAGACCCAACACCTACCATGCATCCTGACGCTTCCTTGTGCCTTTGTAGGCATTTCTGCTTCCCACAAGAGGCTGACAGACACAAACACTGCTCACATCACATACCTACAAAAATGCCTCAGGAGGAAAAAGAGGCTCTCAAGTAACATGTTTGTAGTTTGTGAGTAGTGAACTACACAAAGAGAAATATCAAATATAAAAGAAAAGCCATGTTTCTTCTCCCATTTTCAATTTAATTTTCCTTCAAGGGAAAACCTCACAAAGCTTGCTTGTTCTTAAGTATGCCCCATGAGATATGGGTTGTCTATTTCACCCCAAAATTGTACACTGCCTTCTAATTGCCTCATCTTCTGAACATTGGGAGGCCAGAGAAATAGAGGCAATAACATGTAACTGCCTTATGTCCCAGCCTCCTGGAAACAAAGGAAGACTACTAGTGAGAGCAGGGGATGTCCTGACAGTCTTATAGGAGCCAGTGGCTGATCCCCTACAGGCAAATGTCCAGTGGAGGTATTGCTGGTGATTCATGGAGCACACCAACCAGGCATCGTCATCCCAGGGCTTCAGGGCCTGAGTCTCCCTCTGGATGCTCCTGTATGCTTCTCCGTTGCAGTACACCTTCCAAGGCCCAATACTGCCTGGTCTTTTGACATTTGCTGTATTAATATGAGCATTTCTGTGGAGAGGACCCTATGAAAGCAAAGGCTGGTTTGATGTGGGGTTGAAAATGTCTGTTCAAAGAGGGGTAAATGTTCTGATGATGTTTACATAAGTACTGTCCTCCCAACACAACTGAGTGTACATGCTCCATAAAGGAACTCCTATCACCCCGTCCAGGTGTGCACAGACATCTGGGTAAGAATAACAGACTTTTCTTCTTCAAGGGACACCTTTCTCTATAACCACATGGAGGATCACAGAGAAAACTCCTCCCTCTCCAGTAGATGCAGGGGTCAAGCTTTCCCATTCCTGTGAGCATAGCCATGACTGTGCACTGCTGGAGGGACAGCCAATCTGGAGACCAGAATTGCAGCCCCTTCCAGATTTTCTGGAGCAAACCTCCATAGAGCTCCTTTAGCACCAGCTTGATGAATGCCTCTTGAGAAGGAATACAATGAGGCAAAAGTCAGCAGCTGGTAGCAGCTCATCCTTTAGTACAGTCCTTTAAATGATAGCAAAGAGGGGCTCAGAAAACATCCTTGGGAGCTTGATATTTATTTCATTTTTTTTCTAACAAGAGGCAGGTATCAGGGATAGGTCTCTCTTTGAAGCAATCTGCTGTAGCATTTTAAATGCAGCCTGGGATTATGAGTTGCAGCCTGCCTAGCAGCTAGCACCTGGAAAGAGCACACTTTTAACTTTGGAGACATATAGGTCAGTCACATTGAGAAAAGCCATGGCATCTACTCAGAAACTTGGAACTGAAAAATAGTAATGATGTTTTTGAGGTACTGCATGAGGCCCAGTAGAGGTGTGGCTTCTGAATGTTCACCCTTAGAAGAAGTTGGAACGAAATCAGTGCATTTTAAGATGCATTCAGATTCTCTTTTCCTGTCACATTTACATGGGATGAAATTTCACAACAGCAATGCCCACAATGAAATGAATAATAACTTTTCAAATAACCACTTACTAAAAAGAAGCTCAGGCCTCCCCACTGCTGATGCCTCAGCCTGTTTCCCAGATTGGAAAGGACCATTCCCAGCATCTGCATCCATGCCTTCAATGTGGGCAGAATTAGACCATGCAAGGGAGTGGAAGATTAAAAACAGAAAGGATCATTTGGCACAAAGTATCTCAGGGGCTCCTTATTCAGCTGTACTGAGTGATATTCTAGATTGGTAGTAATATAGCTCTACGAAAAAGCTGCTTTTATAAATAAAATATCCATAGCTATTTGTGGATAAATGTTAATGAAAATTTTGCAGCAGTGACTGAGTATCTTTAGGTTTCAGTTTCTGGTCATGTAAACTATTTCAGGCTTACTAGTTTCTTCTCAAAATCCTACAGTCTCAAAAGTCATTAGTATTAAAGTGAATTGCTAATGTAGAAAACAGCCTGTGATGCAAAGCAATTAAACATTTCATAAAAGAAAAATGTGGAAATCAAAATAAATGGTGGGGTTTGATGTACAGTCAAATATTCATTGCCAGAAATAAGAAATTCCCTCCCTAACCAGCAACATGGACAACTACCAGGCAAGAGCCACCACAAAGAGGATTCTGGGGAGTCTTTCCCTGCTCCCCAGTGAATGTGCTAACATAGCCCATGGGGGATCATCCTGGTCTCTGACCTCTCTGTGGGGAAGGGTAGTCAGCCTCTGGCTGGCAGGATTAAGCCCTATTTGCAGCTTTCCAAAAGGAGCATGAATTCACATGCTGGAGTCAGAATCATTTCCAGAGCATTTCAGGGGCCTGTGCAGATTTCATTTCTGGGTCATCAAGACCTGGCCTCAAGAGCAGGAAGATGCAAAAGGAAAATGGCTGGGACAGGGATTTGCACATTGCAGCACTGAACAGCTGATGATGCAGTTTGTCTTCTGTACCCAGAAGGGCAGAAAAGTAAGACACAGGGCACCATTCTGCCTCCATGCAAAACCTTGCCAAGCTGTCATTTCAAGCACAGTTTGTAGCCCCATTCTCCACACATCAGGAAGGAAACAGCAAAGAATGGGAAGGAATACAGAAGGGCAACTAGAACAATGAAAAAGAGAGATCAGCTGCTTTGCAAGGAGAACTAAAAATGTTGAGGGGGCAAACAAGTAAAGCTTACAAAATCATGAAGCAGGGGAAAAGTTACAAGTTATCCACCAAATCCTTCAAATATCAGAACTATAGATCATCATGGCTAGGCTTTGCAAACAAAGATTTTGGAAGAACTATAGATAACTCACTGAAAGTAGCAGGGGATCAGTTTAGAATGTATAAACTGCTTTTTCTTCCATAGATTGTAGTGAACCTGTGGAATCTGTTGCCATAGAAAGCTGTAGGGGCAAAAGGTTCAAGCAGGTATTGTACCAGATACTGGTCCATAAAGAGTTGCTGGAGCAGCAGACCAGGACTTTCCCCTCTAGCATCCCTCACACAAGGAATGTGGGGAGTGCAAGTGGAATGGAGGCAGAAAGCAGCTGGATTTGTGTGTTCTCCCTAAACAGCATTTCTGATTGCCACCATCAGAGACTGATCTGACCCCATAGTGCATTTCTTGCACTCTTGGAAACCCAATGAGATTTCCAGTCAGGCTTTGACTGATTCCTATGCAGCATCCAATAATAGCACTTGTTTTACAAAACACTACTTTGTGGGGCTTTGTACCTGAGAAAACACTGTATTAGGGCAAATAGCAAGTCCTCAAATAGTTGTTTGTGGCTTTTCTAAACTCAACAGTTTTTGAAGTTATTACACCAAGGAAGTTCATCTGTAAAACAAGAAAAACAGACTACGCTGACATTCAGGGTTATCTACTCTGCTCAAGACAAATCAGTGATGAGAGGTGTGTTAATTCCACTGTGAAATATATTGTAGTAATATCAATACAAATATACTATCTGTCATTGCCCCCTCCTCATTTCAGTTTGCTGCATCAGTTTCTCTTTTACCTGTTGTTTAGGAAAGTGGCTGACATGATCTTTCAACCAAGTCTGCTTCTTTTGGGCTTTAAGCAAGCACCTAATTTTGACACAAGGGGAACCTTATCTTCTCGGTCCTATGCCATGAAATTGTTCTTCCATGAGTCCTTTCATCATCCAGTAGGGTTTGGGTTGGGGTTATTTTTTGTTATTTAAATTTTTTTCTCTTACTCCTGTTTTTAGTAGTTGTTTATGCTTTTCCAGCCTTGGTAGCCACACGTCCCAGGCTTGTCAAGCCCAAATAACTAGACTGTCTGTACCACTACAGAAACTCCTTTACCTTTTCCTTTCCACCTCATCCGGTCATGATGCTTTTTCACAGCCCTCTCCCAGCTATGTCTGTCTGGCTGGACCACAGGCTGTGGTCAGAAGCTACTATTAGTGTTCCAGATCTGGTGCTCCTTTGCCTCAGCAGTGATTAGTTTAGCCTAATACAACCATATTTGCAACCTTATAAGGACAGCTCATGTTCTGATGCATGTTCCTTTGTGCCCAGAGACTAGCTTGTCTTTTTAATTGAATTTAGATCCACAGAAATATGTTTATAAACAATGTAATATGTTATAAATATATTTTATATTGAACTGAATTTGTATTTCGCTCTCTGGTAATGTTTATTAAATGCTAACTTTTATAAATACCATATCATACACATGACATTAAAAAGTAATAAAAATAGAGACAAAGGAAAGTTAATCTTTCAAATAAAATGTAAAGAAACACAATGCAGATCCTTAATTCAATCTTATTATTTATTTCCAACTGCCCAAGAGGTCCACCCCAAATTGCTTACATTATTAGTTATCACTGAAAAAGTTGTTATCTATTGTAACTATGGTGGCCACGTCTGCAAACCCAGATTTGGAGTGAATGTTAATAACCAGTCCTGAAAGAAAGGGAGCTTAGTCATTCTCAGGGCTACTTGCAAATATGGAGATTAAACGTGGCATTTAATAAAGAAGTATAGGGTTTTTTTCCTTTAAGCTCAGAGTCAGAAGGAAAGTTTAATTCTACAGTTGACTTGTCTCAACAGAACATTATTAAAATTTCATAGTACATGAACCAAGAGATGGACTTAAGTCCTGACAGAGCAATGCTTGGTGTGACAAGCAGTCAGGTTCTTAATAATATGAAGCCCCATGTCTTTCCATGGTATGAAACCAACCCAATAAGTGCTTCAACTTCCACAAGGTTTTGGTAAAAATGTTCTGTTAATCCAATCATTTTATATTTACACAGTACGATACTGTTTGTCAGATATGAGAAACTGGCTTCGAGAAAGCCTTTAATTGGGATTTTATTTCAATCACGTAATAGTTAAGAATAAAAGACGTGAAATAGTAATTTAAAGCAGTAGATGTGGCCATGCAGGAAAGCAAACCTAGCTGCCTAGTGAGAGGATGATCAGCTTTTCAGAAGTTTAAGCTAAAATGGCAAACTCAAGAAACTCAAAAACCAGAATCTTTCATTACCTACTTTAATGCACAATCATAGTCTGAGGTAGTTTAAGTGCACAGGAATTCTGCATGCAGCATAAGCCTTTTCCATCTCATTCCAGAACCGATCAGTAAATGGAAAAAAAAAATCATTTTCTAATAAAGACTTGAAGATGATTCAAAATCAGGTTTCACACTTCTGATATACCAACTGATATGGGTAATGTTTAGCATAAAATAGCTCTTAGATTTTCACTTGTGGTTGTTTAATAGGTTTTCTTCTGCCACTGACAGATATTTTAGATTAATTTTAAGCCTTCAAAATACGCTATTAAGAAGTAAGTCTGACAGCAGGAGTAGCAAAGAAAAGATATGACAAAGTTATGTTACACATTAATGGAGATAGGTCTAAGATCACACCTTATTTTGTGCTCTCATGCCTCTCAATGCAATGGTTTAAGAAATCTGAAAGCAGAAAAATTAAAAGAAAAGAATATGGAATATGAAATGCAGGTTATGGTAGGATAATTCTTCTGGGTTTTTCCTCACTTTCATAAGTATTCCAGCCATTTTTATGCCAGTTCTCCATCTGTTACAGAACAAATGCAATTCACCACGAGAATAAGGGCTGCATACTGCCTGTTAAGATGGAAGAAAAGACCACAAGAGCCATTCTTGCATGGCTGTAAATCACAGGGCTTTGATATGAACTGTACAAGTCCTATCAAACATATGCTAGAAACCATCTGTATATGAAAGGAAACAGGAGGAAGAAAGGAAAAAAACTATTAAAACCTAAATTTCTGTGGTCTCAATTACATTTTTATTTTAATATTTCCTCTTATATGTCCAGTCATATTTTGTAATACTAGAACAGAATGCTAAAAATGGGTAGGTTTATGTCTACAATCAGTGGGTGTCAATATGAATATTGAATTTCTTACTGGATTGTTCAAGATAACCTCTACATCAGCAAAACTACTTGTGTGTGATTAATGTAAGTCTGAGGAATAACAACAGCTGCACTCCAAGTTCGAACAATACAATTCATTTAACAGATTTCCAATTTGTTGGTAACATCTGAACCTAACAGCAACAACCAAAAATCAATGTGACTATTAATGATTTGAATTTGACCTGACAAGAATAGTATTTATATAGCATCCAAGAGGCTATTAGTTAAACCATTAAATCAAAAAATTACCCCAAAGAAACACTGTATTTCAGAATATGTAGTGTTAATGCATTGTAAACATCTTGCTGTTCTCTGTCCAACAAGTCCTGTGCGAAAGTACAGGCTTCACTGTCTGAGGTCTTGCACACTATGCAACTAAAAATCCATCAGTTTATATATTTTGAATATCCCTGTACCAGACTTTAAATTGAGAGAAAAACACCTCAAGTGGAAAGGTGTAGCTTTCCTTTTAATACTTTATCCATCATTCTCTACTTGATATATGTAACATCTCTGCAAGTAGTGGAGTCTTTCACAACAAAAGGTTGATTTTTTAGTTTATTTCTATACACTTAATCAAAAGTCCCACCCGAGAACAGATTCACCAGAAACATTTCAAGCAGCAATAGGAGCCAGAAAAAAAGCTCCTGCACAAATGCAAATAGGGGTGAGTGAAGCAGATACCCAAATTTAGGAATCTTGTCATTTTATCTACTTGGAAGTGGTTGCTTTTACAACAGTCAGGGTTCAACTGCAATTCAAACAGAAAGACTATAAAAATATTTTGAGTGATGACAGCTTCAGATTCAACAGATACAGGAATTCAATGTCTGTTTGAGATATATGGTTGCAATTTCAGCTGTGATTGTTGATGCAGATAAGACTATTGCAGGCCAAATATCGTCTTACAAAAATTATGTCCAAATAAGTTCATAAATATCTCAGTTCACTCACCCAAACTGAATTATATCCTCTATGCAAATAGTGCAGTTAGCAATGATGAAGATGCTTTCATCAGCTCACTGTTAAGGCACTATACTTCCGTGCTTTGCATCATTTCACAATCTGCCTTTTAACCCTAGCAGGACAAATAATGCTTGACTGATAGGTAAATTCACAACTAGCAAAGGAATTAAATTAAGAAACCACAGATTAACTATTGTCATCTGAAATTCTCCCAGTTTTGTGTTGGTACAAATTGTGTAGATGATGTAACAGAACTCATCTGCTGATTGAATGAGATTAAAGACCTTCTGTTACAAACTGAGAGCTTCCTTTCATTAACAGGATAGTAAGGAGGAAGCTGACAATATACCCTGCAATGTCCAGTACAGACAGGTTGCAGAATTTGGGTTATTTTAATCCTCCCTACACAAAACCACTCCACATGCACACGCACTCTGACGCAAGTCTGGCTGGGAGCCCTTTGCTATCACTGTCCTGATGAAGTCAAATTAAGAAATAAAACTACTTGCCTATCAGACAGTCAACTCTTCTATCCATAATAAATATGTTGTTTCATTACAGAGTAGTTTGGCAAGTAAAGGAATCCTACTTTGGCATATGTGACCCTAAATACTACCATGATACAGACATGTTTCAAAGACAAAGACCTCTAATGCACCATCCCTGCAGTAACTTGAAAAGTAATTCTTTCCCTTCTTGCTGAATTTTGTTCCCAGACTGGATAATCCTGCTCAACTTTGGGCTCCTTTCAAAGACTAGGAGGGACTCAGTGCCTCTCAAGGATAGAAAAAGAGGTATCATTCAAAGGCTAAGGCTTAAATTCCCATTCTTTATCTCCCTACATAAGCAATGTTTTATCGTAGCAACCTAGAAGGTTTCTAGGTAAGTGCAGTGCTTCTTCAGCAGCAAGAAAGATCGCAGGCTCTGAAAACAGGCAGCCTGCTTTAGTGCTATGAGCATGGTCCTTGCAGTGTACAAGCTATCCAGGTGGTCTGTGAGACCAATTTTATAAAGATCTGAAATATGATGAAAGTCAGTCTTCACCCCATGCAATCCTCCAGCACCAGGTGCTGCATCACTTGACAGCTGGTATCCCACTAATTAGTGTGATCTGCTATTGAGTCTTAATGAGTCCACTCGCTCGTCAAGATCCCTGGATCCTCTGTCATCTCAAGCATTTAATGATTGCATGTTTTTTAAAACTGCTCTCTCAAGAGCACAGGGAAGTAGGAAAGCATGACTCAAGATGATTAATTCACAAGGAAAATGTTTAAGAGGTACATTTAATTACCTAGACATTCTCAGTTTATACCTACAGGGAGACAAAATCATAGTCAACACTTCCAAGAAATGAAAACTTTTCCTGGATTTGTGTAGGAGTTTTTTTCCTTTCAGCTGATTTCAATTGCCAAAACACCCCAGTTTTCCCAAAGCTGGATAGTTTTGGCATACTATCAGCAAAGTACCCACTACGATGCCAGTTTTTTTGATCAAATTCAAGAATAATTCAGCTGACACATCAAGATTTTCACCAGCTTTAAGCTGGATGTTACTTCACTAAAACATGATTTTGCATCAAACTAAAAGGAATTACTGCTGCCTTTTGTCAATAGTGTGATTTTAACAGGAGCCAGGTCAATAACTACCTGTCCCCTAGTTTGACGTAGAACAAGTAGAACTTCCCAAACTGAATTTGTCACTATTCTTCAACTACGTCATAGAAATTTTTAATATACTTCATAGAATCATAGAATGGATTGGGTTGGAAGGGACCGTAAAGATCATCCAGTTCCAACCCCTCTGCTGCGGACAAGGACAACTTTCACTAGACCACATTACTCAGAGCTTTGTCCAGCCTGGCCTTGAATGGTTCCAGGAATGGGACATTGTACTGGGTTTGCATGGCCAGGTTTTGGTATGGGGAGCATTACAAGAGTGGCTTCTGTGAGAAGCTGCTGAAAGCTTCTCCCATGTTCAGAAGAGCCAAAGCCAGCCAGGTCCAGGATGGACCTACTGCTGGCCAAGGCTGAACCAATTAGGAATGATAGTAACATCTCTGTGATAACATATTTAAGGAAAAACATGTCACTGTGCGGATGAAAATTGCAGCCAGAGAAGAGCAGAGATACTATGGCTGAGATAAGGACTCAAACCACAACAACTGCAGAAATTGCCCCAGTAGTGAAAAGAAAAAAAAATATAAGACAAGCTACAGGTCCACATCATCTATTAGTAAGGGAGGAAGAGGAGGAAGAAGGAGAATCAGGAGAGGAGGGGGCAGATCAAAAAGCTGGTCCTTCAACAAAGAAATTGAAAGCAGTGAGACAAATCAAACAGGAAATCAAAGTTAGTTGGTCCCTGACCTCATCAGAACTTCGAGACTTGCGGAGAGATTACAGCTGCCAGCCAGGTGAGCAGATTCCTGCCTGGCTGGTTCAGTGCTGGAATAATGGGGCTGACAGTCAGCAACTGGAAGGTCATGGAGCCCAACAGCTGGGATCTCTTGCTAGAGATCAGGACACTGAAAGAGGAATTGGAAAAGAAGGAGCAATTTGCAGTCTCTGGAGATGGCTCCTCTCATTTAAGGAAGATCTTATGAACTCCCCAGGAAAGTGAACCAATGCAGACAAAAGTATCCAGTACTTGAGAGAATTAGCAATGCTGGAAATTGTTTACAGTAATCTAAGAAGTGATAACACCCCTAAAGATCCAGAGGATGTCCCTTGCACAATGGCCAGGGCAGGAGAGAGGGATGAGGGGAAGGTGTTTTTAAGACCTATTTTACTTCTCATTCTCCTGCTCTGATTCTGTTGTAATAAATTTAATTAATATCCCCACTTTGAGTCTGTTTTGCTCGTGATGGTGATCAGTGAGTGATCTCTGCATTACATTTTCTCTTCTCTGTCCAGTTGCAGAGGGGAGTGAGAGAGTGGCTTTAGTGGGTACCTGGTATCCCACAGCTTCTCTGGGCAACCTGTTCCAGTGCCTCACCACACTCACAGTAAAGAATTTCTTCCTAATATCTAGTCCACACCTACTCTTAGTTGGCCTTTTCCCCTTGTCCTGTCACTTACATGCCTTTCTAAAAAGTCCCTCTCCATCTTTCTTGTAGGCTCCCTTCAGGTACTGGAAGGTCACAATTAGATGACCCCTAAGCCTTCTCTTTTTCAGGCTATGAGTAAACTGAAGTATGGTAAATATGAATGTTATGCTACTACAAAAGTACTACTTAGCAGTTATATGTCTTTGCTACAGTAAAATTTTGCTTTGCAAAGGAATTCAGAGTTTAGGAAGTATAACATAAAGTATGTTATAAGAATTCCCTCTCAGTTTGATCTAATGGCATACAAAGCTTAGGCTCTAACCAGTTAGAGTTAGCAAGTATCCTTTAGAGTATATATTTGGTTTGAAAATATAAGATAAACAGAAAATAATTACACATGCTGATGGGTAATTTTAAATAGTCTCATCATGAAAATTCACAGGTTTATGCAGCTTTTCAAGTTTTCTTGTCTGACTCCAATAAACCAAAGATGTAACTGTTTTCCCCTGCAGCAGTATCACAAATAAGTTCTCTAAAATCTGTTTATATAAGAGACAGATAAAAAGGAAAAAGGAATCGCTCTTAAGGGGAAGCTTTCCAATCATTTTCCAATTAAAATCCTAGCTTTGAAACAGTACAGAATGTAGATAATGAGGACACTAAGGCAAGCTCTTAATTACTTTTTATTTCTGTGAAAATTGCAAAGTATTTTCAGTGTAAGTGGTACATCTCCTCTACAGTATTACTCCAAAGGCACTAGGAGGAGCTCTAATTGTTCCCCAAAGAGACTAATTACCACCTAATAGCTATTAAAGTAGGCTCAGTTTACCAGGTTTGTTAACTTAGATTTTGTGTAAAAAGTTCAAAATACATCCATAGCACAGGAACGCAAGTTTATTACTGGAGTCAAAAAGACCTCCTACAGAACAAATGTTATCAATGTTTCTTGTCACTGTGGTCTCTCTCTCTCTCTGCATATTTATCTATCTATATATCTGTTCACACTGTTCATCCCGTACACACACACTGTGTGTTCCCATCAGAAGTTGAATGGTGATAGCTACAGGAGATTTGGCCTCCCAGACTCATAACACATGCCTGAGTGGATACATAATGATGTACATATGCTATATAGAATTTTTGTTTGCTTGTTTTCATCAACACTATGCTGACCAGGGTAAAAGGCAACACTTTGTAGAAATCTGCTTTGAGACAGACGTTCGAATAGTGTCTTTAACTCATTAGACGTGCATATTTATGCTGGATGTGGTTAGGTACCAAAAACTGCGTTACAGATACCCAGTACAGCCACAAACACCTCCCATGGTTAGCAGTTTCCTCCTTGCAGCCCAAACAGCTCCACACAGACCACACCTACAGTGTCACACCCACACTGCACTTGCAGAGTTCAGTATCCATTCTACGATCTCAGGTGTCTTCATCTCACCTGTGCACTTCCTTAGTACAACACATGCGCTGCATGCACCGTTTGCCTGCTCATGTCACAGAAACAGACACCTAAAGGATGGCTCCTACCTGCGCACCACTCTGCAACGACATCTGCACTCACTGATCTGACCTCTACATCCACTGCATTTGCTCCTTGTACTCCTGCCAGAGTCTCTTACATCTTCTCTTCCCAGTTTGTGGACCTGGCTTTTTCCTGCAGATAGGATCACAAGAATTGCTCCACAGGTTTTACTCCAGGTCAAGGACCTGAGCTGCCCATCAGGTACATGGGTCCACTATGGTAGGCCAGCTCACCTGAGCCATCAGCATTCTATTTCTGATGGGAATGACTAATGTACATACAGTGGATGAACAACAGTGGGATCACAACTTTCTGGATATCAAGGAACCTAAAATATGCTATTAGAACTAACATGCCCTTTCCTGGACACCATACTGCGGGAGACAGGGGTTACCCGTGCCCTCCAGAGCCATGCCATCACTAACTCATAAAAGAGAGTCAAGAAATCTGTGCATGTCCACAATGAGCATCTTTGGTGGGGAAGAATGAGTAATGTAAATGTTGACATCCCAAATACATACAAAATAAGGTTGGGCAGGCCCTACCAGCCAGGGACCCCTCAGCATCACTGGGGCCATCAAAAAGAACTGACTCCCATTTGTAATCTCCCACGAGGTTCCTACCAAGAAATCAGTTGCAAAGGCTGCTTCCTTCTCCCTCTTGGAAGACCATTGACAAGGATGAATACAGCAGCTGCAATTTGTGACACCAAGGCCTTTAAGAATTCCCCTCTTTATCAGAGAGGTAAAGCCAAAATCCTTCTCCCAGGCACAGACAAACAGCCTACCTGTCTCAGTTTGAGTGAGACACAAGTGTTTTTCTGAGAATAAACCACAGGGGAAAACTCAAAAAAAACTCCTCCCCCTAAGCAATTACAAATCCAAATTAATGGACTCCAATCGAGGAATAGTGTGGGAAAGGAGACCAAAATTATATCCAGGTAGGAATAACAACCCTTTTATTAGAAAGGTTCATAAGTATTGGCAAAAGGAAGAAAACAACAAGAGAGCACTAGTAAAAAACACCCGGATAATAATCCTCCACTTAGAGCAACCCCCCGGTAGGACAAAAAAACGAACAACAAAAAAAACCAACAGTGAAAAGGAATCAATTCAATCCGTACCCTTTTGGGGCAATTATAACCACAGTCAGCAGGAGGCAATGTTGAGCCGCTGGGAATGTAGAGCCTGAAGTTCTTAAAAGTCAGTCAGCAGAGGGCGCTGTTGGATCACTGAGGATGTAGAGGCTGCAGTTGTTGAAGCCTGTCAGCAGGGGGAGCTGTTGGATCACTGAAGGTGTAGAGGCTGTAGTTGTTGAAGCCTGTCAGCAGGGAGAGCTGTTGGATCACTGAAGGTGTAGAGGCTCTAGTTGTTGAAGCCTGTCAGCAGGGAGAGCTGTTGGATCACTGAAGGTGTAGAGGCTCTAGTTGTTGAAGTCTGTCAGCAGAGGGCGCTGTTGGATCTCTGGGGGTGTAGAGGCTGTAGTTGTTGAAGCCTGTCAGCAGGGGGTGCCGATGGGTCACGACAGTCACCACGTGTTGATCTCCACGCTCTGAGGCAAGCTGGACAATGGAGCCCTCCCTGGAGGGAGGGAGGAGGGGGAAAGGGGGAAAAAAACCACAGCTCCCAAGCGCTGGAGCAACTCACTCTTTCCTGCTGATCCTAGACGTGTAGTGATGTCCCTCTCTGTCCCCCGCTCCGAGGGAGATCCAAACGAGAATAGCTCCAAACAATTGATGTCCGTTCAGACCGCCCGGCAAAGCTCCCGCCATCTCCTAACACTCCGCCGAGAAAGTGAAACTGTCCCCGTCACCCTCCAGGACACACCCCCCATTGCCCCAAACCACCTCCCAGCTCTTTCTCCTGCTTTTCTAAGAGACAAAACCCAAGCAATTAACATATCAATATTGTTGGCTGGACCGTTAATGGCCATTAGATACTCGGAAAAACTGGTTTGACTGGCTCCCCTCCTCCTCACACGAGCAGGGGAAAAAGAAACCAATTTCCAACTTAACTTTAAAAGCACAAAACAAACCATGACACTACCTAAGGTTCAAATACCAGCCTAAGGCTTGGCAGATACTGTGTGTCCTCTAACACCCTCTAACACCTTCTAACATAATCACATAAGCACTCACTGATGCGCTTCCAACAGCCTTGATCATCTGAACACCTTGACCAATGTATGCATTTGTTAACTGATCACATTATGGCAAACCTTAAGGTACAGGATGAACACCAACAGCCCCTGAGTGCATCTGCTTCCCCAAATATGCAAAAGTTCTGCAGTAGGCCCTGGACAGTTTCCTAAAGGAAATTATTACAATTTCGAATTGAAAGGTCAGCACCATGAAGTGAAAAGCCATTTGCAGACAACTCAAATGCTGAAAGAGGCAGTTGTCACAAGTAAAAAAAAAAAAAAAAGGTTTCAGAGTGTGATTTGTACCTTGAAGATTAAAAACTCTGCAACTGGCATAAATAACAGTCTAGCAGCCACAAAATCTGTACAGAATCCTGACAGTCCTGTGGAGATGATATGCCTGTCTACATTCAGAGGCAGAAGACATTGTTATATAGATCTGTGGTTAAGGAAACTGAACTTTAAAAAACAGCCTCAGCAGCTGTTTAGACACGGCTGAGAGATCAGTGATGCCAACATCTGCACATGCCACTTGAAGAGGTCAGCCCAGTCAATAACTCTAATTATGAAAAAGAATCTCCTCTCCAGCTGTGGTAGCACCCATTTTGGGAATTTACAGCACACATCCGATCACCTCTACCTCAAAAGATGGGCTCTAAGACATCCCATCCTGTATTGAGTGTAAGAGAATCTTAAAAGTGCAATGAAATGCCAACATCAAGGCATTTCAGCAGCTGTATCATTCTCAGTGTATCCATTCAAAAGCACAAGACATAAACCTTTTCTTTCTTCAGTCCAGCTGGTGATCACTAAATGCTACTCCCTCAACAATGTAGTTTTCCTTCATTCTACCTTCATCTTGACATCAGGTATCTCGCCTCTGCACTTCCCTTCAGTATCCAGAAGGATTCTTCTCATGCATGAGTGACTTGGATGTTTCATTCAATTCTATGTTATCTATATGTTTTTCTAATTTGCCACTTCTCTGGCTAGATAAGGCTACAGAGAGACTGTGGTTTCTGCTTCCACTCAGCTTGAGAGTCTTGATCAAGCTCGGCATTCCTCCAAATAAAGAGGAAAAATAAAGCTGCTAACATGCCACCATTCTCCTCCTCCTTTGCTACAGTTCCTGGAAGTAGTTAATTTGACAAATATCTAGAAATTCAACCTTAACTATATTTAGTAGACACTACCCCAAGCTACATTGTTCCAATAATTCTAAAAATATGTGAGGGAGAAGTTAGTCCTCTAAGGCAAGTGAGCCTTTCGTTATGTACCTTGGAGTCAGTGGATATACACTTGACAATCTTTAGAGCCTGCTTATTTCACACTTGCAGACCTGGTTTTGCAGCATCTGGAAGAACATGGCCATCCTCAGAAATCAGGAGCTAGTACCTGTCAATGAGTGATGCAAATTTTAACTTTGTCAGTTGAATTGTCATCTATGGTAGCACACAGTGAGGAAGCAGAGAAAGGGTACTTCCCTAAAGAAATATTTCAGATGTTTTGGATGCTTGTGACACTGAGCAAGAGCTGGAGAAAGGGAATTAGAATCATTTTGTGGGGGCAGAGCTGTCACATAAAACTGAATTTCAGGCAGGGGAATTTAGGAATGGGAAAGATAAAGTGAGCTGTTTGTAGGCAGGTCAAAGGATAACACTCAGAATATCAACAGTATGAAACTGTAGAAAATGATAGCCTTTGCCTCCATCTGTCCAAACAGATTTCTGTGCTGAGTTTGGTTTTGGCAGGGAATAGAGATTAAAGAGCTTAGACAGGGCATCTGGTATTAAAACCTTTTCTCTTAAGTCCAGAGCTGCACTTGAAGTCTGTTGATGAGCAGAAGAGGATAACCTTTCCCTCCAGAGTGTCACTGAAGCATCCTTTGAAGCCAAAACTTATTGCAGCTGGCAGTAACACAATTCATACATATAAATAAAGCTAAAAAGAACAATGGAATGAATTTTCTATGTTGACTGCCCATGTCTTCAGTAACATCCAGGGACTCCACCTGCTGAACTATTGAGTGTTTCGAGGCTGTTTATTGACTTCATTAGAAGTTTTAGCACTAGCATCACACTTACCTACTCCAACTTGAGCTACTCAGCATCAGCTCGACTTGTCACATGTCAGTTTTTTTCAAGCACTAGCAGTAATCTCACACTACTTAGACTTGCTTCAGTGTTGCTTCTTTCCTCCTTCAACTTACCAGAAAGAGCTGCTTCTAGACTTCCATTTTAGATACTGGCTAGCCCAAGTATCATGGCTTCTGTTCCGAAAAACCAATTAGATTCCACAGCATCATCACTGTAGGTTTTACCCTGATGTGTGGGGTGCAATATGGCACAAAGATGGCAGCACAAATCTGTCTGAAATCATGTGACACCATAGATGGTTTACAGGAGTGCTACAAGAGTATGAATTGCCTAAAGTATCTTTAAGAACAGCATAAAAGACAAAGTCTTCAAAATGGTCATCACAGCCTTGTAGGTGTTCTACCTTGGCTTCTCATGAATAATTTCATGTATCACTAAGTTCAATTTATGTAATGCTGTAACTTTTTACTGACCTGCAGGGGGGAAAAAAATTAGATTTCCAGATTGTTTCATACTGTGCATTAAGTATCAGCTGAATTTTGTCATTGACTGGATGACGTTCATCTGCATGCCCTACACACAGCTGCCACAAAATCATACTTGCTGAAAAGTTATGTAATTAGATTCTGTTCAAGCCCTGATGGGATTCTGGGTATCTTCACACCATCCTTTTCTTTTGTACTGCAAATAGAAACATTAAATAACTTCAAGCTATTGCTTGACCATTTATTTAGTATAAAACCATTATTTTTCTGTTTTTCCAGATTGTGGTGCCCTCTCTCATATCACCAAGCTTTTTCAGTTTTTTTAGTTTTGCATTGGAGTCTCCGTAATAATATTTGTTCCATGCTGACAGTGAAGTGCCAGGGCCTCAGACAGGCCAGAATTGACTTACAGATCCCCTACTGTACCTACTTGATATAGGAAAATGGGTGAACCTTATACATAGATTAGTTAGACTACTTATGCTAAGCATTATTATGCCAAACCATATATTTAAGGAATCTTTTGCTAAATCTTGTCTGTTAAACAAGATGCTTAAGAAATTGTGGTATACTCTTGTGAGAATCTGCAAGATATTTCAGGGACCTTTAGGAACCTCACCCAAGAGCCTTGCCCAACTGAGACCTGGGTTCTGGTCAAACCCTGGTCTCGAGTAGTCAGGAAGTCTGTCACCAGATGTTTTCCCATAACAAAATATACAAGTCATTCTGACTTGTCGGTTCAGCAAAGATGGAGACCTCACCTATGAGTGGACACACTGCACAGGACTCCCCAGTTACCGGCAGTGGTTCTCCGACCCTTCACTCTCAGCGGGGCTTCCCAGTGAATGAAGTGGTCTGGATGATGGTAATGTGTTAGTGGGGTAACTGGTGATGTACCTTTCTCAATCACTGTTCTTTGCTTGTATAGTAATGATTAGATGCCTTACCTTGCTTTGTTTGTTGCCGAAATGGTGTGTGTGCTAAGCTTATTGCCACAATAAATGCATTATTTTGGTTTTGTGTTGTCTTAATACTGCCAGTAAAGTAAGACCCTTCCCTCTGTTGGTGTCTGTGTCCTCTCTATCGCCCATCAATTAGCAAAACAGACATTAATACAAATGTTTTCTAGTTTAGAAAGGAAGAATTCAGTGAGTTTTCAAAATATGGATAGAGACTGAGATATGCAGTTGAATGAAGTCTGTGTGAGGAAAGCAAAAACTACCCTTTTCAGATTTTATGTTCAGCAAGAGGCAGTGCCCACCCATCACTGCCCAAGAATTTAGCTGCTCTAGGATCTACCTCTTAGACATCCATAAAATTAATTACTTCTCCAGTGGAGCTGGAAATACCATTGCTGCCTCTACTAAAAGTTATGTCTGAGATGTACACACAATGCATCTGCATCAGCTTTGTATCTGTGTGTGCTCATGAGCTGAGATAGTCCTTCATAGGCTACATATCATGCAGTTCTTATTCCCATACCACCACAGGAACAAGACTCTCATGTACTTACCATCATTATATTACCACTAGTCAGTTATCAAAAGCTACACAGTCACTGAATAGCTGTACATCTCTAGGTTTATGCAAGCTTTTGGAATCACATCCATTCAGCTGACTGTTGCCCTTAACCAACTATTAGCTTTGGAGAAGGTGCAAGAAGCAGAACATGTCCTTATCAAGCTATTAGCAAACTACAAGGCTACCTGATACTGTGTATACTATTCTTGCATAGGCAGGAAATTAATGTCACTAGGAGAAACTTTGAAAGCTTTCTATAAATAACACCAATGCTCCAGGAGGCAAGGATCAGAAAGTAAGTGCTCAAATGCATGTTCTGCATGCAACCACAAATACATTTCACCTTAACAGAGATGGAAGCCTCTGTACTGCTAGTACAAATGTCAGCCTTTTGTACTGATGGACTTTTACACCCGCTTCTACCCAAGTGCATAGAAATCATTGATATTATTGACGTTTCATGTCAAAAAGGTGGTTTAGGCTTAGCCAGCTGTACTCCAAATGTCTCCTCACCCCTTCAGAAGAGTGGGGAGTGAATTAGTCAACAAGCAAAAGGCATGGAGTTTCGTGAAAGAAAGGATCACAAAATCAATAATACCGGGCTTAGGCATGTTCACCTCCAGCACTTACAGGTAAGCACCATTATGGAGAAATTCCCACAACCCTTTTTAGTAAATCAACATGCTGGGGTGCCTCACTGAAGTGCTTCTATGCTGATGCACACAGTGGGGGAATAAATGTGAAGAGTTATAGATCTGCGTGCAGTTGGAGGGCTATGATCTCACTGGGATCACAGAGATATGGTGGGATGTCTCCCGTGACTGCACTGTTACAAGGGTGGAATACATGCTCTGTAGGAAGAACAAGCTGAGGAGACAAGGGAGGGCAGTTGCCCTTTACATGAGAGAGGAGCTGGAATGCACAGAGTTCTGCCTAGGGTCAGAAGATGAACCTGAAGGAACTGGCTGATATCACTGTGAGGCTACTCTTTATAATCTTTGACCAGAAAAACTGGGAGAAGTGCCTGAAGATCAGAGAAAAGCAAATGTCACTCCTACCTTCAAGAAGAAGGACCCAGGGAATTACATCCCAGTCAGACTCAATTTTATCCCTTGGAAAGTGATGGAGTAGCTAACCCTGGAAGTAATTTTCAAGCACGTGGGAGACAAGAATCATAAGGAAAAGTCAGCATGGATTCACCAAGCAGAAGTAATGCCTGACAAGCTGGATAACCTTCTATGATGAAATGACTGGTAGACAAGGGGAGAGCAGTCGATATAGTCTACCTAGACTTTAGCAAGGCTCCCAGCACTGTCTGCCACAAAATTCTCACAGGGAAGCTTCTGAAATATGAGCTGGATGAGCAGCCAGGGAGGTGGAGTAAAAACTGGCTGAATGGCCAAGCCCAGGGGGTGGTGATCAGTGGCATGAAGTCCAGCTGGAAGGCAGTAACTAGCAATGTACCCCTGGAGTCAATACTAGGTTTAATCCTGTTTACTATCTTCAGTAATGGTCTAGGTGGTGGTGCAGAGGGTACGCTCAGCCAGTTTGTATGACACAAAACTGGGAGCAGGGGCTAATATGCCAGAGGGCCATGCTGCCATCCCAAGGGACCTTAACAAACTGGAGAAATAGGCCAACAGGAACCCAATGAAGTTGAGTAAGTGCAAAATCCTTCAGCTGAGGAAGAACAACCCCATGCACCAGGACTTTCAGGGGCCACCCAACTGGAAAGGAGCTTTCTGAAAATGACCTGAAAGCAGTGAGCACAGGGGACAGAGTCGGAGTGCGTAAAGGGGACACAGTCAGACTCTTTTCAGATGCGCCCAGGGCCAGAAGCAATGGGCACAAGCTGAAACACAGGTGACATTGTTTGAACATCAGGAAACTCTTTTTCACTACAAGATGACTAAGCACTGGCACAGGTTGCCTGGGGGGGTGTATTTGACAATACAGATGTCAACAGTTAGTTAACCCAAACGCTTCCTGGACATGTTGTTTCCTCCCTTTCCACATTCCCTGACAACACATGACTGTCTTGCCTTCACCTTGTCCCAACAGTACTGTGGGAGATCAAGTTACCTGCGGAAAGGGTTGAGCACATTTTCACCAGCCAAGTTGACCACGGCATCACACAGGGGCAGTCCAGTGCGGGACACCTCTCCCCAGGCAGGAGTAACAGAGACTCCCTCCCTCAGTACATGGTCGTAGTGCCGGGCAACCAGCCCGAAGTGGCCCTGTGTGAGCAAGGTGGGTGGACCAGATGACTTCTAGAGGTCCCTTCCAATCTCAGCTATTTTGTGATATTTATTGCTTTCCCCTCAGCTTAACTGAGCCATTGGGACTTTTCCTCATTGTGGTGATACCTTTCTTTTCCTCAGCTGCACAGACATTTTGGGACAAATTTCTCCCCAGCATTTGTAAAGCCATGAGTATCAGATTGCAGCATCACACAAATGAGTAAGAGCAGACCTGCCAGATGGTAAGGTTTGATCTGAGCAGTGCAAGCTTCAGCACTGCTTCCAGGAATTATCATCTCAGGGACTTCCTGAGTCAGAAGTGAATCTTTGCACTTAATAGTCATTGACATATTTTTCTTCTATTAATTAATCCAATCATTTTTGAAACACATGTAAATCTTTAGCATCCACAATGTCCTGTGATGACCAGTTCCACAGCTGAATAGCACATTATGATGAACTATATTTTGCATTTGGTTTGAACCTAGCTTGGGCTATGTAGCTTTGACACCCACTAATTCTTGCACAGAATGAGGGTGCAAGAAGTTCCTTGTGCAGTTTGTGCCATTCACAGCTTTATACATGCATAACCCAGACCAGTTCTCTCTTTGAGACTGAAGAGCCTGGATGAAGATTCAGGAAACTGTTCCTCATACAGGAATCGTTCCCTTCCTTGATCAGAAAATCAGCCACCTATTAGATAGAACATTTTCAGTGTAACTATATTCTTCTTGAGATTAAAGGACCAATTATGAAATGTTCACCATAGATTTATACAGCAATATATCCATTTAGTGATGAACAGCTCAAGAAAGAAAAGAGCACAAGCAGAGGATGTTGCTGAGAGAGGATGATGTTAATTGCATCTAAGCTTCACAATGGAGCATGATGGCTTTAGAGCTGTGAATAAGCCTGGGAAATGCAACATTTCTACACAAGGCAGTGAAAAGGACTCTTAGGACAGAAACAGCAGCTGCAAAGAGAGGAATAAGTAGCATCCACAGAATTTGTTTTAACCATTCATGAGATAAGTCGCAGCCACAGTGTTGATGTTCAAGACTATAGAAACAAAAGTTGCAGCTGAAATATTCAGTGATTTTTCAACTGTGTGTACAACAAAATGTGAACACACAAAGACCAAGTGAATTTTTGCTCCTCCACGGAGAAAAACAAAATGTATTACAGTCCTTTTACATCAGCAAATATAACAAACAGAAGACCAAGAAACTGTTTCTCAGTTACTTATTTTCAGAAGAAGCCAGAAAGACTTCAGATTTTTTGGAAGACCTAAACCTCCTTGACTCTACCACAGCACATAGGCACGTGCCATACACAAAAATGCTGGCTACTCCAGTGTGTAGCAGTATTGTTTGCTTTAAATTTGGCAACCACAAAATCTGACACAAAACCTCAAAATTTGCTTATTCTGACTCCAGAAAAATAGCCCTTCTCACAAAATTTCCACATTTCTCCTATTTTCAGACTTCTACCTTCATCAATTCTATGCTTCCACTGTTTGCCAGAGCAACTGAAGCCTGTAAAACATCATGTTAGCATGGAATAGCAGGAGTCACAAGATTTTCATGGTAACTATCTCCAAAACAAGCTCATATTATTCAAAGATGTATTCATCAGCAGGAAATGCAGACCTGACAGCAAATATATGGTACATGAAGCTTTTCCAAAAAAACAATGATTTTAATTTGCTAAAGATAGCTCAACATATTGTAGCAATATCAGGAAGCAGTACTCACTCTGATTATTTTCAGCAACATCTGTAAGCAATGTGTGCACTGAGCATTTTTGTCCTAATGAAAACTTTTAGGTCTAACACAAGATGTAAAATGGAAACTGAAGATTTCAAACCAGAACCACGCTTAAAATAAAACCTCAGGTTCACCTCTGATGTTTACAGACGAAGTGAAAAAACAGTGCAAGACTGAACAATAAATACAAGCCCAAATAGAGGGATTATTGCAGCGAGTATAGTGAGGCTGATAAATGAGGATGAACTGCATGGACTTTCTTGTTAACCCTCTCTGCAATAAGAGGATAATGTGGATATGCTAACATGGGACATTTGAGTTTCATTTGTGAATTTTTCAACTAGCAAATAAAAAAAGAAGGAACAATAACAATTTTGCCATCAAAAACAGACTTTACATATTTATTTTTTTAATTCCTAAAGAAAAGCAATCTGACAGAAACAACAAGAAGGTCAGATTATTGTGATCATAAATATTTTATTAAACTCTTCTTGCAGCCCTAGCCTTGGAAAACCTTGTACTTGAATATTGAGTTTATTCTTTTTTTGTGATAATGACTGAATTTAGTAATTATATGATTGTTATAGATATTTGGTCAACCTAAACTGTTAGTCCATAGTCCACCAGTTGTGCACACAACTGGTGCTCTACTAAATAAGTTTTATTTGCAACAAAGAGATCTGTTGCATATTGATAAAACCTTAACAAGTCAAAACATATTTGTTTTCTGTGATTTCTGACTTCATATAGGGTGAATTGTGCCTGATTAACCTGGTGGCCTTCTACAATGGAGTGCTTGAATCGGTGGATAAGGGAAGAGCAACTTATATATATATACCTTGACTTCTGAAAGGTCTTTGACAAGTGCCACACAAGATCCATGTTTCTAAATTGAAGGTATGGACTCCTCTAAAAATAAGAAATTGTCTGGATGGCCATGTCCAAACAGCTGCAGTCAACAGCTTGATATCCAACCCCAAATCAGTAACAAAAGATGCCCTGGAGACACCTGTGTCAGGACTGGCACTGTTCAATACTTCAGTTAATAACACAGGCAGTGGGATTAAGGGCACTCCCAGCAGGTCTGCAGATGACACCAAGCTGAGCAGTGCAGTCGATATATTTGAGAGAAGAGATACCCAGGGAGACTTTAAAAGGCTTAAGGAATGAGCCCATGTGAACCTCATGGGGTTCAACAAGGCCAAGTGCAAGGTCCTGCACCCAACTCAGGGCAATCACCAGTATCAAAACAGAGTGGTGAATAAATAGATTGAGAGCAGCCTTGCAGAGGAGAAGGTGGGGATCCTGCTGGATGAAAAATTTGATATGAGCCGGCAACATGCACTTGCAGCCCAAAAAACCACTCATATCCTGGGCTGCATCAAAAGAAGCATGACCAGCAGGTCAGAGGAGGTGATTCTCCTTCTCTACTCTGCTGAGACCCTACCTGGAGTACTCCATCCAGCTCCAGAGTGCCAGCACAAGAAAGACATGGACATGTTATCGTGGGTCCAGAGGCGAGCTGTGAAACGATCGGAGGGCTGGAGCACCTCTGCTATGAAGAAAGGCTGAGAGAGGTGCAAAGCTGGGAAAAGACAACTTGTCAGGGCGACCTTATTACAGTCTTTCAATATATAAAAGGGGGACTTAAAGAAAAGGGGAGAGACATGTTTTATCAGGGCCTCTAGTGACAGGACAAGAGACAACAGTCCCTAACTAAACAAAGGTAGATTTAGATAATATATAAGGAATAAACTTTTATAGACTTATACTATGAAGGTAGTAAGACACTGAACAAGTTTCCCACAGAGTCTGGATACCCCATTCCTGGAAGTGTTCAAGGCCAGCTTGGACAGGGCTTTGAGCAGTCTGATCTCGTGGATGGCAGGGGGGTGAGACTAAATCATCTTTGACTAAGTGATCTTCAAATGATCTTTGACTAAATGATCTTTACAAGGTTCCTTCCAACCCAATTCATTCTATGATTCTAAGACAGGAACAAATACTGAAGGGACTAGAACAAGGACAGATGTGAGGCAACACATCTTTGGAAGTATTTTATCTGGGATTAGTTCTGTAAAATCATCTGAATTTTATGAATTTACTGAAGACTTTGACAGGAAAATGAGCAAGAATTACACGTGCCATGATCCAGATCTGGATCTGTCTGTAGTCAATGTTCCATTACAAATATTCTGTCCTATATATTTAATTTTCAAAAAATTCCATTTTTGGTGGAATGATGAGAAAGATAGCTAATTACAGTTTCTTAAATTAAACTAGCTCTGAAACAGATATTTTGGAGGAGTTGGCTATGATACATGATGCTTCACAGTCTCTCCTTATGACTCTGTCCAAAGTCAAAATCTGATTAATTGCACAGTAAAAACCTTGAACAATCTCCAGACAAACAGAAAATACAATATGCCAAAACTGGCTGAATCCAAACTCTTCCAGTGCACATATTTCAAAATAGCTCAAATCACATTTTTTTACCAATAGACTAAATCAAAGCATAATTAATCAAATAAGAACAAGACTTATCTACAGCCATTTACAACTAATGTGATCAAATGAAGAAAAGGAAAGCTATAATAGCAGTACAGAGGAATGAAACTTTATTTCAGTGGGGCAAGCAATACAGTCACATGAAGAAATATATTTGTAATAAGATAAGAGTGAAATCATTCCGGCTAGTGAGTATAAAAATTAACTCTCAGCTTCAAAGACTTCTTTATCATGGCAAATACATTGACATGGTACCTTCTATCCACTGTTTTGTGGGAAAAGGTTAGCAAAATACAACAGCAAGAAGCTGCACAAAACAAGGCTTTAATTTGATGCACATCAAAAAATGAGCAAAACAGTCTTCCAACCAAAAATAAATAACTTAAAGATGGTGCAATACATGTGGAAACCTCTGACAGACTGAAAAGCAATGCCATTTACCAAGACTGGACCAAGATATTGTTGCCTGGCTGCTGACCCTGCAATTTGAGTGACTAGGTGAAAACTACACAGAACTGAGAAGAGATACTAAGTCTTTGAATACAACATCAGCAGAGATTAAGACTTCCTGAAATCTGTCAGCCACTAACACACATTAAGTCAGTGTGAAAGAGGCTTATTTTCAGGGATTTTTATAAATATCCCAGTAGCTTTTAAAATTTCAATTATTTTTACTTCACTGATGCTTTAAAAAGAGTTCTGGCAATAATATTTTTTTTCTAATCATCTAGGTCCAAAACCCCATAAGGATCAATGAGTTCAACCCTTAGCCCTGCACAGGACCATCCCCAAGAGTCACACCATGTGCCTGAGGCTATTGTCCAAATGGTTCTTGAACTTGGTCAGCCTTGGTGGTGTGACCACTTCTCTGGGGAGCCTGTTCCAGTGCCCAACCACTGCCCAAAAGGTGAAGAACCTTTTTCTAATATCCAGCCTAAACCTCCTCTGACACAACTTCAGGCCATTCCCTCAGGTTCTGTCACTGGTCACCACAAAGAAGAGATCAGTGCCTGCCCCTCCTCTTCCCCTCACAAGGGAGTTGTAACGCCAATGAGGTCTCCCCTCAGACTCCTCCAGGCTGATCAGACCAAGTGCCCTCAGTCACTCCTCACACGGCTTCCCCTCAAGGCCCTTCACCATCTTCCTTGCCCTCCTTTGGACCCTCTCTAAGAGCTTAATATCTTTCTTATATTGAGGTGACCCAGACTGTCATGAAACAAAAGAATCCAAAAGCACATGGGTTGGACACAAGCCCTGACTGTGCACGAATGCTGAGAGATCACAAATGAAATGCAAATAATTAATGAAAGCTCGATAATTTTTAATCTACAACTAAGGGATGAGATTATCCAGCTGTGAGTTTGGGACTGACCTCTTTTAATATTTGAGATCTGGGCTTTGCAAATGAGCCATAACTAAGGAAAAGAAACTTCTGCTATGAGAGGAGAGGATTATGGTGATTTGGCTGCTGTTCATGAGATCCTCTCCAGCACTGCACAATTTTGAGAGGGACCAAATTATTCTGGGATGAAAAAATGACTTATTAGGTTTTATTATAAAGGTTTATTTTATGAAAAGTACAACTGCTGGTCAATATATTGACAACACAGGAACTTCTGGAAGTTCCAGTTGCAGTCTCCAAATATTTACTCTTGTCATTATACCCTCAACTCATGCATCTAAATATGGACCAATTTTAGTTTGATAATAGACATGTGGGGACATTATTCATCAAAAGACTGAGGCCATACATCAACAGTAAGTCACACTTCACTGATTACAAAAAGTTAAAAAAGAGATTGAAAGTCTTATTGTAGAGTATATTTGCAGGAACCAAATGCCACTTTCTACCATAGAGGAAGGAGGATGTCAGATTTTCTTTAAAGTGTTAAATACCAGTTATCAAATACACAACTAAAAATTCTTCAGGGGAATTACCATGTTTTGAATAGTAACAAAAGTCTGTGAGTCTTTTCTATAAGACTCTCTCACACAACAGATAAAACCAGCTCAAATAATACTGTGTAAAAGTACTTGTGACTGAGAAATTAAGTGCTAGCTTGTGTTATTTGGGACTATTGGCTGACTAGCCAAGTGAAAGCAATGCTGCATTCTTCTACTCCAACACACACCCTCTATAACAAGTGCTGTTTAAAGACATTGTCTACATCAGAACTGTGGCTGATTCTTCAAGTAAATTCAGAGATATTTGCCAGGCAGTCAACAGATGTATTGCACGTTTATTAGGGAAAGAAAGAAAGAAAAAAAACAAAGAAAGAAAATAGATATATAATAGAAAATACAGACTTGCTATTTCAGGGCAGGGGGGCAGGAAGGAATAGCTCTGCTTTCCTCTTACTTTTTAGGGGGAAAAAGAAAAATAACTGCAAGGTACTTTGTTACTCATAGCCTTACAATGAGTCAGACACATGAAATTCTCACAGTAGCACTTGCAAACTTTCCGAACCAGCAGCAGTGAGTGTTGTTTTGCACACAATTGCAAGACTCTCAATGTACCACCAGCGATTAAACCATTCTCCCCTAGGAAACAGCAAAAAGTCCTTTACAGGCTGTGTCTGTGTTACAAAATAATCCTAAAAAGCAAGACTGAGAGTAGCCAGACACTTCATCTGCATATTAAATACCCCAGCAATTCAAGTGGCTCAGTCTAGAATGAAACCTCAGAGTGATTGGGGTAAAATAATAGCAGGGATTGCTTTTCAGGGGTTGTATGGAGAAGATCTTGCTAATATCACATCACCTTACTTGTCACAGTCCACCACTTGCCTGTGCCATTGTCTCAGTTTAAATGAGACACAAATGTTTTGCTGGGAATAAATTATGAGGAAGACCCAAAACTCCTCCCTCTAAGCAATTATAAATCCAAAATTAATAGAC
>JAWWES010000041.1:13484251-13532789 GCA_035583135.1 Lophotriccus pileatus | reverse complement strand
AAACCAGTTCAATGTTTTGCACCCTTTGGGGCAATTATAACCACAGTCAGCAGGAGGCGCTGTTGAACCACTGGAGAGGTGGAGCCTGCAGTTGTTTGAGTCAGTCAGCAGGGGGCGCTGTTGGACCACTGGCAGTCACCACGTGGGATCTCCCAAGTGCTGGAGCGAGCTGGGCAACAGATGTCCTCCCCCCTCACCGAAGGGAGAGAGGAGGGGAAAGGAAAGCATGGGTCCCGATACTGGCAAACTCACTCTTTCCTGCTGGCTGAGAGGCACAATGATGTCGCTCTGTCCCTCTCCAATGGAGATCCAAGAAAACAGCTCCAAACTGCAGCACGTTCACAGAAGCGGCAGCTTCGACGGCCCGGCAGCTCCAACCGCTCAGGCAGCCACACTCTCCTCAGCAGCAGTCCCACAGTAGTCCAGGCAACAGTCCAGGGCAGCAGTCCGATTGCTCTGACAGCTGCGGTTACCTCTCTCAGCTCCCACACCACAGCCACCAACCACGGCAGTGCCAACAGCTCAGATTACCTCCCTCACCCTTTCCAATCTGGACCACTCAGTCTCCTCCCCCATTTCCCTGGAGACAAGGTCAGGCAATTAACATAGCAATGCTGCTTAACTAGCTCTTTTCTACTGTATCACTTAGTTGCTTAGAAACAGTCCTTGACCAATCCCCCTCCCCCAACACAGGGGCAGGGGAAAGGGAAAATTTCAGCCTAGCTCCAAGAACACACAAAATCATGACAGCCATTAGGCTTGAGGCTTCCCAAGCTCAGACACATCTCAAAACCATGCCTTAAGGCATCCTATATTCAACCTTTCCTTCTTGCTGTGGAGTCACTAACCTAGCAAATTGCAAGGGACCTTACCCATTATTTTGAGGCAGAGCCTGTCTTTGCAACCATAGCAGGGGAATACCAGAGCCCAGTGTTACAGCCTATACCAGTATCATGGAGAACAAAATGAATGGTGAGCTACTAACACAACAGGCAGGATGTTCAGATGTCTTTCCTTACTATGATGAGCAGTTTCAGCTGCATGCAGATGCAGAAGCACTTGACTGTGCATGTTCAGTGGTCTAAGATTAGGTTCTCTACTACTACCGAAACTCAAGTACTGGAAAGGGTGATGTGGCCTCTACGTCAGGCTGTCAACTTGACCATGCTCTGAGCAGAATCCCATCCTTCCAGTTAGCCCTGCCTCCCTTTCCTCTATGCAAAGCCCCTCAGCTTCCACAGCACCAAGCTTGTTTGGTCCTGACACCTCTTTATTGGCGCTCCCCACATGAGCAGTGGCTTGGGGACACTCATTCCTGAGGCATCCCAGTGTTCAGGTGGACACAGGCTTGACCAACATATGAAGGCCTCGTTTTCTGTTTAAGAATTCAGCTGAGACAAACTTATCCAAATTAATATTTTTCCATGGTAAACATCTGGCTCATGTTATTTTCCTATAAAGACATAGCTACAAAAGAGCCACTTGCGTATTTCAAATAAATGTTTTGTTCTCTGTGATCCTGCAGAGCCCATTGCACAGTTCCCCTTCTCGCAGGTCCTACCAGGACTTAGTGGACAGGCCCACTACTGCTGTAGGTAGCCAGCCCCTGATATGAATTAAAGTGCTATTTAGCTGAAGTGAATGCCAAAACAATTCTGAGAGAGGCTTAATTACACTGGTGATACTGAGTAAAACAATAACGACCTTGTATTCAGTACTCTTAACAGAGTGCAAGAGAAAGAAATGAAATTGTATCCTTTCATTTCCAGAGTTGGAATATCACCCAGTGATGTGGTAGGAAGTCTGCCAGAAAGCCAGCCACTGCCAGTGTTGATAACACCAAGATAAATGCCCATTCCCGCAAGCAGCTGTGCTACTGGAAGCACTCGGCGTTGCACTCTTGGCGCCAAAGAGGCTCTGTTGTCTTTCTCATGAGCACTTTGATACACATGCCCTCTTTGGAAAGAGGCAAAAACATGGAGGACTTGGCACATTTGTGGTGAACGTTAACCAAGATATTTGACTGACTTTGTTGTGGCCCGTGGTTTTTATCTTACTGCTAAGATAAGAGCAGCCAGTGCAAATAGACGGTATCACCACCACAAGCAGTACAGGAACCACATGAGTGTGCTGTGTTTACCTGCTCAGTGTCAGTGACAGCACGCTATCCCATTATACTGCTCACACAGCAATGCAGTTACTGAAGTGATTTAAGTCGCTTTCTGGCAACTGCAATGTAATTTCAACACTACAGTCAGTTACACACAGTCAATGGAATTGTATCATTAGGAAGTTTATATAACATAATGCTTTTCAAATCAGGTTAATGATGCTATATCACAGTATCTGACAGTGCCATTATAATTTTTTTGTCAGCATTGTGGAATAGCCAAGACAATCACTAGTGGGAACAGCAACAGGGATGGCAGGCACCTGGCCAAGCTGGAAAAGGGAGGACACTGGTGTTGCAGACAGATATGGCAGCAGGGCTTGACCTTCTTGCCACATGGACACCTGGCACGAGTCTTGTCTTGGGGCAGGCATCACTCGTGCCTCCAGAGGACCACAGGAAACAAACCTGCCAAAGTCAAGCCAGAAACGTCTTAGGGAATAAGAGTTCTCTGAGGGACAGGAACAGGAGTAGAGAACAAAGAATGGAGAATCTGCCAGAAGCTGGTCTGAGAATATACAGATTCTATCTTTGAAGAAAAGAGAGATGCTAAGTTATGCTTTGAAAATTATGGACTGGGTTAAACCAGAGGGATATTCCCTTCCACTCCTGTTATTTGCTTCACCCTTGATTTGCTACTGGTGATAGAAATCAATAATTATTGTGAAATTAAAATAACAATATTGTTTGATCCTAGCAGCATACTGTTACACAAAGCCTTGCAAAAAATAATTAATTCATTTGATACAGTAGGTAAGTTGTTGAAATATTCATATACAGTAAAATTTATTGGGTCTAAAGCTGTTCCAAATATCAAGAGAGCAAATATTGATCAGGAGCTCCTTGCAGTGACAAGAGATGAGTTTGAAGCACTTAAATACTGAGTTTCCAAAGAAAAAATAATGAAGTTAACACTACTCTCACTACCTTAATTAAGGAAATAAAGAGAATTGGCCTTACCACTGTAATTTCTGACAAAGGCTAAACCATTTTCAATCAATACTTTGATAAAAGTACTTGACTAATTAAGAGCATTACCAGCTAGTACTCCTTTATTTTACTTTGAGAATGGTAGTAGATTGAACTGTTTTTCCAGTTAGAAAAGGCAATAAATAGATAAGCAACTAATTTAGAGAGATATCCTCTTGGTAAATGGAATGGGAAGTTTGATACTGTTTCAGTGGTAAGCTAGGACCTGCTATGTGATAGCTGAGCTATTACATTTCAGTTACTTGATACAGCACCAAAATGTTTGGACAGCTATAGGAACACTGATTGTCTAACTGTCAGTCATTTTAGCTCCTTGCAAATCCAGTGAGGGCTTCTTCGAACAATTGTTATATTTAAACTAATGAAATGGACTACTGTAAAGAATCATAGAAGCAAAGAATGATTTGGGTTGGAAGGGACCTTAAAGATAATTCCAACTCCACTGTCCATAGGCACCTTCCACCAGACCAGGTTGCTCAGAACCCCATTCAACCTGGCCTTGAACACTTCCAGGGATGGGACTTCCACAGCTTCTCTGGGCAACCTGTTCCAGTGCCTCACCACTCTCACAGTAAAGAATTTCTTCCTAATATCTAATCTAAGCCTACTCTCTTTCAGTTTGAAGCCATTCCCCCTTGTCCTGTCACTACATGCCCTTGTAAAAAGTCCCTCTCCATCTTTCTTGTAAGCTCCCTTCAGGTACTGGAAGGCTGCAAATAGGTCATCCTGAAGCCTTCTCTTCTTTCATATTAAAAATGTCACTTTGATTTATAAATAGTGCAGAAACATGTACTGGACAACAATGCATCCTATGAAGAACTAAAAACAGATCTATTAAACCTAAAAATATTTGTAGAAGTTAGAAGGCGCATATTTTATAATCACTGGCAAACCCAATAAGATATTTTTTCTTTAAATTGTCAAAGTAAATACTGAAGTCATATGAATAACTGTCTATATAAGGGCCAAGAATCTTCTTCCTTACTAAAGCCAGTCTATTCAACTGACAAATAACTGAACAGACAGAGAGAAAATTACGTTGTTGGATTGTGATTTACCTTGGTGCCACATTCTTGAATTCTGCTTCAGGGATTCACGCTCATTTGCATCCCTATCTTTATTTGTACTCTTTATAAAAGCTGATGACAGATAGACATTATGGTACAATGAAAGAGACCCATAAAAATTAAATTAAAAAAGGCACACAAAACTCTAGACACAGGCAAAATGCATCATACCCGGCCCTGTAAACCCACTGGTGCTGTATAGTATTAGCTCCAGTTATTAAGAAAGAAGCGAAATAATCCCAAGATGAGCAGTGCTACTCAGGTCAGACACAGTGCTGGCATCTATCTGGTGAGCAAAGCCAGTTCTGTAGGCACTGTAGTGTACAGGGGATTGTCTACGCTATAAGAAAGTAGCATAAGTAGAGGTAGTACCTTCTAGCAGATCAAACATTATGAAGTTGACCATACTGTGCAAACCAACAGCCCTATTATATCCTATTATACGCAAGATCCATGTATTTCAGCCACTCTGAAAGTGTTGATTCTTTCTTACTCGTTTTCATGCACTCAGTGCTGTTTTATCTCAGCCACAGGGACCTCCTTTTTAAGCCTACATCACCTTGCTAGTTATCACTGCCAAGTGCTACATCCCCACAGATCAGCTGCTTCCTCTGGATCAGGTGGCCCTTAACCCTCCTCCTCCCAGCTCTCTTTAACTTAACCTTGAAGCCAGTGAACCAGAAATTTAGGCTTTATGTTGCACCTCTTGAGAAACCAACCACAAGTTCCATTTATTCATTTTCCAGTTGTATTTTTTTATTTAAAGGTCTGATCAGCTTTAGGAAAGAAAAATTCCAGCTCTTCAAGAAGCTAGTCAAGTAGAACCCCTGGGAAACTGTCTTCGAGGGCATGGCAAATTTTTAAGGACATCTTCCATAGAGCACAAGAGTCAGTGATCCTCAGGCACAAGAAACTGGGCAAGGAAGGCAAGAGAGCAGCATGTCTGAATCAGGACCTGCTGGTCAAACTAAAGGGCAAGAAGCATATGCACAGGCAACAGAAACAAAGACAGAATACCTGGGAAGATTATAGGGACACGGTTTAGTTGTATAGGGATAGGGTGAGGATAAGGTGAAGCTGGAGCTAAACTTGGTAAGGGATGCAAAGAATAACAAGAAGCAGCTTTCCAGGACCTGAAAAGATCCTGCAAGAAAGATGGAGAGGGACTTTTCACAAGGGAATGTGAGGAGAACAAGAGAAAATGGCTTCAAACTGAAAGAAGGCAGGTTTAGATTAGATATTAGGAAGAAATTCTTTACTGTGAGGGTGGTGAGGCACTGGAACAGGTTGCCCAGAGAAGCTGTGGATGCCCCAACCCTGAAAGTGTGCAAGCTGGATAGGGCTCTGAGCAACCTGGTCTAGTGGAATGTGTCCCTATCCATGGCCAGGAGAGTTGGAACTAGGTGATATTTAGGGTCCTTTCCAACCCAAACTGTTCTATGATACTATGAAGTGAAATATTTGTCCCTTTAACAGAAGCTGTTTAATCAGCTGGATGCTGGCAGAAAACATCCTGAACATCATCTTCAGTTTCTAATTTGGAACCACAGAGTGCATCATCAGCTGTTCAGCAGGAAAGAGCAGGAAAACTTACTTGGGCTTTAAACTTCTCATCTCCCCTGTTAACATATAGACGTATGGCAAAGCAGTACACCCCAAAGGATGATGAGAAGGGAAAAGCAGGCAGAAGGAAGACGAATTTCAGGAAAGATAAAGGGCAGGCACTCCAGGGACAGCCTTTCTTTTGAGCAAATCCAAGTCTTCTCTGGCCTTCCCTAAGAGAAACATAGTTTTGAGCAGCCTTAGTTTAACTTTAGAGGGTCCACAGAACCAAAGAACATCTAGACTGTATATTACTGTATTAGAAGCATAACCACCACTAGGTGTCAGCCCAATTTAAGATATTATATGTACAAATTTCTTTAAATAAAATCGCACTTCTGTTATACTTTAATCTTTTAACTATATAATGGAAACATCCATGAATATTTATATAATACATGTACATTTATAACACTAAAGCTGACTTTAAGGAACATGACAATTTCAGAAAAGCATGTCAAAAACCTTTCTGAAACTGAAGTAGCACACCTGCTTTCACAAAGACATATTTCATAGAATCATATAATCATTTAGTTTGGAAAAATACTTTAAAACCAATCCAGCCCTGTCAAGTCCACCACTAAACAATATCCCTAAAGGCCACATCTACATGTCTTTTAAACACCTTCAGGGACAGTCACTCCACCACTTCCCTTAGCAGCCTGTTCCAGGGCTTGACAACCCTTTCAGTGAAGAATTTTTCCCTAATATCCAATCTAAACCTCTCCTTGCACAACTTGAGGACATTTACTCTTGTCCTATCGCTTGGTACCTGGGAGAGGAGACCAACCTCCACCTGGCTATGACCTCCTTTCAGGTAGTTGTAGAGAGTGATAAGGTTTCTCCTGAGCCTCCCTTTCTCCAGGCAAAGCACCCCCAGTTCCCTCAGATGCTCCTTATCAGACTTATCCTCCATACCCTTCACAATCTCCGTTCCCCTACTCTGGACACACTCCAGCTCCCTCCAGTGAGGGGCCCAGAACTGAACAGAGGATTCGAGGTGTGGCCTCACCAATGCCCAGTACAAGCGGATGATCACTGCCCTGTCCTGCTGGCCACACAGTTGCTCATACAGGCCAGGATGCCACTGGCCTTCTTATCCACCTGGGCACACTGTTGGCTCACGTTCAGCTGGCTGTTGACCAGGACACCCAGGTCCTTTCCTGCTGAACAGCTTTCCAGCCCCTCTGCCCCAAGCCTTCCATGGGGCTGTAGCATTCCATGGGGCTGTTGATATCCAGGTGCAGGGCCCAGCAGTTGACCTTGTGGAACCTCACACAATTGGCTTTGGCCCACTGATCCTGTCCAGCCTGTCCAGCTTCCTCTGCAAGCCTTCCTATCGTCCAGCAGATCAACACTCCCAGTTTGGTGCCAACTTGCTGCAAACTGACTGAGGATGCACCTGATCCCCTCATCCATCACTGATAAAGATATTAAACAGGACTAGCCCCAGTATGGAGCCATAGGGAACCCTACTAGTGGCAAGCCACCAGCTGGATGTAGCACCCTTCACCACCATTCTCTGGGCCTGGCCATTCAGCCAGTTTTCTATCCAGCAAAGAGATGCCTGTCTGAGTCCATCTGTTGGGGGCTGTGAAGATGATGCACCTTCGCGTACAGACAACAGTGAACAAGCTCAGGCCTATGGACAGTACTTCATCTTTTTAAAATTTAAAGCCCTGACAGATAAAGTGTGAGCTGAAAAGGTCAAGATCTGCTCTGCCACTGTTTTCTGAAGCAGTGAATCCATTAACACCACAGAGCCCCTGCTGGTTACGAGATAAAAGCAGATGGACAATTTATCATCATTTTGTCCAGAAGAGAATCAAATCACAGTCATATCACTTCTGAACAGGCTCTGTCTGAGCACTTTCTGTCATTCAAATTAATACCACCCACTCTCCAACTGCAGGGTTAAAACAGACAGAGTGGGGATATAACACAGGAAAAAAAAACTATTCAAGGTATTATGCCTTCAGTCATAAATATGCATGGGATCTTCAAAGCAGATTTCAAAAACAAAAACGGTGTTTATGAAGTCTCCTGTAATTAAATTTTCATTCTCCTCTCTAGGGGAAGTATAATGACACAAAACTGAATGTGGAAAAATGGACCTGACTGACACTGCTTTCTGTCAGAAAGAGCTTGCAAAGAAGAGTCCCCAGACAATACCTAACACAGCCTTTGAAGGCTCACCAGGTGATGTGAAGCACTGCAAATAAAACAGTGGGAGAGCAGGAAGAAGGAGAAAGCAACAACAAAACCTAAAGAACCCAAACTAACAAAAACAAACAAACCGATTAGAACTCCCCCCCAAAAAAAACCCTAAATTCATTCCCACCCACCCATCCCTGCAAAACCTAAGAGAAACAAAATCCAAAAAGAGCTCCCCCCCCTGAAAAAGCCCAATAAAACTAGCAGTGGTCCAGGGAAAAGAACTGTTGCAGAAAAGCACCTTCCTTTCCAGCAATGCAGAAACAACAGCCTACAATCTTTCCTTGCACACAGCCTCCCTCTCCTGTCAAAAAGATGAAGCTTCAGTTCTGAAATAGGTTTGTATTACACTGCAACATGCAGTCCGTTCACAGCTGACCCCGAGTCTCTCTCTGCTTTCTGATATCTCACCCAATCAGCATCACAGAACATTCAAATCAGTGTCAACAACAAAGTCAGGAATGATAAAGAAATTAGGGAGCTGCTACACAATTGATAGCAAAAGCCAAACAGAGATGGCTGATATTAAGGACAGACTGAATTAAGACATTTCAAATATGATAATGGATGTAGCCAAGAGAGGGAGAAGGGCCCAAGACAAGAAAATGATTTTCAGAAGAGACATCAGAGATGACAGAACAGAAGGCAAAAATGACCCCTTTACAATCCCAATCAACCTAGAGCTCCAGGATGGATTTCACTTCTAAACCTAATCCTGGGGGTGTGATGAGCCTCATTGCCAGACGTGGGCATAACCCAGACAAAATAATTTCTTGTGGGGCTTCAGGTGTGTCTTGCAGAAGCTTGCCCCTTCCTTTGGAGTACCCTTTGCAGCCTTATTCCCACAGAAGCTCTAGGATTTACCCTTCTCCTAACCCTAGGGATGGGCACAGACAGAGCTCTAAGCTGTGTTCTCAGAGGTGCAAAGCTTTTGGCAGCCCAACCCTTCCCTTGACAGTTCCCTTCAGCCCACACCAACTGTAACTTGAGGCTTTGCTTTGCTCCTAACCCTAGCCCTTCTCTCAACTCAACCCTCAGACTCCAGCTCTGACTTAGACCAAGTAGCAGGGAGACCAAGTAGTAGGGGAGAGGTCTTTTAAGCAGCCTAAACCTTCTGTTGGTGCCTCTTTGCACACATAGTCTAAATGGAGCCCTAGACTTTGTCCCTCTCCTAATCCTGTGCTATGAACAGCCAGAAAGGTGGTCTTGTTAGGAGAAAAGAAAAGTTACTGAACAAAAGAAAACATCTGCTGAAAAATACTGACAGAGAAATGCCAGCCAGCCTGGGAAACAAACATCCTTGAAAGTGCAAATGACCTCTTTGAAGTAGATAGCTGAGACCTAGAAACCAGAGACATCCTAAGATACTATTGATAAGTGCAAAAGCCCAAGAAAAAGTAGCAGCAACTTATCTGAAAAAGTAGGAACCGTCTGTGAAAATAAAAATTGGTCCAAAAGAACAAACCCCATCATCTATCGGCTGTTCCAAGTAAAAAATACAAATTAACAATACCTATTGACTGGTCAGAGCAGTGCTGTCCTGCATCCTCTTATCCTACAATATAAGGAGACTTAACTTTTATCCAAAGTATAGCTTTTCCCTGAGAAATTCCAGTGCTGCATATGCTTTAGTTTTCCTAAACAGGTTGAGCTCTTGATAAAAAATCTTTTTATGAGATCTTGAACCACCTCTAGGGACACCTGACCGACTCCAGACTCCATGATGCAGATCAACTTTGCAGTGAGATTGTTATTTTACTGGTCACCCTCTAGCCCACCACTGGAGTCAGTTCAGTTTGTTCTCTCACTTCCACTCTAGGTGAAAAAGCTTCACCTGTGTAAAGACTGGAAGTCTGCAATGTCCTATGAGCAGATCTTGTATAAAAATCC
This sequence comes from Lophotriccus pileatus, assembly GCA_035583135.1. NCBI lineage: Eukaryota > Metazoa > Chordata > Aves > Passeriformes > Tyrannidae > Lophotriccus > Lophotriccus pileatus. The sequence continues at coordinate 13,522,856 of JAWWES010000041.1, read as the reverse complement.
AACACCAGCTCTTCAAGGGTTGGACTTGATGATCTCAGAGGTCCTTTCCAACCCGGCTGATTCCATGATTCACGTATGTGACAAAAGACTGAGAAGGAACACACAGGGCTCCCTGTTCTGTGACAAGATGCAAAACCCAACTGGACATGGGCCTGAGCAACCTGCATTTAGTGACCCTGCCCTGAGCAAGAGTTGGACTAGGCAGCCTCCAGAATTCCATGCCAAGCTCAGCTCTCCTGATTAAATTTTGAGATTAATTATTGTTGAATATTGACTTGGCAATTAAATAACAATGTTGAAATCTGACATAGGTGTATAAAACTCAATGGCCCACAAGAAGTCACTTCCAGATCCATTTTACATAGAGATAAAACTTAAGCTCGTGATAAAATAGAAGTCACAAAGCCACATTGCCTGGTTAGATATATGGGAATCAGCTGTAACAACTGAAAAATTATCAGTTAAAGGTTAGTAAAAACATACAGCCTTCGTAATAATTTCCTTTTTTTCTTTGAGGTTATGCAAACTTAGAAAAACAGAAGTAAAGTTAACAGTTCAGCTGTCACAAGAGGTCAGGTCACAATAGTCACAGATCTATTGAACATAACAATATGAGCAATTGTGTTTACTTTGCTGAATGCCCCATAGATTTCACCAAAACCAGTTTAGAATGAAGACCAGCAATGGAAGGGCAGTCTATTTCTCACCACCATAACCTCACAGTCCTGTCTAGACAAAGGCAGAAGCAACCTGCTGACAACTGGACACAGAAGTTCTGTTCTACGTATTCTAAGATGATGTGAAACAAAAGATGAAAATCTTATTATTACCAGCTGCTTTCAAAATGACAATCTAATTTGGCATTTTGCCCATCCACTAGTCAGTCATACAATCATGTGCACTGTAGATTTTACTACCATTTATTACTGAGAAATGCAAAACTGCCTGATTAACTATTGTATTACTTTTCAGAAACTGTCATCTAACACAACCATACTGACAGATGTCAGGAACCTCAGCATTAAGAATTCCAACTTTGACAAAAAAAAGCTTGTCATCTATAGTCTGCAGCTGAACACAAGGGAAGATAATTCAGATTGGAAGGGATGTTTCTAAGTCTCCAGTCCAAGCAGACTCCACATGGACTGCTCCAGGCAGTCAGCTCTGAGGTTAGGCCAGCTTCATCAGGGCTTTATCCAGCCAAGTTGTCAAAGTATCCAAAGACAGAGACCTAAGAAAGTCTCCAGGCAACCTGCTGTACGGCCTGACTTGTCTCGTGGTGAAACAGTTATTCCTTATATCCAGTTTGAACCTCTCATTTCAGTTTGTGCCTGCTGGCCTTCATTCTCCCACTGTGTACCACCTACATCTCCCACCTTCGTCTCCTCAAAGGTACCGGCAGGTTGCTCTTAGATCCCCACCCCAGCTCCCTTTTTTGGGCTGCAGACATTCCTTCAGTCTTTCCACACTGGGCAGGTCCTCCTAGTTCACAATTATGTTGCTGGCCCAGTGCTGAAAACAGATTGCCCTTAGATTGACATGCTCAGTAACTTTCCACTGTGTGTTCATAACCCACCTGTAACACAGAACTATTTCACACTGTAAAGGTACGACAACCAAATAGTAAGAGGATCCAAACAAACATCAGTTTCTATCAGTATCTTCTATCAGAAGATAAACAGATCATGTGGAAGTAGGCATATGTAATCAGCAGAAAATAAAGAGCTTGTTAAACCACATTTGTAAAGAGCAGGATTAAAAACAAACAAAGACAAATTACTTGGATATAGCTTTCTTGACCTCAAGCCTTTGAAATTTTTGCTTCTGGACATCACAAGAAGGAGACTTGATATTTTTGGCATTTCACTTTGCCATTTGGGACTCTGGGGTAATTCTTCCTTATTCCTAACCTATAACCCCCAAAATATCTGAGAGAACACTTTGCTATGTTTCAACCAAGTTTGTGTTGCTCACAGTTTGTAATGGGAATTTTCTTCATTATGAGCAAGCCACCAGCTGAGAATGAAACACTGAAACCCCTCAGCTTTGTTTGGATCTGTGAGCCTACTATATGTACCGTTTTCTAGGGGAAAAACAAGCTTAGTCTGGGAAAAATTCCTTATGAATATTAAGTATAACTAATGCTCAGTGGACACCTAGTGGTAGTCTCCAGTAAGATTAATAAAACTTTAATGTTGCATTCTCAGTAGTTCAACCCAGCTATCAGACTCATAAGAAAGATGTTGCAGATGGTTAAAGTTGCTGTCTCTTCACAGAAGGCAAAATGAAAACTGAAGGTCAAGGAAGAATGGAGTTTGCTACCTGTGAATAAAACTGCACAGCTTCCAAAAGGCTGAAGAGCAGTTCATGATGGAAATCCTTTATAGAAGAAAAAGAAATAAAACAATATCACTTTGATTAAAATTTATTGGGACTCCCACTTGCCTAGGTACAGTCAGAACCAAAAGCATGAGGCCAAATCCATACCATACATGAATCAGCTTCAGAAAGGGTCAATTCACCATATTGACAAGTTATTGAGTATGTCCAACTAGTCACCTAACATAAGCATACAAGGTTAGTACATGCAGATAGTTTCATCAATAGTACTTCTCCTTTCCCAGAGAAGAATACCATAGGAAAACACAGGAAATATCATTCCCTCTTGATCTGATGGCAAAGGACCAAGATCATACATAACTCCTGAGAACACTAAGTAAAGGTTAACTGGTATAAAGTTCAAGCCTATGAACTTGTTTGCAAGATTATTAGGCTGCTGTTTATGAATACGCTGAGCAGGACACTGTCCTTTTCTGCTCTCACAGCTGAGGACAGTAAGGAGGCACAGTTTAAACCAGATATTAGATGGTCCCACAACCCATAGTCCCTCATCCCACAGCCCATATATTGCCTCATTATCCCCATGCTCTCATGTCCAGGCAGCACCAGTGAACTTTTTGAAGCTTTTCTGAATTCTTACCCCAGTCAACTACTACATGGAGATAAAAGAAAGTTCAGTTACAGTACACTCAAATCTATCATTTCATTCACTTAGGAGGTCTCTGTATGGGTTAATATCTCCTCCATTTATGTGTAACATTATGCTAATTTCAAGAAAGTACAACAATATGCATTATGCACTGGATAATGAGGCCATGGAAATTGTTCTATCAAGCCAGAACGGCTGATCTGGAATTATAGCCTGGGCTATATATATATCTAGGGTAGAGTAGTGGCTGTGCTTAAACAAATGAAAATAGGTCACATGCAGAGAAATAAGAATGTCCTGCAGGAACAGTTGGGAGGCAAAAACACAGTCCACACTGTTGAAAAAAAGTGATAGGAGAACAGAAAAAGAGTCCAAGTCACTTCTAAGCATGAGTGGGTACCAATCTACACAAACTTATGCAAAGAAAAATAACTGTTTAATGTTTACATTCTGGTAATATTGAATACTAATACAATTTTGAATTCTATATGTATTTGCTTGTACATTAGAGACTTCACGCAGAAGTCGTTGTATAACTTCATGTTTGCTAGCATTCATGGCGGTTTTTTTGACCTACACTTTACTCTGTTTCAGGACTCTGCCCAAAAGTATGGCTCCAATAAACATACCATCATAGTAAAAGAATTCCTTGCTGCTTTTGTAAGGGAGATGCTGTATTAATACTTAAGACACAGCCATCATCCATGCCTAAGCCACATCCCAAACCACACTGACTCAGTGAACAAAATATGCAGATGATTCTGGCCACCATTTTAGCTTCAATGTAAATGTTTAATATTTTTATTCAGGTATCAGACTGATCTTAGGAAACACATTGCCCTCTTCAGGGGAGCTCATCTCCAATTCCTTTTTTTGGTTTTCTAAGAAAAAGCTGAACTAATTAAGGACTAATTAGCATTTCCTGAGCAATAAATTAGACCAAAACCTTGTCATTTGTGTATGTTGTAATAATTTTTTTAAGACAGACTAAGATTTGGTTATCTTTTTTTTTTTTTTTTAAACACGGCACAAAATTCAGGTCACACCAAAGCATAACTGCTAAGAGTAACAAAACCCACTGGAATGTTTGCTTGAAGTTAGTAATCCTCACACTAACTATATGACACAAACTGTAACACAATACTAAATCCAGTGTCAAATCCAGTGTCAAACTACAGGTGTCCCTAGCTGTAAAGTATTAGAGTGCACTAAACATTTATTCATGAAAAGGAGTTTTTAGATTAAATTTTTAAGTCTATTCTTAAGTCTCATTTGAGTGTAAAATCAAAGTTAGCTTTGCTAGTCTTTGTCCAGAATTCATGCTCTGTATTTGTGATACCAATTCCACAAGCTTTATACATCAGCACGATGAGGAAACAATACTATTATATTACACACCAGACAGATAATTCCCATTTTAGGGAAACAGTTCTGTGGCCTTAGTGACGCAACTTTCTGTTAACCTTCTTTCAATGTTATGTTTTTCTGAAATATTACATATTTATATCTATATTATACTATATATGTATAGGTACTGCAAGATAACTCAAATTCAGTCAGAAACTCCATCTTTCAAGATTTAGGGTACACAGCTGCTATCATGGCTTCTGCTGACTCCTATGACATGTTAGATCCAGCAAATCACAAAGCCTTTGAGCCATTGCAAGGGGGTGTATTGACAAGTCAGTCTACAATGCAAACCAACACACAGACTACAGGATACATGATGTTCTGCCTAGACAGGCCCAAAGATCCTGGGAAGCTACATCACAAAGTCAAGAACTTGCAACCATCATCACCCACACACACAAACAGCAGAGAAGTTACACCAAGTACAACTAATCCTTCTTGGTACTACCATTCCCCACAGTTCTCTGTCTCTAGAGAGACACGGGGGCAAAGCAACACAGAGGGGCCTCCAAATACATAAAAAAGATGGTTCAAATCAGCTATTTTACTTGTGTGCATGGTGCTTCTCTGTTCAATATGGGTCAGAAATGCTCCACTGCCAACCACCAAAAGCTGCACTGGCTTAGGAGGACGTGCAGCATCAGGCTCCCACAAGGTACAGGTAAGACACAGCATGACAAGCAGTTTGAAGTTATGGCCAAAGAACAGGATCAGAGGAACATAGATCAGGCCCTGAAGAAGGGCAAGACTTACCACGAGTGGGCTGACACTCTTGAGCCTGACTTAGTGGCTGAGATCTCAGAGCCAAATGTTTCCTGCCACACACAGAGAATGAGGAAAAACAGAAAGCAGAGCAGTACTTCCCCATGTTGTACACTGAACATTTTAGACTTAAGCAGTCCAGAAGTAACTGGTCCCAACATGAACAGTTACAGTTTGGTCCATGACAGCCCGTTTTACAAGAAAAATGAAATTCAAGCTCACTTGCAAAAAACATCTCTCCATCAACCTAGTCTTCCCCAACTGTTTCAGTTCTGGTTTCATCCACAAAAGGAATAGGGAAATGACTATCTGTTTCTTATGGGAAATTACTTGTTTTCTCTGTTTTGATCTCTGGGTATTTTATTGTCTCTGGGTATTTCTTGGTTTCTTCCATTATATTTAGAAGGATTTACATATGCAGTGCCTAATTTTATTTCAACAACTGGCCAGCTGCACCTCAGAATGTTACACAGCCCCCACTTGGAACTCTGGATTAGCCTTTCAGCCCCATCCATGCATTGACAAGAAGAGGGGAACCTGCCTGACAAATTCCTGGATTCCACGTGAACAAGATCTCACCAGCTGCACTACCAACATGATTACTCCCATCCCCATTCCTAGAGTCCCAGGCTCCTAGAGCTAGAGGCAATGAGTCCAATAATGTAGAAGAGGTGACCAAGTACAATGAAAGCTGTGATGTGTCAGAGTAGAAAGAGTGGCATTCAAACCCACCAGCTGGGAAATGCAGTCCCACAGCCTGAGACAGAGTTGTTGACCGTGGCTGTAGTATAAGCATGGCTGTCCCTGAGAATGTGGCTTCACAACCCAGGCAGCTTCCAGGAGTGAATCAGCCAGGCAACTCCAGAAGCCATAAAATGGCAGAGGCCCACAGAATTTGTCTTGCTTGTACACTGACTCAAAACTGCAGGTCACCTACCAGCTTCAGGAGGACCCACCTCACCAAGGATCCAATTGAACACAGATTCTACCTGACCGGTTACTTCTTCGGGTAAGAATGCTATGAATAGTCAGAGAGACTATATAATTGCAGCCCAACTCTCCAAAAACTGAAAAGCACATTCATTCATAATTCAACACACCAACAAGCAGCATAACTGACCAGGGGATAGTGATTACCAATTTGGTGAAGCCACCAACTTTGTTTCATACCCTCTGTGTTCTTAGACAAAAGAGGCTGGTTGTCAACTAACTGAACTAATCCTGCACGCAGACAAAACCATTACTACTCCTCTCCTGAAACTGAAGAGAGTCATTGAGTCGATTACTCTTAAGACTGAAGTTTAAATAAAGAAGATCCAATATCACCACAGACTCTTTACTCTGCCAATTAGAAGCCATCAGCAGTGGATTCTACCACAAAGAAAACAGATCCACCACTCTAGCATTTGCTGACATTCCAGTTCCAAGAAGTGCTTCATGGGAACAGATACAAGAAACGCCTCCCAGATTTCCCATGAAAACACTGGTTCACAAATCCAGAGGGAAACATGTCAAAGTCTGACACCAAATCCAGCCATATTGCCAGTAAAGTCAATAACTGCAGTCCTTGGATGGTGCCCAACATTCTGAGTATGTGCATCCAGGAACTTTAAAAAAATGTATCTAACTAAAAATTGATCTGTGACAAGCAACTGCTAAAACTAGAACCTTAGTCTCTAATGTCAGAAAAGTTCTGATAAAACACCTCTAAAACCCCTCACATTTTTATATACGATCACAATCTTAAGGCTCATGTAACCAGCTGATGGAAGGTCTACACCTTTAAAGTTTTAATACTAACATCAAAAGAATTTTAAAGGATAGTTATATTTCCTGGTCTTTACAGAAAATAGCTTACTTTACAGCAGCGCAAAGGCTGTTAGGAGTTACCTACCTTGTAAACTCAGTGTGAATCTACAAGCACACAGGTCACCCAGAGTATCACCATCCTGAGAAACAGCTATGGAGGGATGCAAAGAAATAGACTGACAGATTATTGATAGTGATTGGAGTTAAAGAAACAAACATTACAAAAACAACCCTAGACGTGCTAATATCATAGGCACTAACGAGATAGTGAACAGTGTAACAGAAGACCTCCAGCCAAGTTATACTTCCAAATATCAGGAAGGAGGAGGATGACCAGTTTGAAAGCCAGGGCTGTGGAGTAGCCCTGTATTGAAGAGACCCTAACTGTAACAACTGGCTAAAGAACAACTATATCTGTTAGAAATGCCTATCAGTAGCTATACAGTCTAGAGCAAGTTGTTCCTCAGTCAGAGGATTTCCAAGCAGAGAAAGATGCTACATTAAGAACTGCAGACACCTCCCAGCCAAGAGAGATCTAAGCATATGTTGTGGGGTACAGTCTTTTCAAACTATGTGCATAAAACAATACAACAAAATACAGCTCATAGAAAACAGAAGTTGCGAAATAAACACACTGAGCCCCAACAGAGAGAAAGAGAACAAGTTGTTTAAACCAGTTAAAGATAGAACAGCCCTTTTTGTTGATCTTAATGGTCAGACAGAACATTCACAATCACAGGTGGAGCATCAGAAAGAGTGCCAAAATATATGAAACTTGCAGAGCAGAAAAATATTGAAGAGGTGCTCCAGAGGCAAAGTCCTTTGCCTTTTTCTCATATTCCAATAAGAAAGACAATCAGACAAGTACCCTTTACTATCAGAGCTCAACCCTTCTGCCAAGACATCAAGAGAACACCACTCAGTCTATAACTTCCAATCACTTCCATTATCTTCACCAGATTTTCCCAGGAAAGTCCAAGAAAATTGTACAATATAGATGCTTACCAAGACTACCTTGCTCTTCCCAGTTTCCTCTGGTCTAACTAATTAATGCACTGCAGAAGGCTTTTGTCAAACCCTCCCAGATTCATAGAGACTTACCAGAATTTGGCATCCTCTCCAACCAGTCCTCCAGGGAACTACCACCTGCAGAGAAATGAAGCTTAGGAGACACATTACAAGTCTGAGGCTTGAGACTCCTGATATCAAGTAGCTGCTTCCTTTATTTTTTCAGACAGCTCAGGAACACTAGCACAATTTTTTTGTTCTTTACCAACACAAGCAGAAAGAGGAGGAAACATTAACCCAGGCCTCAAATTGTCTAGCTCAGGCATCTACAATTTCAACCAATTATTTACTTGAGGAGTTACAAATGATCCAAGACAGCATGCCAGCTGTCTACAGCACCATGGAACAAGCTGGGAGACTACAATTACACAACATTTATTATACAGGTGGGTAGAAGAAACACATTGATGATTTCAGACATCTGTGGTTTCAGGCAGGAGTAATGGGGTGGAAGCCAAAAAGGACCATGTTGAACTGTCTCTGGCTGGACACCAGGTTACCACCAAAGCTGCTCTATCATTCCCCACAAGCATAACAGAAGGCTTGTGGATCAAGGTAAGGACAGGGAGAGATCACTCAACAATCACAATCATAGGCCAAACTCAGCTTGGGTAAACTGTTGAGTATTATTTGTTGGTATTGCCCAACAAATTAGATTAGGCTAATGAGAAATTAAAATGAAACTTTAAAACCCCTTTACCTCACCCCTTGAGTCTTCTTCCATGGCTCATCTTCACTCCCTCGCACAGGGTGCAGTCCTTCAGGAACAGACTGCTCCAGCACAGATCCCCTGTGGGGTCACAAGTCCTTCCAGCAAACCTGCTCCAGTATGGGCTCCTCTCTCCACAGGTCCTGACAGAAGCCTGATCCTGCATGGGCTTCTTGTAGCATCACAGACTTCTTCAGGAATCCACAGGAATCCACCCTCACCATGGGGCCCTCCCTGGGCTGCAGGGGAATCTCTGCTCTTGTGGTTGGAGCACTTTCTCCCGGGTCCTCTGCACTGACCTCGATGCGTGCAGAAGACCGGGTATGTTCCTGTCACATATTCTCACTCCTCTCTTCCAGCTGCTATTGTGCAGACTTTAGGAAGAACACATCAACCATGTGAGAATCAATGCATGTACGCAGGGAGAGAACCACCTCAACTGGAAGCAGCAATCCCTCAAACCTCAGCCGATCCATACCGCCCACAGTCCGGACGCTTTCATAGAGGGTTTGTGCACTGCGGGGCGGCCCCCGGGGTCCGGCTCGGCAGCTCTATTGGGCCGCTGTCTCGTCAGTCACCGGCAAGGGGGAGCTGTCGGCGGCTCCGTTCTGTTTGCCGGGCGCTTGCGCGACTCCGGGGGGTTCCCGGGGGGCGCCCGCTCAGCCCGCGGGGCCGGCCCTGGGCCGCGGCCGTGTCCATGGAGCGGCGCCGTGGGAGGGGCCGGAGGCCGCGGCGGGGGCGGCTCGGCAGGGCCGGGTGACAGCACTGCTGGCGCTGCAGAGCGGGACAGGCCCGCACCGCCCAGCCCAGCCCAGCCCAGCCCAGCCGAGCCGCGTCCCCGCCGACCGGCGGATGGGGTGAGGGCAGCGGGTCGGCCATGGCCAGCGGCGGCCCCGAGGAGGGGGAGATGGTGGCGGGGGAGGAACAAGCCCTGAGGAAACTGGTCGTGCGGCTCCAGAACGTCCAGGAGAGGAAGCGGCTGGAGACGCTGGTGCAGACCCTGAGCGACCTGCTGGATCTGGCGGCCCGGCAGAGCGGTGAGCGCCCTGCCCTGCCCCTGCCCGGCCCCGCCGAGTGCCGCCCGCCCGCCGCCGGTCGCTAACATGGTCTGTCTGTCTGTCTCTGTTCCCCCACAGCTCCCCGGCTCTTCAGCGGCAAAAACGTCCACGTGCCCGTGCTGCTGGTGCTGGATCTGTACCCGGGAGCGGCGGGCGTGCAGCAGGTCAGGGCCGGGCGGGGGCCGGGGCCGCTCCGCGGGATGCGCCGAGCGCCGCGGCCCCTTCCCGGGATAGAAGTTGTTGTTCCGCTTGTTGATTTCTCCTTGACTTGCTTTCTCATGGGCCGCTTCATGAAGTGTTGTGATCTGTAGAAGGGCGCTGTCACCGCTGGCGTTTAAAGGGACCAAGCGCTTCAGCTCTTTGCAGACGCCACTTGCTGCGTCTCTGTTTAAACGGCAAAAGGAGGCGAAGTAGAAAATAAAAATTAAGCAATGTGCATACTGTGCGATGTAGGATTCTGAATTACCAAGAATGTTATCTAATATAATTTTGACGTGTCAACATTGAATTTTGCCATGGTTAGACAAACTTTTCGAAAAGCAGAATTTTACAATATGAATCCATATATGTGTAGCCCTATCCTTGAGACTGGTACTAGCACAGCTTTTTAAAGGGAAGAGAGAATCTTTTAGCTAAGAGTAGATTCTGCAATTTAAGGTTCTGCCTGCTCCTGTAACTCAGCATGGGCCCATTTGGATTAGGTGTGGCACTTGCACGATTTGATGTTGTACTTATGGTACAGCTGCCAGACTTGTCATACAAAACAGCTCCTTCCTGGCAAGCATTTATTAAATTTCTGACTATGATGTGCTTAGAGGATGTTTATAGACTCCAGACTTCTTTGCAACTCTTTTTTATTATTATTATTGAACCCATTTGTATGGTAACAATTTTTTTTTACATTTTTTTTTCAATTCACCTAGAAGGCAAAACATAAATTAAATTGCAAATGCCTCATAAACAGTAGTATATTTTAAGGGGGTTTTATGGTGGTTGTTTTGTGGTTTTGTTTTGTTTTTTTTTAATGTAATAAACCTTAGCTATAGGTCAAAAGCTCAAAATTCAGATTAAAATATGAAATTGTGTTTGTGTAGTAATTAATCTGAAAAACACTGATTTTAGGTTTTCTTTTTGAGACTAAATATTTTTGCAGTGTCTGAAGTTTTTATTTATTTTACTATTCAATTGTCAAGTTGTTAAGAAATACAGAAAAATGAATCAGCAATTATTTTCAAGATAAAGCATATTACATGTATATAACAATTTACAAATCCCAGAAGTTTAGACTAGGAAGTAGAGCATATGAAGTCCAACCACAACAAGAAGTAGGTGTGAAATGACAGCACACGACTCTCGGAATTGCAAAAGGAAGATAGTGATTGTTTAATTTACATTTTAACTGTATTGAAATACCTCACTCCAAATTAATGCATTTAAAATTTATTTTAATCTTCTATCTGCCTACATTTGCAGTCAAACTGTTTCAGTTTAGAAGTTCTGGAGCTCTTTACTGTGTTGTATTGGAGAATGAAAGTCACAGCCAGTGCAAAGCTCAAATCCTGTTCCTCATAAAATGTCTTAGGCAACTCTTCCTTCACATTCAGTTCTGCTATTTACAAACATTCACAATATGTTAGCAGAGCTCTGTCTTCTTGCTTCATTCACTGCTATTTGTTTACAGTCTTTGTGAATACACAATTCTCACTTTACAGCAGTGATGAAGTGGTGAGGTCCTGATTACAGTGAAGTCTCTTTGCACTACTAATGAATTTTCATTGAATAAATGAATTAAACAACCTCTTTTGCTTTCGGCATTGTACAAAATTGTCTCACATCAGAGAATAAACTCAGTAAGAGACAGACCTGAAGTGAGAATTTTCTTTACCTACCCTCCTTAACTGGTTACAAAGCATCAGGTGGTACTGCAGCTCCATTGACTTGTACAAAGTATGTTTCCATAGTAGATCAATATTGCAAGTACTAGTGCAAGTCAGACTGCAGGCATAAACCCTGCAAGCTTCTTCAGAAGTAGGAAGGTGCTGGTATGGAAAGCCAGTGGTGCTTGAAAGTAAAGTAGGCGTCCTTAAAGTAAATACAGTCGTTTTCTGCAGTTGCTTTGGCAATGACTGGAGCAGCTTAGAAACTCTACAGCAAAATATGAGTACACTTGAGTAAAGAGCAGTCAGCAGCTTTATTGTCTCACGTAGAAGGGATGACCTAATGTAGTCTAAATTCATTGCATGCTAGAAACAGAAGGGGTCTGATTTAAAAATAACAAGAGTTTCCGTGGGACCAGTTTAAGTATTCATAACGACATCTTTGTTTACTTTTTCCCCCTTCCCTGTAACCTTTAGGATTTCTATTATTTAAAAGACCCTGACTTTCTTACATAGTTATTAAACAGCTAATGAGCTGTTATCTCAGGTTATGATTATAATATTGAAAAATAGACTACATATCAGCAGGGCTGATGTTTCCATTGGTCTTCTCTAGATCCATGGTTTTTATAGTTGTCAATACTTGTGAGTCCTAACAATCCAAATAAAAATGTTCAATGGGAATATGAATTTCAATGGGAATTGAACAGTTTTAATACTAAAAGGAATCTTCTAAAGTCATTAAGCAAGTTTTTATCAGATTATGTATTTTATAAGAACAGTTAGGATGTTCAGAAGTGGGACTTGTAAAAAAAATCTTTTCTAAGAAATACACAGTTAGTGAATTAATAGTCACCTCTGCAATATTTCTGAGATTTGTACCTGACTGACTGTCACTGATAGATTCTTATCTTGGGGAGAACTGATGGTTGGCAAGACTATTTGTTGTACCTACATTTAGTCAGGACTCAGTTATGCAGACCAGCCCAATCATCCTGACTGCCCATAGTACATGATTCGTAGTCTTATGTAGAGCAAGCCAGCTTGCTTTCCAAGGAAGCAAAGAGCATGGAAATTGGCTTGTGGTCAAGATCAATTTGCAGGCATTAAGGTTGTAATTTGGCTCTGCAAATCTGAACTCAAACAAAAACAACACAACTGCAGATAATGTGGGCATAGGACATGTAAACAAGTACGTAAAAGACAAAAGCAGAATTCCAGTTCCCAGGGAGCTACATCAGCTTTTTCCTACTCTCCAAAGCTGTCAGCTGTCTAGATTGAAGCCTCTGCTGTTCCTTTGGGTGACTCTACACTACCAAACCTGTAATTCCACGTCTCTAGTCTTACTGATTGCAGGGTTAGGGATCATGCACTTTCTGTGAACTTCACTGTTAAACTCTTTGGAGGAAGCCATTTACATTCCTGTTGTTGGCTGTCCCATCTTGACCCCTTTGCTTTACACAACTCTTCTGTGGAAAACTGATCCAGTTACACATATAGTTTTTGTGCCATATTTATCTTCTGTTTTGACCCTATTCTTAAAGTACACAGGCCTGCTTCAACCTTTTTATTTATTTATTTATATGATCAAGGAAGCTTTTATACCTTATTATAATTCCTTTTTGTAAAATCTGCTTTATCTTGACTTTTGACATTTCATAGTTCACTACTTTCAATAGACTGGGTTTCTTGCTCATCAGTTAATAACTTGTACAGATTTTGATTACTGTGCCCTTACTGCAGCCCATTTGATCATATCAGCCTGTAGGCATTTATAAGACAGCAGATTTCTCCAATATAGAAGATCAGAGAGAAACATTTTTAGGTTTGGCATTATTCACAGATTTTTGAAAGTCAAAGATTTTGCATAGAATGAAACATGTAGTTATTAAGAACAAATACATTAGTATTAATATTATTTCATTCTTTATGATGTCAAAATTTCAACTGCCTTCATTACGTTTTGAAAGCACACAGTGTTGATGACTGATGGCAAGATTAGGAAATATGTGCTATTGCTTATGTATTTCATCCCCATTTAAAACATTGAACACTTTTAAAAATCTATACTTTATCCTTATAAATTGCAATTAAATGGCAAGTTCTTGTGGAAACACACGTTCTTCAATAAAGGTGGACTAGTAATAGTGCAGAGCTCTTCCCTTGCCCGTGATGATGTCCTGTGGATCCCATCATATTTTTCTGTCTGTCAGCATCTGATTTAACTGTGTGCCCTTTATCCTCAGGCAGTGCTGCAGCAGATTGAAAGTGGTGTGTTCCTACAAACAATGCATTCAGAATCATTATCTTATCTGTTTTACCTCCATCTTTTAACTTTTCATGCCGTTTGTCTTGTGTCAATTAATTTTCCCGTAGTGATTTAGCCAGGTAACTTTTCAGAATAGCTGTCTTCCAAAAGTCAAGAATATTAGAAGACAACATATAAATTCCAAGCAGAGTATCTATTTTAAAATAGCTGCGTTTTTGTTTTACAGATGGGCTGGTCACTTCTTTGTAAATTAATAGAAATTTGCCCAAGCACTCTACAGAACATAGCTCCTAAGGATGTTGGGAAAGACTGGGAAGTCCTGGGTGTCCACCAGTAAGTATTTTGTATGCAGAGAGTCTGCCAGAATGCTTGGTTATTGTGGCAGCATATATTTATGCAATGAAATGTATTTATATATAGTTATTAGATCCACTTCTTTTTTTGTGAGTTTCTTCAGCCTTCAGAATGGGAAAGTCACTCAAGCAGGGACCTTATCTGTGTATATTGATACTTGATGGACAAAGTAAAGGAGACTGTGCCAGGCTTTTCTTAGTGACACTCAGTGAAAGAATGAGAAGCAATGGAACCAAACTGAAACATAGGAAATTCCACTTAAACATAAAAAAAACCCCAAGCAACCTTTTTGACAGATTAAGTATTGCCTGGATGGTTGTGTGTGTTCTCTCCAAATGTGAGGAATTGTATCCACAAGTCTAAAGTAATGTAAATCAAGAAAAGGAGGTTTTGTCACACCTAATATTATTGTTTTAAAATCAAGTATTTAAACTGATCACCTGAACTACCTGTGAAGTCAGTGGATATAATTACCTTTGGAAGGGATAGTTTGTTCCATCTTTTTGGGAAGTTATCCTGGAGAAAATTTGGTTTGGACTTCCTCATCTCTGTCCTTTAACTGTCAAGGGAAGCCTAAGCAAGTGGTATCTGGATGTTTGTGGTTAGGTGGGATGAAAACCCACATAGTTTAGCTGAGTGGTTGTCCAATAGCGCAAATGCTGATTGTAGGTGTAGGTCTGATGCAAATGGGGTTGGTTTGGGCCTTGGTTTGGTGTTCTCTCACTTGGACAGATTGCCTCCTTCGGGGCTGATAATGACAGCAAGCTGCAGTCTTGTAACCGAGTGAACCTGCCTTTCTAGTCTTCATCATACCCCTCCTTCGATAGGATAGCCTGAAGATGCATTTTGGCTTTGTGGGGTTTTGTTAATTTGTTAGTTTTCCAGTGGCTAGAATACTTGGCTGGTGAGGGAATGAACTCCCTGGAAAGATGTGTTGGCGGTTTTTGCTGGAAAGCGAAAGCCATTTGGGTTGCTTTTCATGAGCAAGAAATAACTGAACTGAAGCAGTACAAGATAGTTATAATTTCTTTGGGAGCTTAAAGGCTTGTTAATTGACTGAAAGTTATTCTGAAAGCTGGAGATACTGCTGTTCATTCTCAGGTCCCAGAAAAATTATTTTTTGAGGGCTGATCTTTCCTAAAGCCTCTTCAGAGCCCTCACGGTGTATGCGGTTGAACAAAGCCCCCATTTCAAACTTCCGTGAAGATCTGGTGACAGCATTGCTGTACACAGTACCTTCCCACTACCAATATTTTAGCCAACTGTGTATCCCTGTCTGACATCCTGACAGCCTTCCTTGCTGTGGAGAAAGTTACTTTTAGTGGGGGAGTGGGCTCAGGCAGTGCCAAAGGCAGAGCAAGCCAGATAAATTATATCTCATGGTCCCAGTGCATGGATTGGACTAGAACTGTAGTGAAACAACATCACAGTGAATACGTGCTGTTTGCAGCAAGGCCGGAAACAGTTATGATAGAGAAGAAAGGCCTTGTTGGGGTTTTTTTTGCAAGAGATTTTCCCTTTTTGTGTGTGTGACTATTTTAGGACAATAGAAATTTTAAGCTAGAGAATCGTTTCTTTCTTGTGTCTCAGCTATGATCCAGCTTGACCAGATTGCAGTCATGTTTACAAACAGTAGTTTGCTATTGATTTAGGTGTTTTTGACAGACAGTGTGATAAATAATTAAAAAGTTGCTGTGAATTGAAGAGAAGGGAAGGAAATTCCTTCCAGTGTATTTGCATCCTTTCTACAAGTTTAAAGAAACTTCATGTTTTGTAATCTCTTATATTAAACTCTCATACAGTAGAAGAGTATAGAAAATTTTACATTCTTTTCTTGGTTATACTTGAAATGGGAGGGTATATGAAGGGAATTTTCTAAAGATAAAGGGTGTTCTATCTCCCATCAGATTTTGCCTTTTCTGTCTACTTTTGTCATCATAGCTACCACACTAGTGTTATAACAGAGGGGAGATAAACTGGCAGCATCATAGTGTGGAGGGAAAACAGTGATACATTCATTCCAGCTTATAAAGTTAGACTCCAGCAAGACAAACAACATCATTGCCAGAGTTGGGGAGTGAAATTAGGGAGAAACTTGAAGTGCTGTTTATGCTTTTCAAGACAGATAAGAATATCAAATTAAGTATCATGAAGTACTGCACAATCCATTTTTATTAGATATTATATATACAGTGACTCACATTTGAAGTTTATTAACATTGCAGAGTTACGTTCTCTAAAAAAATGAAAAGTAAAAAAAGTTTCCTTAGGTGGATTTTGTGTGTGTGTAAGTCTATGCATTTTTATTTAGTTTTTAATTATACAATCTCTTTTGAGATATGCTTCATTCAGTGTGAAAGCCAATCTGATGCTTGCTCTTACAGCATTAAAAAATTTTTGAAAAAATATTAAATTTGCTTTTAAAATTTTATGTATTGAAGAGGTGTTACTGATTGGTAGTTTGAGCAAAGTATATTAAAAACATCAACTGATTTTTAGGTGCTCAGTTTTTGATACGTACCCTGACTTTTGCAGTACTTGGCATTGTTTGTCCTCTCTGTTTAACATGTCAGCCTTGGTTGGCTGTGCTGCAGCATTTCTGAGGTTTACGTTCATGGGTCAGGCTGAGTCTGTGAAAAATCAGCAGTCTAGGAAATGTTTCTTTTTAGTGATTTGTCCAGCATCATGTAAATGCTGTATGGTTGGACGTTAGATAAGGTAGAGTTCTCCAAGATGCTCCTCAAGGTCTTTAACTGGGAAACTGCTACTTCTCTTCCAACAAACCCGTGATTGTTCACTGTAGCTGAGCTCTTGCTACAGAGCTGTACTGTCCACAGCCCAGTGCTCTGTGGAGTAACCACCTCCTGGATGACACTTGTCCACTGTAGAGTTAATATATAAATAGCTGAAAATGGAAATAAATTTGATAAATTATACACAATTATTTTAATGAAGTATGATCATAGTTAAAATTTCAACATTATTTCATTGCTAACCTGAAAAAATAGAAACTGAAATAAAAGAGTTTTTTTTTAAATGAGTTGAGAGCTTTTTAATATTTTGCTAATTTCTGTAATTATGTCTGGATTTATGTAAATGTTAGATTAAAACATTGTAGATGTTAGTATTTCTTTAACCTTAACTCTTTTTTCCCTCCTTCTTTTTTTTGTTTTTAATTTTTAGGCAGATTCTTAAAATGCTTACAACCCACAAAGGAAATATGAATCTCGCTGTAATAGGACTAAAAGCATTAAATCTACTCCTCATGTCAGGTATTGTGTGTATTACTTTTCTAATTTGTGTAAGATTTTAAAACACAGAACTGTGATATAAAGTGTGTGACATGTCAGGCTAGAATTTTCTCTTTTATTCCATGAAATTACTTGTGTGCAAAATACAAAGTAGTGTTTTGCACCTTTTTTACCCAGTTGTGTGATTGCAAGGCTGTGAAGAACATGACCAATTAGTTTTGCCAACTTGTTATTAGAGTAGACACAAATACTTGCTGTGTAAAATAAGTAAGAGCTCATTTTTTCTTACCAAAGTACAAATTTGGTGGCATTCTAACTTGCTTCCTTTAGCACTGGCTAGTACTTTTGGAAACAGTAAGTTATCTCTGATTTTTCTGGTTTTCTGCTCTGCAGAGAGATTCAATCTTACCAGGTACTGAGAATTCTTGATCTTCTGTTGTAATTAAGGAGACAACCTAAGGGAGAGATTCTGCTCATTTTATTCAAGCTGGCATATAATATTATGTGATACAGGTCTTGTATAAAGCATTGTAATAATTAATAATAACAATAATAATAGCAAAATTTGGCTATTGATGAGTTAACTGTAGCCTTCTAATTGTGAGGTATTGAAAAGGGTCTGGCTACAGCTGGAACACTGGAGCAGGCATTATACGTTCTATTGTTACTGCTGTAGTTTGAAAATTGTCATAAAATGGATCTTTTTGCCTATACAAGCTATTGAGTTAATGTTTTTTTCAATTTTTTTTTTTTAATATAATAAGAGCAACAGTGAGATTGGCTTTTCAGTCCAGTTTCAACCAACAAATGTCTGAGAGGGTGAGACCAATACAGAGGGACTGATTTCATGGTTCATTGTAGTTGACACGCACATTTCAAATCCCCTATCATTTTCCTCACAGTGCAGTCCTGCCCCCTTTCTTCCATCAGCTTTACTTCTTAGTGAAACTTCTTAGCTGCAAAAGGGGGAAGGGGTTGATGGGTTAATTTTCTACCAGTTTAGAGAGGTGAACTGGCTCATTGAAGAGTCAGAGAAGTACCCAAGCAGTGAAAGGTGGGAGCAATAGTGGAGAGCGGAAACCGTCTTTTTGGCAGTAAAGTTTTAGAACATCAGTTCTATTGTAAAATATTGTCTTAAAAGGTAACTTTATTATGGGTTATACAAACCTGGATTCGAACAGGAGAATTTTAAGAACA
Organism: Lophotriccus pileatus; assembly: GCA_035583135.1. NCBI lineage: Eukaryota > Metazoa > Chordata > Aves > Passeriformes > Tyrannidae > Lophotriccus > Lophotriccus pileatus. Next base: position 13,504,103 of record JAWWES010000041.1, on the reverse strand, counting down.
GTATTACAGACTTTTAGATTTTGATGGTTAAGTACAGTGCTTCAATGAAAGTTGAGAACTAATCAGTGCAACGTGTCATCTCTTCTGCTATTCAGACATAATTGCTTTCCTGCTCTTGGAAGAAGAGGTGGATGTGTTTTCCTTGGTATTTAATGCCATGCACACCTTCCCTAAAAATGAAGAGGTCCAGCAACATGGATGCAAAGCATTACACAAACTTTTTGAGAAAGGTATTTATATCTTGTAGTTTATCAAGTTAGAAAAATGTATGGATTGGGAGGGGGTGGCAGATGTTTAAATGCAATAAATTAATTTTTGCATTCCAAATTGGTGTATGTATTATGTCTGTTCTTTAAATGAGTTAGCACAAAACAGACTTTCCAAGCAATATCACAAATTTTTCTAAATTAGAGCAATGAATATAACATCTTTTTAAAACATCAAAATGTGTCTTTATTTCTGACTCTAGATTTGACTGAAAAGACAGGACTCAACACTGGAATAAAAAGTAGTGACATTTGTTTTAATTCTCAAAACCAGGAATTAAAACAGGATTAAGTATTTAAAGACTGGTAAATTTTAGTAATATGTGAACTGTTCTAAAATCAAGCAAAATATTTGTACTTAAAAAAATACTTGGTTCTGCTTTTGATCATGACAATGCTAAAGGATGATTATGTATCCCTATGATATTCCTCTGTTTCTTCTGAAAAATGAAGGCACCATGTATTGGATTTATGCAGAATTCTCAGGAACTATGCATGTAATGGCCAGAAGTCCCCTTGTTGTATTGTCTGAATTGAGTTTCTTGTTTCAAAATAGTGAGAAATGCCATCACTTGCTGTACTTCTTTGTTTCAAAGATAACCTCCAGTCCTTCATATTGATTCTTTTTGGCACCATTTTATATTGCTTTTTCTAAGTTTTTCTCCCACACATGTGTGCTTGGAATTAACTTCAGTGTTCCTTCCCCTCTTCCGCTCTCCCTAAACACTTTTGTCCTGCTGTATTTTCTTTTCAGTCTCCATAAAAGACTGAATGTCTTAGATTTTCTGTGCCTGTTTTTTGTAAGTGCCTGATTTTTACAGATCTGCCTGGTCTTTTCTACCTCTGTGACACCTTGTCACAGTGTAATGTGAATGTTTGCCTAGCCTTGGCTTGAACCAGACTCAGAAAATGGTCCTGCTTATGAAATTCAAAAGGTGCTCTTTCTCAGCCTGGGTCAGTTCCCTTATCTGGCTCATTGCACATCCATGCATTTATGTCAGTGTGAATAACAGGGGCCAGGAATGGAAAAACCTGAAGCCGTTGAAGTAAGCTAGTACTGAAGCATGGCTGAAGTCTTTGTGGGAAGAAGTCCATTATCAAAAAAAAATTGAGAAATTAAATAAAATCATGGAATATGAAAAATTACATTCCATCAATGTTTTTCCCACTGTATGTTTAGCTTTTTACATGCTGTCTTGGTTTGGAATATCTGATGTTCATTCCGTGAAAAAAGGTAAAAGATTTCTTCTAAAATACTGATTCACAGGGTAGCATTTAAAAGTCAGGACTCAGTTATATGACGTGTAGGCTAGAAAAAGGTCTTTATAAAGTGGCTTAGTTTTTAGTAAAAGGAATTGTGGAAGATGGTGTGTATGGAGAGTACCTTACTTTTGGTGAAACACAGAAAATAAATATAAGGAAACTTGATAAAAACAATTGTCTTTTTTCATTAATCATGTCCTCTTATTTCCTCAAAACACACTGTATCTCTTGTTTTTCAATTCAGTTCCAGAAGAGCAGCTGACTGAATTTGTGGAAAGCAAAGATCATATGATCATACTGAAAGTATTTAAAGAGTTTCCAGAGAAAGAAGAGGTGATTCTTCCTGCACTTTACTCATTACATTCCTTAGCTGGTCCACGTAAGTGTATTATTAGAAGTTATTTTCAATTCCTCATCTCCCAGAGCATGCATGAACTCACATTTTCTGTGCTTGTAAAGAGTAATCTTTGTGTGATTGTAAAAAGTCAGTGAGAACTGGTTGCGAGTTGCCAGACAAATCACTTTTGTGTTTTCTTTGGGAAATACGCTTTTTTTCATGGTATATTTTTATATTTAGCCATTAAAACATATATCTCTCATAAATAACAGACAAATATTTTCTTCTGCTTGGAGTAAGTAGTAACAGAGATGCTTATCATGATTGTAGAGACTGAAGTTCAAGATTCTGCCCTGTAATCTTTTAATACTTGAAAAGTAAAATATATTTATTGACTAAATAAATCTTCAGTGAGTTTGGGTAGCAGTTAAAGAACACTTTTGGCGAAGTCTATTCCACAAGGGGAAAGTTGCCCATGCAAATTCAGTGGCCAGGCCTGGGGAAAGGTATCTGAGCTCAGACACCTGCTCTGATCACTCAGTGGTGGCTGCAATGACAAACATTGGTAGCACTGTGCACATGATAGTCTTAAAGTGTCCTCACGTGTTGTGCAGTAAGACTGGAAGAAAATGTCTTTGTTATGTTTTGCCCTCTGATAACAGCAATCCCTGTTCTGGGCAAAATCGGATCCTGAGAAACGTACTTGATTTGTGTCAGTTTGTTAACAGCAATTTGATCTTGTTGACACAGAGGCAGTTTTTGTCAGCTTCCTGCTGGTAATCATGGTTTTGATAAGCAGAGAGCAGAGTTCTGCTCTCCATGTCTTTCATGAGGTACGTAACATTGTGCCTCCTGCAAACGTGTTTCCTCACAAAGCCTTGCTCATACATCCTGTCTGGCTTTGTAGCAGCTGTGTTGGCCCCATGTATGCCACTAAACAAGAACCAGACTTGAGTGTCCCACATTTCATCAGACTCCGAGCTATTTAGTTTCTGTTTCTTAAACTTCTTGCTGTTCCAGTCTGTGTTTGAAAAATTAAGTATCCCTTGAGTCAGAAATAATTTTACCCTAGCCTAGAACTTGCTGCTTTCTGGGGAAGAAGATGCCAGATTTCAAGTGCTTTTCAAAACAGTAAATAAAAGTACCAAGAGAAGGGCATGAAAAAGACCTCTGTAAATTAGGTATTTAGGACTCTCATTTCTAATATGAAAGATTGAAAATAGCCAGAGAAACAAAGAATGTGAATGTGCAAAGCAAATATTCATACTCTTGGTTTGTGGCATCCCACAAAAACTCAACAAAATGTATTTCTTTATGGCTGGAGTGGAGAAGTTAATTCACTGGAAGTACACACTGTAACTTATCCAGTAGTAAAATGTAATGTCTGCCCATGCCCTGAAGTTCCAAATGAGTACCTCACTATGCCTTCTTTCACTAATACATACACAAACTGTCCTGGCTTACATGCCATGAGAAACTGAAGGGTAAGGGTTTATTGCAGTGTGGTACGAGTCTTTTAAATCTTAGTAGTCTTGATGGCGTGAGAAAATTGTTTTGCTGCTGACTGTCCTCCAAAATCTGTAGTGGAGTGATGGGTCACAGAATGTTAACCATCTAAATGATAGGCATAGGGAACCAGCCAGGCTTCTCCTCTTTTCAGTAGGGAGAAAGAAGCATCTCAAGAGGACATTTACCTAACCCTAAACTAGCTGTGTGTTGCAGCTGGGATGATACACCATATGGAGTGCTCAGATCTTTTCATTGCTTATTGGGAGGACCTAAATGACCAAGTTCTGGTGGTTAAGATGAAACAAAATCTGTTCCACCTCCTTTTCTCCAGCTTGTCCTGTGAAAGGGTGACTCCCTGCCAATGTACCATTGTTTGGATCTTGCAGAATTTAAACATTCATTTGATTGTTCTCCCTTTGTTGTAATAAATTTTGGAATCTTCTGAATATTTTTAAATGTTCAGAATTGTCACCTGTGAAATTATACCTTACTGTGAAGTGATGCAATACTGTGGAATATACCTTTAAAAAGGTGATTTCAGTTGAGAATGATGTGATAAATCGCTGTCATATTAAAACATTGTGAAAGATACCTTTCTTCACTATCAAATAAAATGCTTCAGAAATGCTTCCTACTCAGCTTGCTTTTTCAACTTGCAGGTTATCATTATTTAATATTCAGAGATATATTATTTAGAAGATCTTTAAAAATACCAATTATCTTTAATAATACAGTTGTGAATATTTTTCTCATGTTGCATCCAGGAAAGGCAAGCTGTTGAAAGAACAATTAAGAAAGTTTATAGACCTCAGCAGAATAATGCCAACTCCCTTGTAGTCAGTGACAGGACTCCTCTTTCATTCATTGGGGTCAAGATTTTGGCCAAGATTTTTTGGGTTCATATTCTTCTCATGATGTTGTTTTGTCTTGAAGTTCTATATGTAGGATCTTTCTATCCTCAGTAGGACCGGATGTATTCTGTCTTTTTTCTGGCTCATGTGATTATCCTGTTGGTTTCTGTATCTGGCTTGAGTAATACGCAGTAAATAGGTTGAGAATGACCAAGCACTGGCACAGTTTATTTGGAGGGGTTGTGAAATTTCCATCCTTGGAGATACTCAGAAGTCATCTGGCCGTGGCCCTGGGCAGCCTGCTTTAGATGGCCTTGCTTAAGCACACGGATGGTACAAGGTGACCTTTAGAGCTACTTTCCAACATCGATCCTTCTGTGATTCTGTGAAATGCAGCATTTGCACTGACTTTCAAAATATTGCAGGAACAGTAAAAGAAAATTTCTGTACCCTCAGTACACAATAGGTGAACTATATAGAACAGTAGAATTAATTTAAATTAAAATAATAACTTTTTTTGGAAGAGAAAAGTTACATAAGATTAGTTGTGAGGAAGTTCCTGTTACATGGCCTGATATAGAATAGAACAAATCCATAAGTGTTAATGCAAATTGTGACCTTAATGAATTATTTCCAGGTGTTCATAGTTATTAATGTCTTCTCTGTCAATACTAAGAAATAAAGCCACTTTTCTCTCAATTTGCAGGGCAAAAACTGAAACAGAGTTGCAGGTTCTTAAATAAATCATTTAACTAGGTCTGAATTTGACTGAGGTCTGAATTAGAATCCAATCAACTTTTTTTTTTTTTCTTTTACTAAGAAGCAATTTTTGTTTCTGTTTCTTTCTTTAGCCAGTAATGTTGAAGTGCTCATGTCTGGAGATGTTCGCTGCTACAATGTTATAGTGGAAATGATGAAAAGGTTCCCCAGCAGTGAAACAGTTCAGGAAGTGAGTTGCTGTTTGTTGCACAAGCTTACTTTAGGTAAGTTCACAAAGTTGTTTATAGTCAGCTTATTCTGACTGTGTAAGAGTTGGGAGTTTAATGGCAGCATTACAGGCAACAAGGCTACTAATACTGCAGTTAATCCTCAGGGTGGTGTATAGATCCATGTCTCTAATGATATAAACATCCTGAGGTAACGCTGGCCACAGTCAATATGCTATCCTTTTGTGTTAAACATTAGTAACAGTCAGAAACTGCCGTAAACAACTCAAGCTGGGGGGAAGTAAAGAGAGAAAAAAAGGAGGAAAATATAAGAATGAGAAATCTGGATTTCTGGATTTCTTTTTTTTGTAGTGGAAATGCTGAATGTGTGGGAAACAACTGATGCTACAGAATTACCTGGAAAGTGTTCTTTTTTGGAAGAATTCAAAAGTGTATTTTTTCTGCTTGCAATGTATTTATCTTCAGAGACCTGTGCTGCATTCCTGGCAGTGATGGTGCCTGTCTTGGGGCCCCCTGTGCTGCAGCAGTGAAAGAACCACTGGGTCCTAGACTTGCCTTAAGTACTTTGGTTGTCTGGGCTTACATGTCACATCAAGAGAAATGTTGCCAGTGGCAAAACATTGTGCCTCTTAGCAACTCTGTGCTCTCACTTGTGAATACAATAAAATGATCTTAGCAGTTGCCAAGAACCATGTAATAGGAAGCTCAAACGGGAATATGTTTCCCCCGCTGCTGCATGCAAAACCACTGTGAGCAGCTGCCTGAGCAGCCCTCACTCCGTGGCTGGTTCTTCATCAAGAACTCGGCCAAGGTCTTTCTCGTGAGTTAGACTTCCCAGTTCTTGCAGGTGGTGGCCTGAAGCTACTGCAGATGCTGGTGCCAACGCATGACTCCCCTTAATTGTCAGTTCCATCCTTTCACCATCTATTTCTGCTTTTTTGTGCAGATATTGTAGAAAGTACAGATCAGACTTGAGTGCAACCCAGAGCAACTTCCAGTTCCTCTTCAGAAAGCGAAATACAATTTTCAAGGAAATGAATGCAGTGGCCACTGAAGTGGTATTTTCAGGGTTTTTTTGGCAAGAGGTGACGCTGCCCTTGACTGGTTTCCTATGCAAGGCTAACTGAAGATAGGCAGCGAAACCAAGCAATTGAGGGGACTCAGCAACTTGGTTGACATGCCTTGGTCTGGCCCTGTTTTCAACCTGTTTTCAATCACACATTTGTCATGTGTTTTTGCTGACCAACAAGTGAGAGTGGCAGAAAAGCAGCCACAAGATCCATTTCTTCTTTTGGTGTAACAGATGCCCCTTATCTTAATAAAGAACAACTTTAGAAGACTTATGGAAGAGGTGTCCACAGCATCACACAGTTAGGGAAACAGGTATGAAATTGCTAGATGTTCCTGGAAATAGTCTGGAAGATTTACATCTAGCCAGTGTGGCTCCCCACATTTTTCTGGTGGACAGTGTCTTCCCTAAATCCTTGTTAACTGGCAGTGAAATGGTATGGTCAGCATCTACTGGCTTCCAAAATCACCATCACACGTTTTTGCTGAGCTGGTAATGACTATCCTAGATTTGACTCTCTTTGGAATTTTAACTGCCTGATACCTGTTTGGCCAGCCACAAGTCCAACAGAATTACTCATCAATTAGCCTAAGATTATTACATTTTTTAGGTAAGTAATGCATTTACACAAACATACCACTTCCATTAAAATACAGTAGGAAACAGCAATGCTGATGTAACATGACCACACTACTGATCTTTCACATTGCTGATGTGATTCTCATTTTTCTGATGAAGATTTAAAGAAAACTGAATATCAAAATAGAAACTATAGCTATCAAATTATATTTAAGTGAATATTGCTCTGGTTTTTTTATGCATGAAACATGTTCTTAAACAAATGTGGAAATTATTTTAATTTACTTGCTTTTTCGAGAGTTCTTTATATTCAGCCTATAACAAAATACTGTACAACGTATAATAATAGTTATGCTTTAAATATATTTATCATCAAAAGGTAATGCTTTCTGCTGTTTCAGAATGTATGTATTTATAGTGCTGACCTTGATCTATTTAATGAGGAGGGCAAAAACAGAGAGTAAACCAGGGTTAAATGACTTGCTTCACAGGATAAATCAAATCATTGTAAGAATTCGAGACCAGGACTGCATTTCCTTCCTGGCAGGAAGTCTGCAAGTGATACACTAACTGTATTTTTCTTATTTTGATGACAATGTGTACTTCGTTTTGCATTAAACCTACATCTTGTGTTTAAAAAAAATAGAAGCAAAACCCCCAAAAAGAACCCAGATCCCAACTGGTTTTTTTTCCTTGATCTCTTCTTTCCACAAATAAAATGCTGTGTTGAGCCCAGTAATAAGAAACACATTTGCTACAAAGTTTGTGCATTGTGTGTCAAAAAATTTATGTTAAATGCATGTAAAGCTATAGAAATGTGTTTATATCAATTTAATATCTCATGTGTTTTCAGGAAATTTTTTCAACATCCTAGTGTTACATAAGGTTCCAGAGGTCATTGTGAAGGCTGTTGCAGCATATCCTGAAAATGCAAAGTTACAAGCTGCAGCTCTCAGTTGTTTAGCTCTTCTAAGTGAGTAAATCTCTCATGTAAATTTTTTCATTCTGATAATTTCCTGTAATAATTTCAAACTCCATTTCTATTTCCTACCTGCTTACAGTTTGTTGTTTTGCTGTGAGAAGGCTGTGTTCCTGTCATATGCCCAACATCTTCACAGTGTTCAGATCTGAACAAAACAAACTGTTTATTCCTAAGCAAATATTGGATAATCCCTAGTTAACATAAAATCTCTAGTGGTAGTAACACTAATTTGATGCTGTGTTTGCCAGGTATGATAGTACTCGTATTGTGGCTGTTGATAGCAACACAAAATCAGTGCTTGTGCTTGAGTTCTGAAATCAATTAAAAGATTTAAACTTTTCCTTGAGTACAATTCAGGTATTATTTTGCAACAGAGGTTAGTTAGCAGAAAAAAGCTAAGAATCTGATCCTCTTTGACTAATTGTCCCATACAGAAGTCAGTAGAAATGCTGTTTAAGAGTCCCCAAAATAGCAAAGATTAGAAATCAGTATACACTCCATTATGCCTCAGATATTATGGTCAGTGTTGGCATCCTTTTTTCCCCTTAAGTGCTGAGAAAATCACAGGTATGAAATGATTTATTTTAAATTCTCTTGCATTTTCTGGGACGAGATATTTCCCTCTTAGCAACTGCAATTTGCATTTTTTTTTAGTGGCATTGCTTCAGAGTGTTGATTGCTCTGTAATAAGTGGTTACATGCAAATGATTCACAGTTATATTCTATGTTTGTGGTATTCTGTATGTAAATACAGTGGGAAAAAAGTACATGCAGGTCTTTTCAGCCAAAGCCTTGACTGATCTGTAACTATGTAACTCATTTACTACACTAGTGTGAAGTTTTTTACTCCCTTTGTAACCTTAAAGACATTTTTCAAATCTGTCATAGAGCTTATGTCAAAAGACTTTTCCCTTCCCAGAAAGGGCTTATCTTCTCACTGATTTTTGCACTGTGGCAGCATGAGCACTTCCATGACTACAGGAAGGTTAAGACATAAGTGTTTTGTTTTCACAGAAAGGTTTTATTGTAAATATTTTATATTTCAAGCTGAAACAATATTCTTAAACCGGGACTTGGAGGAAAGAAAAGAAGAGGAGGAGGAAGAAAAATTATGCTGGTTGGAAGCATGTTACAGAGCATTAGAACTGCACCGAAAAAATACAGATGTGCTGGTGAGAATTTCTGGATGGTGGGAGTGTGGGAAGACTACATTATATATTGAATAAAATGCTTAGCAACATCCTTTTCTTGCGTATATCGTCAGGCAAAAAAAGCTTTAAGGACTGGATTAGGTTTAGAATAAATCTTACCTTTCTTGCCTTTCTTATTTTAAGAGGTTTCAGTTACTCCTTTGGATCAAATATTGGTAGTTAAGATGAGTCTTGTTACCTGAAACGTTGGCCATGCAAAGATTGTTGTTTACATGCCCCCTGTGTGTCCAGCAGCGACACACAGGCCCATCAACAGAAGAATTACTCTTGGCCTAAAATAGGTATCAAAATGCAAATCAAATAATGAGAATGTGGCACATGTTTGTAGCTCAGGCCTATTCCAGCTGTATACATTTTGTTCTATTTCTTCATAAAGCACCTGGTACCTCTGTTGTGGACTGAAAAGCAGTTAAACTATTTAAGTTTTTTCATATGTTTTAATCTTCTAAAGGTATATTTTCTTAATATTTTCGTCTCTGTTTATATTTAGGAAGCTGCGTGCTGGGCTTTGAAAAATCTGTTTCTGTATCAACGTAACCTTCATGAGAAGATTGGAGATGGAGACAATCAGTCAGTGTTATCTTGAACTGGATTTTTGGAAATTAAAAAAATGGGTGCCTATTGTTAGACAATTTGGGGTTTCATGTTTTGTTTATTTTTAGTTTTGTTTCCTGTTTTCTAATACATCATTAAATGCATGACACAAAGTTTCTTCAAAAGTGTGCTAACCTTGATTCAGGCAAAACTGATGGTGTTTTAGTAAAGGGTCAGAACACAGTCTATTAGAACTAATTTTTACAGTTTACAAGGAATTTTTTCTTCAGTTGCAACAAAGATAAAGAATGTAAGAACTAGGAAGGTAGACAAGATTAAGATATCTAGCATGTAAAGAGTATGGGAAAGCAGTGCTCATTTCCACAAATCATTGGATTTGTGGAATCATTCATGGAAGAGTATTGAAGAGGGGATGCTGCCTCATCAAGGAGAATCTAGGCATGGATAAGACAGATTTCCATTTTACTTAAACTGTTTCTCAGAGTTGCTTAAAATTTTAGTCATACAATTTTTAGTAAGCCTATTTGTACCCCTTTCTGGGCCTCAAGTCCCTTGGAAAGCATGGCTCCAAGTGAATTCAGTGAGGTTCAGACTAGACAAAGTTGCGTAGGTTACAAAGGGCTTTCTGGCAACTGTTGCTCTGGTAACATGTTAGAAGCCAAGAACAATCATCTGAAAATTTCATTCTGTTGCATAATGCCTTTTTAGGAAACTGCAGTTTTGAAGTAACTTCTGTGATACAGTCAATGTGCAGTGATTTGTTTCTCTCTGAAAGGTTCCCAGTAGACAGAGCAGTGATGCTCTCCATGCTGATGCACTCCTCTTCAAAAGAAGTGTTTCAGGCAGCTGCTAGTACCTTGGCAATTTTGTCACAACAGAATGGTAAGGGACTTTAATTATCTTTATTTTCTAATTCAGCAGAAAGTTATTGCTTTTATATTAAAGAGATTTAGTTTGCCGTTGAATGAATACAATATTCCTTGTGATTAGAATATTATGCTGTTGTGTTCAGTAGGAAGTTTGTTCCTTGCTTTGAAAAAGCTGTTCTTGACTAGTATCAAAAAGTATGTGGAAGTAAAGAGTTCTCTGCCAGGTCATGTGTTGCAATTCCTACTTTTTGGAGCAGGAGACATGAAAAGAGTGTGTTCTCTCTGTATGCTTGTTTAAATATTTGTCATGTTTGAGTTTCGTCAAGAGCAGCATTTGTTGAAAATCACATGAATAAGGAATACAACCCAATAAATACCATCTTCTTGCCTATCATGGGAGATTTGAGCAGCCCTGTGGACTTCAGTGAATCAAATTGTGCAGAAAGTTAACCATTTGCATGACAGTTTTCAAGATTGCTTTAGTCCTGATTGTGTCCCTAACGTGGTTTCCTAACTTTTTTCGATTTGCAGACCCCCTCAAAATTTTTCAGTGGAGATGTGGACCCCTGGGTAGAGTATTTAAGCCTACTGACAGTTGGCCTGCTTTTATTAGATACCTTTCCCAGAATCCTTTGAAATGGTTATGGACCTCAAGTGGTTTGCAGACTGCACATTGAAAACCACTGACTAGATAGGAAGAAAAAGCCTAGCAGTTAATTACCATTCTCTAGGTGAGAAAGCACTGTTCTATCACTAGTTACTGAGCCATCCAAGTACATAAAACCTAACACTTAAAAGGTTTTATAGTTATTTATGAGATCAATATCTATCTCTGTTGAGAACTAGATCTCATAAATGTATGCATACTGTTATCATATACCAGGTACTTTCATAACATGTTACTGACAAGTGGACCTCTGATTCCTTTTGGAAATCTAAAGCAAGTTTTTCTTTTGTCTTTTTGTTATTATTCCTTTTTTCCCCCTAAATGAATGTGCTTACAGCAGAAATGATAGAAAGAAGTTTAGTAAAACCCTCTGGCACAATGCAGTGTTGCTTGAACTAACCATTTGAAATGGACGTACTGGACTGGGAATAACAAGATTTGGTGGTAGTTACTGTGATAATGAAGAATGGTGTTGCAGTGTTCTGATTTATATTGGTTAGCTACAACATGTGCTTGGATATTTGAATTTTAAAAAATGAATTAACAAAGCCAATAGTATGAAATAATTTCATTTTTGAAGCTTTATTGTGGAAGCTTGAAGGTTTTTTCAAAGTTTTAAATTATAGCTTTCCTACATGATCACAGAGTGCAATTACAAGGAAAAAGTATAAGAATAAACATTTTTGAAAATAAAAGTAGTCATACATATTCTCCTTCCAGTATGCTAACTTAATGTAAGTAAAAACAGTAGATGTATAGAAACTGATTAGACAACTGGGAATTAGACAATCTGTTTAATTGAGGTGTGGAAACAGAATTCAGCTTCAGCTCAAATTATTTCCCATTCTAATTTACATTATAATGTATAGTGTGTGTGTTTGGTGAGGGGAAACATTGAAAAAAATTAGGAAAAAAAAGCAGTTGAGTTGGTTTTGAGAACTATACATAAAGAAAGATTTACTTATAGGATGTTTGCTATTTTCTGTTGTAGTCAATATTAGGAAGACACTTTTGGCAAAAGGCATACATATGAATGTTTTGGATATAATGAGGAAACATCCCGATTCTCCTGAAGTGGTTGAAAGTGCCTGCAGGATTCTAAATCATGTTTTTGAAGAAAGGTAATGTAGTTAGAAACGTGTGTCCAGTCCCAAAGTGAAGGTTTGTGAGATTCAGTGCTTTTGCAATTGCATGTAAATTATTGACTGTTTCACTGATACTAACATGACCACAAGATGACAGCCCTATTTAAGACAAGGAATTTTGCAAACCCTGTAGTCCAATGTCCCGGTGGATGTGTGTAGGGAGAGGCACATTCTTCTCTTTGTGGCTCTTGAGCAGTGAGATTTGAGCAGACTATCCCTGGGTGGTCTCCCCTCCTGTTAGCCACACTGAATTCCACTGAGAGCTAAGAAGTTTCCCACAATATCAACTTAATAACATTGTGTTAATATTATTCTCGTGTTGGCTAGGATGGAATTATTTACTTGGATTGAATTAATGGAATGGCATGAAAATAATTTGCTATGATGAACAAAAATACCATAGTTTAATTTCTATTTCGTAGCTCAAATTGCATTTACAGTCTTCTAAAGAGTTATCAGACAGCATTAATTGAGGAAGCCAATACATGTACAATTTAGAAATGCATTCTTTTTATTCATTTAATAAACAATATTTTCAGTTTTCCTCATCTGGATATAATGACAGTCGCAGTATCAGAAGTTGTAAAAGCCATGAGGAAACATGAAAAATCACTCTCTGTACAACTGGAAGCACTTCGAGTCCTTTTACACTTTATGATGCCTGGTAAGTCATCCAAAGTCATCCACTAAATCAGAGAATAGAATCAGCTGGTTTTTAGTCTTTCTTATCTAATGGGACTGCCTTTAGTGGGACTTCAAAAAATTATTGCAGTTCTGTACATAGCAGAGAACAGCTTTAAATCTTTAGGACCATATAAGATGGAGGCCAATTTTTGAGGTATTGAAGGTAACAGATCAAAATTATCACTGCTGATTTCCTCTTGATTTAAAGATATAAAATATACTATTATATACTATTTTCTACCAAAACCGAGAAACCAAACTGACAAGCTTAGAAATTTCTTTCCAAAAAAACCTCTTTAATGGCAATCCACAGGGGAGAAAAAGTGTTGTTTAGTAGAATATGGGTATAGTTTTAACCCTTTTTATCAGTGTACTCCTGATATTAAGCATGAGAGTACAGACATGGGTACTGATTTTTTTTCAGAACACCTTTTTGCAAGTATCACTCTGCAGTTTTAGCTGAACTTACAAAACCAGTAACTCTGAAAATAGTAACATGGCTAATATGCAGACTGATTACAGGTTTTCCATTTCCTTCTATTATTGTGTTATAATCCTAATACTTTCCCTTTTTTTGTCAATGAATAGCAGGATTAAGACTTGATATATGTATTCTAACATGTAGGCAGGGTGATTTGTTTTCCCAGTATCCTGAAAGTGGGGCCCTTCGAAAGGTAATCAAACACAGAGAGACCCAACTGAATGTTGGAACTTACAGGTTAATTAGGGGGAAAAAAGTAATTCATAGGAAAAATAGCAATCAGAACAAATATGAATGCTGAAGTGACTTTTAAAGGATTTCTGGGTACTTACTTTAGTGTCACTTGAGTGCAAGTGCCAAAAGCTACAACAAAGGTAAATCTGAAAGACCTTTCTCTGTTCTTTTATATGTGGTCACATTCCACTTAATGTCATCTGTGTGTAAAATTTGTCCTATGATCCTGCCAAGTGAGCAAGGACAAAGAGTTCATAGCTTCTTTGTAGTATCTCCTTTCAGAAGAAGAGGCATTCTGAAGTAGGTATCGGGAACACCAAGAAACTCCATAGCTCAAAAAAGTACTTTATTGCAAAGTACCTTAGGCCAAATTCTTTGGCATGATTTTGTGTTTTTATAGTAAGCAGTAAGCAAACATGTGATGAAATCATCCCTTCAAACTCAATATACTCACATTGCAGTGGAAATCTGGAGGGACTCCAGTCTCTAATACAGTGTTCTGAAAATGTCATAAGATCTGAAATACGCCCTCTGAGTCACCTCTGTGTTCAACTTGACTGTTAGGTTGTTATATGGAGTTAATACTGGGAAGAATATGAAATCTGCCGTTCTGAGGAAGGCTGTTTTCTCTTGTTGCAGATACAAAGCATGAACACCAGAACGGTTCTTCCAAAGATGTGGGAGATGCTGCCTTTGCACTTACAGTGAAAGTCATTAAAAGCCAGTGTCTCTTGGAGGGAACTCACTCGTTGGTGCTTAATGCTTTGAACAGGGTATAGTTAAAGCTTTAATCTAATGGATATTGTCATTATTTTACACTTCCAATGGTGAAGAATTTATAAGTTTTAGTTCTGCATTGATTTCCCTATTGATTTGATAAAATTGTTAACTCCTGAGTTTTATTGATCTTTCGGGGTTTCTTCTTATTTTCTTTCCTGGAGTGTATTAGATGATCCTTTCTACAGTAACTCTAAAGGATATTTATAAAAACAAAGTTCATTTTTTTAAAACATACGGTTTATTTGTGATTTATTTTTTTTTAAAGGGACTAGTATATACATGAAAAGTGTCCTCATGCCTATGTCTCAGCTACACATAGAACTGAGTGGACAACTCAGTTGTCTCCATTCCTTTCATTGGTCAATTCTGTAAATTTTTCCAGCCACTAGAAAACAGAATCAAGGGGAAGGTGAAAAATGAAAGGCTGAAGCAGACTTGGTCTATAAAAAGGAAACACTGGGCTCTTTGTATGGCAAATAAATCCTAGTGATTGGAAAGGTTTAACTTCATGGCCTTCAGAAGAATCCCATCTCTACAAGGTTTTCAAGTTTCACATAACTGCAATCAAAATATATTAATTCATAATTTTTTATAAGTCTCTAAAGAATTTTAAGGTTGCCAAACAGCTTTAGTCAAGGAAACTCTTACATTCATTACAGAAGTCAGAGTAAGTAACAGATCAGTGAAAGAGTTCTAGAGTGTCTAAAGGACATTTCTTGACCTGAAGATGTCAGATATAGGAATTAACAAGGGAGGTAAAATAATTTTTGCTTAGAGAAGGTATTACAGTGTTCAGTGCTTTGTGACCATCCTGATTGCATTTTTCAAACCAGCTGGTTTGTGTTTTGGGGTGCTACAATATCAACCAGAAGGGCTAGAAATTGACACATTTTAATGAAAAACTACAGACAGAATAAGAAGGAAGATGGGCATGACTCCACTGAAATAATTTTGCAGATTTGCAAGTCACAGTGACAGCTGTGACACTCTCAGATCTAGGCCTCATCTAGATTTCCTCCATCTAGAAGTGGGGGGAAATTGGGAAAAAATATCACAAATAACCTATTGAATTGCTATATAATAAATACTAAAAATCCTGATGAGGTGTGGTAATAGGTATGTTATTTCATATCTTTTTATTTTCATATTTTTTCAGTTGCCACCATGTTAATCACCTATGCTAGTTCTCAAAAAAAATAACCAAACCATATTTTTTGTCCTTTTTAACCACAAAGGAAGTACATTTTCTCCCTCTTCTTGTCCTAAAGAAATGGTGTGAACTTAGCAATGTTTGTACTGAAAATTTGAGGAAAAAAATCCCACTCTTGATGAGAAAACTAGCTAGGGAATATTTTCGAAATCAGAGGTGAAAATCTGTGGAAGTTATGAGCAGGCTGAAACTGATGGTTGGTAAGGAAATATTTTTGAAATTGTGATTATTGTTATTTACTGTCACATCAGATGTAATTTCGCATACATAAAAGCAACAATTGCTTGTTCTTACAGAACAGCTTTAAGAACAAGCAACTCTTCTTGTAAGCAGAATAAACTTCATCTGATTTTATATTCCTTTCTTCATTAGTTTATTGGAAATCCTAGCATTCAGAAGTGTGGATTAAAACTACTTGCTTCTGTAGCTGAGTGCACTGGGGCACTAGAAATCTTAATCCAGCAAGGAGCTACTGACACTGTGCTTCACACCCTACAGATGTATCCAGACGAACAAGGTAGGGAAGGTGTTTTGTCAGGAGAATGAGAATGACGTGGGAGGAGGGTCTGATTAACCTTAGCAGCTGTAACTGGTCTGTAGCTCTCTTTAGTGCTGGATGTGAAGTAGGTTGCATGGCAAGAAAAAGCTGCAGTGCTGCGTAGTCCTCAGGTTCACCCACCTTAACGTGCCTGGGCCTGTAATAGCTTGTGCCAATAACTTTGTGGAATGTTACTAAAAGACTACTTAAATCATGGGTTTATTCCACTTAGAATGGCTGAATTATCAATGTCTGAATAATATTTATTTCCCTTCTAGACATACAGTGTTTGGGTTTGAGTCTTCTACGCTCCTTGATTACCAGAAAGAGTTTGTGTATTGCAACTATGCATGTCCTGTCAGCAGTTCTGGTTTCTACTCTGCGACGATTTAAAGAAGTCACTGAAATCCAGATGCATGTATGTGCCATTTCTATGTGCAAAGATGAGAACAAAAGCCAAAACCTTAGAAAATTATTTTAATATAGTTATATTTTAAGTATAATTCCTTATTTTACTTCATTTCGATTGTATTGCAATTACTAGATTAGTGTTAACCTGTGTAATTAAACTGGTATGTTTGTTGTAGAGGTGGTTTTCTTAAAGACATATATTCAATCCAGAATATGTAAGCATAGGTTAAGTGTTTATCTAAAACTTCTGAGATCTGCAAAGTAGAACAAATTTCTCAGTCATGATCCATCATTCTGTCAGTGTATAACTATTTGATGAATTTTATCATTACATCATTATATTATTGATTGCCCTTCTTTGAGAAGTCATAGAAAATGAATTAGTTCCCAGCCTTGTCACCAGCAATAAACTTAGTGTAGAAATGGTGTATTGAGGAAAGGATATTACTGGAATACTGTGTCAGACTTTGGACACACATCTGTATATGGAAGGAGAGTTCTTAGTCTGTCTGCAAACAGACATTCAGTCCTCCTTGTGTGAGATTTCTGTTTCCTCTTCTTCAGAAATTTTCCCCGTTGGTTGCCAGTTTCATTTTTCTAGCAGAATGGAAATTACCTGTGAGATCAGCTTTCTGTGAGAGTTTCTGTACTTCAGTTTCAACTCAGTGTGAAAATAACAAAAGTTTTTGCCTCAACCCTTCCCTGTTTAGCTTAGCAACCAATGTAGAGAGAAAAAATGTGCTGAAATAAGGAAGTTACTTTAAGTGATTTAGTCTCAATTAGGTCTGGACAGAGTCCCTAATTTACCCAGTTCATCCTTTTAGGCAAACTTTATTTGCAGAACTGTGGGATAATTTTGTGTTTCTTCTTAGTTTTTAGATACACCTCTTAGATTTTTCATTTGGTCCATGTATTTTTTTCCAAATTCAGTGATTACTGAGCAACACACTGGAACAGAGATGTATCGTCATTCCATATCTTTAGAAGTAGATTGTTTCCTCTCTACATTTTCAGGAAATCACGAGTACATTTGTCACTGCCAGTGACAGATATTATGGCGCATATTTGGATTTTCAAAGTGTCAGTTAACTAGTATATGTTTAAGAGGGTCAGCTAAGCAAGCATGAAACTACAGTTATATAAACACAGAGACACCTGGTGTTTCTGCCTTCTCTCATGACCTCTGATTTGTGAATTATTGCATGTTTAAAAGCAAGATCAAAAAATTAAAGCACACATATCTTTTGGTTGAAATTTGATTTTGTTGCCTGACCTGTTTTAAAATGACACTTTTTAACACTCTACTTCCTTCAATCTTCTCATTGTGTTCTTAGGGATTTCATGCAATCTTGTCAATCCTTGGTTTGTCACCTTGTTTTGCAAAGCTGCTGATAAATGAATCCTTTGACACAGTCATTTTCTACCAGATGTCTATGTGTTTCACTGACCAGCGAGATCGACAGGTATCTTCTTTCTTTGACAGCTCCACAACTATAAAGTGTTGGTGTTTTTTTTGTCCTAACTTTTATTGTTTGTCTTCCCATTCAGTTTCAAAGCCTGTGTTGTAAATGTTTTGCTAAAATAGCTGAAAATGATGATTTAAAAAACATGATGCTGGAAAAAGCATGTATGGAGTGCAATAGTATTATGGCTGAATGTTTACTTCTACTGGGAGCTGATATTAATAAGAAGACAAAGACAAACTCTTTGATCTATCAGGTAATAGATGGAGATATATATATATAATTTTATTGCTTTAAAATTTGTGCAATTTTGGCTTCTTTTCTGTTTTCCTTGATTTGGCAGAACACAGTAGCAATGTAACTGTGACCCAAGTGGTGTTAACTGTTGTTACTGACAGTGACTGCAGGCTCAGTCTGATGTTCCCTGAAACACCCTTCCCTTTATTGAAGCTCCCAGGGCACTGTCACATAGAATGAGCCCCCACTGTCAGTTCGGTTCTACTGCAAGTTCACTTTAAAGTCTGTGCTCTCTGATGTTTACCCTGCTCTTGTGCAAACCTGGCTTCCATCAGGTACTGACTTAGCCTTAGCTGTGGAGCACTTCTGAAGAAGAAGACTTAAGCTCAAGTTTTGCAAGTTACCAGTCGGTTTTTGAACTACTCAGGTGTAGAACGTATCAAGACATTAAAGCCCAGGTGGGGAGCTGGTATTCCAGTCTGAGCTGTTGTTTAAATGCCTCACACATTTTTTTTTTTTAATTGCTTTTCTCCTAGGTTTGTGACAAAGGTAATAATCCTAAATTGGTGGAATTGCTATTAGCCAATGGTGCTCGAGAGCAAGATATTCGGAGTGCTTTAACCATCAGTATAAAGAGAGGAGATAGCCAAATCATCAGTTTGCTCTTAAAGAAGCTTAGCCTTGATGTCACCAACAGCAGTATATGTCTTGGAGGATTTGGTATTGGGAGATTAGAACCTTCCTGGCTCATTCCTTTGTTCCCAGATAAACTTACTCCAATAAAAAAACAAAGTGAGTATATATAGAGATGGTTACATCTCTTGATGATACTATGAAGGTGTTTTAGATCAAGACTTTCAGTTCAGGCTGTCATAGCATTCAGCTTGTTATAGAAAGTCTGGCAAAACTCGAAAACAAATCAAGTTATTTCAGTTATTTTTTAAAGCTATTTGAATTTCTTGGAGAGTATTCTATGGTTTCCATTTCTTATACATATAGATGCCGGTTCTGCACTGGCAAGAATGGTGCTTAAATTCCAGATGAAGAATATTTCAGAGGATAGATCAAGAGCGTCCTCTGATCCAACCTTCTCTGAAGATGGAGTGGATAAAAACTATGACTGGAATTTCATACCCGACCCATTAGTGGACAGTATTTTTCCTTTGAGTGATGATATTGATAGTGAAGGTAATTGTGTTTATTTTCTTTTTTCTTTTTGTAATCCCAGTCTAGTGTACCAGGGCAAGACTATAGCCATAAGTCAGTTGCTTATTTGTATTTGAGATGTAACACTTCCCATGAAGAAAAAAATTTTATGTAAAATTTCCTTTGTGGTAACACTGGAAAATAGTTTATGGTGAGTATGTGTTTTATCTACAAAATTAGGACCTTAAAGAATTTTATTATCCATTTAAAATTAGTTCTTTATGCATTTAGTTTTTTGTACAGAGAAAGTGTTGGATTCAAACAACCAAATTTAGATTTTGACTGTTTTGCTGTCTGTTTATGAGCTGCCTTTATAGCCTATAGCAAAAAGCAAGTGCTTCAAGAGCCTAATTCGTCT
>JAWWES010000041.1:13461022-13484151 GCA_035583135.1 Lophotriccus pileatus | reverse complement strand
TCTGAATGCTTACTATAACTTATAATGCTTACTGTAACTTATAACAAGGCAGCATTTCTGTCTGTAATATCAGCAACTTAATAATAAAAGTGGCCTTGATTTGCAACGTATCTTTTTTTGTTCAAATGTCACTCTTGTTTTAAAACAGTTGGCTACTTAAAATCATCACAGATGAAGAATTTGAATTTTGGAATCAGAGAATCCTAATGAAGTTTTTTGTTCTGTTTTATTCTTTACTTTATATCATTCAGTACTACTTTTCATTTCTGTAGGTCTTTTTGTTGTCCCACATGGAACAGTTACGATCATAAAAAAATACAGTCATTGCTAACAGAAGTGATTTTAGGAGTTTTAAAAGTAGCTTTGAGAAGAGAGACACCAAATATGTCCAGATAATCCTAAATCACCAAATCTAGAGTTGTATTTGATGTTTCATTCTCAACAAATGTGGGAGTGAAAATTCATCTGTTAAAATACAAACTTCTTCAATTTTAAAAAGCTATTTACACTGCAGTAGCAGAAAGATGTGCTATGAAACATGTATAGTAATCGCAACACGATGGAAGTTTTAAATCATAAAGCATCAGGGTAACAACCTGCAGGTCATATTTGAAACATGTCAGGTTATTCTGGCTCATGTGCTCTAAAAAACGTTGACAACATTCTTGGCCTGTTGCACACACAATTCACCAGTGAGATCCTACCAGTATTGATGCTTTTGAAATGTATCTCTCCTTTGTATGTCAGCACCTATATTACAGTTGAATTCTGAGCCTCATTTTTAAACACCTTTTTTGTACTTATTTCTTCTCCTGTGTTATTGTTTTGTTCTAGGAAGTGAAGGTTCACTTTTTACAAAAAAGAAGTCCAATTCCATTGCAGTTGCTGATGTATATTGTAGGGAAATGGCATGTCAAAGGGGTTCTCCTACTTTACCCCGACATTCCTATTCTGTGGTAAGTTAGATCCTTGTTCATTCCAGGCTTTTAAGTCCATCTGCATTGCCTACTGCAAAACTGTTAATAGTCACGTGTCATGTAACCATATGGGCTTTTGTCTCACTGTTGCCATTCAGTATTTCCTTCATTGCAGTGCACTGTACGGATGAGAGTTTATGTCAGCAAAAATTTATGGTCACCTAAAAGTAAATTGTTCACATTTCCAGTTCTGGTTTTCAAACAGAAATACAGGAACCTATTCACAAAGACTTAATACCCCTTAATGAAGCTGATCTTCAGCTGTAATCAATGGAAACTGTTCCATAAGACATGAGGACAAATCAGTGAAATAAAAGTCGTGTTCATTTGAAAAGAGCTTGTCTTTTTCCATTGACTTTTAAGGGGAAACTAAAGAGATTGGCTTCCCTAGAGAAGGTTATGTTTTGTAATATCCTGCTCCATCCTGTCACCCCACCCTAGTGAAAGTCATGTTAGGTCGTCAAAAAATGCACTTCTTCCATTGCACTTTAAATCTTCCATTCTTCCATATTGCATGGATCAGTAACTTTTATAAAGATGCAATCCATGGTTATTTTGAGTTGAAATGTACAGTTTGTTTGTGTTCTCCCTATAAGTTTCGATAAAAAGAAACCACAATAAAAAGAGATTAGTGAATTTGGATAATTTCAGATATCTGCATATGTTTGTAACTGTTTTTTCCCTTTGGGATTTTGCAGGGACCTGGCTCAGATTATGAACCATTTATGAAACAAAGAAGAAAATTCTTGCTTTCAGATGAATCCCTCAGTAAGTAAACTGTGCAATTTAACATATATAATGGATTTTTCATCCTTAATGCTTTCACAAACATAGTGTGTAGATTTTAGTCAGATTATATATTTGTTTACAAGTAAGATGATACATTTTGGAAATGCTACAGTGGAATATAAATAATGAATTTTTTTTCCCCTGGGCTTCGCAAATAATTTCTGTAGAATTAAACAGGCAATGAAATTTCATAAGTGCTCTTATTAGCTTTCAAAAGCTCCTTCTGTTGTGCAGTGCATAAGCATCCATCTTTCCCCTACTGTCTTATAAATTTTTGTATCTTAACGCAAGTCTTCATGGATTTGGATCTTGAACAATATTGAAACGTTCACTATCTACTGCATCTTTAGATCCAAAGTTGGTTGATCTTAATTTTATTTAAGTGAAAAAGAAATCATGCTGGTTTTCATGTTTTTGTTTTAATAGAAGGCATCTCAAAATTTTCACCACATATAAGACCATCAGAGAGTCTTTCTTCATTGATCTCAGAGAAAGAATATATTAAATCACTAGATCTTTCATCAAATGAGCTGGAGAACATTGATGCCATCAGCCAGAATAGCTGCTTAATTAGTCATCTGGAACACCTTGAGAAACTGGAGCTCCACCAAAATGCTCTTACAAACATTCCAGAACAACTGTGTGAAGTAATTCTGCATAATTTTATGTAATACAAGTTGAAATTAGTTAAAATAAATTGTTTATATCTAATAATGTAATCCATAGGTATTGTAGTAATGTATCCATAGCAATATTACACAAGAATATGAGTGTATATTTTTGCATACTTCATACATTCACAGAATTTTCATTCAGTGGACTTATGTTAATTTAGAAATAAAAATATTTTCATAGAACTGTTTTAAGTCATTTACTGCAGAGAACTGCTTTAAAATGTGTTGTATTAAGTAGCATAATAATGAAAATGGAACTGAGAACTTCGGGCAATTAATATTTGTTAAATTTTAAGAAACTGAGCTAATTAATTTTAAGTAATGATTTATATTTTATATTTTAATAGAAATATTATAGGTTACATTGGTATGATAGCAATTTTCTGTTGTTTTTCCTAGTGAGATAAATATAAGTAGATTAATAAATGGCATAAAAATATAACTCAGTTATAAATGTATAAATTCATATTTTCTTTCAACTTTTTAAAAGCAAATTATCCTTTTCTTTCAGAACTTGAAATGCTTGACTTACTTGGATTTGCACAGTAACCGATTTACTTCTTTTCCAACTTATTTACTGAAAATGAATTGTATTGCAAATCTTGATATCTCTCGAAATGACATTGGACCTTCCTTTTCTTTGGATCCGTTCCTCAAATGTCCAACTCTAAAGCAACTTAATCTTTCATACAATCAGCTGGTATGCACTCCTGAATTTCTCACAAGTGTCGCTGAAAATCTGGAACAGCTGTTGCTAGAAGGGTGAGTAGCATTAGTAAATGGGCTGCAGCATAACAAACATAACAGGAAATAATATATTGGGCATCCAGAATGATGACCATTGTAGCATGGAAAGGATTATTTAGTCACCAGTGAAACACTGACATTGTCTTCCAAGTGTGTGAATTGCTACAATTTTCAGTGTTGTATTGCAGAGTACATGAGAATATCTTTGGACCTTGTTGGAATCTAATAGCATTGCCATTCCAGTTACATACTAAACATGTAATTCATGTAGTTCAGTATCTTTTTCTACTGCCATACTATTAATCCACAGGCCTGTCTGTGTGGTCTGACATATTCAGCTAGATTTTCTATATACACAATACAGTGTCCACTGGATTTCATATTCTGAAAAACTTTTTTTGGAAGTAATATTCATGGAATTTTAGGTATTGGTATGGAGACGTTTTAAATTACAGGAATATGAGAAAATATGTAGTTTTTTTGTTGAGCAGCACTTATTATCCTGTTTGTTAGTGAGTGAGATAATTCATACCTATATAGCATTCTTAAGAATGTAGTTGGTGATAGTTCTGTAAACTGCAGAGACTGTCTCATTCATTTCCTGCAGTTTATGCTAAATAAGATGGTGGACTTTATTAGTAATGCTACTCTTGCAAAACAGTGCTGTGTGGTTCTTTTATCTCTGTATTTTCAGGATCTTTGTCTCTTTCTGGTGTTCTTCTTCCCAGAACACATTGTTCATAACATTATATACTCATCCTGAATCGCATTCCCCACACATGGAACTCATTTTTTTAAACTTTTTTTAGGTTGATAGGAATTATGTGACTGTAATCCTGCAAACACATATCTTAAGTACACAGAACCCCTCATAAATGCAACAATCCACTTTGTGTGGGATTGAGCTCCAGTATGTAATCAGAAAATGACACCTTGCAATATATTCTGCCACTTGTTCTCCAAATTAATTTAACCCATCTTAATATCTGTCATGTTATTCCAGGTTACCACATGTGCCAGTGTTTTTGCTGACTGGTCAGTGTTTACATAGTTTAAGTCTTCTTTTTGTTTTGCCAGTGTAAGGATGACATTGTCAGATCAACATTTTATTTTCACATTTTACCTAATAGTTTCTAAATAAAACATGGATTATTGTCTTTCTTGTTATCATAGAAACAAAATTTCCTGCCTGTGTTCACCCATATGCTTGAAAGAATTGAAAATTTTAAACATTAGTAAAAACAACATTTCATCCCTTGCTGAGAATGTTTTCATGGGCTGTACAAAACTGGAGCAGTTCAACGCCAGGATGAATGCTCTTGGTAAGTATTGTGAAAATAGGATCCACCTTCTGGAAACTAAGTCACAGAATTCCTCAACCACAGCACTTGGACTCTTGGGACAACAGGAAAGAATACCACATATGCTTGTCCTTGTTTATACAGTTCCCTAAGCTTCAGCTTTTCATCACCGAAGGATAGAGTATGCATCCAGTCATTTGATGTGACTCAGCTAATACATCTTGGTTTTACATTTGTAGTGGATGCTGTAAAAGTGATTGAGTGTGATTGAGATTGTACATGCTGTTGAGGAAGGTTCAAGAGAGAGGAAATTGTTCAGATTTAGCTGTCAAATCTAGTATTAATACAAGTTTAATACTGTACTGAAATACGTAGAAACATCCTGGCTTGTACCAGAAAGAGTTCTGGGCCCCTCACTACAAGGAAGACATTGAGGTGCTGGAGTGAGTCCAGAGAAGGGCAGCGGAGATGGTGAAGGGTCTGGAGCACAAGTCTGATGAGGAGCAGTTGAGGCAGCTGGGGTTGTTTAGCCTGGAGAAAAAGAGGCTCAGGGGAGACCTTATCACTCTCTACAACTACCTGAAAAGAGGTTGTAGCCAGGTGGGGTGGGGGACAGTCACCTGTCCCAAGGAACAGGCAATAGGACAAGAGAAAATGGCCTCAATTTGTGCCATGGGAGGTTTAGATTGGATATTAAGGAAAATTTCTTCACTAAAAGGGTTGTCAAGCCCTGGAACCGGCTGCCCAGGGGAGGGGCAGAGTCACCATCCCTGAAGGTGTTTAAAAGACATGTAGATGTGAACCTTAGGGCCATGGTTTAGTGGTGGACTTGGCAGGGCCGGGCTAATGATTGGACTCAGTCATCTTAGCAGTCTTTTCCAACCTAAACAATTCTATGATTCTAAGTATTTACCACACTATATCCAGCATTATATTCAGAGTAAGACAGAATGTTTGGTTCAGTTGCCTGAACGCAGGTGTCATTTGAGAAGCCCTGAAGTATCCCACTTGGCTTGCAGCTTCTGGTCCAGAAAAAGCAGGTCATCCATAGCTACTGTGTTTTATCTTTAAGCTTTGTGCAGACAGCTCAGGCACCACTAGGCAGATCCACTTCAACAGAACCCAGTTTTAAGGAACTGAATTAACTGAACTCTACCATCTAGAGTGTGTGTCAGTAACTTAGCTTATTTTATGCAAAGGTGTCAAATCAATTTATCTGTGGAAATTACAAATTGCAAAAATTAGATTTTTAATTATACTGTGGGAGTTCGTATGTTGCTGTCATACTTTATTATTCTGTCTTCAAGGCATAAAATCTTCCATTCTGAAATTGTTTTCACATTATTTCTGAAGGTAACTCTTTTACTTCATTAAACACAGCTGAACCATTACACTCATTTTTATATGAATAAGACCCAACACATCCTGTGTTCCACATGGGAGTCTTATGCATACTGTCAATACAGTGAAATGTAAGATTTTTTCAGTGTTTAATGCCACTATGAGATGAAGGATAATAATATGTAATGTGTTAAAGCAAATATATTACTTAATTTGGGGAATTTAGTTTTAAATAGGCTTTAAAAGAAGATCTGAATTCTGCCTTTGGTAGATGGTATAAAGACCTGTGTATGAAAATGATAGACTGACCTTTTAGTCTGTCTTTGATTCTGGAAAATTCCAGTCTTAATGAGATTAACATCTTTTTCTGCTCTAGAAAGAATACCTGACTTGTCATCCAGCATAACAAGTTTAAAATTGTCCCAAAATTGTTTTGTTAATGTTCCAGAAGCAATTCTTCTTCTACCACAGTAAGTTATTATTTTATTTATTGAAGTTAACGTCAAATTCTTGATGAAGAAAGTCTGATGGCAAGACCTTTGTTAAGCAGAAAATGCTGCATGCACTACTGATTCTCAGGAAATCCTTTCTAACAGGTTAAATCCAGAACTTAGTAGCTTTTAACTGAAGACAAATTAGTCACATTTTCTTCATTATTTTGAGAAATTGTGTTCCTCAGATTCAAATCACTGTTGTTGAAAATATATTGCTTGACAGTTGAAGCTGACAGTTCTTGCTGAGAAGACCAGAATTAGTTTAATATTTTCTTGTAACCAACAATAAAAAGATATTGGCAATTTTTCCTTTTTTAGTTCTGCAGACTTTTGCACAAGGCTACTGAGATTGGTTTTTTCACTTCCCAAATGACACAAGATATTTATTCTCAAAGAGTAACACTTCCTCTAAAGGGAATTGTGATAAAGATGCATGTGACATTTATTTTGCTATACCTTCAAAGCGTTACTCATGTGAAAATTGGACTTCTGCTTTTTTTATAGAAGTTGACGACCTTAACAGATCACTAGAATCAGATTGTGGAAAGAGTGCTTGGAAGGGCTGATCAGATCAGTAATCTAATAGGTGTGGGTAGATGTGAGTGCTGGTGGCACCATGGAGAGGGCAGAACTTACATTAATGAAATTGACATAGAGCATGTCATTATTAACATGATATTACACAATTTCAGCATGCTAACATTTATATTCATGGCAGCAGATTTAATGGATGTGTTGAAAAAGCTGCAGGTTCTACATCTCCCAGCTCAGACAAATCAATAAGGCATTGCATGGAATGTTGTATGCTTCATGTTTCACAGTTACATAAACAGCATATTTGTCCAACAAATGTAGGAAAACTCTAGAATTTATGCACATACATCTATCTACAAACATATCTACTTCTGTCTGCATTTCTGTCAGAAAACCATCTGCTCTGACAGCTAATCCATTTATTTGTTTATTAAAAACTAATATATTTCCAGTTTCAGTTAATCTGGGGTTTATTTTTTCATTTTCTAACTTCTCTCTCTTTTATTTTCATGTTTTCAGTTTGCGATCAGTAGACTTAAGCCAAAACAAGATTGTAAACCTGCCTGGACCAATGCACTGGAAATCATTAAACTTAAGGGAGCTGTTATTTAATTATAATCAAATAGACATCTTGGACTTGAGTGAAAAGGCATGTGCATGGTCTAGGCTAGAAAAGCTACACCTGTCCCACAACAAGTTAAAGGAGGTAAAGTATAAGATTCTATATAAAGAAAATTAAGTCGTTTTTCAGTTGAATGCAATTTTTCAATGTTCATTTTATTTTTGTGTCACCTCTCATACCATTGTACATTCTGTAGGGAAATGGTATATAAGTGCAAATACTACTTCCTGTCAATGAAAATCACTGTATTCTATTCAGCTTTTCTGCCTGGAATGTGTCCTATAATCTGTTTGTATAATGAATTGTTTATGAGGTTCTTTCTCTATTAGTGTGGGATATTATACCTGTTTATTAAAAAAAGCATACACTGCGGCAAAAATAATACCTAGTTTTGTTAAATATTTAATGTATTCATGCTAATTTTTTTTTAATGTATAATTGCACATTAAATGTTCTTTTTTTTAGATTCCTCCTCAGATTGGCTTCCTAGAGAACTTGACTTCTCTGGATGTAAGTCACAATCCCGATTTGAGATTCTTTCCAGATGAAATGGGAAGATTGTCCAAAATCTGGGACCTTCCTCTGGAAGGACTCCATCTTAATTTAGACTTCAAACATGTCGGATGCAAAGCCAGAGACATTATCAGGTTTGTTGCCCTATTGTTCTTGAATATTCCTGTTTTGCTTTCTTGAGATATGCCGGAAGCATTATTTTTGAAAAGACATGCTGGTTTGTTGTGTGAAATCCAGCATGCTGCTCTATGGAAGGTTTCATGCCATGTCAACACACACACATAAAATACATTAGAGTGATTTAGACCTCTTGAATTTGATGGTTTTAAAAACTGGGCAATAAATGGTACTTACCAATTATTTGTAATGTTTCTTGTGCTTCCCAGTACATTGCAGAGAACACAATTTTGGGGTAATTACAAAAAAAAAAAAAAGACACATTACAAATTAAACTTCAGCTTTCAAATCAGAAATTAGAATAGAAAGTTAAAAGATATTGAAAATTTAAAGAAAATGGTGTGGGTTTAGATATTGCCTTGTTCTTGAGTTCTATTGGTATTTTTCTCTATTATACACTTCTGTGAGTTTTGCAAACTTTTTTTATACCAGATTTCTTCAACAACGACTGAAGAAGGCTGTACCTTATAACAGAATGAAGCTCATGATTGTTGGAAACACTGGCAGTGGGAAAACTACCCTGTTGCAACAATTAATGAAAAGCAAAAGAACAGAGTCGGGCTCTCCGAAAGCTACAGTAGGCATTGATGTAAAAGACTGGATCATTCAAGGGAAAGGCAAAATGAAGAAAGAGCTTATATTAAATGTGTGGGATTTTGGAGGTATTTCATGGGCTTACTGTCCTTTACTACTGTCTTTTCTAACATGTTAATGCATTACTCAGTCTTAGAGTCAACCTGTGGAAATTTGAACTGGGGACAGTGTAATCACACAAACTTACACCTGAAGTTTAGCGACCACTTATAAAGGAGTGAGGGAGAAATTCAGTATTGGAGTTTTAAAAGGATCATGACCTTTCAAGTTGTCTTTGCAGCAGCTGTATTTATCCAGTTGTTAAATCTTACACTTCTTGATTTAAAAGGTTACATGTTTCAACACTGCACTTCAGCAGTGAGCTACCACAGAAACTACCTACCTAAAACTCATAGTTATTACGGGTTTTCTATCAATTTAGAGAAATTTCTGCAAACATTAATTTCATTGATAACTTGGTGGTCTGAGAGTAAATGTTTTGCTGCCTTTTTGTGATCTGAAGATGTTCAGTCAAGGAAGTACTAAACAATGGAAATTCTCGATCATTAGGACAAGAAGAGTTCTACAGTACCCATCCTCATTTTATGACCCAAAGAGCTTTATATCTTGCTGTTTATGATCTCAGCAAAGGACAAGCAGAGGTGGATGCTATGAAGCCGTGGCTTTTTAACATCAAGGTAAGTCATACAGAGTGGCATTCCACTTTCCAGGGAGCTGTACGGGGACAGCAAATTAACCACAAATATTTTTAGGTAGGGGAAGAGGAAAAAACTCTTCAGAAAATAAAAATTGAGATTAAACAAGAGCTGAAATACATCATGTGTTGGATGTGAAATATTTTTAAACATACAAAGGCATGATCAGCATCATTTTGTACTTAAAATGGTACAGAGTTATGTGCTAAAGAATAGTTTGTATGTTCTGGCAATATTTTGAGTTGACTGATGATAAGTCAATATAAAAAAGAGAATAATAAGGAAGTATTAAAGAAATGATGAGTTAAACCTGCTGTTTTCTTTTACAGCAGTGTAAATTCTGATGAAATCAGAATTAGACTAATTTAAAAATGACTAGATGTAGGTTTTAAATCATGCCATTAAATGTATGCTTAGCATCCTATTCTTAATAGGAATGATTCCAGAGCTATGGTAGGGAAATTGATCTAAGAATCAGCCTAGATATTTTTCCTTGGCTCTAAGTGTTTTTTCATCATTAGATGGAGTCACTCTGTGGGGAGTGAGCATTACTTGTCTTTTCCTTTTGAGGGATGGTTAGCCATGACTGAGCAATACAATCATATAAAGGGTGTTTATACCAATCCTGTTTGGTAAACTTGTCTTTTTCACTCTTATCACCTTGAGAAGTGATGCAGGACAGAGGGTAGCAGTCACTTTAGTGTTGATATAGACCATTTTTGACGTGTTCTCCTTTGCTGTGCAGTACTTGCTGATGTTTCATTGCTGCACTGTTCCAATGACAACTAAAGTGACATTTCTTTTAGCTTTTCCATTTTGTTGGTTGTTCTTAACATGTCTTTCCTACTTTACTGACAACGCAGTTAATCTGCAAAGAACGAAATCCAGATCTACATTGAATCCCTTTAGAAAAAACTCATTTTTCAATATTTCTGTTTTGAAATAGACTGCTCTGTTGAAAAATATGTTTTGGATTTAGAGGCTTATGCATCTTTATTCTTATCCAGTCAAGGCTATTATATGGGATTGCAGTTTAAACTTACTCTGAATAAAGACATGAAATAGCAGATTTCAAACCTTAGTTAAAAGAGGTTTAATTAAAAAGGGAGCAACAGTTGCTTTTTTTCATTTTATTGATTGTTTTGACTAACATTTTATGTGGATACATAACTCTAAAATCAACATTCACTATTGAGTTAATCAACAGTATGGATCTTACTAACAGGCTCGAGCTTCAACATCCCCCGTCATTCTTGTTGGCACTCATTTAGATGTTTCTGATGAAATGCAACGTAAGGCCTGCATGAGTAAAATTACTAGAGAGCTGTTGAATAAACGAGGCTTCCCAGCAATCCAAGATTATCACTTTGTGAATGCCACAGAGGAATCTGATTCCATTATCAGACTTCGGAAGATCATAATAAAGGAGAGTCTTCATTTCAAGGTAAGCTGCATACTGTTTGTAATGTTGAAAACATTATAGTTTTAGTTAAGTGAATAAATTTTTAAACATTAACACATAATTAAATATATTTCAGTGTGATAGCAAACTCATCTCACCTTTATAAAATATTATGCACAGCAAAATAGTGAAAGAAAATCACCAGGTTTGTTTCAATTTCATTTTCTACCAAAAGAATCAACTTAGTAAAAATCCTAGCTAAGTTCTGTTTTCAAGCACTGAGGCCATAAATTGAATATTTAATTAAAGTGGGCCATCTTTTTCTTACAAAGAAATTTAATTAAAAACTGGTTTTGTTGGGTGTATTAAACATGTAAAATTACATGTTTGCATCATGTGTTAATAAGTGCGATAAGTGTTGCAAGATTTCAGGGGACCAGGGAGTATGATTTTGTGATTTCTGGAAACCAGCTAATTTTCCATTCACTGATTTCTTTTTACATAGCTTGAAACTATTCCTAGAAAGAGGAAAGTGAATTGAAGCAGGAAAATAAGATCTTGTGATCCTCCTAAACTGGAGAATCTTCACTTGTAGTTCTGTTGTCTCCAAAGTCATCCTACCCACTAAGTCATGTTACTCAATAAATGAGTGTTCCTGTTCCTTCTTGCTGCTACTGTTGAGTGAACATACCCACCTTACATCTTGGGTTTATTGTCTGCAATTCACATGAATAAATTAATACATTTAAGATTACTATTCCTAATTTTACAGATCAGAGATCAGCCAGTGGTTGGTCAGCTAATTCCTGACAGCTACCTGGAGCTGGAAAAGAGAATTTTGCTGGAACGCAAAAACGTCCCAGTTGAATTTCCTGTGATCGATCAGAAACGCTTACTGGAACTGGTACAAGAAAACCAGTTACAATTGGATGAAAATGAACTCCCTCATGCAATTCACTTCCTGAATGAATCAGGTAAAATGCTGTTTTCAATGTATGTTTGTTAGCACTTTGTTGCAAATCTGCAGCAGACAGACTTGTACACCTTTTTAAATCCTTCACAGGGTTGCCACAAAGTGGTGAGCTGAAGTGTCAGTTGGGGTAACATTAGTGTATTGAACCAGGTTGTTAGGAAGGGAATTCTGTGATATGAAGGATCACTACTTTAACAATTTATATCTCTTGCCTCTCCTTGAAAACATGGTACCTGCTTGTTAGCACAGTTGCTGGAGGAAGATGCAATTGTTCCAATAGCTCAAATAGAATAATGGCTAGAGGAATACATGTAACAGCTTATCTCAAGTAATAAACCACACAGAGCTTGGCAAAAAAGCAAATCAGATTACAAATTTAATGAAAAATCTGAAAAGAAACGTAAAGCTGAGCAAACTGTGATTTCATTCTGCTGTTCTGAGATACTGACATAAATTCAGTAGCTGTATTTATTATTCAAATTGCTTATGTCAAGTTCAGATAAGGAAAACAGCCCAGAGTGGCATGTTTACGTTGCTTAATATGGAGCTTGAGCAATGCATTGCTAATTACAGTATTCTTTATGCAGGTGTCCTCCTTCATTTTCAAGACCCAGCACTACAGCTAAGAGATCTGTATTTTGTAGATCCTAAGTGGCTGTGTAAAATCATGGCACAGGTTAGACTATGATTACTTTCTGTATATGGATTCATGGTACATTTTCCCCTGTCTGAAGCCACTGTAACTTGTCAGTGATTCTTCTATCGGTTCATGATCTAGAATTTTTTCAGGGCCCAGATTGTTTTATCCATCTCTTTCTGTTTCTGTTGCTTTCTGAGTAAGTAACTGTCTCATTGCTTCTCTGTTCTTTCACTGTAATGTCCAACATAACTTAAACTGCAATGAACAGAAGAATACTTGTAGAATAGAAAGACCCCATGGATTCAAAGTAGTCGTACAATATGTTGCAACAGTTTGAGGTGAAAGCTGGAATTTGGGATAAAGCTGTAAGAAGGGGGAAAGACGTGTCACTGGTATGGATGTCAGAGGAAAGTGAGTGATATGGATTCACATGTTGGAATGGGAGAGTAGCAGACTGACTGCTTCAGTGAAACCATCATTGAAACACTGATCTGGAAACACTCTCAAAATTTATTATATATATTTAGATTTCCTAACCTCTGAAAGCTCACCTTTCATTTGGTGCAGGAAACTGGATGGAAAAAAATGTGAACTTGAATCTTTAGGGCTGATAGGATTAAGATTGAGGAAAGACCTAGAAGATCACAATGCACAGTGAAAGCCACTGAAGAATGGTAGCACACAAGTGGCACACAGGTTACATTCTGTCACTGCTCTTGTCATGCTGTTCTAGCATTATGGAAATGTTTGGTTTCACTGTGAAAGGGAGTCTGTTTCCAGTCCCTTTCCCCCCTCCCAGAATATTAGGCCATGCCAGATATTTCAGGGAACAAAGTTTGTCAGGAAAATACAATCTAATGATGAATGTACACCTAAAATTGTTTTACTTTTTTTGAAAGATTCTGATGGTGAAAGTGGAAGGCTGTTCTAAATATCCTAAAGGAATTTTAAAGCGTTCAGATGTGGAAAAATTCCTTTTGAAGAAGAGCAAGTTTCCTAAGATCTATATGTCACAATACTTCAAGCTTCTGGAAAAGTTTCAGATTGCTTTGCCATTAGGAGAGGATCAGCTGCTAATCCCAAGCAGGTAAGCAAAGAGTTAAGCCCACAAATGGCAGCCACAGACATAGCGCAAAATAAAAACCTCCCATCAGGCTAACTAGATCATCAGAGCAATTTGTTGTGTGAAAGCATGATACATAATTTGTATACTACGTTTTAGTAAATGCTTTTGGAAGAGGCATGTTAAGCTGATCTTGTAACAGATAAAGCTTACACTTTATCAGCATGGTGGGTAAATGGAATCTATAGATGATAAAATGCTTTATGAGGATATTTCTTTTACAGTTACCTTCAAGACTACAGCAGGGAAATTATAATTTAGCCATACATAGCAGTGTGCCAGCATTACAGATATTTATTGCAATATAAAAGATAACCATGAAATTCTACAACCTATTTGCTTGAAGTGAGAACCACAGACAAGTTATTCATAGGCAGTACATCTTGCAAACAGTGCAGATATTAAATGTGGTGACAAAAAGGAAGCTGTAAAGACTTTGAATGTGGTATTTTTGTTATATCTGAAGCAGATAACACACTTTCTCTGCCTCAGTTACAGATTTCCCTGATGTGTTTAACAATGCTTGTGTTCTTGATTAGGCTTTCTGTGTCCTTCAAAGTCCTGGGATAGGAAGATTTTATCTTGCCTTATATATGTCTCAGATTTTTCTCACATTTGCATTCTATATCTAATGATTGTTGGTGAGGTTCTGATGGGTTTAAATTCCAGCAGAACTTCACTTTAGCACAACCAAGCAGAATAAGCAGATACGCTATCTGTCAGCTCCCTGATCATCTGAATCATATATTCATTAATAAATATTACATTTTACATAATAAATAATATGTCATTAGTCAGTTTGGATAAAGTACATCCTCAAATACTGACTTAATATTTTTGTTGTTTCAGTTTGTCTGATCACAGACCTGTTATTGAGCTTCCCCACTGTGAAAATTCAGAAATTATCATAAGGCTTTATGAGATGCCATACTTTCCTATGGGATTTTGGTCCAGGCTGATCAACAGGTTGCTTGAAATATCACCTTACATGCTGTCAGGAAGAGGTACAAATCTTTATCTTCAAAAGTAATAGTGAGCATGTTTCCTTTAAATGCCAACACCTGCATGTTAAAGCTCTAATCCCCAACATTGTTTTGCATTAGCTAATCTCTGACCACATCACAAATGTGAGAAAAGGACAGTGGTCATTTTTGTAACTTAGAAATATCTAGGAATAGATAGCACCTGATCTTCACAGTGGTGTGCAAAAGAAAGTGAAGGTTGTAAGCAGCCTATTTCTCTCCTTCACATGCTAGACAGAGAGGAAATCCTTATGTTTATGCAATATTGCTCTTTGCTTCCACAAAGAAAGGATATATCTTCCCCACAGAAAAACTAACTGCTTTTCTTCAGGTTCACTGATTCTCCCTTTATGAAAGTCTAAAAATAGAAGGAGGGAGGGTCATCTTTAATTTTTTTCCAATAATTCTGTGCTTTGTGTAGGCCTATCTGCTAAACTTTGCGATTTCATTCAGCTTTATTTTCTTAATTTGTGATTTTTGAATGCTGGTGACAAGTCAGGTGTGAAAAATATGCATTGCTAATGCTTTACAAATATCATTTATAACTGCCTGCTCTCCTGGCATTCAAATTTCTTCTGAGTGTTAAATTCCAGTTGCATCCTGCAATTTCATGCATCTGTGACAGGGGAAAAATTTAAATAATTGGGTTTTTTCATTTATTGCCTAAGATATTCTGTGCATGAACCTGAATGTACCTAAGCATTTCTGTAGTGTCTACCTGCTACATGCCTTATCATCTGATTAAATATTTATAGTTTGTGGAGATACCTTATAGAACAGAGCACCAGTTGATATATATTCAGCATTTGTGAGGCTATGCTGCCTGCAAAGCTTTAGCCTTTATTTTGTTTGTTATTTGGGTAGGTATTATCCTACAATCATAATTAAACATTCAAACTAGTATGAATTATTCTGAAATTTTTGAAGTTGACATTCATGTTTGAGATTGGATTTTTAATCCCATTTTGTACTTCCTAGAGCGAGCTCTTCGTCCTAATAGAATGTATTGGAGACAAGGCATCTACTTGAACTGGTCTCCCGAGGCTTATTGTCTAGTGGAATCAGCAGTGTTTGACAACAACCCAGACAGTTTTCTGAAAATTACGGCGCCTTCTTGCAGAAAAGGTTAATTATCCCCGAGCCTGATTTTTGCTCCAGTTTGATTGCAGCTTGGCATTTTGGTCTGTTGTGCTTTTGCCTTTGGAATGCAGAGTTTATCTTTGTAATTAAAAGTATGGCAGATTGAGTCCGTAATTTCCCCTCTTTTGGTTTCTTATAGGGTGCATCCTTTTGGGGCAAGTTGTGGATCACATAGATTCCCTTATGGAGGAATGGTTTCCAGGTTTGTTGGATATAGATGTATGTGGTGAAGGGGAAACACTGTTGAAGAAATGGGCTCTGTACAGCTTTCAAGATGGTGAAGAACACCAAAAAATACTGCTCGATGACTTACTTAGAAAAGCTGAAGAAGGTATGTATTTATGCCATTTGAGGTATATGGATGTACACTTGTATGTAGACAAATATTATGTGACATCCCCTTTATAACGTTTGGGTACTTCATGTGATTTAAAAATGTTTCATTTCTGTAAGAAATAATTACAGTATAAGTCAAAAGTAACTTGTTCTTTTTTTTATGTAAGATCTGTCTAGTATATATAAGTATAGGAGACAGATTGCAGCTACTCTGTGTAGTCGTGTATAAACGGCAATAATGAAAAGAATCATTTTGTTGTAATACTGACAATGCGGCTTCATTCATGGAACTGACATCCAGCACATTGTAAAACTAATACTTGATCTTATGGTTGGATCATGTAGAACACTAATTTAAAATGTAGTATTCAGGGTGGCATTCTACACACAGCATTCTTTCTTTTCACAGACAGAAAAATTATCTCTTGGTTAGTTTGGTGTTGTTACGTAGCAACAGTTTTTATCACATTTAATTGGTACATACACAGAACCCTGAAAATACTTAAACATCTAAGATCCAAGAATTTGAATGGCAAACTTAATTAGCATCTATGTATGTGTGTGCATGTGTATACATATATATGTATATGCACACATATGAATCTAATTTTAGGTATTTTATTTAATTATTTCTTATGCACTCACAGAGATCGATGTACCTCTCAGTGCCTTTTGAATGATGACTACCCTTCTTTTTTTTTCATGTTCTCATTTTTTTTAACTTAGGTGACCTTTTGGTAAATCCAGATCAACCAAGACAGACCATTCCAATCGCTCAGATTGCTCCTGATCTGATATTGGCTGATTTGCCTAGAAATATTATGTTGAACAATGATGACCTGGAATTTGATGAAGCTCCTGAATTTCTCTTGGGTAAGCATTACTTTGTAGAGTTTGCTTTTTTAACAGAGATTATGTAAACAAATCTACTGGAGTCAGTTCTGCGACATTTTAGGGATTTCTTTTCTGAAGAAATGTATTATTTTAAGGTTATTGAGTTTTTCATTTTCCATTAACTTGTATGCTAGGATACTGGTTTTTATATGTTTTGATTACTGATCATGAAGCTTAACACAGTAGATGATTCACACATTTTAAAACTGAACCCTTTCAGGTATTTTTTTTGAGAAATCGTTGCTGTCTCTTTGTTTATAATAGTCTTTTCAATTTTATTGTTCAAAAGGTGATGGTGGATTTGGATCTGTGTACCGTGCATCCTATGGTGGAGAAGAGGTTGCTGTCAAGATTTTCAATAAACATACTTCCCTCAGGCTCCTAAGACAGGTAAGAAATATTGTCCTTTTTTTCTGTAGTGCTGCTCTTGGAATGCCAACCCTAGCAAAGAGCTTTAAAAGTTTAAGTAAATTGCAAGTCTTCACTCCAGAACATTCCCCAGTTTACTTCAGAGCCACAGAGGTTATGCTGTTGGCATTATTTCATCTGATTTTACAATTTACAGGAGCTTGCAGTGCTTTGTCACCTCCATCACCCCAGTTTAGTGTCTTTGCTGGCTGCTGCAATCCGTCCCCGGATGCTGGTGATGGAGTTAGCCCTTAAAGGATCTCTTGACCGTTTGCTTCAACAAGACAATGCAAGTTTAACTAGAACACTTCAGCACAGGATAGCTCTACATGTAGCTGATGGCTTAAGGTAAATGTGACTTCTGCATTGCTGTGAAACAGAGTAGAGCTGCAAATAAGATATATTGCAAATGAAGGGCTTCTACTGTCTCATATCCCAGGCAGAATATTCCCTGGGTCAGACACATCCTTGTATTTTTATGGTTGATTAGCTGACATATAACACAGACTTTTGTTACCTTTGGTTTTTTCTGCTAACAAGTGATCCTGAGATTAGCTCAGCTGGTTAGAGCATGTTGCTAATAATACCAAGGTTGTGGATTTAATCCCTCTCCAGGCCATTCATGTAAGGGTTGGACTTGATGATCCTTGTGGATCCCTTCCAACTGAGAATATTCAGTGATTCTAATTCTGTCATGCTCATATAAGCAGAAAAATTGCAAGAGCTCTAGGTACAATTTCTATGTGGCTGTTGATTTTGCATTGAAATGTCAAAGAAATTAATTTAGTGCACTTCTAAAGTTCTGAAAGTCCCTGAATGACCTTGGGATCTAGTGCAGTGTGACTTTAAAATTACAAAACCTGCTAAGGGGCTCAGGGATTCTCAGGGCTTCTAAGATTCAGTTTTCAAACTGCTGACAACTCTTCAAATCAGACTTGGTACTAAAATACTGCAGTGTGTATGTGCCAGTAAATACTATTTCAGAACAATTC
The DNA here is from genome assembly GCA_035583135.1 of Lophotriccus pileatus. Classification (NCBI taxonomy): domain Eukaryota; kingdom Metazoa; phylum Chordata; class Aves; order Passeriformes; family Tyrannidae; genus Lophotriccus; species Lophotriccus pileatus. Next base: position 13,465,763 of record JAWWES010000041.1, on the reverse strand, counting down.
TAAGTCATTATCCAGTACGAGTATCATGTTAGTGATGTTTGACATTTTTAACACAATAGTTCATATCTGAAAGCACAATTTACTGATGTGGGAATATTGCACTCGGTGTGTGTACAGATTAATCCCTGACTTATGTTTTCAATAAATATTTTTTTGATTAATAGGTACCTGCATTCAGCAATGATCATCTACCGCGATTTAAAGCCTCACAACGTGTTGCTTTTTACCTTATATCCCAATTCAGCTGTTATTGCAAAAATAGCTGACTATGGCATCGCCCAGTATTGTTGCCGAATGGGAATAAAAACCTCAGAGGGCACACCAGGTATGGAAATATGCTTTAATTTATAGTTCATTATGTCCTAAATAGCTAATATGATTTTTATGTAGTCTATACAAAGTAACTCTAATCTATACTCTCTAATCAAAATCACAATAAGTAGTCCTAATCATATTACAAGTTGTGGTGCCAGATTTATACCTCTTGGATTTTCTTCCTGTTCATGTTTTAACCTCTTGTAGAAGAATCAAGGAGTAACCTAAAGGTTTAAAAAGAGAACAAATGAAATTACGTGCCTTCGTCATCATTTTTTGCTGTCTTAATATGGTTACTGTAATACTGAAATTATACTGCTAACATTTATTGGTTTGATTTCCAGTAGTGCAAACATAGGTCTTAATGATTTTGAGAGGCAAGAAATACTTGCACTGTTCCCCAACTTTAGAGAGAATCTATTAGCATTCATTCTAAAGCAGTGAGCAATGCAACCACTCTGAAAAGTGCCTTTAGGTTTTTTAAATTGTGCATGAGCGTGTCACCTCAAGTGTGAAATGTTAGGCCCTCGGTAACGACTGCAGACTTGCCCTTCATTTTCGGCATTCATTGATAAAGTAATTATTTTGTATGTAATGGTGCAGGAGCTCTGTGATTGATATACTGTCCCCTTCCTTTATACTTACTGCTGGTATTTTTGGATGTCTGCCAAATACAAATTGCCAGCCCAGAAATAGTGTGCTGGTTTTGGTTCACTTCCTGTGACGTTTTCATCAATAATTTACTTTTAAAAGCATAAAGATGGCTTTATCTTGATATGAATATAGCTATTAATGAATGATTTATTGGCAGGGTTTCGAGCACCAGAGGTTGCCAGAGGAAATGTTATTTACAATCAGCAAGCTGATGTTTATTCATTTGGGTTGCTGCTTTATGACATTTTAACAGGAGGAGGTAGAATAATGGAAGGCTTGAAGTTTCCAAATGAATTTGATGAATTAGCAATTCAAGGAAAATTACCAGGTATGCCTTGTTTCTTAAAGTTTTAACATTTGTCCTGCCTCTTCCAAAAATAGCATCTTTTGAATTGTGTTGTATCTGACAGTGATCAGAGAAGGAAACTAAATAATAGCAGTTTTTATAATCTTCCCCTAATTTCATATGATCTCAAAATTGTGAGAAATAGACATATATTCAGCATCACATTGATTATAATTGCGTTGCAGTTTCAAAGAATCTAGCTGGTTCACTTCATAAAGAAATAGAGATTTTGTGTGCTTAGAACTTCATCCAGAGCCAGCTAAAATGGGTGTTGCTGAGGGTACTGTCTATAATGCATATCATGCACAAAGATAAACACAATTCCACTTTTGTTTTTTGATTGAGATATATTACATTAAGATATCCATTATTTAAAAGTTGTATATCTTAAAATCTTTTAAAAAACCCTTGAATTCTTACTTCAAAATTAAAAAAAGGCACCACTAACTTAAAAGAGCTGCCACCCCTAAAGGTTTTAGTTAGGAATTTCCTTTTAACTTGTAAAGATTGTGAAGTCTCTACCCAACTATGTAACATTCTTCATATTCCATCTGCATTACAACATGTAGTTGTTGACTGCTGGAAGGAAGATTAAACAAGCTGTCAGGCTGGACATGATGTGGTCATCTGGACAGTATAACTCAGTCTTTGGCAACTTCTACCAAAGTGTCAAGAGCTGCTGAATTTTTCTAGCATTACAAGCTTAGTGTCTGGTGTTCTTATTTATTACCTGCAATGGTGAATATGCTCATGGAACATTTGTTTAGAAATAATTCACTTCATCTAGGAAAGAGCAGCATCACTTCATTTGGCATAGCTTCTCCATTACGAGAGACAAAGAGTTCATGCATTTTCAGCTCCTTAAGGAAAATTGTCCAGTTCTAAGCACAGACAGTTTCAATGCCCTTCCTGAAGGGGATATCCCAAGAACTGAGGACTAAGTATCTCTTGAGTGCAGCTGTCCATTTGACTGTGTTATGAGCCCTATGAAATAATAAGAAGTATTACTTTTGGAGGATAGTACAGTTCCCTCTGTGCACATGCTTATCATTTATGTATTTCCACCAAAAGAAGGGCCAGCTGATCTCACAAGTAAATGGTGCCTATCGTTTGTTGAACTGAGTATGTTCATTTGCAGGTATTAATGTTACCTCTGGCTAATGTGGGACTGGAATATCTGCTGTGGATTATGATGAACTAAAACAAAAGCAATACAGGCACCATTTTTCATGAGTGATTTGTTCTTAGGTCAGCACCTGCAGTCATAAGATACATATTCAAAGCACTGAGTGGAAATTTGAACTACCATGTTTCATGAATGCTATATGGAGTTGTTTATCTAACTGCTATGTGTTTTATTGGAAATTCATCTGTATTCCATATATTATGCCCAAACACAGAAGAATAAGTGTGGATAAAAGTGTCCACAGGAATTTGAAAGACTAGACTGACATGATACATCCTTGAATGGTCAGATTTGGTCAAAACACAACCCACACATATCTGTGATTCAGTCACAGGTACAAGGACATTAAAGAAAAAGATAAAGCAAAGTCCATTTGCTTTAACTGCTATTAATGAAAAGGACTCTAGTTCTAGCATTTCATGCTCTAGCATTTAATGGCAGATGAGCAATTCCAAGCTGTTCATGCTGACATTTTACCTAAGAATGTGATATTTCTTAGAGCAGTTCAGGAAGAAGTTAAATGAATCCTTAAAATAAAAAGTTACTCAGACCTATGGTAAATGCTGGTTAAGGAGTTATCTAATTTTACATTTTAGATCCTGTAAAAGAATATGGGTGTGCCCCCTGGCCTAAAGTTGAGAATTTAATTAAAAAGTGTTTGAAGGAAAACCCTCAGGAACGACCAACATCTTCCCAGGTATTGTTTACTGTATTTATTTATATTTTAATGACAGATGATACTACAAAGTTGTGCTTTCTGAAAAGAAATGAGACATTAAGTTAGTAAGAGCTAAAGAGTTTTTTCTGTTGTTCTTTTCTGGAATGGAAGCAGACATGAAATATTGCCTGCTCTTGCCATCCAGAATGAACTGTTCCATTCAAATCTACCAACCACTTACTGTAGCCTGCTGTTTTCCCCTGGGTTGCTGTGTAGTGATTGTACTGAAACACAGTTTGGGTTACTTCTTGGTCTCACAGGGTCTCATACTAGAGCTATGCAAAAAGGACTTTGTTGTACGGTATCACTGCAGCTACAGGCTGTTCCATGCATGTGAGAGGAGGAGCAGCAGTGTGGATCTGAAACCTGCTGTCTGCTATCACACATCGCCTTGCTCATTGAAATGAGTTTTCAAACATGCCTTAATCTCACTGCCTAGAGTTGCTCAGTGCACAGAAATTGCCCATTAGTAGTGTCAATACAGATGACCAGACTTGCTGAGATAACCATGCCCATATTCCATAAAATATTGTTATCCATTGCTTATTATTTATCACTGTACAAGCCATTGTTGTGACCATGTGCATGCTGTGACTTTCTTTGTAGGTTTATGAGATGCTGAATTCTGCAGAGCTTATCTGCTTGATGAGGTATGTCTCAATACCCAGCACAGCTACAGCAGAGTGCATGGTGGCTGCCAATCAAAGCTGCAAGAAGGCAGGAGTCTGGATAGGCAATGGGAACACAGAAAAAGCACAACTTTCATTTGTTAACCTGAATACAGATGGACATACTTGTGAGGTATGTGGGAAAGTTGCCATATATTCTATTTTTCCTGGCGCCTAGATGCATTTCAGAAGCAGGATATTACTTCTGCAAAGCTAAGCTTTGAGAGAACAAATCTCCTAAGTGAGTCATCATTGTATCCATGAAATAAAATAGAAAAGCAGTTGCTTTTTCCTCTCTTCCTGCCATCCAGACTGAAGTTTTTCAAAATACTGTTTTTTTCACTACTGGATGACTTTCTTCCACTCAGGTAGAAGCTATTTCTAGTATGGAGGCCAGAAAAAGGAGTAGTAGTTAGGCAACCCTTCATATCCCTACCTCCCATCCAGGTAGTCTTTTAACAATTCCTCACTTCCCATGAATGCCATCTCCTTTGTGTCACTTTGGGTGATGCCCTCCACTTCTTTTAATGTGATATTTTTGTGTGTCTCAGTGCCGTCAGGAAAGGGGAAGTGTTTTACCCAGGCTGGGATGAATATGTGTGCCAGAACTGAGCGTGACTCATCATCAAAGATGTTTAAGTTCTATTTCCATCTGCCATCTGTTGACCATGATACATCTGAGTTGGTAGCTTTGGTATAAATTATGTGGTTAGTCTTCTAAAGTTAAAATAAGAAAAAAAAATATTCGGCCAGTACTTTTACTGTTCACAATTATGAATGTATGGCCCGTCTTCGCGAACGAAGAGCCGGGGAAGGTCCTTACCCGCATATGCAGATAAGGCCTTCGAGCCTGC
>JAWWES010000041.1:13303904-13460922 GCA_035583135.1 Lophotriccus pileatus | reverse complement strand
GGAGCTCCCTGACCGGGAATCGAACCCGCGGTCTCAAGGGTACCAGCCCTGCGTCTTAACCACTAGACCACCGGGGGTTCACAATTAAATTGAATGTATATTGCAGTGTACTTCCATTTGCTTAATTCTCTCATGGCTTTGAGACCTTGATTAGAATAGAGAGAATAGTTTTTTTCAGCATTCAACTGAGAGATTTTCCTGTGTACTCTTTGAGGGGTCCTTCCCAGCACTTTGAAGATAAATGGCACAGTTGAAAATGTGTTCTGCTAATAGGGATTAGACTTCTTAAAGGGAAGGTTGGCCTTTGGGTCTTTCAAAGGTCCAAGAAGATTGTACTTAATTTTTCTCACCAGTAATTTACTAGCATTTAACCTTACTGAAATTATGACCAGGTTGTTTTTCTTCTTTTTTTTCTGACTCAGGATATTGCAGATAGTAAAATTATAAGTTTGACCTTAGTGACTCTTCCTACTGAAAAAGAAAACTGGATTGTAGCAGGAACCCAGTCTGGTTCTCTGTGGGCACTTAACACAGAAGATGAAACAAGAAGGCATCGTCTGCAGAAAATGTCAGATTCCATCACTTGTTTATACTGCAATTCTCTTTCAAAGCAAAGGTATAAATGAATTTTAAATATTTGGGATTACATTTTGAAAATAATACTAAACGAAGATGTTCATAAAATTACATCTGTAAACTATGCTGCTTTGTTCAGACAAGTGCTTATTTTACCTGTTTCCGCTTAATTTTACACCCTAAATTTACACCAGTGTAGCTGGAGACTACACTGCTGATCACAGGGGTTGTGTTTGCTTTTACTGTTTAATTGAATACTTGAAATACTAGAGACTTGTTCAGTTTTTTCTTATCTGATTAAAATATTTCTAGAAGTCATTATTTTATTTTATTTCAGCAAACAGAAGAATTTTTTCTTGGTCGGCACAGCTGATGGCAGACTGGCAGTTTTTGAAGACAGAGCAGTAAAGGTAGACTTGTTCTTTGCTGTTCTACAAAGTGCTATCAGGAATGTCTAAAGGCGCTACCAAGAGTATCTTTATTTCATGCTGCTTATTTTTTGATTGCTTCTCTAAAACTAAAAATAATTTTCTCCTGAAGTCTTAGAGGAGCTGCACATGTTTGAACGAGTAGAAGCAAGAGGCAGAAAATTCCTTTGAAAAGCCTGGCAAACTATCTGGAGACTGACATTAAGGGATGTTTTTAAGAATATTCTAACCATTTTAATCTCCTTTATTTATTGTTGTTATAGTTCCTTTTTCTTCTCATTTAGTAAATTTTTGTAGAACAGCTATGTTCAAAAAGAAATTATTGTTTAGGTTTTCTGTAGGTCAGAGTTCTTCTCACAGAATGGATGAAGAAATACTGGGAGCTGTTTGTATCAGCTGGTTCCTGAGGGTTAGCTCCTGACCATATGCAGTTTAGAGCAGTTATGGAATTACAGTGCATTGCAGACCTAGAATATGGTCCAGTGTGGGATGTCTCCAAAGATACAGATGTGACTTTCCATCCAGTTCTTTAACTGCTCCAGGGCTTGCAGAAAGTATCAGTCCCTGCTCTATCCTGTTTCCACTCACACAGGCTGTTTCCCTATGAGACATCTGTAGTAGGAATATTTTCAGTCCATAACATTCTGGAAATGTTCTGAACTGTAATGGGTCAGAAAGTCTGGATGTATACATTTAATTCAGCAAGGCTGTGTGGCCTTGTTTTAGCAGTTTCTGAGTGTCTGTGTCCTCCTTGTTTCTAATGCAGAGTATATTTTTTCTTGCAGTGTAAGGGTTCTACACCTTTGAAGATAGTGACTATAGGAAATGTTAGCACACCACTGATGTGCTTAAAGGAATCTTCATGCTTATCTGAAAAAAATGTAATCTGGGGAGGCTGTGGAACAAAAATCATTGCCTTAACTAGTGACTTCTCTGTTCAAAAGCTTATTGAAACAAAGACAAGTCAACTGTAAGTTTTTCTTATAAGTGATGTTACTTGGCACTTTTGTTGTTTTCATTAAAGATTTCTGACAGAACTTTGATGTAATGTCTTGTTCTAGAGCTCGTTCTTTGAGTTTGCTTGTTTTTTTCCTTCCATAATACAGATGGGGTATCAGTGAGTAGTGTTGAAAGTATTTGCTGCTGCTTTTAAACAAGGGTTGTCCATTTTTACTCTATAAAGGATTTATGAAGTCAGTATCTATTCAGAAAATGTATTAGTGCAACTGATCAGTTTTTCTCCTCCAATTGCATTAGTCCAGGCCTTGATTGCTTTATTTAGAATTATGCATACATACTTAGCATAGTATTTGTCCTTCCATGTTTGTCAGTATGATATGTGTGCTTATCTTTGCCCTATATATATTTAATCATTCATGATTGCTGACTTCTGACTATTTAGAAATTATTGACTGATGCTTTTGGACTATTTGATATAATTCTCACATGGACAAATCCTGCTTTGAAGTTAAGGGGAGTTTTTCCTGAGCAGGGAAAACAGTGTTTGATGAGAAAGATTTATTAATAGCCTTTGAGCATTAATGCACCTCCAAGGATATCATCAGCCCAACTCTGTTACTCAGAGAATTGATGTCAAACTGTAACAAGATTATAGCAAAGCCTTTCAGTTGTATCTTATCCCAATTTGGTTTTAAGGCTGAATGATTCTCCAGCAGTCAGAGGGAAAGTAACCCCACTCATAATAGTCAAGTTTTTTCTACTAGGTGTTTTCTTTGTAGCTAACAGGAGTTCTTCTCTCTCCTAGGTTCTGTCATAATGCTTACAGTGATGCAAACATTATTTCAATAGCAATAGACAAATCCATCTACTTGGCAAAGAAAAACAGCCATTTCGTGGAAATCTGGGACAAGAAGATGGAAAAACTTTCTGAACTAATTGACTGTGCACATTTTCTTAAGTAAGTGTTTTATTGCAGATGGTTGGCCTGATGGATAGAAAGCTGAATATCAGATTGCCTTCTATAGCATGTACCTGTAGCAAGGTACCTTAACCTGCCAGAGGTAAGGGATTTGCCCAGCTCTTTGAGGAAATGTGGATTTCCTTTCCTCTCCATTGGTCCAAAACTTCAGAATATTCCATGCAGAATCCCCGTTTTTTAAAACTCGTATACTTCACAATTTCCCTGATATCTAGAAGAGCCATTTAACTCAAGAAAAAGAAAGTCTTTTGCTGTCCTTCGGGTACTAATGCTTTTACATGCAGGTACTTCCTGCATGCCCTGATTAAGAATGTCTGATCTCTCCAGTGCACAGATTCAGTAGGAGATCAGAGTTTTATTAACGGTGACTGTGATTTTCATTTGCATTTAAATTGTTCCTCTCCCTTAATGTGCCACATCCGTTTTTTTTATGGTGAGGTTGGGAGCAGGTGTAGGTGTGCTCTTCCCACGTTGCAGTGACATTAATCAGAAGGCAGAGAAGTATACCTGCCTTCTACTTATGGGCCTTATGAAACTGACCAGCCGGCTCGTAGACATCCAGTAGTTTTCATTCCATTTTGTTAGCATGAGATTTTTTTCGCTTGTCTTGATGAATGACTGTTTAGAAGTCTGGTATTGAGACAGTCGTTTTATTAGTTGTGGAATAGTGTCCCACCAGCTTTCAATACAAATTCTCTCCATACTCTTAGGAACAAAGTGGAAAAACTAAATAAGGAATCAAAACATAAACTGGCTTATTCTGGAAGAGTGAAGACAATTTGTCTGCAGAAAAATACTGCACTGTGGATAGGGACAGGAGGAGGACATATTTTGCTGCTTGATTTATCAACGCGTCGCCCTGTACGAGTTATAGACAACTTCTGTGATTCTGTTAGAGTCATGATAACAGCTCAGCTGGGTAAGTACAGCCATTCAAATGACAAGTACTTTGAAGTCAGTGCCAATTTTAGGTGTCCTGTTTGTTGTGGTGTTCCAGGAACAAATTAGCACTATCCATGATTTGTTCATTCATTTTGTTCCGCTGCTGTCCTCTCCAGTCAGTGTCCGACACTCCGGTGTTAGCCGAATACCAGCAGGCTGAATACCTGTACCCACATAAAGCAACAGCTCTTCCCTGGCTTGTCACTGATCAGCACATGGACAGACCCCCACTTCACTGCATCCTTGTGCCGTGTTTCAGCACACACCATCTTCTGTCCCTTAGTCTTGTCTTACACAGATAGCCTGTGTTCTTTCTCCATCCCAAGTGTTACGCTTCTGGCTTCTCTCTCTGTGGACCATGTTGGATTTTAATAATTTTTCCTTAATTGCTTATTGCCTAGTTTTCTTCTCCATCCTTATTCAGGAATGGTTGTTTTAGATTTGGGTCACAGGCAGATCACAGCAAAGCTGGGAAAGTCCTACACATCTGAACTCAGGGTATGGACTTGAACAGATGTGCTGTTCCTGTCAGGTACAGGTGTTTTGAGCTGCTGTAGGCAGACAGGAGTTGTGGGGTTTTAGTGGTAGCCACAAACAAACAGCCAGACGAGTGTAGTTGAGTATGGGGTACTCCTTGGCTCTTGTACCTTCCTTACCTGTTCACTTTCCTGCATCTCTCCCAAAAGTAATAAAGTCCATATCGACTCAAGTTCATGGTACTGCAGTGGGGAATACAGTCAAAATGCACATTATTTCAAAAAGTGCTTCGTGGCACAACATGTGGATTCCCATCACTGAGTTTTCAAAACAACTCTGGAGTTCCCTGTCAGTGTGATTTAAAGTGTGTTTGCTGTAAAAAAAAAATACAAAAAAGGCACTGAAGCTGTTGCTGTGGATTCAGAAGCACACTGTAATCCTGCTAGCAAGGTTGCAGGCTGTGTATGTTTTCTCATTACCATCATGAACTTATTCTGGAGCTGTTTTTTCCTTTCTGGCACCACAAGAATCTGTAGACTGCAGTTAGTTCATAGTGCTGGGGTTGTATGAGTCAAAAAAGCTCCATCTTCCTCGGCCTTGCCTTTGCCTGAGACAGCAAGTTTGTACAGTCTGTTCAGTCCTCAGCTGTTATGGTGCCCACTATAGCACAGCATTTTCAGTCCATCTGGTCCTGGTGGCTACGGTGTTAGTACTATAAAGGGACATTTTATTTTTAGCATTCTGTAAGTAATAGTTACTATGAAAACATAATTTCTGCCTCACTTATCACTGTCATTGATAGGGAAAGTATATTGCATAGAACAGTACAACGTGATTTAAAAAGCTTTGAATCTCAGTCACCTCAACATTTTTAATCAAGATTTTATGTTTAGAAAAATTATTATTCAGGAGAAGGAGTTTAGCTGTGTTTGCACAAATCTCAAGACTGGCAAATAAGATTGATATATGCAGTTTGATGTGTACTTTTTTCTTTTGATCGTCTTTTCACAGCAATTATTTATAAGGGCTGGGTATTTTTTCCTAAATTCAAGGCCTTGGTTTCTACTGGGGTTTTCACTGAATTGGTGAAAATAGCACTGAGCAGTTCTTCAACAGAACCACATTGCTTCTGTGAAATAAGAGAAGATAAATGGAAATATTTTTGTATGAAATAGTTTCATTTAAGGTTAAAATATATAATGTCAATTAGATATAGATATTTCGGGAAAAAAAAGATTGACACACTTTGAGAAAATAATTTAATGTGGTTCATATATGAATATGAAATATAATATTATTTTCCAATTCCATCACCTAACACATCGATCTTTAATAGACGTGAGACTTCCCATAGAGAATAGTTTATATGTAAATCTGTAGTTCATTTTGCAAGTACCAATTTAGACTTCTATATAGTAAGACAGGACTCATATCTAAATAAGAAGCATTATACTCAAGTTCCAATCACTTTTGTAAGGAGTATGGATAGGTCTGGTTGCAGAAAAAATTAAAGTCATGAAAAATCTGAGCATGGAGCATGTGGATGGTTCCCACCATCCCTCATCTACTATAAGCTGTCTTTTGCATTATTCAGTAGGCACTTCCTTACGATCCATCCCCTATTTGCAGTTCCCTGCTAAATCCCACCTACGTGCCATCATTAGTTCAGAATATTTCTACTCAGTTTGTGTCACGTTTCATGAGTTTGTTTTCTTCATAACTGAACCGATAACTGGTACTTTCTGCTGTGCACTGGGACTTTATTTGCCACCTGTCCCTTCACCGTGACATCTGTTTCCTGTGACCCTGCTGCCTCTGCCTGTGCTGTATAACAGGGTGCTTTGTTCTCGGGCTTGTTCAACAGGCTGGTCTGCTGATCCCGTGCTTAAGCCTTGGAACCCGGATAAACCCCGACATTAAATGGAGACATGGACTATATTGTCTTCATGTCTGGGTTTGTCATGGTCAGTGATTTTGAATAAAGGGTCCTATTGACTAAGCTCTGCTTTCTGTCCTCTTAGTGCCATGATGCCATCTACTCTTTCTGACCTTAAATTAAGAAATTCCCATTAAAACTAAAATTTGGCATTTTATTTCTTTGAAATAGGGAGTCTCAAGAATGCAGTCCTAGTTTTGGGATATTGCTATAAAAGTGACACCGAAGACAACAAATATCACAAAGGTATCTGAACTGTGTTTTATTAATTTATATTAGTGGAGTAGACACTATTGAGTTCATGATCATCATTTGACATAATTTTATTGAAACATTATTATTAAATAGTTTTTGTTTTCTTTTGTATATCTGGGCTCCATACAAACTAACAGTAACTCCAAAAATGGACCAGAGGAAGCCACTGTTTAAGTATATAATATAATTTGTTGGGACACTGTATTGGAGAGTAAATGTCATTGCCTAGTTGGAGAATGTATCAAATGGATTTCCAGAGGAGTCTGTGCTAGGTCAGGAATCCTCAATGCGTTTATGAGTGATGTGGATGAAAAAACAATAATGTGCTTTTCAGATCTGCAGACAACTCTTAGCTGAGACACAAGCTCACTGGAGGGCAGGATTAGAACTCAAAGTGACCTTGACAAATAGAACAAATGGTCTGGAAGGAAATAGGATACAATTCACTAAGGACGAACACAAGACCTTTTACTTAAGTAGGAATGATCCGCTGTGCCAACACGAGGAAATGATCAGCTTAAACAGCAGTGCTGCAGAAAAATGGTTATAATTGATGGGAGGCTGATCATGAGTCAGCCACATCATGTGGCTGCAGAAGAGGCAAGCACCACTCTCACCCCAGTTAAAAAGTGCTGTCTGTAAGACATCAGCTAATTCTTACACTCTGCTCAGTGCTCATATGGCCTCTGCTGGAGGAGTGTATCCGTTTGGGAGATTGCTGAATGACCTGGACTATTTGGAGCAGTCCAGAGGAGAGAAATGCAACCCATGAGGAAATGTTGCAGGAAGTTTAGTTGGTTAATATAAATAAAGCTTAGAGAGGACATGATAACAGGCTTCATATATGTAAATGAAAAGCAAGGGAATAAAGACCTGTACATATTCTCTGTGGGTATGGTAAGAACTAACCAGTTTCTGTTACAGCAAGGGAGATCGGGACAGACATTGGTAAAAGCTTTCTGACAATTAGGATAGCTAAGTGCTGGAAGATAAAGCTTCATCTTTGGATTTTTCTAAGAACAGTTATAGTTGGTGCTCTGATCAGTGCCCTTCTTCACCTTTATCTCATCCCAGTTTCAGTGACTCCTAAAAATGTGGCAATGACAGTATAAAGTAAGGGTGGCAAGTGTAGATGAGCTGACTGAAATAAAATAAGACTCAAGCTTAGAGCACTGGGGTTTATGTTATGGTATTCCCCAACTCCTGTTACCATAAGAACACTTACTGCCTTTTTAGCATTTTTGTTTTGTTTAAGAGTGACATTAATTGTAGGGAGGAATCAGAGAGTCCCAGAATCCCTGGGACCTTGGTTTGTGAGCCCCTGCTTATGCAGGTGTTCTCAATTATCCCTCTCCCACTAAAAGCACTGTGAATGCTTAATGAATAAAGAGTTGTTTGCATGAATGGAGATTGAAGAAATGACCTTTTCTCAGTATATTCACTAGCTTATGAAATCAGTTTTTAGTCAGCAGTGAATGGGATTTGAGTCTCATAAGCATTTAAGGTCTATCTGCTTGGGAAAACAGAGATGAAATTTTGTGCAAGCACTTCAGTACAGCTCAGTGCAGCTGCATTAGCTGTAGCTCAGGTCAGTACCTCATGGCCCACAGGCTTCAGAAATGTTCTTTCAACTACTTTTAAATGGGGTACTGTAAATTTAGGGATTGGAATCCAAACCATTTTGAGTACAAGAACAAACAAGCAAGTACAAACAGCTCGTAGCCTATGACTGCATTATCTCACACATGAAGTGTCATGTAACTTGTCTTCCAGGTCCTAAGGATCCTGATTCATTGACTGAATTTACAAGTAATTAAAAATAAGCAGATAAGCAAAACCACTGCTAATTATGCAATAATTCATCTCTGTTGCAGTTTTAAAATTTTCTTTATTTTTTTTCCTCAGAGTTACAATCCTGTGTGTCAGTGTGGGACATTAACCTGCCCCATGAAGTGCAAAACCTGAAAAAACATATAGAAATGAGACAGGAACTAGCAGAAAAAATGAAGAGCTTTTCTTTGGACTGAAAAGTCACCCTGCAAGTGCCATGCTTGTTTCTAGTCTTCCATCCTAACATACCGTGCAATAATTACAACTTCTTGCTGTTGTTTTGAACTAAAACCAGGAAGAAAATTGCCGTGAGAGTATTTATAGGATACCAAGAAGAAAGAAGTTATTTGTAGTATTTGAAAGGACAGAAAACTGTTGAGAATTTCTGAATCTAAAATGCTATCGTGCATCCGTTGTTTACTTGTGAAGTTCTGCTCTCAGCAGCTACGGCTCAACTCCATATAACGTTGTTCATCCAGTTTTTGATCCCAGCTAAACTCGGAATAAGCCAGGAGACTTTAAACAGCTCTAATTTACTTCATTATCTCCACTGAGTTGACTCTCTAATAAGAAGCAAAGTTGAAGCCTCCGTGTTTTAACTGCAGTTTGCATGTATGAGCTTGCTCTTATGACTAATGTTTTAGCAGTAAGTCAGAGCCCATGACCCTGAGTATATGAAAAAAACATCATAGTTTATCTAACAGCAGTGTTTAAAGGAATATGTAGTGACTACATTACTCTTTGAAAACAACAGGCAGTATAGTCTTTATTTCTCCCATGAATAATTGACTTTTTTTTTTCATTATGACCAGAAAAAGCCCATTTTGCTACAATAATAGAATAGCTCAGAATTTAAATACACTGACAGGCTTCTGGTGTCCTCTTGCAGTCCTGCAGTCTGCCTGGTCCTAGGAGATGTAGTCACACTGTTGGGAGCGTTACCATTCACATGGATCTCTTGTGCAGCTCACTTGGAAAAGCAAGGAGAGAGCACGAGGTGAAAGCTCTGATCCAAACACTGCTCTGACTTGTGCCACACAGAGAGCAGCATCCTGCTGTCAGCACACCACTGGCTCTTGGTCCAACTTGCTCATTCTTACCTCAATCTGAAAACAAAAGGGAACTTTCACTTTGATATTTCAAACATACAAAGTTTCCACTTATTAATTCTTGGTTTAATTTATATTGTTATTTTGGGGGTAATCAGGGGAACCTTGAGGAGTGTAAGAATTGGCTGCCTCTTGTAAATTTGTTGCCCCACATTATCATTCAATCTGCTGCTCTCTGCCTGTAAGTCCAAGCTGCTGCTTGCAGCCAGCACTGACCTGCCCTAAGGAAGTGCCTTATTTCTGTCCATCTGAAGACAGACATCAGTTTATTTTTTTTGATACCAAAAGAATCTACAGGGTGCTCCTGAAATCTCAAGGAGTGGAATATCCAGAATCATTCCTGAATCTGTGGAGCTGAACAAGGTTGAGCAACCAAAAAGTTCTCAGTTTTTGTGGGGTTTTTTTTGAGAAAATAACATACTGGGACAACAGCTTTTTTTGTGTCCAACTCCACTATTGTTCTATTTTCTGCCATTTTTGAAGTGCATACTCAGGATTCCTTTCAGATATGCATCCCAGTTTTTATGTGTTCTTGTAATCTGCATACTGAGAATAATTTGCTATTTATATGGGATTTTATAACTCAGAAAATATATATTATAATGAATAGGGTTTTTTAAAAAAATATATGCATTGTGATTAAGTTTATTTATAAGTCATTTTGAAATGTAAGCCTTAAACATTTTTATTAAAACTGTGCTTTGTTAATAACCTGTCTACTTTCTCATCACTGAATTTTCAAGGAAAAGCTTTTGTGTGCAGCTTTTTTGGCATTTAATTCCTTCAGGATGATGCAATATCCCAGTTCTGGAGGTGTGCTCTGTCTCACAGTGCATGTCTTGAGCCCTTTTCCATTCCCTAGTTTGTCTTCCACTTGGTGTTCCATGCGGCCTTTTCCCAGAGATGGGAGGTGACCTGTAAGCAGTACTGTCCCTGTGGTCATTCCTCACCTCTCCAAGACACTCTGGATAAGAATGATCTGAATCAGGACATGTATTGGGTATTAAAGGAGGGCAAAGAACAAAGAGACAACAGCAATCAAAGGAGAGTCAGGAGCTCATGGCAAACCCAACTCAGCTGACCACTGTGGGGGGAGAGAAAAATTCTGTGATGGTGTAACCCACGGGGGCTGTTTAGCAATACAGCACTCATTCCCATGGAGCACAGTGATCCAGCTGCACCCTCACACGGTGCTTTTTAGTACGGGAAGAAAATGAGAACATCCTGTGTTGGTGCTTCTTGGTAGAAGTGCTCAGGGACTGGCATCACCTTCCCAGCTGGGACCTGCCACCCAGGGGAAGAACAGTACCCCTGGAACCTGCACTGCAAGGAAACCATGTCCAAGGTTCTCTACTGACAAACTATAAGGAAGGAGGAAAAAAAGATCCATAACTTCATGTTCACTCTGGTTTTAGTGGAGCTGTTTGGAAACCGGTAGAAGCTGATCACACAAGAGGACAAGCTCTATTGGCTGTACCTTCCTGTATACTTAGGATAATATCCAGCACCTGAAAATAGAGATAGCCATTATTTCAAAAAGGGACTGTTTGCTCCTGGGAAACAAGCATGTGGTGTGGCTGTGACTGAACACCTGAGCTGGGACAGGTGATTAACCCTGTGTTCCTCAGTGCAGCTAAAGGGTGCTGGGGTTTAAACCAAAAGGAGAAACAAGGAGAAAAACTGTACAGAGTGAGCTGAAAGCTTGATTAGATACCAATTTGTTTGGTTTGTTTTAAACTCCTCTTTCCCTCCTGTGCCACTGACTTTAATTAGAGTCATTCTTTTTTATTGGTTGCTTGCTCTGGCAGATTACATATGCAGATTCACCTGCTCATTAATTTTAACTTCATTTCTTTTACAAGCAGTTCCTGGTCAATCCTACTGTAAACAAGGTACAGAGCCTGATTAATGCACTTTCTGTATTATATCCTGGATTTCCTTTTACTCTGAAATCTAATACTGCCTCTTGTGTCCCATATTATTACCCTATTACTTCTTCATGCACCACTTAGGGGCAAAACTGGGACACATAAGGGAGAAGAGAGAACGAGGCCTCTTAGGTGTGGCTTGATCCCCAAACTGCCACTTACTAACTATCCCATCCACCTGCAGCAAGCAAGACAAATAATCCATTTTATGATGAACACTTCACATACCAGAGACATGAGAAAGTAAGAAGGGAGAAGAATGAGTCTCAGTGCATGAGGGAAACACAGTGACAGTCATATTTTTCTGTCTTTCAAGTAGAAAAGCATACGAATAATCCCTCTTCTCATTTTTTGCCTTTTAAGTCATTCATTAAAAGAAATCTGAAAACAGCCCCCCTTACCTGCCTTAACAGAACCAAATTTTTGATCAGAACTAGCAATTGTTATTTGTGTCTCTGTTCTTCATCTACATTATTAACTCATCCCAGGACTCTACTGCAAGTCTCTTATATAAACCCGCCTTCATGGCCTTTGAACAAGTATAATTCATTGGCTGGCCAGCATTCCATTTTGGAAACTTTTCCAAATTTTATTTTTTTTTAGTAGGCCTGTGTCTTTGTAACAATTAGTTTATAAATACAAAGTGGCATAATCCTATGAAAATGGAGAATCATAGTTATTGCATATCTGTATTTAAAAATTAATGATTTTAAAAGGAAAAAATCTGCAAGATGTATTATTGTTATTTTAACAAAGGGAAACCTCACTTACCAAAAATTTCAAAGTGAACCCAACTGAAATTTCTAGCAGGAATCTTTCAGCTTCAGGAATGTTCTTTGCTGTATCAGTGAGCTGCAGAGGCACTGGGTGAGGACAGCTCTGCCTCCAGCTGTAGGTACCTCAGTAAGACTCCTCAATACTTACACTAGTTTTTGTTCAATTAAGTAGCAGAACTACAAGAATGATCAAACTGCAGAGTAAAAAAACTGTTTCGCAATGACCTTATGCTGACTAGTACGTATCTTTAAATGGGTTACTTGTACAGAGCAGTAAACTGAAATTACTTTTTACAAGTTATTAAAACTTATGATACATTAATAGATTTATTAAATGTAATTTTTTTAAGTTATCCCAATATGACTCTAGTAAAAACAAGAAGAAAGTAAAAAAGCAAGCAAACACGTTTTCATTTTTTTCCTTCTCCTCTGTGTTGCTTTGTTTTTCCTGCTGCCAGAGGTTTGTTAAGCCCTGCAGTCAGTCCCCACCAAGGTTGTCACTAATTACTGAGGGGAGACTTAAAAATCGATGTGCTGTCTCTGGCGTATGCGATTATTTACTTCACTTCTACCACAGCCCATTAGTGTCACTGACCTGAAAAGTTAAAGCAGACAGAAAGGGGAAAGAAACTAAAACCTTCTTCTGCAGCAGTTTCAGTTTTCTTTTACTGAACGATTTTTTCCCCGTGCTTTTACTACGCTCCCTCTTGGCACTGCAGGCCGTGCTTTTCCCGTGCCACCTCTTGGCACTGGCTCCTGACGGCACAGCTGTGCCTGGGAGAGGGGCTGGGGGGGCTCTGACCCCGCTCCCATCCAGCCGAGAAGCACAGAACGGTTTTACAGAAAAGAGAGAGGGAAGAGAGGAAGACAAATAAAAAGAGCAAGAATCTGGCAGCGTGGCCGTGCTCAGCAGCCGAGCCAGCAGCGCTGTGGGGGCCGGGACCCGCTCCGTGCTGCCGGTGCTGCCCCCGAATCCCCCCGCAGGGAGGGCAGGGCAGAAAACGTGGCCACACAGTGCCCGGTGGTGAATGAAGGACACCGGGGCAGGAGCAGCAGGCTGGCAGCGGCACAGGGCTGATCCCCTCCAGGGATGGGGGGCTGCATCCCAGCAGGCGCTCCCAGCTTCTCCTGCGCCGACACCTCCCGTGCCGGGAGCGCCGCGGCTCGGCCCGGCCGCTGCTCCCTCAGGGTGCCCCAGGCCCGGCCCTTTCACGATGAGCTCCCTTTTCGCGTCCTTTCTCAAGGGAAGGATGACCCACAGTGGAGTCACAGCAGGAAAGGAGAGGCCTTGGGCTCGCCCGCGGGCCCCGGGTCAGCCCGACACGGTGACGGGGCAGTGACTCGGCTCACAGGGTCACACGGCTCCACATCGCCTCCACATCGCCTCCTCCTCCCGCTCCAGCTTTCGGCAGAGCCCAGCCGGCCACGGAGGACCATCATGCCATGAGGACGCAGCACGGCCTTTACATTCTAGAAAGTGATTCATAGAGTGGCAACGGAAACACCTGGCTCTTTTTACTGCAAATACAATAACCTTAGGTCAGTGACTCGCAGTTCTGCTTTTTCTTACCTTGACGCCTCTGCAATTGCCTTGAAAACATCTGTTTTCTGAGGAGCTACAAGAAACATCCACCCCCGCCACCACCTGCCAGGCTCCTGGGCTCTGCTATTCGGACTTTAAATCACCTGAGCCAAGGCGGAGGCTCAAAAACATCGATTTCACACCAGTATCCTCAGAGGTCACAATACATAAATTTTAAAAAAAAAGCGTTTGCAGCTTGCCATGCAGAGGGTGGGGAGGACCAAAAACCTGTCTGCTCCCCCTGTGGAGATAAAAGGTGTTTCCTCTCTCTGCACGTCTCCACAGACTGCCACGGTGACAACTCTTTTGCATTAGTCGAACGCTGTCAAGTTTAGGCAAAACTCAAAGGATTCT
This sequence comes from Lophotriccus pileatus, assembly GCA_035583135.1. NCBI lineage: Eukaryota > Metazoa > Chordata > Aves > Passeriformes > Tyrannidae > Lophotriccus > Lophotriccus pileatus. The sequence goes on along the minus strand of JAWWES010000041.1, from coordinate 13,446,790 downwards.
GTCAAAACGCATACACACAGTAAAGGTTGAATGAGTTTCCTGTTATTCCAGTGAAGTTCAAAATTTGCAAAGTGAGTTTCTAAACTTTAGGGAGAGGTCCCCACTACAGCCCACACTCCCTGGTGAAGCAGTGCAACAGCAGCTCCTGACGGACAGAGAGCTCGGGCCACCCAGCTCTGTGCAGCAGCCCTGCTCAGTTTAAATACCATGGTTGTTCACAGTCAGTTTTAATACTCAACCACCAGCCAGGGAATTAAGCTTCGGTAAACAGTAATTTTCAAATATCATCCATGCGTCAAAACTCACCTCCTCCCCCTTTTTTTTTCCCCTTCTCCAAAATAGTGCTGAACACTCTGCAACTAGAAAATCTCATGGCAAAACACACTCCCACCTTCTAATTACAGGAAAATGTGCAAGGGAAAAAACGCAAAAACCCCCAAACCATTCAGTTCTGGTTTTTACAGCTATTACAGCTAAACCCAGGAAGGGAAACGAACACCTGCGCTCTGCAGGGGCTCAGAAGTAGCTGGTGCAGAGCAATTACTTCTGCTGAAGAGTCTGAAATCTCCTGTGCTGGAGCTGGGGATGAAAGTGAGGTGGAGGAGGTTTTTTGGCTTGATATTGGCAGGGGAGCACAGGGCCCTTGCTCAGAGGAGCATCCATGACAGCTCCAGTGTGTGATGGCGCAGGCAGAGACGCAGGCACAGCAGCCTGGAGAAGTTCTGCTCATCCAGAGCCTGCCCAGCATCTGTTTGCCATGGCCTCTTGCCCCCACACCACACCAGGGTCCTCCTGACCTCAACCCAGTCTGGCTTTCTGTTTTTCACACGTCAGTCCTGGGACTCTGAACATTTCTATCTATATACACAGAACAAAACCAAAAAGCCCCCAAACCAAGCCACAGTGAGATTTTGCTTGAATTCTGGTATGTGGAAGCCACAGAGAGATGCATGTTCTCAGAGCGTGCCTTCAGCTCTCCCCCTGAGGAGGCTTTAGCAACCAGCCTTGAAGGTTCCTTGATTTATCAACCAGCTCTCAGAAAACTCCTCTGGAAGACAGCAAGAAGTGACACTGCCTTTCTCCTGGGCCAGCACCACCAGAAATGCTTTGGAAAGGACACTAAGCCATGTCAGAAAGAAAAGATGAAACATTTCATATCCCTTTAACCAAGCCAGCTGAAATGAATGCCAGTGCTCTATCTAGCAAGGTGTGCAAGGGCAGGTGGACAGACCTACAGTGTCAAACCCTTGCCAGGGCACTGAAGGCAGCAGGCCAAGTCCCTCAGGACTTCTTGAAGCATTAACTACTAAACATTAACTTCATATACAGGCATGGACATTTCTTTAAACAACAGACCACCACCAAGGAAGGCCAAATACTAGACATCATTTGCATTAACTGAGCATTGATAGGGAAAAAAGTGTCTTTACAAGAAGCAACTTTGCACCAATCTGAGTAATCAACACATAAGTAAGTAAACCTCCCACACCCCCACCTTCTGGGTGCCTTTTAAAAACACAGATCTTTGCAAGTATCCCCAAACAAGCTGTTCTCCTTTCCCATCTTCCCAGAAAAAACAGCTGCAGCACTTGGCTACCTCTGAAAAAACAGCAGAGAGCTTTATTATCATCCATACCGCTGGAGATGTGATCAAGGTGATCACATCCCTCCTCCTTCAGTGTTACTGCACCATTACACCAGACATCCTTAGCGCCAGATCTTCTCAAAGAGAACTCAACAGCAAAAGGATGAGGCAACAGTTGCCTCCCCGGCCTTGGCTTTGTCCGTACAGCTAATCACAGAGGCATTTATACACGAAATATATACCTGCCTCTCACCGTGCCTAAGCAACTACACCGACTACTTAGGGATGAGTTTGTCAAATCAGTCTCTCAAAAGCTTAAAAAGATCTTGGGCAGGGCAGGAGGGAAAGGCCTTGCCTTGTTCCACGCAGGAGTGACTCTGCCAGCACATGTCCTTTCCACCATGGTGATTTTACAGCAACTTCTTGTCAGTGCTGTGTGGTTCTGGCTTGCAGGCAACAGGGCCAAGGATGGTCTGGTCTGTTAAAAAACACCACCTCTCCCAGTAGAGTAGGGCAGGAGCAGGGCACAAGCCAAACCATGCCAGCTGGGAATGGGGAAGACTTTTTGGCCAGAAAGACAGTAGCCACAAACAGCATGCTACAAACACACCTGATGAAGGTTAAAACTTTCTTCCCCTGTGCTGTTGCCAACATCTTGTAAGAGCAAAGGATAAAAATAGATAATTTTGACCATCTTTTCTGACCCAGAAAATAGTTATTTTTCATCTGCTATCCCCCCTTCAGAAAATATACATCACATCAAACATCTGGGTTTCTGTTTCCCTTGGGACGCCCATTCCTTTCATTTTTCCATACTACACTCCCTTTTACACAATGTAAAGAAATGTAACCAAAAAAAGTCCCTGCAATAAACAACTACTTTCTCTGGGACACACCAGCACACGCTGGTTAAGCCAATGACAACACCTGCTACAGGGGTGAGCAGCACTGCTCTAACCAAACCCGCTGTGGAAAGAAAGCAAACAGCACAGCAACACAGGGTCAACCAATCCTGTATTCACTGTCCAGTGTAGCACCTCATGTCTGGAAATGGATCACAAATTTCCTTCCATTAGCAACTAGCCATCACATAACACAAATACACCACACAAGGATTTATGACACACCAAGCTGCTTGGCTCTTTTATGTGAGAATAGAAAATAACATTTAGAGTTCCAGTACAAAAAGTTAACTGAGATCAGTTTCTCCCACCTGTACAGTCTGTTCCAGGCAGGCAAGAAACAAGTGTTAGGACAAAGCCCATAGCAGAACCAGTCTGAGTAGAAGCAGGGAAGAAACCTCAGAAGGAAATGCTAAAGAGAAATGGAAAACAAAGAGTTTCTCAAGTTACTGGAGCTTTAATCGGTGTTAAAATAAAGCACAAAAGAGAAGCCCCCAAACCTGGCTGTCATCCCCAAGGACCCAGCTTCCTGAAACTTCTTTCTCAACAGTCAAATTCAACAAAGGTCTTTCCTTATTTCCCACATTTTATTTACTATATTATTTCTGTTTAGGAAGCCCTTTGCTTTGCATAGCAAATCAGCTGTGTTATTTACGCTATGCTCATCACCTAGATCCAAGTGTCCTTTAAAGTACGTGAACAGAAGTCAGCAAAACGTGACACCACACAGATTTTTATTTTTCTGTAATTAGTCCTCTCGATGATAATATTCATGGTGAGTAAGGCCAGGATCAGCATCATCTCCTAATATATTATTAAATCAGTTTTGCTGAGAAGGAATCATACTATTGATTTTTTACACCGGTGGAGTAACTGTTCAACCAGTTGTGTACCAGTAGCTCAGCAGTAACATGATGTTCAGTTTCTCAAAGCACCATCTGCATTAACAACATTCATTCTCAGTAGCATATTTACAATATGATATTGCTCTCTTCATTTAATTTACAAAAACCTTCATGATCAATATGGATTATTTCTGCAGATCCCTTCTCATCACCGGTCTGCAGCAATAGGATTCAAATTCCCTGAAGTCACCCACTCCACACTCCCTGGCCTAGAAGACCTCCCAGCTGCCCTGAACTGGCACCTTCTTGCTCTGCCCCTCTTCCCCCACTCCATTTCCAGGATGTAGATGCTCCCATGGCTCACATACCAGCAGCAGGGGTACAACAAAGGTTCCATCCAAACAATTTCTTTACCAAGAAAGAGGCGTACAAAGATTTCCTGATCTTTTACTAGGGAGTCTTGCCTTTTACCAAAACTACAGTCAAATATCTTATTTAAAAGCCTTATTCCAAGTTTAAAAAAAACATGGAGGGCATTCTGAGAGTCCTTGAGCACTTCCACACCGATGCCAGAAGCGACACTCCCACTGCTGGCGCAGCAGATGTGTGGAAACAGAGGAACTCCTCTGCTCCACACTATGTTTCCTCCACTAAGGAATGGTGGGACTGCGGAAAGGCAGTGGCTATGACCAACATCATGGCTTGGGCTCCACCTTACTCCAAGTTCTCTCTCATCCCCCTCTTCTTCAGGATTTTCTAGGATTGCTCCCCACCTGTATGAGGCATCTTAGCCCTCTGCCCCAGCATTACAAAAGAACAAGAAAACCCAATCCTCTGTTTGCAAACCTAAGAGAAACCCCAGCTCTATTGCTGTCCCTCTGTGCCTTCCACACATCCCACTTGTACTCCTTCCTCCTTGGGGCCTGCAGCCTTCCCAGGCATCACTAAGATGCTTCAGTGGTCAATGGCAGCCACCACAAAGACGTTCAGCTTGAGCATGAATACTTGTTGGCAGTAACACTCCTTTACTCTCCAGATGGTCCACCTCACTGGTCTCACAACTTTCCATGACTCCACGTGCACTCAGAAAGACAAAAAATGACACAAATTGTTTTGCTGTTGTTGTCAGGTTTTTTGTAAAGGCTTCGTTTTTTTTGCTGCCCATCAGCACTGTCTCAGCATATTGCACAATGTTTATTATAAAAAAAAGTCTTCTGTATCAGGCAGGAAGAAAGAAAATTTTCTCGGGAGGCTAATGTGTACTATTGTCTGTAATTAGAGGTAAGTGGTTGCTTGTGTGGCCATCAGAAAGTGGGACCTAGTGAAACAAAAACAAGGTGTTATTAATGGCTTGTCCACAAACAGAATCTCTACTCCCTCCCCCAAAAACACACACTTGGGCATTTCCTGGATGCCTTTTACCTGGTCTCTCATACAACAATTATTCAAATTTGGTTGCCTTCCCTCCTCTCTCTCCACTCACATAACCTTGCCAGCTGCCAAACTTCAACCAAATTTGAAAGAAGGCAGAGGTCTCAAAGGCTGTCTACAGGCTTAAATTGCAAAAATAAAAGTAAACTAAAATCAAGCAGTTGCTAGAGGAGTAATCCTCTTAATGCCCAATGAAGGGAAAGGTGAAGACAGCTCAGCTCTTTCACAGTGCTCGGCAGCAGCCTGCAGACTAACAAGGAGCACCACTGAACCCCTGCAGCACACAGTGTGTCTTCTTCAGTCTGCAGGCCAAGCAGAAGAAAATGTGAAACCAAAACCAGGACAGGGAGACTGACTAGGCCTGGGAAAACATGTAATTTTTGGAGCAATATGAATAAAAAGAATAAAAATAAAAATAGTAATAGTAAGGACGATGGAGGGAATGCAAGCGAAAAAGCTCTAAGAGACTCAATTGCATTAATTCAGCTTGTTAGAGAACACCTTGCTTCTTTACACTTCAGGTTTTCTGACTGTTTTTAAAAGCTGTTGAACCTCTGCTCATATGCATGTCAAGGGGAAGGTTTATTGCCAACATCTTAAAACTTTCTGAGACCAAGTCCCTGACCTTATCATCCATCCTCAGATGTACCACTTACTTAATAGTTGGAAAAAAGGTTTCCTTACCGATGTGGATTTGTAAGAGCCCAGCCTGAAACGGCAAAAAATAATTTCTGCTACAAATCTTCCAAAGCCATGTAAAATTCCTGCAATGTCAAACACGATTTAAATTGTCATCAGTAGTAAAAATGTATTATTTATGGAAGCATTACAACAAAACTCTACACAGAATACAGTGCAGTAAACCCCTATATAAGACATTGAGAAATTAACATACAAAAAGGAAACATCAAGGGCAGGGGAGAATTCTAACATTCTGAAATGCGTTGAGAAAAGCAAAGCTATCCAAGTAAATGTCACCCTCTGCCAGCTTTCATGGGTGAGAATACATTCTGTGGGACAGAAATATCTACTCTGAAAGGCAGCTCTTAGTTCAAGGTCTCTTTACTAAAGCTCTCTTCAAATGAGAGCCAAGAAAAGAAATTACTTGTGATCAAGACACCCTATTATGTCTTGACTAGTGAGTGGATTGTGCCTTTTCAACTTATTTTCTTTGAAGAAGAAAATCCTGCAGTACACTGACAATGACAATCCTCCCAATTACTTCTGATGGAAATTTTATATCAACTTTTGTCACTGATTTAACAGTGGAACCCAACTAAAGGAGCTACACAGAATATCAGAAGTCAGTATGTGTCTGTGTATATATATACACACACACACACACACAGAGATATATCCTTGCTCTTCCAGAAGTAAAAAAACTATGCTATAGTTACCAGAAAGGAAACAACAGGCTCTCAGAACAGCAGAAATGCCATACTGGGACACTGAAACTGAGTAGCTTTCATGGCACGTTTCAGTGCACACAAAATGAGCACTTCATCTTAAACCTGTCAGAGGTTCAGGACTCCCCTGTAATTTATCCATAACAATCACCATGAACAAACCCCAATTCTGACAGAACTTAAGAGGGAAGGCTCTGATAATCACCTGTAGTTGAAAAAATTCCCCCAATAATGCCACAGAGCCTCACTAAGAACTGCCAAAAAGGCATGTGTTCTTCTGTCACTGTCACCATGAGTGAACTGATATCATATTTCATGAATATTCCCGACACCCCATGGCTGCCAGCTGCATGGTTAATTACTCTTTCCTGAAAGAAAAGGGAGAAACACAAGTTAGTCACTTGTTATTAGCCACAAGAAAACCAGTCTTACTAGATGTGGTAACAAAGAGCTGTTTAATCAGAGTTAGCAATCAACAGAAGACCAGGGAACACCAAGGTAACTTTGACCAGTACCTTCTAAATGTCAAACATCATTAAGTAAAAGTTTACTTTCCCGGTCAGTGAGCTTCTGTGCTGCATATCAGTGTTCACTATCACGCTCTGGTACTTTCTCCCAAGACTTGCTCACATGGTACTTTAAAGAAGTATGTTTATAACTGGATTGTTTTCAGTACCTATGAGGGTAAGTGCCACAGTCTTGTTCTGGCCTGTGAACTCAGGGGACTGCACTGGTATAACAGTGTACTGCAACTCTTCCTACTTTATCCACTGCTACGAATGACATCAGGGTGAGACCTTCAGGAGACATTTAAGTTGTTGTACAACCTTTAGCTACAGCAGTTTCCCCAGAGGGTGTATATAAATCATAGAATACCAGGTTGGAAAGGACCTTGAGGATCTTCCTTGGCAAAAGCCTCTTTTGTCAGTTACGTCATTTCAGACAAGTCACACAGCAAGAAATGCACCTCAATGAGCAGAAACCCCAAACTCACTGGGACAACCAGACACCTCAGTGCTAATCCAAGAACTTCTACAGTTTCTTCTCATTTGGTCACATTCTTACACCAAAAGACCCCAAACATGAGAGTGTGGCTGCTACAAATACCCACTTTTTAAAAAAGGTTTCAGAAGAAAACACCTCTACACAGCCTTAAGCTTCCTTCAAAAGTTTGCTGTCCTTTTGTTGTTAGTGAAAGGTGTTGAAAAATGCACTGCCAGGCATGTCTGACTGAAAATATACAAGGGCGGCAGAAAGGAACATAATTGACTGAAGACAAACTCAGCCCTGTCCAAGATAATAAGAACAGAGAAGACAAGACAGGCAAAAGTGAACAGAAAAGCAATATATCACAGCTCCATTTCATGTGTAGATTTAACACTGTGCTCAAAAACCATGCAGAATACAGTACAAAATAAAAAGCAGAATACCACTTTGTTCAGGTAGCTGAAAAAGCAAGCTGGCTTGTGTCAGTGTTAGTTGACTGAACAAGTTGCCTGATCTGTATTTTTCAAAGTAAAAAGGAGTCAAAATAATATATCAGTAATGATGCCAGGTCAGAAACACTACGCAATGGTTAAATAACAAAATGTAGAATGCTTTCCATTTTTCAAAAGCATGACAACAGAGAGCATTCAAAGATGGATGATGAGGCACACTCATCATCAGAAGGAAGAGAAGACTGAAGGTAGTTAAAAAGAACCTTGCCATTGGCAAGGGACACAAAAGCCCTGTTTGTTTTCCTCTGTTGTTTCCCTAAGCCTTACTGGTCTTTTGAGGTCAAATGATAAAAAAAGAATATGAAGTTAAATAGAACACACAAAATTCCATCCTCAAAAGATACAGAATTCTTTTTCTGCAAACCATTTTGGTCTGCTTCCAGCTTCTACTGCTGCAGATTCAACTTTTGATTGCTAAAACCTGCTGAAAAATAACTAACCCTGCATCAGACAGTTCAGGGAAGCCTTGCTAGAATTAAATCTTTTCAATAAAGATAAACACAGTAGCTCAAACACCAACGATAGTGGAGATGATTCCGCCCACACCTTTCAAACTCTGTTTCCCCATCTGCTCACCACTGGTAATTAAACCTCACTGCATTCAACTTCTAGCCATGCCTGCCTGATCACCTTTTTGCACATCTGCATATGTACCTACTCTTATAAAATAAATGCACTAAGTTGTTCAGTGAATAGCTGCTCTTAATAGCCTTCTCCAGCCTATCTGCTAGGAATATTTTATGTCCTAAGATTAACACAAATAAGCTTTACAGGGCTACCTACTGAGCAAGGGCAAACAAGTACACAATGCCACTTTACCTCTGCTATTCCAAGCTTTTCCACTAAGCAACCTGTGGCTGTCGCAACTTTCATAAAAACCGATCATCCCCACAAAGAAAGAAATAAAGGGCTAACTTAGACTGGACAGGTAATTAATAGTATCATCTTTACAGCAGAAGGAGAGAAAAACTGAATACAAGACTAAAAAAAAAAAAAAAAGGAAAAATGTCTAAGACAAAGTTATGGATGTCAGTGAACAGCTTAAGGAATGCCTTGGTTGTTGCAGAAATTGTGCAGAGAAAACACAAAGCAGATTGCTAGACCAGCAGGAGGTGGGAGTATACTGCACTATGAAATTCCTCTTCATTGCTCTCTGTAGTCCAGCTTTCATGAGTTTCAGAGTAAACCTTTCCCTTCAGCGGTCCGCATGTGCCAAACTGAAAACCAAGACATCACCTCTATCCTACTTCCCCTACCCATGTATTTTTCAGAAGCACAACATGGAACTGTGAGGAAATAAAAAATTTTTCCCCCTTAGAGAACACCACAAGCTGTAATTCAGTGAACTACCACCCTAATCCCTGAATTTCCTTTCAACCCAAGGCTTCTTTCTCACCTCTTGCTTTATCTGTCATTTTTAATTAAACTTTTTACCAAGATTTTTCTCTTTGGCTTTTGAATAGAAGGCCAAAATCAAGTTCAGTCTCTGAAAACAAGACATGTAAGCAGTACATTCAAGGCTTTTTTCCCATTTACAGCAGTGTTTAAAATTAGTACTATGCTGCACTAGCTACTTTTGGTATGGATTCAGAATTAAATGCCTCTCCAGACCCAGAAGTGGAGGCTCTCTAGTCTTGAGAGTAACTAAAATTGATGGTTTAACAGAGGTTAAACAAGACAGCTGAGAAATTTACTGTGTGATTAGTTTTTCATGCAAACTACCTTTGTTTCCATTTCTTACACTCCACAACCAAATTCTTGATATTCAAGTGAGCTGCATTTCTTTGTTTGCTTCCCACATGGATAAAAAGCTAACGGTAGATTAAATATTTGTAAGGCTACACAGTAGGTTGCAGACTTAACACTTGGAGGATTTCACCACCACCACCATTAGCATACAGTGAAGTAGATAATAATATCAGACTCCAGATCTACAGATGCAAAACACTAATGCAAGAAGTTTGCACGTGTCACCAAGCACATATGTATTTTACCATCACTACTGTATGATTTACAAACAAATCCAGTGTACTAGAGTGTTCTACAAAGAATCTCTTCATGCTAGAGGAGTTTTCACAACCATGGTACAAGCAAGCCTCTGTTTTCACATTTGAACTTCTGTTATGAACCACCACTTCTAGATTTTTCTCTCCATGTTTTTTTATTACTTCTACTTACCCTTTCTGTCACTGAGAATTGATGAGTTTCTGCTGAAATTTTATACGTATGGAGTTTGGTTGGCACAACTGTGATAAAATACTGGAACATCTGGTTGTCTAGAAGAAAAAACATCTCACTGTTGAATCAAGTCAAAGACCATCTGAGACATTCACAAATAAATCAAAGAAATTATATTAAAACAGTTAATCAGCTAAGCCATTTACACTAGGGACATTCTTCCATGAGTCCCAGCACTGCCAAAACTACTTCAGCACCATCTGCATGAACAAAGTTAGTTTCCATGGAAAAGGCATATGTCCCACTTGTGCTCAGAGAAATTTACATTTTACCCATGTAATGAAAAGACTCATTAAGGTCAGGCCACTCAGAGCTTCAAATGAAACACATAGGTGGTGTTTTCTAGGGCATTAGAGCAAGTTTCACACTGTCACATTTTTCACAGTATATACACATCTCACAGTGGTCTCAGTAGATTGAATTGTATACAAAATGCTGGAAGCCCTTCTAAACTGGTTATGGTTTTTCTCTTGATTAGACTTCTGGAGAATTATTCTTGACCAATCTGCAATGTTGTGCATTTATGATTGCTCTGTGCAGTTCCCTAGAGAACAAACACCAACGGACTGAAGCAGTTTGTTTCAACTACACTAAACCATTCTGGCTGTGCCAGCCAAGGGACTGGCTCTGAGACAACTGCAGCTGTAGAAGGTTCTGGGGATCACTCTCACAGGGAATGCCACTCAAAGGATGAGGCAGGTGATTACTCTCCTTTATTTATACAGGAGGAAACAAGGTGATACACAAATCCATCCTGTACTAGCCTCACAAAACACACTACGGGAGGGACAACTCAAATACAGGAATAGAATCCAAGACTCCTGGTGCTATTTTTTTAAATCAAATCAGACTTATTTTTCCCCATTATGACAACAATCAGATCTATGATTCTCCACTGTAACACACTCCTGCAAAACTCTGCAGTCTGTTCAGACACACTGCAAACTTCAATATAACACGAACCTGGAAGGACTGCAAATCACCTTCAGGGAAACAGCAGAGTACAGAGATGTAGATATTGAGAAAAAATGGCCATTTAAATGCCATGTAGGTAAATTAACAGGGTATTGCTCACTACCAAATTTAGCCTGACATGCTGCTTATAACTGACAACATTAATGAAAAAATTGTATTTTAAATGTAACTATTGGGAAACTACAGAAAAGAAGATCCTTTTTTAAACACAAAACACTTACGATCGGATGCAATTTTTTCTGTTCCATCCAAAGGATTAATAATTCCTGGAATAAGCTCCCCAAATGACAGATGATCTATTCTATGGGAGAAGTTATAGGCTGAAAGATAATACAGAGGAATGAAATCTTTTTAAACTATGAGATTCTGCACGTAGAGAAAAAAATTCACCAATTTCTCACACTGAAATATTCTAATGAATGCATTTACCAAACACTTCATCGTATCTGTGCCTGTGACTACACCAATATATCTACACAAGCTTCAAAGAAAACTCAAATCCAAAATATTTAACAAAAAAGTTAAACTTCTCTAGAAAAGAGCTCTAAATTACTACTCTACCTTAAACAATTCTGGAGTTGAACAGTTGCAATTTGATGACAGGGAATTTCTAGTTGGCCAAATACTTAAATTGTTCTATAATTCAGGTTCTTGTATGCAATGGCATATCAAAAGGCTAAAATTTCATAAATCAAATTTACAGAGAAACTATAAGGCAGTTTCCAAGATACTACACTGCCTGGTTTTACAAAGGTATTTAAGATCTATAATACAGTTGTGTTAACATAAATTCATGGGCAGATGTTTGGAGGTTTAAGCAACCTTTACTGGTTGCACCAGGTTTAATTTTTCACAGTTAGTCACCTTTGTCTCACATTAAGTAAGGCAGTAACACACCTTTAGTATCTAGGTTCATAATCCAAAAGTTAAGTTTCTAGGTAAAAAGCTCAGAAATTTTTAACCCTATAAAAAGATTTTCCAGGAAATAGGTACTTTGGGCTGAAATACAGGAATTTCACATGGTATTTGTGTTACAACAGAGTACATCTGAGAGTCCTGTGTTATCATTACTGTAGAAGCAACCTAAGGATAGTCCTAATAGTGTTACATGTATTACATTTTATACACGTTACATTTATAAAAAAAAGTCTCTACTAAGTCAGATCATTGCAGAGAATATTCTTCACATTTTTTACAATGCAATTGCACAGCCAGAACATCTTTACAACGGCAACTTCACATGAATCAGGAGAAAGCAGTCTGACTGAAATGATACATGTTCATATGGAGATGACAGGAGGAACTTACACTCATGGCTTACAAGGGCTGCCAAGTGTGCATGGCCTCGAGGGTGTGGAATTGCCCTAAAGAAAGCAAGAAATGTTTTATAAATCCACACAGGACTTTGTAGAAAAATTCCCTTTCCTTCTCTATTTCAATAAATACTTTATCTATGTACATATAAAATACATATATATGCATATATGTATAACATACGTGCTTAAATACATGTCATATATAAATATGTGTATTTTAGAAACTGACATCTATAAAAATTGAGTATATCTATATAAAAACTAAAGGTGACAGATTCATTACTGCCAAGTACAGACAGCCTGAACAGTAAGGTACAGAATCCTTGGACTCACAAAAGCCCTCTTACACAAAATTACTGTCTTTCATTTTTAGAAATATCAAAACCACATCAAGTGTGCTATTAGAAGAGTCACCAAATCCTACTCCACAAAAAAATGGAGAACAGTTCAAGTGACTAACAAAAATTTGACCATATTTGTTCCATGACTAAGTTAACTGTACTCTGCATTTGCTCCCTGACAAAGCAAGATTCAAGAGTTTCCATCCTGTAAGACATGGAATTCCTAACAACTACATTACACACAGCAATGCACCACACTACGTTGTTTCAGTAGTTTATGATGAAATTTAATTGTGCAAGAAAAGGTATCATGTGGAAAAAAATATCAAGCATGAGTACAGAAAGCTTAATAAAAACCAGTCACTAACTCTGAAATACAAAAGCACAAATACATATATACATACATGCACTATATAGAATGTAGAAGTCAAGGGGTTTTTTATTTTCAGGAACTGAACAGAACATACTTGCCCACAGTTATGTGAAAGTTCCCTGCCACTTTATTGACATAGAGATGACCATGAATTCTGCATGCATCTGGAGACTGCAATGAATTATCCTCCCTGTTTAAATAAAAACAACATTGAGACTACCTGAGAATATTCACTGTCTAGCAGAAATAACAGCAGTACAGTTAGATTTCCCTTTCCCAGTGTAAAGATACAGCATTATCATCTACGTCTCTTTATTGTATTCTTCTGGAATTATAACAGAGATGTGGAAGGGAGGGAAACTAGTAAAGGTCAGTCTGATGAAACCAATAAGCTTTCATCCATACTTGTATTCACAGATCTGGCCTACAATGCTGGCTTATGATACCTGAACATGTGAGCAGAAAACATAAGACCATAAGTTTATCTTGCTGCCCTGGGGATTTTTACTTTCCCACTTACTTCTACCAAAACTGGCTAATTGAGAAAGTTTTAATGCTACAACAAACAGAACCAAATACATTTGGTCACATGAACAACACTGTAGCAAAGAGCTTTCAACAGTTATTTTTAGGAATCCTTCCTATCCCCACTCTTACTGGAGTATCCACAACTAAGAACATATTTCCAAATCTGCTCCTTAGAAAGAGATGAAAAAAGACTTTTTTTTGTTTTAAATACATCTCAAGCATAAATACCACTTCAAATACTGCAATAACAAGTAACAGAGAAGCAAAGAAGGACTTAATTAATCTGAAGACATCAAGTAAATGAGAAAAAAAAAGATTTTTTGAGCCATCTTCAGGCTCACCTTAGGAAGAAAAATGTATTTGGTCCTCAGACATGGAAATGACAACATGAGAAGTGTGTAAGGCAGTTTTGGTTTGTTTTGTCTTATTCAGTTTTTTGTTTTAGTGGAATTTTGGTGGTTTTTTTGTGCTGGTTGTTTGCTTGTTTGTTTTTAAGGAGAGAGAATTTCAGCTTTCATTTAGAAAGTGTTTTCCCTTGGGAGAAAAAAAAAATTTAAAAATCATATAGCATTTAGATTCAGGCAGACCATGCATTTCATGCATTAGTCTCTCAGCATTTGTGGGTTGTTGGAATAAAGTGAAAACAGCAAGGCTTCTCCATACAGCCTCAACTAAGCTACTTGGACACAGGAATTTACTAACAAAACACATTTGTACTAAAAGGTTGATTCTTTTAAAGCTACGAAGCTGTAAGTCACAGCTCACAGCAGCAATGTTTTTAAAAGTTGCTGAACAGAAAGACAGTTTAAAAAAAAGACTCTCGTTCAGCATTGGTCTGGCATAACTAGTTCCCATTAAGAAGGAAACATCAGACAAAATGGAATAAAAAAAGTGTGTGCATATATTTATTTGTGTCTGTATCGGGCATACAGATGTAAGTATAAATATACACACAAAACCTGGAAACTTCCTCCAGAGTGGAAACCCCAGAAGTTTTCATAAAACAACAGCTCTCGAACTGTATCAAGCAAGTATCAATCGTACTATTTTAAAATGCATCCAAAAGCAGTGAAATCTTCTTTTCTTACAATCTTGTCTTCTAGGGGCAGGGGGGGGATCATAACCACAATAAAATGTGAAGTCTAATTAATGGGGGGGGGGGAGGTAGAATAATGACCCAAAATCCCAGTTTTTCTTACCGTGGTGGCAGTGCTGTAGAAGCACTTTTAAATGCGCTTTTGAATATCACATCTTGAAGAGAATGTTCTTCCTGCAGCCTACTCTGAATTAATTGCAGCATCCTAAAGATCAGAGACAAGTGTGAAAGCACGCAACAATAAAACAAATCTGGCTTCACAATTAATTATTAGCTTCAGCTTCAGGTTGCAAATTAAGAAGTTAGTAAAGTTGATGTAAGTATTAAAGCATTACTTTATTAGAAGTACTAATGCATAACTTTTGCATTACTTTATTAGAAGTATTAAAGCATAACTTTGAGAATGATGTTTTATACAGAACTTAAAGCTCAGGTGTTCACAGCAGTGTTACCAAAATACCAAAACCAGCCAGACTCCCAAGTAAGTTTCAGTTCTATTACAAGACTACCAGTGTATGGGGCACACACAACACCAAGCTATCACACTTTAAATGATGAACAGTGAGTCAATTCAGTTATATGAATGACTCAAATGAATGACTCCAGCTCAGCCTGGATATCTGTTTTAGACATTTTACACCATAATTATAACTTGTGCTACCAAGCACTCATTTGGAAATACAGGCTGAGTGAGTCCGTATATCTTGGCTTGCAACTCCACGATCCCATTCCACAAGTAAGTCCAAAGCCCATTTTTTTCCCCATACAGAGGTATCAAATAATGAGAAAAGCCAAGTAAGTTAGTAACTTATCACAGGTTTGCACTCTTAAATTACAAACAAGAGTTGCTAGACCCAAGACATAGCTGCCTCGTGTGACTCTGGTGTACCTCAAAATCACTTCCAGTACAAATAATACAAGCCATAAGCATGCATCTCAGTGGTTTACCTTTGCAATTCTTTTTGTTGTGGGGTGAGATCAAATACTACCTGAAACAAAAATAACACCTCTAATAAAACACATAGACAACTTCCAGGAAACCCAGAAGAAAATTGGGGTGTGGGAGGGGGTGGGGAGTTATAATCAACTTCACACTTAGTAGTACTAAGGGGAGTTTATGAAAGGACTTTGCACTTTAAATAATACATTTAGTGTTTAAGTATAAAAATTTCTGCCCCTTTCAATCCAGAATTTTTCACTTGCTTTCATTTATAACTACAGCGTCTTTTCCTAAAGCTTTTCTAACTTGAGTCAGCAGTCACCTTCTCACCTTTGACTAACAGGGACTAGAAGCAATGAGCAGCAATTTAATTCTAAGTGATATAACTGATTTGCATGGCTTTGAAGCAAACAGCAGTAAAACAAGCAGAGGAGCAATCCTTGACAGACAAGGGTCCAGGTGCAGATTGTTTATTTCTAGGGTCATCCCACATCAAGCACTAAAGACAAGCTACCAGACCTGCTATACTTCATCGGCACAGGAGACCAGTAACCTCTGTGCACTGACTTCAAATCTAACTATCGGTTAACACTAATGCACTCCAGGCAGCAAATTCAATTGCAATTAATGCTCAAACATACCCAGAAGCTATGCCCAAAAAAGATCAACTGCAGAAAGTTTCCTCTTTCTAAGAGGATAGAATAAAAAAAAACACAAGCAAGCAAACCAGACCAGTAGTGCTTCACACCAGGAGTAATTTAATTTTCAAATAAAAAAAGGTAAGAATCAACTTACTGGCTCATAGATTAGCCCATCTGCAGAGGCAACCATTGTTTCTGCTAAATCCAGAACATCAGCCCCCACATCTGTTTGAAACAGAGAGAAATATTAAGTCACACAGATGATCAGAGACCAATAAAAAAACCCCTTCCAAGTTGAAATGAAGTTTCACAGTCCAGTGGTAAACTTCAGTATGTCATTGTTTCTTCAGCCTATCTAACCTTCAATATGAACTGATGCAGTGACCAAAAACACTTCAGATATGCAGTATTTTCTCACTGATGTAATACCCACAGTTATGTTGTATGAACCACATATAAAAGCTTTCTAGGATCTGCTATGCATAACTATTTTCTCCTGTTCTGCAAGTACGAACAGAAACCAAGACTAATCAAAAAAGAGGAAAAAGTTTTGTTTATTCCTAAAAAAAAAAAAAAAAAATACACCAATGTACCATACAATTACTGCAAGGTTTAAGCTAGCCAAAAAAAGTGAGTCCTGAAAATTTGCTTGCATTCCTGGTAGAAGTACTATTCTCTCTCTTTCTCGGTACAGAACAAGCAAGACCAGTCCATACAAATAATGGTTCATTTGCTAAATGATGTCAAAATAATAGTAAGTATTGCCTTTAAATAGGAAGGTATCCCTCATATGTTCATGAGGAGGATGAAATTACTTGATGGTTTCAGTATTGTTAAACAGTAGACCAGGTTAATATATTCCAAGTTCATATATAAATAAAAGTTGTTATAAATTCCTGCTGCTGAATTGTGTCTCACAATGAGCTTTTAGAATATTCCAGCAAGAGAGAGACTGGAACAGCAGATCCTTTTCTTGCTGGCAGACAAAGCAAACTTCTGTGAGATGTGAATGAGATGATACAGATACTTTTCTTCACATCTCTTACCAATTTTTTCAGTGAGTCATAAGCCATCAAGATCACTACATGCCATCAAGATCAGAAGAAATCACACTGGTAGAATATTCTGAACAATTTCCAACTCTATTGCAAGCAAATGCATACTCTGAAGAGGCCTTAAAATGTTTCAAAACTTTTACTGATGGAATACTTACACTGACACCTCATGGCAACTGTAATATCAATATTGATTCTTAATTTACTGGAAAGAAAAAAAAAAGCTATTAAGTCACATTGAGTACAAGTATCAAGAGACATGCTGCTAAAAATATCAGAGTACTTGAAGAAACACAGTCAAATAACAAAATTTACACCAACAAATATAAATTTAATCTGTTTAACTTTGAAGTGAGGCTAGATGGACTTTAGGAGCACATTAAAGCACTCATGAGTTAACCTCCACCTCACCAAAAGTCTGATTGTGTGTCGTTCCCATATATTTCCTATTGGTTTTCATGTTAGTTTTGCAAAAGCAATTTAAATTACAATGAATAAATCCCTTCCCTACAGTCACATGGCTCTATTACCTCCAGGGAGCTGCTTCTGGAACTGACCACAAGCAAATCACGTAAGCAAGGGATTCCACAGTGGCTCAACTTGGGATCAGAAAGGGTCAGCAGAGAAGAGAAAAGCAGTTACAGTGATACCATCTCCATTGGTTTAAACTGTCAAGAACCACAGGCTGAGTGATTAGCCCACAGTCAAACCAGGAAATCTGTAGTAGGCTGTCTCCCAAATCCCATAATAGTCTCTTAACTGACAGACTACCCTTCCCATGTGATAGCTTCACTGGGGATATAACCTACTTTAGCAAAGGCCTAACTGTGAAACTCCCATCTGTCTGAATGGATTTCCTTGAGTTTTTAATGCAGTTCCTTTCAATTTTTCATACCTTTTTCATTACAGAACCCTTCCTTATTTCTGATGCACAAGACATCCAATTAATAAATGTATCTTTAGCTTGTTACCACAGCAACTAGTCAAACAGCTTTTAAAGTTATTTCAGACCCAGACGTGTGATATTTAAAGGTGCTCAGGGCACAAAATCTGCATTTATTCACAGGGACTCATGGGTGCCTGACCACCCGTGGAAGAAAGGCAAACACAGCCCAGACAGGCACATGAAACCATCAGTAAATGTATCGTCATGGGAGTTGTAACTGGAGACAAGATCAGGAGCAACTTCTAGATCAAAGTTCTGAGTGCTTCAGGTTCACCTACAGCACACAAAATATAATGGCAACATACAAACTGTGTGAACTAGAGTAAGAATCATGCCAATGTGGTGAGTTTACCTAGCTGATGTGGAGATAAGTATTACAATGTTCTCTGAATTGTTAGCAAATAATTCCTCAGTGAACTACTTCACCAACAAGCCTACACTACTTTGATTTCCTCATTGCAGAAATCTCAATTTATCTTCCTTATAGATTTCAGAGAGAAAAAAAACACCAATCAATCAACAGAAGAAAAATCAAGTCCCTTTAGTATTTCATTTTTAATTTCAATCATAAATTTCTTGCAAGTCATATGAACCTTTTAAATCTATTCTTCCCTGAAATGCAGATAACTTAAGTTTTAAAAGGAATTATAACAAAGTTACCTAGTAAAATCCTTGTCTACTTCATATTCATATTTCATCCATGTGTCCCGATACACCATGAATTCCATTATAGTCAGGAAAGCTATTGTTGTAAATGCTATCAGAGAAACTGGTCAGAGGAAAAAAAAGAGTAGAATTTCAGATTGTGAGAAATATTATTCAGAAACAAGCAGAAAAAAAATTCTAACATCCCAGAAACTGAGCATGACCAGTACAATACTGGTGTCTTTGATTTACAAATCCAAAAGCTGTTCTTAGAAAGTTTTCATATCCACCATATTTGTTTTTTACACAGGAGTGGAAAAGAACAAGTCATACCTTTGCATCAAGAAAGTAATTTTTAAGTATAGTCAAATTCTAGAATGATGAGGAGGTTGTGAAATTCCTAATATGGAAGACTTAGGAACAGGCTATATCCTCCTCTACATATGAAAAGCCCACAAATCACTGTCAGGAATGGTCTAGGCAAATTCAATCCTAAATTCAAGCATGCAAGAAGAAGGTAGAGCACCTTGACATTCCTTCAAGTCTCCCCTTAAGTCTACAACTTAAGTTTTTATGATAATTTTTTTTATATCAAGTTTGAGAGTCAAGAAGCCAGCAGACAAGAGAAATAATATGCATTATATTACTTATGTATAGATGCACAGTCAGGATTCCCACCCCGATATTTCAAACTATTCTCTCTCTGATGATCAGCAACACATAGTTATCCAATTGTACCAAGGGCTAAATAAGTGAAGAACTGACTTGAAACTGTTTTTAGGATGAAAACTAATTGGTTTATTTTAGTGGTACATGTACCTCACTTATCTCCAAAGCAGCCTGTTCATCACACTTGCAAAGTTGTATAATGCAAAAGGAAGATCTTTGTTGCATGCAGTCAGAAACACAGTAACAGATACCCAAAAGCACCTGCTATGCCCCTTTTATTAAATCATGGCTTTTGCTAAATTGAAAAAAACTTCAGTTATGGATCATAGTAGTGATTTGTAGAGCTTATTGACACTGATTACATTTTTTCATTTGCATTCTGTGGAGCATTTCTACGGAGTCTGCAAAGGGCAACTTGAGGAAAAAAGTCCATTGTTGATAGGCTTCAACTCACTACACAATAGTCCACAGGCCAGAGGTGGGAGCAGGGGAATAAAGGCACTGTCCTTCAGGATCAGGAAAGAAACCACTGACTGTTGTATTGATCAGCAACATTTCCACTTCTAACTTTCAGCTGACACTATGAAACAATCACATACATGAAACCCTTCACATCTGTGAGAACTGTGAAAGCAGATGCACTAACAGTTTCATCACTCTGGCTATCCATATCCTTTAGGAGCCCAGTAGGCAACAGGAAAGGTGGAACCATACTGACTACCCAAAGCCACACAGGAACAATTAGAGCCATTGCTGCTTTCTGGGTAATTCTGCATGGAGGATCTGTGAATCTGAATAGGAAGATAAAGTCTTGTAGAATTCCCAAAGACAGATCCTCTTGCCTCAAGGGTCTCCCAGCCCAAGAGTTAGAATCTCAGCCTCTTTGAGAGACACTACTTTTTTTGCAATGGGTTTGAAGGCACTGAAATTATGAGAAGAGTCCTGGTATGTTTTGGATCCCTATCACTCCAGAAAGTAAGCCTGGCATTTCAATCCTGAATGAAACAGGAATACCATTTCAGATTTCATAATGGTACAGAATAAGACAATCCTATATTGTCATTTATAAGGTTACTAGGAAAAAACCAAAGAATGCTAAAGTAGTTTCTGATGTTGAAAAATCCTTAAGGTACCGTTCACCAAAGCGAAGTTATTGTGAAGGTGCTATACTACAAAAAAGGACTTGTTAAAGCATTTATTGTTTTTCTGCAAATTACAACATAGAAACAACTCACTTGCTTTCTCAGGAACTGAGACATTAACAAGGAGTTATTTAATCACTTCTTAGGGATTATTTTATATGCAATAATCCTTTAATCATTAACAGTGCAATTCAGGAAACGTAGCAAGATAATACAGATCCTTGTGATACTTACTTCTACACTACAAGTGGTGTAGCAACTCCAAAGGCTTTGAACTTTTTACTCAACTGAGTTTCAGAGATAATCTCACAAGAGAGAGATTTGTGTCCTCCATTTCAGACTCAGTGCTAGCAGTTTCCTGTCTAACTGCAAATAATTCCAATAGTCCTTATTTCCAGATAAGGCTACCTCTAACTCAGCTCAACTTAAAAGCACAATTTTATGATCAGATACGTAAAGAAAAGGTAGTTTTTACGGCTACAACTTTTTCAGAGAAGCTCAAGTGACTAATAAGGACAGTACAAGCACATGTTCTGAAGTAAAGTGTTTAGTTCTTCAAAGGGCTTTCCCTTACTCTTAAAATAAACTACACCTTCAAGAAAGAAGTTTTAGAAAGCTGCTCTTCATCCTGATGCTCAACTTATCTGCCTCTGGAGAATGTTTTTCCTCTTTTACGAAAGCACAGTGCTGAATCCCACCATCATTTCAGTTCATGCTCAGTCCCACCCAGAAACCTGACACCAAGAAAAGGGCTTAGTGAAACAACAAATGAGAACATTTTATGACAGCCTTGCCACAGTGCACTTCCAGTTGTAATTGGATAGAAGTTTTTACAGTGACCCTTCACATTGGATTGACTCTCATCAGCTTTACACAAAATTCTCCCTTCAGATGAGTGATGGATGCATCTCTCTGGATAAGATATTACGTATTTACTTGAAGAGGATGAGCTCAGACAGTTCAACAAAGAAATCAAAACCCAATTTTGGCTAGTTTCAAGTGCACACGGATGCCTGTCTTCCTCTTAATGAAGCTGCTATCAATGTCAGCATCTAAACAAGGCCTACCTGTGCCTCCACTCGCTGAAGTCTCCACATAGCTTTCAGGAACCTTTGGAAAGGCATCCAATTCTTTCATCAAATTCAAGGTCTTCTTGCGATTCAGTCGCCTCATCTTCAGCACGCTCCTCCACCTCTTCCTTCATATATTCCCTCTGATTTGAGAATAAATTGTTGTGATTAAAAGACACAAGCAATACTGCTCAAACTGACCGGCTGTAACTACAAAGCAATAATAAGGCAATTAAAACCTCATAAATATGTTTACCAGAAACACATTCTAGACAACTGGATGGTCACTCTTGCTTCAAGAAAATTGTTAAAGTTGGCCCGAACACTGCTGCTTACACTCCAGCCACATCCAGCACATTCACCATTTAATTACTATGATTAATTTCCTTCTCAGTGAAGTTCTGGTTGGTATTGAATACACTGCATTTTAAATTAATTTTAAAAAATTTTTAAAAAAACACCTCTAACTCAGTCCTGAAGTAATCTTGCTAAACAGACCTGACAACGCATGGAGGTCACTGACTTAGCAGGGATATCTAAGAGGCTGCATAAACTTGGGATGATGTCAGCCTGCTCTGGGCCTCTACATTCAGCCAATCTAATAAAATACATCCTAAAGGAAAAAAAAAGAAGTGTATTTTGCATTTTTACAGCTGTAAAATATTATTATCATCATAAAATGAGCAATTTTTTTCTCTATAAAAATACCTCCCAAAGCAAGTTATATATCAAATCCTAACTCCATCCTTCATAATCATTTCTGCCCATGACGTGATCTCTGCTCTCTTTGGAGTCACGTTAAGCAGCAGGATGCCAAGAGAAGTAGCCTGCCCAGGAAATAGTGTCTTAAACTGTTTCCAAATCATGCAAATATGCTCACAACCTGGTCCTGCCAATATGCTGCATGTTTTAACAAGTTGACACTGTTGTTTTTCTTCTGAGGAACTGCTGCACTTCACCCAGAATTTCTGAAGCTATGAAAACCATCCTGCAAAGCTTTATTGGAAACGGAAATTCACATATGAAGAATGATCATCTATGCCTGCAGCTTTCTCACGGTACAAACTGACTTCAGACAGAGACTCTGCATTTGGTCAGGCTGCAGAAACCAATAAAATGGTACTCTGTGTGTGTTGCAGAAGATTCAAAGAAACACAGTGGAGTGGGCAGAGAAGACAGATGCTGGAACAGCTTTTGGTTATACAGCATTAAAAAACCCCAAAACATCAGGGAAGAAGGGTTCTGTCCTTACTACACCACATATTGTGTTTTAAAGAATTATCTGAACTTACTCAGATTAGCTTCAGGAAAAGCTGGAAAACTTCAGAGCACAGATATGGCAAAGCAGCTGCTTGAACACAAGTGGAGCCATAACATTCCTTAGCACAGAGGAAACACGGGCCAGGGTTGCCTGCTATCCTATACAAATAGCCAACTTAGCACCATTTCATTTTCTCCGTATCTTCCCTGCTATCACATGTGTAAACATGTAAACATGCGATAGCACACCGTAAAGAGGCACAAAGTAAATACAGGAAATCTGTGAGCACTTTACTAGGAAACTTTCTAAATCATCTTTCATCAGTAAGTACACGGATTTTTATAATCCAGCTAGAAATATCCAATCTGTTCATCGGTTTCTTTAATCCCATACAACATACAGACTCACTTTCCGTTACAAACCCAGACGGACATCCTTTCCTCTGCCCATCTC
This sequence comes from Lophotriccus pileatus, assembly GCA_035583135.1. Classification (NCBI taxonomy): domain Eukaryota; kingdom Metazoa; phylum Chordata; class Aves; order Passeriformes; family Tyrannidae; genus Lophotriccus; species Lophotriccus pileatus. The sequence continues at coordinate 13,423,433 of JAWWES010000041.1, read as the reverse complement.
AACAAACACACCGCAGAAACACCAAGTACAAAATTTGGAATGCTGTGAAAATCAGATATCATGAACCAAGAGCCAACGGCGTTCAAAAAACGTTGTTATTATTATTAGCTAAAAAAAGACAAAGCATAGCACAAATGCCACTCGAGACCAGAGCGCCCGCTCGAAGCACCCTGAAGCCCAACCTGCGCAAGGGGCTCGGGCAGCTCTCGCTAACTCGGACACCTCGGCAGTGAAGCCGCCACCGGGGAGTCCGAACACCCGCTCCCTCGGGCGCCGAGCGGCCCCACGCCTGAACCCCCTCCCGGGGGCTCGGCCCCGGCCGCCCACGCCGAGGGAGGGCCCGGCCGCCAGCCCGGAGCCCGCACGCCCGTGCGGGCCGCGGGGGTTCGAGGCCGCCGCCAGGCACCAGGAGCCGCGGGAGGGACGGGACAGGCCGCGCCCCCGCCCTCCCCTCGCCCTCCCCTACCTCTCGGTTCTGCCGCCGCTGCCCAGCGCCGCGGGCGAGGCCGCACGGGGCGGACGAGGAGCCTCAGGGCGCTGGTCGGCGGGCGCCGCGCTGGGCATGGCACCGCCGGCGGGGCGGGCTGGCTCCGCCACCGACACCCGCGGCGACCGCGGGCCGACGGGAGCGCCGGGGCGCCCCGCCCGCCCCTGCGCGCATGCTCCGAGCGCCGCGGGCATGCGCCGCCCCGGCGCGGTGGGACGGGCGGGAGGGAAGGGGCGAGGGCAGGGACGCGCCCGGGAAACAGCGGGCGGTGTTCCCGGCCCGCGCGCTCCGCCTGGAGCGGCGGCCGCCGCCGGGTCCCCGCGCTGCCGGGGGGGCCCGGCCGGAGAGCGGAGCACTCCGGAGCCGCAGGAAGATCCGCAGCCCGCGGGAAATACGGCCCCGCTCCGGAGTACTTGGGAAGCTGCGAGGCACTGAGTGATCGTGTAAAGCTATGTGTATCAAGTCCCTTCCGAAGCAAACTGAAAAAAGCCCCATAAGGTGGCCTGCAGGGATAATACTGTTTCGAGCACTATGGATACAGAAGCAGGCAGTGTTTGAAGGGAGGCGGTATCTTGGCTTAACTACGAAGGAAAAGGATTTAGGACAGTGGGCTATAATTCTGGGGAAGGGAGGATATTAAGCTCACAAGCCAGTCTTCAGACCTGAAGTGAAAAAGAGTAAGAAGGCTCATATATACCCAAATTCTCTGGTTTTTTTCTCTGCACTGGTGGAGTTAATAAAAAGGCACTGCCTCACCACAAGCCTTACCCCTTAGTAACAACATTAGTCTATCTCCAGAGTTTTCCTTACAATTCCAGCAACTCTTATTCTCTATGCCAGAGTCCCCTCCAGTCTTTCCAACTGTGCTGCTGCCAAAACAGACTTACAAAGTCGATTATCATAGGGTTCCATTATGCTACTGCCACCCTGCCCACAAGTAGCTGATCCAACACAGACATCTTACAGTAAAAAAGGGAGCTCTCCAGTATCTTCTGGGCAGTACTAACGTTTTAGGTGACATCAAAATGATTCAACAAAAGTTGCTCCATGTAAGATTTAACGAGAAAAAAAAATTAAAATAATAAACACGAATATTTTTATTCAGATCAGAAAGAAGAGAGAGTGAAGACTCCAGTATTTTTTATAACGAGGCAAGCAAATAGAACCCACACCCCAGAAGTAGATAGTGATGAATTCCACAGCATTAATTCAGATTTTCTCTTTTTAATGGTTTAGAGGAAAATGTAGATCCATAGAAAAAGAGTTTCAAATAGCATGCTAAAGTATATACTATTTGAATTAAACAATTGTTTGGATATCTACAGCATTTGAGAATAAAAGAAACCTGAAAATGAGAAAGCAATAGGAACAAATTCGAAGAGTATTTTTTGCTTTTTAGGGATAGGCAGACAGTGGGTTTCAAGGAAGGAAAGACACAGCAACATGCCAGTGTTCTCACTGAATTCTGATTAGTCTGTTTCCATCATTTTAGCATCTATAATAATTGGATTAGACAGAAAGAAAAAGGCAGTGGGAGGATGATACTACAAGAGATAAATAACCAGGCTAAAATCTGTCTCTCTGTACATTTTTTCCCTCATCTCAGAAAGAGCAGGCAGCTTTAGCTACAGCACATAAAGCTCTTACGCTGACATGCCAGCGGACCAGGCTGCAATTCAGCAGCCAGGGATTTTGCTAGCTAAGCCCTGTTTTCACTTAAAATGCTCTCAGCACTGAGTCCTGGAAGGAGAAATGATAGATCTGATTATTAGCTGTGCAGCAGAGATGCTCAACAGATGTTCTCACAGGCTATGAGCTAAAGCAATCCAGTCTGCTCACAGACAAACGTGGGCTCGGCACCACATGGAGATGGCTCTTACAGAGAAGCGGCATGGGACAGAACTGCTTGCAGCTTTGCACCATTATAGTCATATTTGTAACTACAGATGTCTCCATGGGATTTTATGAAGGAAAACACAGGAAGCATTTTTCAGAATTTAAGAAAAACAGAAAACTTATATAGTGATAACACTGTCCATTACACTAACAGTATATATTTGACTGTACTCTGCTAAAGCGACATAACAGTGATTGTACTGCACCCATCAAGTACCAGACTAATCCCTTTCCTTATGCCTCTGTGTGCCTGTTTTCTGCTCTCCTGATCACACCTCAGTGGTGGCAGCCTATAAGCATATGCCAAATTACATTAAGGAGCCTGATAAGGAGGAAAAAAATCCAGCTGCCAGCAGCAAGCCACGCAGGTGAGCCCAGGGGCTTTACGCACTTTGTTTCAGTATGGAATTTAATAAGATCCCAAAGCACCCCGAGACTTGAATGCAGTCATCTAAGAAAAAATACAACTGCCTTCCTAAAAAACCCAGTGCTTCTTAACACTGGTGATTTATGAAGTCCCTTGATGTGTGCGAAGAGAGGAAACCACATCTCATATCCATCAAGTTGACCAAACCACAAAGCAAGCAAGACAGAAAAAAAGTCTCTCAGGAATGCTGGGCTATAAAGGACATTGATATCAAAGACAATAACAAAGAGGATGGTAGTAGACCAAACAAGATAAGTAAAAGTAAACACACACAGATGCCGCCCACCTGCACTTCAACACACTTCGGCATTAGTTAAAATGCTGGAAACCGTATGCAAGGCACACAAAACTAAAAACCTGGATCAAGAACGTCGAGGCTCAACCCAAGCCCCCATCGTTTGCTACTGGTACTGTCGCCTGCACAGGTGGTTCGCGATAGCTGAAAAAGCACTTTGTTAGCGCGAAAGCGCGAGGGAAAGGCGGGAAACGGGAGCGGGGATCGGCCGGGAGCGCCTGGAGGGGTGAGGCGAGACGGGTTGAGAGAGCAGCCGCTTTACCTCGTGGAGGCATCGAGGTGGCATTTAGGGAGGAGAAGAGGAAGTACAGGTGCAGAACAGCACATATGGAGATGAGGGGTGGGAGTGGTTGGAAAAAGGCGGGGGCGGGATGTAAAATCAGTCCCGGGGGCGAGCGGTGAGAGCTGGGAGGACTGGGCGGGGTAGTGGCAGGTGGCCGTAATGTCTATGAGGGCGGGGAGGGGCGGCCGTGAGGGAGAGCGGCCCGGCGCCATGGAGCGGGATGGGGCGGGAGCGCCCTCGGCCAATGAGGGGGAACCACGCTCCAGGAACCGGGGAGGAGGCGGTGGGAAGGGCGCTGTGTCCTGGGGTAGTGCTTGGGCTGCCCGCAGGCTGCCCGCAGTCCTGCCGGAGGGGCCGGGGAGGTGCAGCCCAGCGCGGCCGGAGCCGCCGAGCCCCGTCCCGGAGCCGGGATGGAGGTGCCGTCCCTCCGTGAGGGCAGCGGCGGGCGCGGTGCGGTAACGCAGGCGAACCTGCCGTGGTGTTTTGTTGGCGGGCTTCCATTTTCCTGGTCCCTCTGTACCGGGTTTCAGTAAAGACAAGCTGTTGGTGAAGGGAAGCCGTGGTCTCCCTGTTCTCTCGCATCAGTTTTCCAACTCGGCCCCACTTCTGGTCTTTTGAGAGATCCTTTTTAAAATTATTTTGGTGAAGATTTCTTGTCATGGGGTCTCAAAAAGCGGGACAATCCAGTTCAGTGAAAGGAGGACGATGCTAAAGCTATCTCAAGCAATCCTATTTACCACTAATACATCGTGTAAACAGAATGGCTTTGTTCTGCATAATCACCACTCTTTTCATACATAATTATTTACAATTAAAAACATCTTTTTTAAAGATAAATTAATCCTAATTCTTATTTTGAGTATTTTTGTGACTTAACTACGTTTAAGATGCAATTTATGCAGCTGTTTCATGAAACTCATGGGGAGCTCACAGGGGAGCAGGGATAAGTCCTAAGCACTCCAGTGAAGTACTGTGCAAGCTGTGGTTAAAAATGTTACTGTAATCTCCCTGATTGGTTTTTTTTTTCTTTGCCTAAACGTTTAAATTGTTTGTTGTAGACAGATAGTGGACTCCAAGTTGTGTCTTTCATTCAGCAGAGATTTGCCGCATATTGTTGATAGATTATATGGTGTCCATGGGGAGGAAGGGAACATCAGTCACTGAACTGAATTCCTGTCTAGATTACAAATGTCAGGTTTGTAATAAATCCTGCTCTTTCACCATTTGTCTATTTTTAGTAATTAGACAGTGATTACAAAACAAATGTTTTTATAATTGATAAAGTTACATAAAAACCCTAATCCTTTTGCATAATGTTTTTGAATTGTCTAAACATAGCACAAGGCCAAATCAGGAAACAAAGACACACTAGTGTATTTTGTGACCTTCAGTATTTCTTTGATTTTAATGTTCTGGTTTCCATTCTTTGGCACAGTTTTCCTGGATAAACACGTGACCATTAACGAATAGGTTTCTCAAAACTTCTCTGAAGTTGTATTCACAAATACACTATTTTTTACTCATATACTACAAGTTTGTTTTGTCCCAGCGTAAAAGTTAGTCTTGAAAGATATTGCTAATCTTAAAAACCTGGATGGTAGGAAGTATTTGGCCTTCTGCCAGGCTACCTGGTTGAGAATGGTGTTAGATGGCATAGTGGAGGAAAAAGAACAATTTGCCTTGACAGAGGAAAAGACATTGCTATTTGTTAACTGCATAAAAGACACTAAAGTCTTTCTGAGGGTTTGGGAGAGATCTGGTAAGTCATACATGAGCTGATACTAGAGTATTCATAAATAATAAGTTTGACATAGTCTTACTAATATTTCATCAAAAATTTTTAAGTCATTATGACTCTTGTGATATTATAATTATACCAGTAGTATGCATGTAAGTTGATACATAATCAGCAGGAATGATCAGATTTTTCCAAACTTACAAACTTGTAAACTTTTTGGTGTAGGTAAGTTGTTTGGGTTCTATAAGAAATAAATCTTGTGAGTTTTCTTGTAAATTATTCTCTTGCGGTTCTGTCAGGCCAAACAGGTTTAAGGAATTCTTGGCAAATCGCTAGAAAGGTTTTACTTAATAAGAATATTATTTTGATTTTAATAATAAATAACATGAGCTTCTTGTGTTGGTGAGGGTTTTTATTTATTTATTTTACCATGCCTGTTGCTTTCTGTAACAGTTTGAATATGCTTGGTGAGAGCTGAACCTCGCAAAAATAAGAACTGGTAATTAAGCTTTATCTAGTCAAAGTGTAATCTGGTAACCATCAGGGTTTCAACTAATTTTCAGGACACTTTTGCAAGGCAATCTGAAGGGGTCAGGATACTCTTAGGTGAGCACCTCAAAATGTCCAGTAGGTCTAATGCATCCCATCTCTTCAAAGAGCCATCATATTTCTGCACAAGCAGGAAATGGAGACCCTGTGGGGGATTGCCCAGTTTTCTTTCAGCCTCTGTTTCTGCATGGCAATACTTTTTTTACGAACTGCTTGCACAGGATGTTTCTTTCATGCCCATCTGACTGACACCAAACTTCCAGCTACAACTTTCAACATACTCTCTGTAATCCCCTGCCCAGCTCTCTCCACATCTTCCTTGCCCAGTTTATGGCCCTATGTTTACCGGTGGACCTTTTCAAAACAGTAAATCTTTTCTCTGACAGGGTGCTTCGATCAGCTGCTTTTCTTCCCTCTCCCACCCTCTCAGTTCCCAACTTTAAATCAATCTTGGCTTCCCCAAAATTCTGATCCTTTTCTGCCCTACTTCCTGTTGGAGGCTACTTACCCTTCAAGATACAGCAGAGAGTCTGAAGTGCCATCTGGCTTGATGTTCACAGGCACTACTCCCTTGACTCCCCTCTGGCAGCTCAGGGTAATGGTCACAAACTACCTGGTGAGAAAGGGCGGGCAATGTGTGAACAAACCAATTGATGTTGAAATGTGCTCCACACAGGTGTTAGCAAGGGAAAGATTACTTCCTTCCTTCTTCCCCTGAAAAGGAACTGCCTCAATAATAGCTTTTGAAAAGAAGAGTTATTTCCTTCTCCAGCTTTGCTGTTGGCATTTTCTGTGCTTGGCTGGGTTTCTATCATACCCAGCTGCTCCTGCCTGGTGGTGACAACACTTTCATTCCCTGTGACAAGGGAAGATCAGGAAAGTGAAGTGAAACAAATTTTTTCTGCTTTCTTCCATCTGGTGGAATTAAATACTTGAGAGAAAGCAGAGCTTATATATTTTTGATCCTGGGAAACTTACATGAATCTATCCAGCAGTCTCCAACTCATTAGCATGTAGTGTTCTGGCTGTGCTACTGTTACGTGGGTGATATCATTAGGATCCATGACAAAATCTAATCATTCCCCTCACTTATCTTATGTGTGATTTTTGTGTGATGCTTCCTGTATTTGTACAGATTCCAGATGTTACAGGATGGACGCAAATAAAATTAAACAGCTGATAGTCGGCCAGCCATCCTTCTGTCATGCTTTTAGGTAATTAAAATGTTGATAGATTTAAATACCTCCAGAAGCCTTTGTATTAAATTTCCTTTGGGATTGAAAATGGAGACTCTACAAAATGTCAGTTTAGCTGTTCATATTGCCAAGTTAGGCAAAAGAGGGTACGTGTAGATGTTGAGGCTTTTGGCTGAGCTCAGATTCATCTGACTCCTGTCTGCTCTGTGCTCGCTGTCTTCCGCAACCAGGGACCTCGTGGATGACCACAGGAGAGGAGTCGTGTGAGGATGCTGTTGTGGTGCACAGCCAGACACCACACATGTCACAGGTATTGGTGACTTCAGATGGAAAACTTCAGATTTCCCAGCTATTTCACCCCACAGGCAGACCTTTCTGAAGCTTTTGCAGCTTCCTGAAGATTTATTCATTTCAGTCTAAATGTACTTTTTCTGATTTCTAGTGATTTTGTGCTATTTTTGTTTTCCAATTATATAAGAAAGAAACTATTTCTTCCACCCAATGAAGTAAGAAGAAAAGTGATTTCAGTCCATCTCATTTTTACTAACCAAAATGAATTTAAGAGAACCAAAATTATTTTATTCTCTGTCAAATTGAAACGTAATATTTAAATCTGAAGTTCTGTAAAAAAAAAAAAAGAATAAAGTATGAGGGCAGATTTCTTTCATTTCAGAGACCTGTAGTCCAGATGCTTCACAGAATGGTGGAAAAGCCAGTTTCACGTTGTGCTTCCAACTGGAGTACCAGAGCAAGTGGCTGCTGTGGAAATTCTAACCACTGGGCTTTGGTGACTCTGCTATGGATGCACTTGTTGCTTCTGCCACTGCTGTTGTCCTCCAGTGGACAAAATCTTGCTCTTCTCAGACTGAAGCTGTCATCTTTCTGTCTCTGAGGTTCTCCTTCTGAAGATCTCAATTTCCTATTTTTTTGGGGCAGGGCACTTGTGGAATTGACTGTTTTCCATTTGTTTTTTCTTAAAACTGTGGTCTTCTGGGTTCTGATTTTGTTTATTCATGTTCCACACACACACACAAAAAAAAAGAAAAACCAAACAAAACCAATACAAACAAAGCAAAACAACACCACACATCTGAGAAACCAAACAGAAGGTTTCTGTATTGGTAAGAAAACATTTCTAAGCCAGTGTATTGGGTTTGTGTGGCCAGGTTTTGGTAGCGGAGGGGCTACCAAAAGGGAAGGGAAGGCTCCTGTGAGAAGCTGCCAGATGCTTCCACCATGTCCAGTAGAGCCAATGCTGGCCAGCTCCAGGATGGGCCCACTGCTGACTGAGGTTGAGCCCATCAGGAATGACAGTAATGCCTCTATAACATATTTAAGAAGGAGAAAAAAAATTATTATGCAGGTGAAAACTGAGCCAGAGAAGAGCAGAGTGAGAACATGTGAACTCTGCAGACACCAAGGTCAGTGCAGAAGGAGGGGCAGAAGGTGTTCCAGGCACCAGAGCTGAGGCTCCTGCAGACTATGGTGGAGCAGCTGTGACCCTGCAGCCCAGGGAGGACCACAAGAGTGCAGAGATCCACCTCCAGCCCATGGTGGAGCCCACGCCAGAGCAGGTAGGAGCCTGAAGGAGGCTGTGACCCCAGGGGATGCCCAGGATGGAGTAGGGCCTTGGCAGGGCCCTGCTGACCAGTGGAGAGTGGAGCCTATGCTGGAGCAGGTTTTCCTGGTAGGACTTGTGACCCTGTGGGGGACCCATTCTGAAGCAGCCTGAGCCTGAAGGACTGCACCCCGTGGTAAAGTGACCCATGTTGCAGCAGTTCGTGAAGAACTGTTGCTTCTGGGATGGACTCATGTCAGAGAAGTTTATGAAGGACTGTCTCCCATGGGAGGGACCCCACGGGGAGCAGGGGAAGGACTCCTCTCTCTGAGCAGCGGCAGAAACAAACTGTGATGAACTGACCATAACCCTCATTCCTGTCTCCCTGTACTGCTGGGTGGGGGGAGGAGGTAGAACTTGGGAAGGAAGGAGGGGTGGGGGAAAGTGTTTTTTTAAGATTTCTTTTACTTCTCATTCTCCTACTTTGATCCTGTTAGTAATAAATTTAGTTAATATTCCCACTTTGTGTCTGTTTTGCCTATGGTGGTGATTGGCAAGTGACCTCTCCCGATCCTTATCTCAACTTATGAACCCTTGTTGTATTTTCTCTTCTCTTCTCTGTCTAGTTGCAGAGGAGAGTGAGAGAGTGGCTTTAGAGAATACCTGGTGTTCAGCCAGGGTCAACCCACTACAGCCAGTGAGCCACAGAGGTTCCTCAGGGGCCAGAGAAATTTTCTGAGCTCAAGGTAATTTTCTAAACAACATCACTTTAACCTTTGCGGAAGAATTTACTTTAACCTAGAGAAAAACTACTTAGGATAATTTAGGCTGACAGGTATGGAAAAATCTAATAATAGGGATTTAAAACAGAACATTGCCACAAATTTTGATGAATAAAAATAGGACAGTCTTTTCTTAGAAGTTTCAGCAGTACAGAGACCATTAGCAGAATAAGAGCACTGTTATGGCCTATTAACAGACACTGGTGGAAAAAGCTTTCTGGTGAGAAACTTCATTATTTTATGTTGCAAGTTAGTGGTTGTTGTGTGAAAAAACTGTTGCAGTCATCCTAGTTCTGCATATATTGTCCTTGTACAAATTGTGCTTTAAAGCTATAATAGAATTATAAACCCTGGTTTACTAAGGGGTTTCTTTAAATTTTTATTTGCCAAAATATAGCTTGATATTTCAAAACAAAGTATTATTGATATTTTAAAAGCATACAGGTAAATCTAATTCAGCAACTGCTCTTCATGCTGCATGACTCAATTTGTTGGCAGAGTTGAAAGGACTCTCTGGCCTGTGTTGTGTGTACTTGCAGACTTTGTTTTCTTGAACAAAGTAGTTGAACAGATGTTTTTCCAAAAAAAAACCTTTGGTCAAGTTGTCTTTAAAAATAGCCATGTTTTGTGACTACTGTGAAACACTTTGGCTTGAATGGCTCGAAACAAGCATCAGTTCTCTGAGAAGCAAACCTTTTCATTTTGATAAAATGGTGACATATGCAAAGCAAGTATTAGCTTTGAAAAGTCTTTTTCAGTTGTCTTATGTGCAGATATTTAGATTATTCCAATAAAGTAATGAATACAAATATAGCTTCTCTTAAGTCCTGCAACTCTGGTATAACTCTCTCTGTTTAATTGATACTCTGTTTTAGAACAGAAAATGTGCATGGTTAATTCCTATGGTTGTGGGGTTTATAATATCCTACAACACTTCCATTAAAGTCTCAAAATGCAGTTTTCTCCTCACAGTCATTGAGGAATCTATGGACTTAATGGGGCCAAATAAAGCCAGGAACCCAGAATGTGTGCTTGGGAGGGTAATCTGCTTTCCTTGAGGTACTTTCCATTTGTTCCCCTGTGGAAGGTCGGCAGGGACACAGCAAATGCTCCAGGCAGCTGTGAATGCCAACAACCTGTAGGAGCAAATACTCCAGGGTGAAGCACTTCTTGTCTGGATCTTTGTTGGTGTCTCAAAACCTGTAAAGGAACCAACAGAGATTCTCCAAACAGCTGTGGAAATGCTGCCATATGTCAGAAAAGAGCAGGGCATGCCAAGGGAGGAGACTTACTTGTGATTTCCCAGACTGGACACCACTTTTCATTCCCACATGGAGGGTAGTGGCTTCATCAGGGGGATGCCAGTTCCATGGGCTTTTGCAATTTATTATTCAGGTATGATAAATCATGACTAGAAAAATGTATCGAAAAGCTCACCACAGCTATCCTGGCAATGCACAAAACAGAGCAGAGCTCTAGCTCAAGGCCTGATGAGCCATGGTGATGGCCACAAGGGGGAAAAACTAATCTCGAGGACCGTGGTAAGGGAACAGGCCCCTTTGTGAGGGCATCCAGAGCAGCTGTGAGTTCAGCTTCACCATCTGGCTGTGCTGGTCTAACAGTTCTCCACAGCTGGTGCTCTGCTTTCAGCCTTTGTCCACACACCTGGCATCGATGCTGCTGTGTCTCTGATCCCACGTAGCACGGCACTGATGGTGCAGTCCCATGGCACCTGGATGCAGTGGCCAGAGCTGGGTACTGGTAAACAGGGTTTGTCCATTCCCCCATGCTCAATAAAAGGGTGAAGCTGGCTTGGGGTGTACCCTGGAGGTCTAGCTGGAAGGGTAGAAGAGGGAGAGGGGTCAGAGAACAGCCCTAGGGACTAGTCTTCAACACCCTGTGGAGGCTGGAAAAGCTCTTTTGCTTTCTTTTCCTTGTGTATCTTCAGTTGTTTATTCCTGAGCATATTCCTTTTCTTTTTTTTTTTCCTTTCTAGTCCTCTCTGCTATGCTTTTATGTGCAATAATCCTTTTTTTTTCCTCTTGAATTTAAGGAGAATAACTATTTCTGATTAATAGGCCAGCAGAGCAATGAAAAATTAAAAATTTCAAGCACTTGTGTTTATTGATGTGAGAGGGTTCCTAGAAACAGTCTTGTCCTGTTTTACTGCATGAACTCACTGAGTAAATGAGACATACAAACATGAGACTACAACAGGGTATGTGACAGATTTCTCTTACTGCCAGTCATATTGCCAGCTTGAAAGTGTCAGGACCTTAGGAAATGGCATGAAATGTAACTTGAATGTATATAGTTTGACTAACACTCAGAAAATCACACTGATATTTTAAACAAATCCACTCTATCTTTTTTGTCTATAGTGTTTATTACTAGTCTCAGCAATGCTGTGCCTGCCAGGGAGATAATATTTGAGTTGAAACTCCATTTCTTGTTCAGGGTGGAAAATGCAAAGACTTCGAACACCTGACTTGCACACAAAAGGTGAAGAGCCCTGTGGGGTGCTGTGGCTGTTAGAAAATAAATTATAAATAGACTTGACATCCTCTTGAATTGTGAAAAAGCTCATTAAAAATAATTATTAAATACAAGTTTAAAACTAGTCATTTGCTTCAGGATGCAAGTTATGGAGGAGCAGCCAGCCAGTGGGACGTGGAGGTCAGTAGGCTGGGGGATAGGGTGGCCTCCCTCTCCTCACACACCTGAGCTCTGTAGCATATTCCTCTGATGCTCTTAACTCTCTCCTGATCAGATTTATAAAAAAAACACCCTTTTCTTATTTGACTGTAAACTTACAATTTATTCTGGTTTTATTATTCAGTGCTACATTCTCCCAATATGTAGAAACCCCAAAAATGCAGTCTTTGCCTTTGAGAAAGTACACTTTAAGCGTAAGATATGCTTGAAGAAATCAGAGAAACAAAAGAGGGGAGAGAGAAACATAGCAAGATTGTTTTGCTTTTCAGAACATTAGATTTCATTTAAGGTTTTGGCCTTGACTGGGATTCATCTCAGTACATTTTAGTTGCCTAAGGTACAGGCATCTGTCCTAAGCTAGGGAGCTGGGAAAGGAAAGCAGCAGATACCTCTAAAATGGAATTTATCCCTGTAAGGTAAGTGTCTAAAGAAAGTGGTAGGATGGACTCTGTAGGGATCTCTGTCTTTCTCCATTGGCACAAAGGAAGCCCAGATGATTTTTTTTTTTAGATTAAATACTTATTTTTCACATGGCAAGAGTAATCCTAGGCTCAAATAATTTTATTTCTTATTGAAAATTTCGAGTGCCCTCTTCCCTGGCTGCTGGTTGGTGTCTGTAAAGGGAGTATATGTTGCTGTGCTAGCAATTCCTATCCTTTGTGTGTATTACAGATATGCCTTGGGCCTAAGAAATTACAACCTTCGGACCTGTGATGACTTGAAAAATCACACACCAGTGCTATCTACCCTCCAGCCAGCATGGGACAAGTGATGCATTATAAATCCAGATCCTTTACCAGTGGAGAGATTAAAGAAGCAAGAAAGAAGTTTCTTAATCCCTGCCTCAAGCAATTTAAAACCACCTTCTTGCTTGGGGTCCTACATAAATCAGAACACAGGACTGGCTATATTCTGCAAATAAATCTTGCTCGATATTTACTTCCCACATAACTTCTCTGTAACAAATTCTGAACTCCCTACCATATATGCTAATAAAATGTCAACCATTTTATAATTTAGTAGCATCATCGTAATAATAGTTTCTTCGGTTGCATTTCACTCTTTCAAGGAGTGTTTGACATACTGCTTACACATAAAAAGTCAATTTAATATCTTAATATATAATTTAGTCTTTTTTAATACTGAGACTCACTATAAGCCATCTGTACAGTAAGTAATCATGCATGAGTGCAAACCAAATGCAGGTTAAATTAACCTGAAGAAAAGTCTCTCACAAGTAATTTCCACATGCACTTGAGGAAAATAATTTCAAAAAATCCAAGTGCAAGAATTATTTCTGCTAGAGTGAACAAGCATAGTAATGGCTGAGGACACTTAGCGCTGAGCACTGCAATGGGATTAAAGAACACATACTTTTTTCTCTGAAAGAATAGGAAGTACCAAAGGAAAAACAAGGATTAACATATTTTACACATATAGAAAACCTTCTGCTAAAGCATGTGATGATACTTACAAGCAGTGCGGAGAACTGATAACAAAGATATCACAACCAAAAATGTGTGCAAGACAACTTGCCATTCTGGAAACTGGAATCACAGTGCCACAGATTTCAACAAGGACACCAAAAAACAGTGGCCAGTTCTGTGCATGAGTTGGTGAGCACCATTTCGGAGCTGCTTCATCATCGCTTTTCCCACAACCATGCTGCACCCCACACATCACCCTGCCCTGTGCTTGCTGCCAGGGACATTTATAGGCAAAGCTTGTGCTGAAATGCAAAGTTGTGGCTCATGTTGCCTTGTTGTCTTTAGCTTTAAATTGAGAAAAACATGGTGCTCACAGCAATGATCCAGAGCTTGAACTAATTCGAAGTTGGTTCGATATGTCCACGTGGGTGTGATCACACCTGTCTGGTGGGCATGTTTAGTCTCCTCAGAACCCCAAATCAGCCCTGCCAGACCATTCACACCCCAATTGCGAGGGATCATCCTTTCTAGCCCAAGTTCAGATAAACCAGTGCCACTAGACTTCTGATGTTAAGTAGATGTAAAGACTTTGACATTTAGTTTCAAGCCAGACTAACTGAACATATGTTTAATTAAACAACAGATAAAAGGGTTGTTTGCCAACACTTTAAGAATCCCAGCCTTCTGTTTTCAATTGCATGAACTTTTTCTGCCATGAACTTAACCTGTCACAATTGTCTTTCAGTGAACATATTTGCTGATGCCAGAAGCAAAAGGAGTTCACAAATCAAGCTTTTGACAGGTTGCAGGCTGGGTCTCATTCTCACCTACACCTTGGTGCCTCGGGGGACACGCTGTCTCCTCCAGCTGAAGTGCACAAGTTTGCCTTTGCTTGCTTCCCTCACTCAGTTGTGCTCATTTCCATCTGCGACACTTGGCTGCCTGGAACCCAGGTAAGATCTTTTAATTTTTCTGCTTTTAATTTTTCATGCTAAAGTATGTTGGGGTTTTGCTGGTCCTTGTTTCTCTGTTAAAGGGAGTCATGTTTAAAGAGTATCATCAGTATTGAATGTCATAGTGGGTAGGAACTGGGATGTGTACCTGTCAAGATCACTCTTACGTGGATACCTGTATTTCACTACAATGCTGTCCCAGTGGTTACAGCTTAAATCATCTCTGAAGCTGTCCATTATTCTGCCTGAATATAAAATTTAAAGTCCAACACAGCAGTTTGCTCAATTTTGCCTCGGACAGTGGATCTGTGGCCAGCTTTCTGTGTAGCCAGGGAGCCAGGCACAGCCGCATGGATGCTCACCAGCATCATCTTCCTCTCACATGCCAGGTTCTCTGCAGTTTTAGCAGTAGGAGTAGCTAAAGCAGCATGAAAGCATGGTGACCCTTGATAGCCTTCCCTACCTGTGGTTGCTGAAGCACTCATCTAGGTATGGCTGTTGTGTTGTGTGCTGTATAGAGCTGTGTGAACCAAGCCCACATGGAGCCAGTAACGTCTGAAATGCTTTGATTGCCTTTGCTTATGTTCTGCTTGCTCTGCGGGGATATTTCATCTTAGTTCACTCAGTACAGCGACAGTGATATGAAGATGAGGAACAAGAACTGAATTGAGAAGTGGCACTTCGCTCATACAGGGATGCCTTAGCAGCCAGAGCTGCTTCGGGGTACACTAATGCCTACAGATGGAGAAAGAGGTGGAAGGTGCAAAGACAGGGGCATGTTTGGTTTGGGAGTTCTACTTGGTGGCAGGATGCTGGGTTGTCTTTTATATCCATGGCTGCCTTTGTTTTTCCAACAGAGGTTTTGTGTTGACAAGTCTCACTTTCCTCCAGGTAAGTAGGAAGAGGAAGGGTGCCACAAGGCCACAATGAACCTCCCTTGGATTCATGCTGGGGTTCCCCTGTACGAATCTTTTGCATTGATGCTGAAATTACCCGGTTATGTTCACCACACTTTAAGATGCAGTTATATCTTGTCTCTGACAAAATTTATAGCACCTGACATCAGGCATTTCTTAGTAGCATCTTCATTAGGACCTCTCTCTTTGAAGAAAAAGAGAGAAAAAGAAACAAGGACTTCCAGAGAAAGAGTTAGATCTCTGCAAACAGCCCTGCTGAGTCTAGTTAGGATTAAGTTGCTTGTATTTGAGTACTACAGTGTTTTAGGTGATAGCATTCTGGTTTTATTTTACACTAAGTGTAAAGATCTTCTTCTAGAACAAATCAAAGCCAGGGTTTCTTTTAGTCTCTATGTTTTTATTATGAATCTGTCACTTTAATAAGGACTGGCTCTGGGTACCCGATGTGCAGAGGGTGCCCTAGTGAGGCAGAGCACCAAGTCACCCACCGATTCTTCTCTTGCAGTGGTGCCAGTTTGAGTTCCACTGGGAGGCATGAGGCTGGGGCTGGCCATCCTGTTACACCTCAGTAAGTACAGATGCTACAGGTACTCAGGCCAACTTTGAAATATTATCATGTGATTTACTTATCTCTAAGATTTTGTTAGAGTGCTTCTTTTAAGAAGAGACTATTGAGAAACATAACAGTGAGTCCTTATTCCCCACTCTCCTACCTAGGACCCACGAGTGATATGAAACCTCTAAGTACAAAGAAAAGTTACATATCGTAATTGAATCTTAAATCAGGCCCCAAGAGGCACAATCAATATCATCTAATTCATAATGTGTGTGGATCTGTATAAATAAAGAGAGCATGCTAACCAAACGTAGGCATTGCTATACACCTAAGGAGTCAAGCCTCTCTCATCATTTAACTATAGCCTGAGCCATAGACTGGAATCTGCTGAAAAATGCTGTATTTTTTACTGGTGTTCTGTGGGATCTTCTTGTATCAATTGTTGGGGTTTTTTTAACTGCACCTTTTATAACAAGTTGAGCCAAGTAAAGCTGAAAGATAAAGCCTCCAAGGTTTTCTGTCCTGAAAACCTGTTCAGGGTTTCAGGACAGAACTTGTTTAAAAGGATGAGCCCTGTAAGGGAAGTCTTAATATAATGGGGAAAATATTTAAAGTTGTTTCAGGCAAAATAAATGAAAAACTTCTGCAATTATTTAGAGAATTCAGAATTACTCTGTTTAATTATTAAGGACCGTTCCATGGGGTCTGAACAGAGGGTTCTGGCACTAGACTAGGGATTTGTTGCAAATTAACAGAGAATCTGAAGGACCCCTGATGTCACTATTGGTCTCGTCCACCATTATCACTTGGAAATCAACACAAATCAGCAGAATTAATCCAAATCTGGCTCTGCTCACAGACTCAATTGAAATGTTTGTGATTCTGCTGTAGGAATTCTGTCAATGCATATATCAGGGTAGGAAGCATAATACATTAATGCTTACAGCAGATTGGCATATTCAGTGAAAAATAATGTGCTGAAAATCTAAATTTTGCAATATGCTAGCTATATTTTTTAATTGTTATTTTGTAGCAGGTGTGTTCATTACCAAAATTCTTCAAAACAGGTATCACTAAGGACAAAAGGAGTTCAGACAAAGGATAATTTAGTTTTCTGCTGGTGTTGAGATTTAAATGATTTTGTCTGGAGAACACTGCTGGGTATATGAAGCAATTTAATCTGTCTTTGATCTTCCTTTGTGCTCAGCGCTGATAAGACCCCGGCATGCACAGCACGACTGTGATGCTGGGTCCTGCCACCCAGCCACTGGGAACCTCCTCTGGGGTCGCAGCAAACAACTGACAGCCTCGTCAACCTGTGGGATGAACAGCCCTCAGAAGTACTGTATTGTAGGCTACCTAGAGGTTGGTTGGTTTGCTCCTTCATTTTGAAGAAACTGAACTCTGCTTACCAACAGTATTCTCATCCGTTCAGGGAATTTGCCCAGACTAGGAAGTTTCTGTGGGAGTTGTCTGAATAATCTTCAGACAGCGTGACACAAGTCTGGTGGAAGGCTGTGCCTTACTGCAGCACATATGGAGGGTTTGGCAGCAAACAGCCTCCATGGTGATGTGTAGCTTCTCAAGGGGGAGAAACATCCCTGAGATACACAGGAATTGAGCACAGGGACTTCTGAAGGAGCTTTGCTCTGCAAGTCCTCTTCATGCTCATGCCTCAGAAGTGAAGACTATGGCTTGTGTGTGTGTGAGTACAGGAGGAGTGGAGTCCTGCAGGCAGGCACTGCCTTGGTGGACCTGCACTGACAGACATGTCCATACAGTGTTGAAACATGAGGCAGCCTATTCAGAGATTCACACCATCTCCTCTCATGTCCTTTGATCTGAAATGAGACCAGTGTTGCTGAAAGCAGAAAGCTGTCTCTGAAAAGGGAAGAACTGTAGTCCAGTCTTTGGCCATGTCGGTGGGTTGGCAGATTCAAAATGTGGCTGATCAGAGGGATCCCTCTCACTCTCTGGCCACAGTGATGGAGGGGACCAGGGAGCAAATAGGAGCTATGCCAGGCAGAAATGGGAATTCCTCTGTTGCACATCCTGGAAGACTTGGCCCCACTGAGCTAATAAGTTATCACAAATAGAAATATTTTCACTAAATAAGAGCTTAGGCTGAAGAGGAAGTTAAAATACAGTTTAATTTATGAGCAATTGAAAATAATTGCAATTTATGACCTTCTGGCTAAATGGTGTGACACATTTGCAGAGTAAAGTACAGAGATGGCACTAGGCATTGCTCCAAGTTGCATGTTGAAACCACAGTTTTCTGCAAAATGTAAATACCTGTTTCCTTTGCTGAAATTGCCTGAGCCATCTTTCTGGCCCTTAAGCTGGATGATTGCCTTTTATTCTTGCTTTTTAGGAGGAGATCAAAGAGCAATAAAAAATTAATATTTTCACTTTCCAGTACTTACCCTTTGAATTATGTAAATACAGACTCATGAAAAGGAGCAGCTGTTCTGCAATAATCCCTGTGATTTAATGCTACTTCAACGTATCTTGACCCCTGGTGACTGTCTCCTGAAGAGGGTGAAAACTACAAATATGCTCTGCAGAGCTTGAAAGAGAGAGACTTATGCCCTAGCAATATGTTCTGTTCCATCAGCTCGCCTTAAATGTGTGTGTCACCAATAGTGTTTCAGAGTCCCACTTGACTCGAGTCACTTTCTCACCAGCACATTTTGAGCGCTTTGCTGGAGGCAGGCCAGGAACTTTGCATCATTCATCTTGTAAAGCAAAGTTCTTCCTCCCTCAGTTCCCCTTCTGATGGCCTGTGTCAGGCATCATGACAAGAGCAAACCTTACTTGTGAAAGTGGGTATTAGTCAACATGGCAAGCTACCAAGAGCCAGGAGTCAGTTGGGATGTCTTATTCATATGGGAAAAAAAATAGAATTCAACGGCTTTGTGTTTGAAAAGAAGCACTGGAAATCATTTTCAGTCTTTAATATGTAATTTTATTTCTAAATTAGGTTAAGTGGATTTTAGCTCTATGATTGGCTTTACTACTTACACATGTTTTGAAAGGAAAAGAAAGAGGACTCAACATTGAGGAGAGTATAAAGCCAGCACTTCAGAGGCAAATGGGATCTGCCAGACGTGGCTTGTATGGACATACACATGCTTGTCCTTTGGAGCGGATTTTTATGGAGCAACCTTAAACATAAGTTGACCAAGTATCCTATTGTATGCATCTTTATAAACCATAGAGTGAGTGCAGTCCTGCCAAGTGCTTTCTTACCAGAGCTTAGTGAAATGAGATGACAGAGTATTTTTTGTATTTCTCTCTCATCTTCTAAACTGTATATTCATGCACTTGTCAAGTGTGGTATAGAATGACTGAATATAATACATATTTATCATAATGTTTAAAACTTACGTATTATACCATACTTGTTAATCTATAGCTATTAATTTCTTTAAAAGTGAATAATTCCCAGGTGATTTCATAATACAAAGATGTATAAACCATTCCCAATGCTTCTCTGTGGCTCTTGAGTATGCCAAGTGGGGTGCCTCTCTATCCATCCCCTTCTGGGTCATTTCCAGCCCAGCTCCTGCCACTGATTTCCACTTTCTGTTTTCAGGAGCATCCCTGCCAGCCTCCTACCCATGGGCACTGAACCTGTGCCTTCTCCTTCAGCTCCCTCTGGGGTGCTAAGTCATCCACTCTTCTTCCTGCCACCGTCCCTGCAAACCAGGCACACAGCTTGGGCATCACCTTCTGCTTTGGCTTATCCTTGAGTCCTTGAACTCAGGCTCTGCCCAAATCTTATGGAATAGCACATCCACCCCTGCCCACCCTGCTTCCCTGGAGCCCTGGTGCCTGTGATCCCATGGTGCTCAGGCTGCCCTTATGGCTCAGCAGGGCTCATCTCCCAGCCCAGAATGTTAACCTTGTCACCTCTCCTTAGTCTCCCACTCAATCCCCCACTTATCGTCTTCATTAGGAGCTCCTTGCCCTCACTATCAAAGTCCTTTTGCAGACAAAAGCCTCGTATTCAGAACTGAGACACTGGCTAATCATTGCTACCTTCATCTTCTGCTTGTAACATTTTCAAACAAGACCCTTTTATCCTATTGAAGTCCTGATTTTCTTCCTTTGCATTGGTTTTAAACTTCTGCAGTTTCCCTATGCCTACAAAATACACTTACAGTGGTCAGGGTGGTGGTGTCAGCCCAGACCAACTACTTGCCTTGTACCTGCTCTTACTGAGATCCCTTCTCCACAACTGAAAAAGTGTAATTTTTACAAAGTACCTGTGGCAGACCAAGACCAACACTTACCATGTACATGATTCATGCATATTATGATTTTCTTGGGCTTATCCCTTATATATGAAAGCCTGAGTGATTAAAGGCACCCAAACGTGACAGGTGCCAGTCTTTCAATGGCATAAATATATGTACATCCACTTGATTTTTAGTGAAGAGACAAAATTAATATTTTATTCTGCTCATTTTGTTTTCTAGGCTGAACAGAAGTGCTTTCTCTGTGATTCCAGATACCCATATAATCCCTATACCCAGCACAACAGTCACATGATTGAAAATGTTATCACAACATTTGAGCCTGATAGGAAAAAGAAGTGGTGGCAGTCAGAGAATGGTAAGTTTCTTTGAGAAAATATTACTTCAAAATGTTGCTGTGAAATTTCTTTATGCCATTGGCACTCACCATATTGCCTTCATGAAGAGATGAAACAATACTGTATCTGTTCTTTGATTTGGTATACTGAGTGATTTGAACCCATTTATGTGTAACAATATAGGATATCAGAAAGTCTATTTTTCTGTGGACAAGTTTTAAGCACAGTATCTCCAAGAGGTGGCCAGAGGACCAGTGGCAATGTGTAGTTATACATGGAGACCATGTATTTTCCACAGTGTGTCTGTCTTTCAGGGAAATGTGATTTGTGGCAAAAAGATATCTTTGCCTACAGATGTGAAGTCATGTAATGATAACCTGTAAAACACAAATACCCATTTAAAAACAAATAGTGTAAAGCACTATTTGTGCTAGGAGGAATAACATTTACTCTATCTTATTTGACATACAGTGAATATGTAAAAAATGTTTGGTTGGAAATAAAGGCATAGAAAAAGTAAGGTAATATGTTACCTTTGTTTTGAGTATCCAACTGAAAATTTATAAACCTTGTTTTTTCATGGAGTTTAGCAAGGACCTGACACTAACTTTGGACACCACTGCCAATAAAGCTGTGGGCCAGCTGTGAGAGGAGCTTTCCTTGTTGTCCCCATCCTTCTTCTGGGATGAGGTCTCATGTGGGTACTGGCTGAACTCCTGCAACTCTCTGCAGAGAATGCATGAATTGTGGAGGTTTATTTCTATACTTGTTGCAATCTTGGAAGGTGCCTGGTGCAGTAGGTCTGCTCATGATAAATTTCAGGTCTGGCAGTATAGAAGGGTTTAGCAGTTCTGGTTAGCATAAAGAAAAACCCACAGTTTTATTGAGTTTCTTTTTTTTTTCCCTTAGAAGTAAGTAAATTATTTGAATGGATTTTAAAAAATAAACCTAAACTGGATACAGGAACACATAAACCCAGAACCATCATCATTTACCATTCAAATTATCTGAACAGGACCTTTAATCAGGTCCTGCAGTCTCAGTGACCTGCAGCACTGCCAGTGTCAGGAAGGCAGAACATCATATTGCCCTGGGGAGAGCAATCCAGCCACACGCCGGTTTGTGCACAGGGGATGCCCTAAAGAGTCCAACTGCTGTGCTGAAAAAGGCATCTTTAAATTCCCCATGGAAAAACTGTCTCAGCTACCCCATCAATATATGCATTATGCTCTTCATTTTTATTCTCTTTTCAGGCATTGACCATGTCAGCATTAGATTGGACCTAGAAACTTTATTCCAGTTCAGCCATCTTATCCTGACCTTTAAGGTACATCTTTTACCAGAGATTTTACATAACGTTAAACACTAATTACTTAGCCACAGGAATAAATTGCTTAGAGAGGAAATGAAAGCGCCATCTTTAGAGGGTTGTAAGAACAGGTTAGATAAACACCTGTCAAGTATGGTTAAGTTGTAGTTGATTCTGCCTTAGGGGAGGAGGATAGACTGAATAGCTGCCTATTTATGTGCCTTCTGGTCCTATTTTCTATAAATTTGAGAATGAAAGCAGAAAAAATAAATTGCAAAATTAAACCCTAAAAATTTAGGACACATCTGAACTGCAGTTGCTCTTTCAATTTAGTTCAGCCTTCTCGTGCATAACCATTATGACACAGATGGCTACAATTTTTTTTTTCCAAAATTCCTGCACTGTTATGGTAAACTTCCTTACTTAGACAGTAATCTTGTATCTATATGGAAGGTTTCCCTTCCCTTTTGCTAGAGAGAGGTTCTAATGAATAGTCTGGCTTTTTCAGAGAATCGTGTAACCAGCACAGTAGCCCTGTAATGAGCTACAAGATCCCAAACACAGAATTTTAGCATCCCCCAAAGAGGAATATCAGTGTAACAACACCTGAGATGTTTTATCAGTGCCTGCTTAAGGAATTCTTGGAATGTTTCTTGCAGACATTTCGGCCTGCAGCAATGCTGGTTGAGCGCTCTACCGATTTCGGTCAGACCTGGAGAGTGTTTAGATATTTTGCACATGACTGTGCAGCTTCTTTTCCCAACATCTCTTCCGGTCCAGCAAAAAGTGTGGGAGACATCATTTGTGATTCAAGATATTCAGACATCGAGCCCTCTACTGAAGGCGAGGTATTGCCAGGTGTCTGTGTTTGTATGAGTTCAGATTATATGTGGCTCTCTCACTGCAGCTGAAGGTCTCTTGTCTGTATCTGGTAAAGGCAGGGGCCTGTCATTTGATCCCTTTGGTGGGTGCTCATCCCATCTTTACAGCTGTATCAATTTGTTTTGCAGGTTGTTTTAAAAGCTTTGGATCCCAGTTTTGAAATAGAAAATCCATATGTGCCCTATATCCAAGGTATGGACACTACAGGTTTTCTTCAGAGATATTTTCCTGGTATTGTTTGTTTTGTACACTGAAAGGGTCAACAGCTCAGCTGGTGTAAGTCAATGATGTTGAAAATTAGGTACCTAAAGATCTTAGGGTGACATTGTATTAATAAATACAATGGGGCCAGTCCTGTTCTCTAGCCCTGAGGGCAAATGGCAGAGCTCTGGAAAGCTCATCCATGTAGCTACATTGTCTTTCCTTCTGGGATCAGGCCCAATCCACACTGCTTTTTGGGAGCAATCCCACAGGTGTACTTGAACCCATGAAGCCAGCTGCTGGGAAAATGCAGAGCCATACCAAGGAGGGTGCTAATGCTTCTGCAGCCGTGGGCCAGGAGTGGTCCCTGCCCTGGCACTGTACACATTAGTGGTCTTGGCCAATATTGGATCATTTCCATTATTTCTCCACCATGGGAGAATTCTTGGATGACTCATCCAAGCTGAAGATTTCATACTGTTCATTTTAGAGTGAACTTGGGCTCCTGATCTCTCTTCTTTCCTTCCAGAGCTCATTACGTTGACAAACCTAAGGATTAATTTTACTAAACTCCACACCCTTGGGGATGCTCTGCTTGGAAGAAGGCACAGTGATCCCCTTGAGAAGTACTACTATGCCATCTACGAGATGGTTGTGCGGGGCAGCTGCTTTTGCAATGGCCATGCCAGCCAGTGTGATTCCGTGCAGAATCTGCGGGGAGATGTTTTCCATCAGTCTGGGATGGTGCGTCATTAATGCTGTCTCCAAAAGGGGTGGTCCCTACCTGGTATTTTATGAGAAGGAAGAGATGGAGGGAGGGAGAGAAAGATCTCTGCTAATCTTTGGATTGACCGTTTGCAACTGCAAGTTGTTAAATGTTTCAATGCAAATTCTTCCTTCAAAGCCCTAGTTTGGAATGCACAGAAGCTGTCTCTTTGTTGGCACTAGGGTGGTGTTTCAAAAGCAACTGGGACAAGACATGTTGATAATAGCAGCCAAATACCAGAGCTGTAATGGTGCAAATGTAATGCAGTAAGTAGCCTATGGTGTGTGCAGACTTGAATGGCCATTTGTTGGGCGCATTCCACTCTCCAATCGGGCTTGGGGGCTCTGCAGTGGGAGAGAAGGCACTGGCACAAGGAATAGCTGATAATGCAAAGCTAACCCAAGAAAAATGGATTATTAAAAATTCCAGGAACGTGATTGTGAATTCTTTCCCTATAGGAACAACCATTTTTTCTCCTGGAAAATATGTATCTCAATATTAAGATATGTAGGCAAAGAGAGAGAGAGAATCTAAAAGGTTAAAGTCTCCTTTGATATCTCTATAAGTATTTTTTTCTAAATGTTGCTCAGTGGCTTTAAAACTATTTGGTTAAAGTTTGCACGTATTCTCCAGACCTTTTTCTCAAATAATTAAGAATTATGTCAGCTGAGGGAGCCAAAGAGCTTTGAATTTTCCTGATCTTGCTGGCATACCTCGAACAGATCCTCCTCTCTCCTCCCCTCATCTCCAAGCTGTTCTCACCACCTTACAGGTCCAAGGGAGATGTATCTGCCACCATAACACCGAAGGTTTGTCTTGCGAAAGATGTAAAGATTTCTACCATGATGCTCCCTGGAGGCCAGCTGAAGGGACGGAAGATAATGCTTGCAAACGTAACTCAAACATGATATTTTCCTTTTTAATAGTTGAGGGTGGCTGTAGCACAATCCCAGTCCAATGCATAATGGGATTGCCTGGTTCCTGGGAGGGAGACTTTTCCATGCCTCATCCAGAAAAACAGATAGACACCACATAGGTGCTGTGTTACCTTACAAGAAGTAGAGCTGTTTCATGTTCTTATTTTTCATACAGAGGGAAAAAAAAAACATAACAAGAGGAAAAAGCAGCTAATGCAAAAAAGATTATTCACTGATTTGCACAGTGAAAGAATTTAGACAAGGCTAAATTATTTATTTTCACAATAATGAGTAATGTGGGATATATAAGAATAACGTATTAGGATGTGTAACAAATACTCAGCTAGAGCTTTCTTTGGTGGAGCCGTGTTCCCCACTGACACACTCACTGCATGGGGACTTCTTCAAGGTTAGGGCCCAGTTCTCTCCCTCAGCTGTAACACAGAAGGCCTGGGAAGCTATAATCTTTTTGGGCATTGAAATCATACAAGTCACCAGTAACCCTGTGTTAACAGTGGACAGCAATGGTGGCCAGACCACAGTAGGAGTCATGATGTGAAATACCCCACTGTCTGTCTTGGTTTCAGGTTGTAACTGCAACGGCCACTCCAGCAGA
Organism: Lophotriccus pileatus; assembly: GCA_035583135.1. Lineage (NCBI taxonomy): Eukaryota > Metazoa > Chordata > Aves > Passeriformes > Tyrannidae > Lophotriccus > Lophotriccus pileatus. The sequence goes on along the minus strand of JAWWES010000041.1, from coordinate 13,398,363 downwards.
TGCCACTTTGACATGGCTGTGTACCAGGCCAGTGGCGGGGTCAGCGGTGGGGTTTGTGAGGACTGCCAGGACAACACCACTGGGCAACACTGTGACCAGTGCAAACGTTTCTTTTACCAGGATCCACTCAAAGTCATTTCAGACCCTCAGGCATGCCTCCGTAAGCGTCCCTTTTCAGCTTCTGTAAGAATGACTCAAAACAGTGGGGTTCTGGTTCTCTTTGCCCTGAACCCCACGGTAATCCCCGTGCCTAAATGTTCATACGGTTGTAAAAATGTAACCAAACCTACAACATCCAAACTGTCTTACAAACTAGCTGCATGACAGTATCCTCAAACCACCCTTGTAAAAAGAGCTGCATATTCCAATTCATTGCTGAGTTTAGAAATCCAGCAGAGCTATCATCTTTCTTAAGCAACATCAATATAAATATGAATTGCAGGAGTCATGTTGCTTCTAGGACCTTCAGGTACTGCAGGAGGGCTGCAAAATGATGGGAGGATTAATAACTTTTGCTGGATACCCGCCATATGCAAGAAAAATAGTCTCTCAAACATGAAAGCCCTTCTGAAAGATAAGCTAAATTCAGTATTAACACAGGATGGGGAAAATGCTCTGAATATAATTTAATTGTAGCTATTGATTGGCATGAAAAGTCCTTAAGGAGCCAAAGGAGGATGCAACTCTATAATTGCATTTTCATGCTTTCCTCTAACTGCTTTTTTTATGTGTCCCCTTGACCATGCCTGTAGCGTGTGACTGTGACCCAGAAGGTACAATGCACAACGGCGCCTGCGAGAGTCGCACAGATCCCGCTCTGGGAACGGTCGCAGGCCGGTGCCCTTGCAAGGAGAATGTGGAGGGTGTTCGCTGCGACAAGTGCAGGGCAAACTACTATGGGCTGAGTGGCAGTGACCCCCTGGGCTGCCAGCGTATGTAAACCACCTCTCTTATCCTTCTTTCCAAACCATTTTTAAGACATGGAGGTAGTTGAATGCACAGATGGGCACACTAATGCACTACTTGAGTCACGGAATACACAGTCGCCTACTATAATTAAATGTCAATGTCATTTAATATTTCTGGGGCAGCACCTGTGACAGAAAAGATGCAAAATCACTTTCAGAATGCATAGAATACTATAATAAATCAGGTTGCTGTTAATAGAAGGGTTGTTAAATACGCAAATTAATTCAAAAGGGAGATAAACACATGAAAATTATTTTAGCATCCAAATCAGTATAATCTCATGAAGTTCAACAGGGCCAAGTGCAAGGTCCTGCATGTGGTTCAGCGCAATCCCAAGCACAAGTACAGACTGAGAGGACAATGGATCGAGACTAGTCCTGAGGAGAAAGATTTGGGGTATTTGCAGATGGAAAGCTCAATATGGATGGAAAGCTCAAATGCGCACTTGCAGCCCAGAAAGCCAGACGTATTGAGGGCTGCATCAAAGGAAGTGTGTCCATTAGGTTGCAGGAGGTGATTCTCCCGCTCTACTCTGCTCCTGTGAGATCCCATGTGGAATACTGCCACCAGGTCTGGGGTTTACAAGAAGGCTGGAGAGGAACTTTTCACAAGGGCATGTAGGGACAGGACAAGGGGAAATGACCTTAAGATGAAGGTGGGTAGGTTTAGTTTAGATATTAAGAAGAAATTCTTTACTGGGAAGGTGGTGAGGCACTGAAACCAGTTGTCCAGAGAACTCTCCATCTCTGGAATTATTCAAGACAAGGTTAGGTGGAGCTCTATGTAACCTGGTCTAGTAGAATATGTCCTTACCCATGGCAGTGGGGTTGGAACTATGTGATCTTTAAGGTCCCTTCCAACCCAAACCATTCTATGATTCTATAAATCTATGATGGGTCCACGAAAAGCCATGGACGGATTGTTAGGATATTTGGGCTCTGCAGGACAGTGTCAAGATGGCTGCCTTGCCACAAGAACTTCCAGCCAGCCATTCCTCTTAGAGAGGCTTGCTGAAAAACACATCCTGCCCCTCCCCAGGTGCACTGTGGGTTTGTGATCACTTTATGCCCACACCGTGGTCCTCAGCCACATGCAATGACCATGCAGACCAGCACAAGCACACAGCAAAACACTGCACAGGACTTTCTGCCAGTGCCCCTGCTCCCCCTGGAGAGGGGCCTACCAAAGGAAATGGTCCATTTCCCAAGGGCAGTCAGTGGGCTGCAGGGTGCCAGGGCATGTACATCTGCAGAGTGTCTGTCTGGGGGACAGAGACTGCCTGTCATGCTGATGCCACATCTGAAGCAAATGCCAGTCCTGCTGCTGGCTGTCTTTGGAGCCTGCAGAGCTAACCACACATTTCTGTCCATGCAGCCTGCAACTGTGATCCCTTTGGCAGTTTACCTTTCTCCATCTGTGATCCTGCCACAGGAGAGTGCCTGTGCCAGCGGTTCACCACAGGGCAACGCTGTGAAAAATGCCTCGTACGTACTCAGGTTTTGTTATTACCTCTGCATGTGGTTTTGGAAGTCTCCTCACCTACCTCACACCTATTAATTGCCAGAAAAATAACTCAAATTTCAAAATAATTTTACAGCTGTGTGCTGACATTCTGCATTGACACATCTGGTTCTTTTTCACTGCTCACACACATCTGTGCAATCAAATTGCACTGGGAGGAGCACTCCCAGGAAGAAAAGGAAATGCAAATTCATGTCCTTAGGCCATCTTTGCTGTTTACAGAGAACTTGCTTGCACAAATGGGTCTCATGCAGTGACTGAGCACCCATGCTATCCGGTAAGAAAAGCAATCTCCCATGGCCAAGCACAGGCAGCAGCACAGTAGTGCTCCAGAGCATTGTTCATCCAGCAGAATGAGTTCTGTTTTGCTTTACATAGTTAAATATTTGTCATTAAAAAATCTTTCTTGTTATACCAGGTAGGATTCTGGGGTCTTGGCAACAGCTTGAATGGCTGTTCTCCCTGTGACTGTGATATCGGTGGATCCCAGAATAACTTGTAAGTTAAAGTTCTTCAAGTTCTTTCCTGGTTTTAATTTTTATAAGCTCTTCGGCTAGATTTTCTGATTAGGTTAATACAGTCTCAGTACAGACAGGAAAATAGACTGTAGATGGAATTTCATCATATACAAACAGAGTAAAGTCAGGTTGGGATTTTGGAAATTTACTTGCTATAAAGGGATTTACTTATTTCCTTTGAAGCCAACTTTGAATCATCTTAAGTCAAGATGTGTTTAATATAAAATATAAAATGCATGGCTTGACAGAACCAGAGACCCTAATATTTGTAGAAATTAGAAGTAAGTTAGAGGTGACATTTTAAAATTTGTTTCCTACATCTACTTTAAATGCTAGATTTTTTTTTCTGGCTGCTATTCAAAATGTATAATTTTAGAAGCAAGCTTGGTTTCAGTTGAGCTCCTCCAGAAGTCTGTTGGGCAGGAGTCTTCACTACTGGTGTCAGACCTCAGACATAGGAGCGCATAGTCTGATGCTGTAGAGCAGATCTTTGTGAGCAGATAAGTCATTTGGTGTGTTAAATATGATGCTAAATATATGAAAACTTCCATATTCACACCAAATCAAAGGGTCCTTCAGATCTCATGTTCTGCCTCCATAATTGTGAAAGACAGGTGATTAAAAAACGTGATATAGTGATAGTTAAAGAAACAGATAAAAGAAATGGATACAGGAATAGGTAGTAACAGATGCTCAGGAAACAAAAGGATCTGTGCTTCAGGTATGGAACAGACAGAGAAGGACAAAACATGTCATGTCTCCAAAGTGATGGAATGGTAGCACTGTATAATTCCAGCATCAGAAACAGAGAGAGTGGGGGGTAGGAAGAAGTTTAATAACAGAGGTGATCCAGCAATGGGAAAAATGAGGCAAAGCTGAAACAGGGGTGGATCTGAGCTGCCCTTGTGCTGTGAGGACCCAGCTGTGCCACGCTCTGACATCCTCCCTTTACCATTCTTACTGTAGGTGCTCGCCAAAGGATGGTCAGTGCAAGTGTCTTCCCAACATTGTGAGCCGCCAGTGCAACGAGCCAGCTCCAGGTTACTTCTTTTTACCCCTGGATTATTATATTTATGAAGCTGAGCATGCAAAGCCCCTTTCTGGCTCTGCACCCTTGGTAGGTAGTTGGCTTTTTAGGTGTTGTGCTGAGAGGGGATCCATGGGGTGATGGCACAAGAGCTGAGGCTGAGGAGAAGAGCCCTCGCTTGGGGAGCAGCTGAAGCGGCTTTTTAGCAGGAAAAGGCAAAGCAAGTCCCTTGACTATCCTCAGTTCATCTTTGTTTTTCATGGACGTGACTATCCCATAAATGTGGCTGTTACAAAGGGACAGTACCTACAATGTGGTGTGACCTACAAAGCTGCCCTTGCTGCTTCTCAAGTGCAGGCTGGTCTGTCATGAATTAGAGAAAACAGTTTAATTATTTAAATTAGAGGTAAGTGTTTGAGTTGCCAACTGTTATCATAAACTGTTATATTTCTGGGAATCTCCAATAAGGGAAGAATCAAATTACTCTCTGCTCCATTGGACTCATTCCTGCTGACTTATATAAAGACACTGATTGTAGCCCAATTTCCTCAAGAATTTGGCATCCATCTGTAATGTTTTCAGAAAAATTAATTTTTGGGTTTTTTCCTCTTCAGCATGGGGGGTAGTTGTTCCCCATGCAGAGTACAAGCCTGGAATGCAACCCTTCCTCTGCCTATGCTTTTATTAACATTTATTCTCTGACATGTTGTCCAGAAGCTATAGAGAACAAATAATAAAAAAATGTTTATTTGCAGGACACATCCACAAATATTTAGCTTTAATCACAACCAGTAATCATCCTACAGTCCAATAATTAAATGGAAAACAGATGTCTGAGGCATAGTTTATGAGAGAAAGTGCAAGTTAATTTTAAGGGAGTGGGGGGAAAGGTTTTCTGGCAAATGCTGGGCCATAGTTTAGAGTTTAACCCAGCAGAAAATAGAGCCTGTTTTAAGAATGTGGATTTTCATTTGGTTGCTTACCTACCCTTCAACGTTGTTGAGACAGTGCTGCTCCTCTTTCATTACTTCATAGGTTCAGCCAAGCACTCTTCCAAGGTGTGACATATACTTCCAGAAGCAGGGCTATGAGTTCATGATTGAAAATGGAAAGATTGTGTTAAACAGGAACAAGAAACGAACTGTAAGAAAATCTGGACTGGAACAGGTAAATTGGTACTTACATCAAATAATAAAACTTTATTTTGTGACAAAGGGAAAGGAAATGCCTGAGCACAAGGATTTGCAGTCTTAGACATTACTATTCTGACATAAATTAACTCAATTTTTTTGCTACACAATTAGGCCAGATATTTTATGATTCACACTGACTGGTTTACACTGCCCAGTGACATTGTAGACTCGGGTTCAATGAATTTTGAGAAGAGTCCCCATGAAAGGTAATTTTTTTTATAAGTCCAGCCATGTATGAAAGGTTCGCAATGTGAATGTTTGGAGAAGCCAAATATTCAGAGACTGTTGGATCATAGTCCCTCTCCTTGCTGTTGTTGCACAGCCATAGGAAGCTTTTCTTGACATGAGACCGTAAACATCTTATATAGGGGAGAGTTCTTAGATTGTCAATCTCAAAATTGTTCAGAAAATGAGGTTAACTGAAGACCAAAATAAGTAAACAGTGGGGCAAAAATATTTTTTTTTTCTGAGTTTGTTATTTTGTAATTTGACTCAGTGTGTTGTTGAAAATACCAGTGTGTCTTTGCAGGGTGTGGCGCAGTTTGGGCAGGACTCTGCTTCGACGGTGGTTTTCAGACAGCCCAGCGCTGGACGGTCTGTGACATGGACAGGACCTGGCTTTGCTCGCGTTCCCAGCGGAGCTGGGCTGAGATTTGCCATCAGCAATGTTCCCTTTGCTATGGACTTTGATATCACAATTCGTTATGAGCCTGAGGTATTTGTGATGTTTTGCTTGTCTTGTGATGTTGTGGTAGATGCAGGGTCTGTTTTATCAGTACTAGGATGAGCAACTTGTCTTATTCTTTATGTTTAAAATTAAAATTACTTGCCTCTTCACCAAGTAACAAGTTGCCTCTTACCCCTTTCCACTCAAATATGAAAAATCAGCCCTACAAGTATTTTCTAAGCATCAGCCAAGATTTCGTGTTCTGAATGTTTCTCTTTTGGCACCTTTGCTTGGACTGGACTTCTGCTCACAAACCAAACACATGGAAAATGCAGTTCTTTTTAGATGGGCACCCTGTATTTCTAGCTGGTATTTTTTGGGCAGGAAAATGTGCACAGGCAGAAGTGATCTGAGTAGATATTTATCCAGGGCTTTTGCAGGCATCCAGCTTCCCAGTTGCACCAGGGGCTCTGAGACGTGTGAAAATTGTAGGAAAGTAGCCAAATTACTATTTTTTGCTTGGAGAAGATTTCTCAATGATGAAGACATGTCTAGGGAAATCTGTTAATCCAAATCTGGTTAAGCCCAGGTCCACACCCATGTCTTCAAAAACACAGGCAAGTGTTTTATTGGTACCAGCTTTTGTCTGTGCCTTACTCTTTTGCTTTGCAATTCTTTGGAACAGTCCCACCACTGGAGGTTATCCCCCTATCTATTGTATTCTGTTCTCTGACTGTCACTCTGAGGAAAACAAAATTCCCAGTGTCTTAAAACATGGGAAAAATTTTCGGTTGGCTGGTTTGATATAGCTTTTTGCTTCCAAGGATTGAAGAGTTGAGTTTTAAATACATATGTTATATACCCTTTTGTGTTTGTTATTCCTTATTAGATATGTAAGGAGGCAGCTAATGAAGGACATTTTCAAAATAACACTGTGCTAAGAAAAGAAACAACTCCAATGAATTTAACAGAGCTGTTTTCGTCTCAACCAGCTGAGGTCTCATTTCCGTCTCTGCTTCTCAATTAGCCATTGCAAATGCAATACATTTTTTCAAATAACATTGTTTTTTAGTGCTGTAAAGAATAAAGAGAAAAATCTGTTATGTCACTGCAGTGTGCAATCATTCAGATGGCTTTCATTAACCCTGGCAAAGAGGAAGCAGGTTTTTCAGATACAAAAACAATTACCATAATTTCTGTCTTTTGTTTGTAGTCCTTGGAAGATTGGGTAGCAAGTGTCGCCATCCAGCCTACTGATACCTTGTCAGGTCAACACTGCAAAAACAAGGTGCTTTCACAGGAGCCACATGCACTGCCTCTCCCAGCTACAAAGAGGTCTGAGTGTTCCTGTCCTTTTGCCTGTGTATTTTCTGTGTATATATTGTTTACTAAAGCACTGTAGAGCAACACATGTGTGGGAAATTGGGAATATCAGAAACACATGTGGCCTTTTCTGTTGCTCTCACACCACAGTACGATGTAGGCTCTAAGGAAAAGGTGGATGTCCCAGTCCTTGGTCTGGCAAAAGTTTGCCCAACCCAGGGGAGAAGCCTGAGATCCTGCTGGCCTTAGTGATTGCTTTGATGAAGATCCAACTGCAGCTACCCCAGTATAGAAAGGAAATATTGGCTATATATACGATACTACTTTTAAGAAACAGCTTTTCAGATTGGACCTATGTAAAGAACAGACAGGAGTCAAGAGGATGTGACCGATGTCTTGTTTAAACAGGGACAGGAAAGGACGAGTATGAACAGTGAGTTGCAAACCCCTTTGCTTGAAGTATTAAAACCTGCCCCTTTCAGTTTAATCTCCCCAGGTTTAAATTGTGCTGGTGAATCCTCTGGCAGAAGTCATGCAGCTTTCCAAAGCCTGCAAGCATGGGGCTGGTTGTGCTCCTCACAGCAGCAGGGCTTGCTCCGGGCTGCAGGCATTAGGATGCAGGCACAGAGGGAAGGGAATGCCCTCAACATCCCATCGACTTGCCTTGTCCTGACTCCTGGCTATAACTGTGCTTCATTTCTGCTAAACAGGATTGCAATTCTGCAAACTCCAGTCTGTCTGGAGCCGGGAACAGAATATTCTGTGGATGTGTATTTTTCTCAGGCCTCTGCCTCTGACACAAGGGCAAAATCATACATCTTGACTGACTCAGTGAGTAGTTCTGTCACAAATCCCTTGAGGTTGTATTTGTACCACTGTGATTTTTTTTTTTTAGACAGACTTTTAAAAATACCTTAAAATAATTTATAGTGTGTTTCAATAGAAATTCAGCTTCTGCTTGCCTCCATTGGCACTGTGTTTGCATGTTTTTGTATGGAAAGACAGAATTGTATCTGGTTTAATTTTCATGGAGCAATACCATAATAGTTCATCAAGTCATACTTGTTGCATATGTTGATAGTGAGAGTATATATTCCTATCTGTTGCTCATCTATTATGAACACATTCCACATATGCTGACAGATGCTGTGATTAGACATAAGAATTCATGCAGTTCGTCATTACTTATGTTTTTTAAAATCTCGCTAATTTGTCTGCATCATGGATATTTTTAAACATGACATTGGAAAAGTAAAATTAGTTGTGTATTTCATGGGAATCAGGTCCAGATATTTCCCAAGTTTCCACCAAGTCAGGAACTGGGTGTTAGTTTTGGGTCCTTCTCTTGAGAAAAATGTGTTTAGGTCCGTTTTTCTAATTACTTCTGTAGAACGGGATCTGACAAGGGCTGGCCATAATTGGACATGGAACCTTCAGCTTATTTTTCTCTATCACAGTAATACAAGTAAAAATTTTGGCCAGATACTGCTTTTGGAGTCACTAACACAGCACTTCTTAGAAGGAAAACCAGTTCTGAGCATATATCTGAGGTCTTATTATAATTTTCTTTTTTTATATACTGTCTCTTTTATTTGAAGAACTCAGGGAATGTCTAGACCTTCTGACTAAATACGAATTTTGATGACAGAATGGCGTAACAGCAGATTTGGAAAGATGGTGCTCCAGGCCTCCGTCCTTGCAACGCAAAGCACATCAAGAGAATGTGGGAAATTTTGGTTTTCAATGTATCTAAGCAAAAATATTTTCTTTTCCCTCTTAATGCCAAAGCTTGGACTTATTCCCAGGATCGGCTCCGTGGAGAACTTATGCAGTGAAAAGGATTTAGATGAGTACCAGAAGTATCACTGCATTGAAATTGCATCCGAAGTTGGACCTCACGTCCTGCCTGAAGCGTGCGCACGGCTCATAGTGAGCATGTCAGCCCGGATTCACAACGGCGCTGTCGGTAAGGACCGGCCTGCACAGGCAGCTCTGTGGGACAGTTGCTGCTTGCCCTTGAGTTTGTAGGTTATGGTGACTGGAGAGCTCTCAGCCCGTGGCGGTGCAGGTAAGTGAAGCTGATCAGCACGTGTTATGTGTGGACACACAGGATACATCCCACTGAACCCTGAGTGGGCTGCAAATATCTTTTGGCGACGTGATTCTTGGAGTTCATCACGCCCTTTGTGGGGCAGTGTGACAGGGACCATGGCAGTGCTTGTGTGTTTTCTGAAGAGCACTGAACCAAGATACCGCTTTACTATATGACCAAGGCAGTAACTTTCCTACTTTTCTGGCTGCTGTGAAGGGACAGAGAAATTTTTAAGCCCTCTCCCTGAATGCTGTAGGCCAGCTGGATGCCTTGGTATGACGGCACACAAGCTGATGTACTGGAAGATTATTCACCAAGAAAACCTTGGTGGTGTTCCAGCAAGAGGCCAGTGGCAGGTGGGATGTGAAGCTCCCAGGCAGCCTCCTGGACCCACCATAGAAAGGGTAGCTGGGCTTAGTGGCTCAAGAACCCTGCCAGGTGTTGGGTCCAGAGAAATGGAATTTCCCTGCACTTCCATTAACAGGAGGGGTCTTCCTAGATAACTTTGGTGGCCACCTCCTTTCAGGGAGCCTTGAAGCAATGCCTCCAAAATGATAGTGTCTGCTTGATTTGGGCAGTTTTAGAAGGATTAGTGCTTCACTCTCACATCAGGTGATGAGGTCATGGCTGTGCAGCTGCAGATCCCCCTCATTTAGATTTGGGCTATGCTAACTCCTCATTAGCCCGATTCCCCAAGTGGTAGGATTTCCCAGTGAAACATGTCACTTTAGTTTTCTGGTGCTTTCTAGAGCATCCTGGACAAACATCCTCTGTGAGTGATCAGAGCATCTTCACTCAACAAGTTAATCCAAGATGTCCAGAAAGAAACCAACACTACACAGATGCAGACTGACTGAGTACAGCTTGCAGATTATGTCCAGTGCTGCAGCTAGACATAGGTTTATATCAAATCCTTCTAGACTTCAGAATATTTCTGTTTTGGACCTACATTTTGCTACACCCTTTCTGTCCTATCCCAAATGTGTGCTGAAGGCAGTGCCTTGAATATGGCAACTGCAACACCAAGACTTGTGCTGGCACTGATATACCATCATCATTGATGCTACATCATCAAACAATCCAAGCCATGGCCATCAGTGGCTAGTGAATCCTTGATAAGAATAATCAAGCTCTTTCCTTCCTATTTTAAATTGTGAAACCTGCAAGTTGATGAGAGCAGCCACGCTCCTTGATAACCAAACCTGTTTTGGTTTTCTTTCCCCTTGGCAGCATGTAAGTGCAATCCCCAGGGGTCGCTGAATGCCAACTGCAGTAAACTGGGGGGCCAGTGTCAGTGCAAAGCCAATGTCGTGGGACGCTGCTGTGACACCTGCTCTGCGGGCAGCTACGGCTTCGGCTTCCATGGCTGCTATGGTGAGTACTTGGCAGCCAGCACCAGCACCACTGTCTTGGCTACCTGAACTTTTTAGGGCTTTGAATCCAGGCTTATGTGTGAAGCAATATAAAAGGTGTTTCCATGAATAACGAATTTTCCATCCCTGCTTCTTCTTGACTGCCTTTGAGCAGTGTCAGAGATGAGACATCTCAGTGGGAGTATGTTCAGCTTTGCCTTTGGTGTTTTCCAGCGTGTGAGTGCCACCCACAAGGCTCCCTGAGCACGCTGTGTGACCAGGTGACGGGGCAGTGCTCCTGCCGCCGGGAGGTGGATGGCCAGCGCTGCAGCCGATGTCTGGCTGGGTATTTCGGATTTCCCCACTGCCATCCTTGCGCTTGTAATGGCAACGCAGAGCTTTGCGACCCTCTGACCGGAGTGTGCCTGGAGTGCCATGGGTTTACGGCTGGGAGCCACTGTGAAAGGTAACCTGATGGGCAGCACTGCAAAGCTCACCCAAACACTGGTGCTCTCCAAAATGCCTCTGTAGTTAGGGGCCTACAAATGCATCAATGGCCTTAACAGGAAACATATACCTAAACTAGGATTAAACTGGGCCTAGATGCTGAATGTCAGGTACCTACCTATTTGTTTGGCAAATGCATGTGGGACGGTGCATGCAGTGCCTGTGGGCGGACTGCAGGCATGGCATGCACACAGCATTGCAGCAGGCTCCCTGCAAGAAGGCATTTGAGAGATGAGTGCCATAGCACTCACGCACTTCAAGCACCATGTGCTTGAAGACATGCACAAAGCTCCTGACAGCTTTCAAACTGCCAGCTTTTAAATTTAAAATTCAGCACGAGGTTAGCCAAGAGATTAACTTTCAAACAGGAGGCTAACCTCATCCGGAATACTCATTTTAATACCTGCAGTTATCTCTTATGAGCTTAAATAAACATGCCCTTTTGCTGGTCATATTAGTTCCATATGACCAGCAAATTACTTTTCCCATGTGTTCCAGCTCCATTCAGAATAGCACTCCTCTTTTTTATTCTGTATGCTGTCAGCAGTATTGGAGTTCAACATGGACATCAAAATTAAATTCATTGGCTTTAGTTTGGATGGATTGTACCTTGTCATTCACTTTTAAGAGGATTTCCCTGTGAAACCTATTGAGCTTTTCATGCAGTGCTTTTAGACAATACAGCCTTTGGCTATTGTGCTTGTAGGTGGCAAATAGATTTAAAATGGGAGACTGAAATACTTGTTGCCCTGTGCCTCTGCAGGAGCTCCAGACCCCAGGGCAAGGATAATCAAACAGCCAAGTCTTTTAGCCTGGCTCGTATACATATGGAGAATTGTGTTCCCATTTGTGATAGTAGAGCAGATCAAAGACTGAGGATGCTTCAGAAGCCGCTGCGTTGCTGCAGCTGCAGAACCACAGGGGGTTGGGACACGGAGGCAGACGCAGCGATGGTGGGCAGGTGGTTGAGCCCCCAGGGAGCCCCAAAAACCTTCCACTGATCTGGGTAACAGCACAGCCACCACCACTTTGAAACAGCCATTACCCCAGGTTTGCAGAACATGTCAGACAGAGCACAGCTCAATATATAATGTGTCTAAAATATGCAATCTTCTCTGAGTGCCCTTAATGAATCGTTGCTTTTTTTGCCAATGCCAGCACTTTCTACTGTCATGCCAACCACTCAGTGTGTGTGTCTGAATGGAAAAGGATGAATATATGTAGTGATAGATGAATACACAGAATTTTTACCTGGCATCTTTTAGTTGCCTATGCAGAGCATATGTGATATGTCACATCATAATCATTTAGATTGAAGTTGTTCCAGAGTAGGTGAAAGTCTTCATAAATATTAAATGAAAACACGGGTCTTTTTCTTTTTGCTCCAGATTTCGGGAATGCCACTCTGATTTTCCATTTTAGAACACCTTTGAAGCTTGATGTGTCTGTACCAATTAATGGAGGTAGCATTACAATGACCTGGAATGTTAATTAAATATATATATACATACAAATACACATGCATATAAATTGACCCACCTGCATGGACTGAAAGGAGCACTTGACAATTTGTACTGCTTTGTGTTGACTGCTTTGACAGGTGCATGGATGGCTATTATGGAAACCCTCTGGAAGGAGAACCCTGCCGCCCATGCATGTGCCCAGGGGTACCTACAAGCAATAGGTATTTTGCACATTCCTGTTACCAGGACTCCCAGTCTGCACAACTAGTCTGCAATTGTCTTGAGGGATATGCAGGTACGAAGCAAAATAAGGACTGGTTCTGATTCTATTAAAATTAATGTAAGAGAGAAAAATGACCATCCTCCACCCATCATGTGTTCAGAAATGACAAGTGAGGTAATGGTAATAAAAAAAAGCTAAGAAGAGTTAGCAGTGAAATTTACTGAAATTATGTGGAGAAGTCCTGACTAGGAAGAATGGGAATTGTGCAATTAGTGTTTGAAAAAGGGATTCATTTCAGTGGATACAGTAAAGCCATTAATTAATCTGATGGCACTCTCTGGAAACTTCCTCCTTTCTAGGGGCATTACATTAATCTGGTGGGGAGAGGGGGGAGAAATACAGTTGCTCGTTACCTCTGAAAAAGAAGCACTGGAAGCCCAAACCAGAAAGATCAGGGCATCAAAAAGGAGCTGATAAGATTTCCAAATTAGAGAAAATCTTTCTCCATATAGAGGAATCTTTGATATTATGCCCAAAAGTGACTGTTTCACCTTTTAAATGGTCACTTTAGAAATGAAGTTTCTATTCTCAGCTGTCTCAAATGCAGATATTTTTGCAGCACACTGATGCCTTGCTTCTTAAGATTCTGTTGACATAGCTTGAATTCCTGAAGGGAAGGCTGAAGATATTTCCCTTCCCCTGGGCATTAGAAAGATCTTCCATGATGGGAGCAAACCCTAATGGGAAACACTACCAAAAACTAAACCAGTGCTGTCATTTTTAATTAGGCAAGTTTCCTTTACAAGTCAAGAGCTGTTTTGCTTTAGTAGTTTTTGTAGGGCCGAAATGATACTTGCTGGCCAGGGTACTTCTGTCCTCACAAACAACCGCAATCCTCAGTTCTGGACTTTCTTCCTCCTGCTCCTTTCCGCCAAAGCTCTCAGTCACCTCTGTGGCAGCAGGCTCACTTTTCAGAGTGTGAAAGGCTCTGGTTTTGAGGACCACAGTGAAGGAGCAGAGTCCTTGGCTGAGGATGAGCCAGTGGATGTGGTTCCAGAAACACCAGCCTGTCCAGAAAGTTTTCTGAGATGCAGAGAGGTAGCAGCCCAATCAGGGCATGCACTGGGATGGCTTGCAGAAGTAGTTGCAATGCCAGCAGGCAAGGACAGAGCATCCCAGAGCTCATCTGAACTCCTGAGCACCCTCCACTCTCCAATGCTGCTGTGGGAGGGAAGGACCAAGGAAAATTCTGTAAATGTAGCCAACCATGACTAATGCCATTGAATGGACTTAGGTGGAAAAAGATGTTTGGAGGTGTTGTGTGAGGAGGCACCTATTTAGTCCTCCTGAAAGGACTTCATCGGTAGAAACACCTTGGGATGAGTGCATTTCCATCAGATCTCAATGGGGAAGATGTACTTTAAACTGATCATAGCATTAAAGGGCAATAGTCTCAAACAGGCGGATATTTTTCATTGTAAATGTGCATTTGAACAGACAGTCTGAATCTTTTAACAGTACTACCGGAAATCACGTTTCACTTGAATTCCCATCAACCAGCAATATTTTTACCTTCCTCTCTGACAGGCAGTCAGTGTGACGAGTGTCCTACTGGGTTCTATAAAAACCCAAGCAGCCCTGAGCTTGAGTGTGCACCATGTCCTTGCAACAACAACATTGATTTGACAGATCCTGAGTCTTGTAACAGGGTCACAGGGGAATGCACCAAGTGTTTACACAACACCCATGGAGCAAACTGCCAGTTCTGCAAACCAGGTTATTTTGGCTCAGCTCTCAATCAAAACTGTCAAAGTAAGTAACAACACTGCAACTGTGTGTTACTACCAAGAAAAGGTTTTTCTAAACAGGAGGAGAAGCTAGCCCTTGGAAGGACAACAAAACTAATGAGCAAAATATAAGAATACCAAATATATTTCTCTATATACTAAATAGAAATATATCAGTGATACAAATAACTTAATGTGGCATCTGTTAAATTCTGTGTTATCCAAGTCTCACTAAATCTCATCCTGAATATCACTCCTAGAAAATAGTCATTTGTGAAATGAAGCAGTACCTGTTAGAAAAATAAATGTGCATTCAGCTCATTCAGGAAGGAATCAAAAGTAAAGGAATCAAAGATAATTGTTTATCCATGCCACTAAGCAATGCTCAGCTAACCAGATGATCCCTTGCTGAGCTCTCTGCCTTACCAGTTGTTTTCATTAAGTGGCTAGAATGAGACTATTCAGGCAACTTATAAGACTGCATTAGAACACTGTCAGCAACTCAGCAGTTTTAACAGAAAGGCAGAAGTGTAAGGAAAGGCAAGGCATAAGCTTCTTCTCAATGTTTCTCAAAGACTATTTTCACAAAAGTTCCTGATTAAGAGTCTAATTTTTATGTGCCAGACAATTACAGGCATTTTCTGTAAACTCTTTTTCTGGGAATCTCTAAAATACAGTCCAAGCCCATCCCTTGTTCATTCTTGAAAGATGTCTGTTAGAAATGGTTAAGCAAGCACTTTTTGCTCCTCACAAGGAAGGCTTCTTATCTTACTTGGCTTACTAGGGATTCCCACACTAAATAGTGCCTGTGTAAATCAGATTCCCCTCATCCAGCGTATTTAACATTTAATACTAATAAGATTCAAAATTCCCTGCACCTTCATATTTTGTGCCTCTATTAAAAGTACTGAAATTTGCAGTAATTTTTTTTTCTCTCTCTCTCTGTCTCTCTCTAACATATAAGATGTTATAGAAAGATAGGTATGAGATTAAAAATGTGATCAAGGTCACTAGAAGTAAACCTACAGCATGGGCTTTATGTACAGCTCTGACTGTCCATCAGCTGTCTATATTACCCTCTGCTGTAGTAATTGTCCTTCTTTTTCCAGGGTGCACGTGCAATCAGGCAGGTGTTGTCCCTGCCATGTGCCCGGGGGGGGACACAGCCTGCCTCTGTGACCCAGCCACGGGAGCTTGCCCTTGCCTGCCCAATGTGGTGGGTGCCACATGTGACCAGTGTGCCTCTGGCTACTGGGACCTGGCTAGTGGAAAAGGATGTCAGACCTGTGGCTGTGATTCAAAAAACTCGCAAAGCAACCAGTGCAACCAGGCAAGAAAATTACTCTGCTTTCCAGGAACCAGGGTGGTGGTGTTTTGGCATGGGACAGTGAGGTCCCTCTTGTAAATGAGAGTCATTTTTTGTCATACTCCCTGAAAGTAAAACGTCTTTGGAAGTTTGTGGTTGGTGCAATCATACTGTAAGTCATTACATCAAACACCCTGTTCTGATATTGTGGCTTTGCTGCTAAGAAATTTCTCTTTGTTTGTTGTTTCTTTGTCAAGTGGATCTTAGAAATGTTTTGTAAAAAGGTATCACATAGGAAAAAACTGCCTCATAAATATACATATATGGAAGAAGGAAATCCAGGCTTGGACCCAAGAGCTTTATAAGTACTTTTTTAAGTAGACTGGAACATACAAAATCTTTCACGTTAGTAAAATAAAGCCACCTCTCGAAGTGCATTTTATTTTCACAACCTTAAGCAGGAAGATGGGAAAGATGGGCCAGCGCTGTATAAACCCTGGTGTTCAAAGACTGTGGGCAAGCAGTGTTGCTGCCATCCTCATAGGGCTATAACATGTTACAGGGAGAAAAAGAAGCACAGTAAATAATGTATATCCAGACACAGGGCTCTGCCAGAAGTTATTCAATCCTAACTGTCTTTACAGTTTACAGGCCAGTGTCCATGTAAGCCAGGCTACAGTGGAAGATGTTGTGATGAATGTGAGGAAAACTACTTTGGCAATCCCCAGCTGCATTGCATTTGTAAGTATTGTTAACTGGGGACAACTGGATTAGAAACTGCCTCAAAATAAATGCTTATCTGTTATCTTCACAGGGGAGCTGGGACATACATCTAGAAAAATAACCTTTCATATGTTTGCATGTATGAGATGGACAAAAGTGTATATATTATTTACCCATATTGTTACTTCCATGGTTATAACAGAAGTTAGAGCTGAAGAAGAGCCATTAGCTATGCAGTCCATTTTGCGCTAACTCAAACACTGGTTTGCTTTTATTATCTTGAAATGGACAATTATACCTTTTGCATGAATTAAGCTCACAGAAAAGGAACAACTGGGTGTAACTTGCTGTCCCTTTCTTGCAGCGTGCGAGTGTAACCCGGAGGGAACCCACCAGCCCCAGTGTGACAAGGCCACCGGCGCCTGTAACTGCCGTGCCGGGGTCTCCGGCCGCTTCTGCGACCAGTGTGGACGGGGCTTTGAGAAAGACTTTCCCTCTTGCCGTCAGTGTCACCTTTGTTTTGACCAGTGGGACACTGAAATTGCTGCCCTTGCTCAGACTGTTCAGGGGTTGATGAGGTTTGCTGCAAAGCTGGAAGATAAAGGAGGACGAATGCCCAGCTGCGACATGCGCTTCAAAGCCTTTGAAGATGCCACTTCTGAAATTGAACGAATTTTGAGACGTCCTGTCCTTTCACTGGAGGCCCTCTCAGGCATCAGGGAGTTTCAGGGCTACCTTCAGTAAGGGCTAAGCTGCTCCTGAAAAAACTCCTTGGCTGAGAAACAGTTTTTCCCCCGACTCCATCAGTCATCTCTATACATTAAGTCCCACTTCTGATCAGCACACAGATGTTGGACTACTAAGTCACTGTTTTCAATAGATCTGTGAAAAAATAATCCTTAATATATTTCTATCCTCCCCAGACATATACTTAAATGCTGGAATTTTCCAGTTTTTCCTAAGAGTTTTCTAATAAGTCATTAAATTAAATGTTTCTGCTCATTTAGAAATGTATCTCTTGCCCTCTAAAATATTGTGTAACTCAGTTCTGGCTTAAGAACAATCCAGTCTGACTTCTGCATAACTGCCATTTCCCTTCCAGACAAAAGGCTGCACAAATGGATCCCCTTCACAGTTTGCCATATGAGTTTCCTGACCTTAACAAGAACTTAGAAGATATTGGAGAAGAAGCTGACTTAGTGTATGAACTTTTACAACAGAAAATACATCTGCGTCAAAGTTTTCAGTACTTGAGCTTCAAAGGTAAGCCAGTAATGAATTTAAATAGGTGGACATTTTCCATGAAATTTCAGAATGTTTTTCTCATCATTAAACCATACAACATTTCAAAGATCCCTAGATTTTAGCTTCCTATGGTAGCAGAAAAATGTAAACACTAACAACATTTTATAACAACTTTCCAAATCTTCTTTTATTTTATAATGCCATGATTTCTAGCATCCCAAATTTCAGATGCATGTGCAAGGGTCCCATCAGTCAGAAGTCTTGTGAATCCCAGTGTAAATCCATCAGGATATAAAAGTCACCCACTTTCACAGTACAGACTCACAGATCATGCAGTAGAACAGCAAAGGATTTTTCCACCATTTTTGACTCCTCTTGCTCTTAGCCATATTTTGAGAATGTTGTCCAGCAATGGTTTGTTTAATTAAAGCCAAGTGTCATAGTGAAATTTCTTAGTGTTCCCATGGGAAAATATAACTTTATGTGGTACAGAACTAGCTCTCCATCATCAAAAAGCATGAAGGCACAACTGAGTTCCCTGGCATTTTTGAAAGAATTAAACCATCTGTGCTTGAGCTAAGTATAGTCTCCATCAGCTGCTAATAGCTGTAATGACAATGTCCCAGACTGGTTTCTGGAGAAGGATGGGGATGTATCAGTCAGGGATCTCAAACAGATGCTGGATAATCCACAATGGCAGGAGATGGTTGGCAGGATACTCTCCAGAGAGATGGCTGCGACAATATGAACCCCCAGAAGACAGGATGCCCACCACTGAAGACACAAGCTACAGGCAATGCAATCCTATTTACAGTTCCTCTGTGTTTCATTCAGGCAAGAAAAAGATTTGCCCAGAGAAGATTGAAAAAAAAAAAAAAAGAAAAGTCAACAGAATACAAAGCAGAGGGAAAGGAATAGGGGAAAAGAGGGATTAACTAAGATTTAGGGCTCCTGTGCCCTGTTGTACTTGGCAGAGCCCCCGGGAGAGCTCTTCCGCTCAGGTCCCTGTGCGAGCAGTCAGCACAGCTCTCCCAGGCTCCGCTTCCCAATCCAACTGATCCTTGTGTGGGTTCTGAGAAAGACAGAAAGGCAAAGAAACAATAAATCCCAGGGAGGTCAGTAGATGCACAGCTGAAGCATCCATGGTGCTCTCTGGTCACATTCCAAACCTACTTCATCTTTTGGCCTCTGGAGACAGATAAACAGCCCTATAAAAAGCACATGGGGGTGTGGGGAGGGGAAGACCTTGAATTTAAGCTGAATTTCCTATCAGGGTCACAAATATTCATTGGTCCTACTACTATGCCTCTAATAGCACAAAAATAACATTCCCCTCAAGATAACCAGCTTCTCTAATACCTGGGAGAAGGACTGGCTCCTTCATTTCATCTTCCTATTGGGACCAGCAGAACATCTTACATATGGCTCTGCCTGGTTTTCCCCTCTCTTTTTTGCTGGGGTAGAGCAGGGTATGACCATGTATACCATCTGGGGCACATTTGGCACTTGTACCCTAGGCACAAATACGGAATGGGCTCCTACCTACCTCTCTTTGCAGAGGATCAGGACTCAGAGTTTTCCTCGCAGGCATACATTCAGCTAGCTGACCTGGAAACATCAATATCTAATGATGAATTAAAAACCACTGAAAAAACCAAGACACAAGTGTCCTTAAAAGAATGTTTGCAGTTTATGAGATCTTGTTAAATTATGGCTTTCCAGCCTTGGCCCCTGGCTTTGCAGCCACTGTGGTATGGCAGTGCAGTGAAAGCAGCTTCCTAGGCTGTAAATCAAGCCTGGGCTAAGACACTGTGTTTAACGTAAAGGAACTTGGAAGCTCTACAGCTCCATCACAAACCAAACATGGAAAATGCATTTAGGCCACTTAATGGAGAGCTGAACCACTGTAAAATATTCCTGCAATGGAATTATGGCACAGAAAACAGTCTCTGGCTTAGACATGGAGTTACAGCAGTCTCTTGCCAGGTATTTTGTATTAGGAGCTAACTTTAAACTGTATATTGTTTCCAAGAATTACAAGATAAACAAATAGGTCTGATTCCACAAGATAACTAAACATTGTTCAGCTTCAGTCAAAGCAAAATCAAGGGCTTTAGAGACTGAATCAAAGCACACAGGACTTGATCAGTGTCTTGTCATTGACTTCAGGTAGTAATGGGAGTGAGTTACCTGTTTTGTCATTGCTGACAAAATCACTTCTGGCTCTGCACATATTTCTGCCTAGGAAACTGGGACAAATTTGGATTCTCTGGGGATCTGGGAAGCCTCAACAACACCAGCAGATTTAAATTATGTGTTTTGCAAAAGGCTTGGGTCCTTTCCTCAGGCTGTTAATCTGCAAAAAATGTAATATTCTCCAACCCTTCTGAGTCTACTTAAGGAAAAGCTTTTACTAAGCAAACAAGACTCTTGCTAGAAAGTATTTTTTGCCTGGCCTATGAGCTTATTGTGGAAGTACTTTTTTTTTTATTGTATCAGTCCTGAAATTGGATTTTCCAGAGCCAAACCCCCCCTCATATATTCCCATTTGTAATCTAAATTTTGGCCTCAGTTTAGCAGAGCATTTAACTCTTGGGTGCTATGCTGAACAGAAATGACAAATGCTTTCCTGACTCTCAGTGAGGGAGCTGATCACTTCATAAGTTTAACAATTAGCAGAAACAGTTCTCCTGCCTAAACTTCAAACCAGCATAAATGACAGGAGTTTTTATCTAATCAACGACGGCAGCAATGCATGAGTTGTAGATGAATGCAGATCAGTAGCTGTTTGTGTCTTTAATGTGATCTCCTTCATAGTTTTGTCTATTCCATTGGCTTCTCACACACCTTGGACTCTGACATAGGATCCACTATATTTTCATCTAGTTTAGCAGGTTTTATGAGCATCAATAACTATTCCTATTTAGCACTGGATGAGAAAAGGATTAAAAAGCTTGGCTAAGGAAATGACAGGTCATGTCCCTCACTGCTGTCCCAAATGAAACACCAGTGACAACAAACTGAATCACCTGTCACTCACCAATTGTCCGGAATTCAAGTAAATACGTGAACTAAATGCAACCAAATGCAGCTCATACTAATCCCTATTTCTGTTGTTACAGAGGCCATCAACAACATCAGGAAACACTTTGAAGTATCATTGCTGGCAGAACAGAGGACCACGGCGACAACCCCTATTGTAAGATACTCAGAGTACACCAGGAACCACATGCTCGCTATGTTGGACCATGAGGTCTTAAAAGCAAGCGATGTGCTGCAACAGCTCAAAATGATCAAAAGCCCTGACATCCAAAACTTGAATGAAAAGGTAGGCACTGTGGATTTTGAATGGAATCTAAAGAAAAATCTCTTTTTTGCTGTTGTAGTAAGTTTTATTTTAAAAGGGTGCTTGCATGCATTTTTAAATATGGAAAATGACACTTCTCTGGCGAAGTCATGCAGTCACATCTGAAACAGCTGCACTTCTCAGCTGTAGTTATTCAGCTACCTTCTGGAAGCCATTGTTCCCAGGGCAGACCCAGCACAAGGAGCTGTTTAAGAACTTCCTAGTCTCAAGAGGACATCAATGTTATTTCAGAAAGATTAACCCAAACCTCCTCGGTGAATAATTTAAGCTAAGCAGAGCAACTTTGCTCTGAAGTGGATGGGGAATGCTCACATATCCTCTGCATCACCTCTGGGAATGGAGGGCATTTCTCTTCTTCCACAGGACAGCAATGCATACCTGATAGTACCTTCAGCCAGTCCTGACAGATCTGGAAGAGATCATCCATCTAAGCCTTTAATCTTAACATCTGTGTCAAACTATATGGAAGGATAAACAAGGTAGCATGTTGTGTGAGAGGTGATCTGGATCCTTTAGAAGAAGCCATTGACCCATGGGCTGGAGATGGCCAGAGGAGGGTTTCACCCATTTTGCCAAAGAAGGGCGAATCAAGGGTCAGTGCAACACGTGAAGCCTAACAAATGGGTCCTGCAAGGATGCTTGAAACCTTGGGCTGCCATTGCATCCTTCAAATCAGGGGAGAGGGACCTGTGACTGACGGTGACACCCATGTTTAGAGAGACCAGACCACTGCATCTTAGGGAAAATCCCATTCTATGTTAATGTTCATATGACGTCAAATATCTTCCTTCCCTCAGGAATTTATCTCAGGCCCCCAGAGGAGTCCTGACATAAGCATATTCCTTTGTTGCAGATCTGCGGTGTGCCAGGAGACCAGCCCTGTGTCACAGCAGCCTGCGGGGGAGCTTTGTGCCGGGACAGTCATGGGCTCAGGCAGTGTGGTGGCCCAAACTGCAGTGGAGCTCTTCCTCTTTCCACTGAGGCCTTCAGGAAAGCTGAGGAGACTGCTGTGTTGCTAAATAACTTGACCACTCAGCTACAAGAACCTGAGAATCAGGTGCTGTATATCAAACCTACATTTGTTCAGTGAAATGGACGGAGGATGAGATCTGGGAGGTCACAAATCTACAAAAACTCACCTGCTCTTTGGACAAAGAGCAGTGACATAATGATGGACCCTGCCCCTATATCACAAACCTATCATGGTTCAGTACTGGGATTATTAGGTGCCAGCCCCCCAAAGAGACTGTGGCTCTAGCTATGTCTTCTTCTTCTTCTTCCTCACAGCTGCCAAGATCTCACAGGTCATGGTGCCCTGTATCTATGGAAGTTGGTGGCTTCAGGCTAGTATTATCTACATTTTTATTGGGAAAGATTCAAATGGCACCATTTGTCAGTAGCCCGACATGCTTACTGCAATGGGATTACTGCTGTGCATAGCATTAAGCTCTATTTATACAACTTCATATTACTCTTATGTTTGCCATTAAATAACTTCTGTAAATAATTTCAAGATGAAGCTTTTCTGTCCCCAGTGCTGCTTAGGAAGGCATCAATTAGTTGACTGTATTGCACAGTAGCAGTGAAAAATAATTCAGGCAAAGTGTGGCCCATGCAACGTGTGCCAAGGAAATAAAACAGAGAAATCCCCAAACACCAGTAAAGAGTTCATTCTTACTAACAGTCAGACATGATGCCTGTTATAGTTATAGGCAAAACGCATTTTCCAACAGAAATGTCATTCTGCTGTGGCTTTGTCCTGTCCCTGCAGGGTGCCTGGGCATCCATTTCCTCTTTTTAAAATGCACACGACAGGGCATCACAGCCAGTGGGTTCAGAAATGAGCAATCGGGGCACAGGTCTGGGGCCCCAGGATATGGAGGGACAGCAGCAAAAGGCATCTGCTGACGTGGGGAGGGGAGTGCCAGGCTGCTGGGAAGTTGCCTCTGGCGCTCACAAGATTCAGGCAGCTCCATGAAAATATGAGCGAACTATTTTGAGACAATTCAGAAGTAAAAACATCGCCATTTTTTTTGTTGCATGGGGAAAGACTGAATCTCTTCCCTCTACAGAACACAGAAAGGCAGTACCTGCGCCTTTCCTTAAGGCAAAGCCCCTAGCAAAGCAAAATATTGTTGGAATTTGATGATTAAAAAGCTCTCACTTAAATTATCAAGAATACTAATTTAATGGCAAAATGTAACTTTTAGAGACTTGAACTTGAACTCTACCTTCCTTGTTTGTATCCTCTTTAAGTGTTTTTTTTTTAACAGCAAGTCCAATAAGAAATGACAAATGAAGTTAGGTTTTCTGTAATCACATCTGATCAGATCTCAGATCTGAATCTGATCACTGACATGCTGCAGTACTGTAACAACTGTCAGCACTTTCTTTTGGAAACAGAATGGGGCTGTGGTTTAGCAGTGGCTGCAGAGAGGAAAAAAATACTTTTTTTGAGGCAGATGAAGGCCAAGATGTAGCAGCTTCTGGAGTTCTCCAATGGGGGCTCCTCCTGCTTTTCAAAGCCACATCAGTGATTACAGCTGAGGCTTGGATCAAAATTATTTTTATGTCAGAACTCAACTTGCCAAGCAATGACAGACAATCTCCAGAAAATGGCACTGCTATTTCTAATAATATTTCCAGGTTGAAAGCATTAGAAGAATGGCAGAAGACAGCAAACTGAAAGGCTCACAATTAACTGGGCAACTGGAAACAGCCAGGAATCAAATTGAGGTTGATGGAGAGATCACTAAGGAGTTCATCCAAAAAGTGAAAGACTTCTTATTAGGTAAATGTGCAATGTTCTTTTTGACTCATTTTTTATATATATATTCCAGTATAATATAGCATAATAGATATCCAGAAAATTATGTAGCTATATACACATGAAATTTCTTGTCTACCTCCTGATCTGTGCAACCTTTTTCAATCCCTTTTTTCTAGTGCTTCCTTCTCCCAGGTGACAGCACTTCATGTTAATTTTACAATAGATCTCTTACGTTCTGATTATTATCATTTATTACAGATTTGAATTCCCTCTGTTCCTGGTTTATCTGAGTAAAGGATTACTAAGATAATTTCATACAATATATAATGGCCAGGCATGTCCAATGAATCCTCAAACTGTTATTCCACCCCCTTCCTCCAGGCCCATAAATAGAGGCTCTCCATAGGGAGCGTGGGAATTAGGACACATACCGCTCCGTCATCTCCATAAAGCTGTAACTCAAGGAATCAAAGGATTCTGGTAGAACTTCACAGCTCTCATAACAAAAATAACAAAATAACCATATATACCCTAAAAATTTTCCACCCTCACGATTGCTGAAAAATGCTGTAGGAATCTAACCCTGAATTTTACCAGATGTACATCAAAGAGGCTCAAGTGTGGCAGGATTTTTTTAATCTCTTGAATATGGCTGATCTTATAAATTTCTATGGATTGCATGCTGGCAGTCCTTTGGCATTCATACTTCTACATCCAAATGTGTGCAAGGGCAGATGACAGAGAACTCCTTTTGTTCGGGAACATTTAAATTATTTTATTGAATTGGAAGATTTAAGTCCACTTAATTCCTTAATATTCTCAGAGTCTTATTTGACAGCAACTGAAAATTCCACCTTTAGCTCTTTTATGTTTCTTAGTAGACATACAGCATTTACTAACAATTATAAAATTTTTTTTTCAAATCTTTGTTTTGTTAATTGATGTTTAAGAGCAGTAACAGCTGAGATGCATAGAGTTACATTAAATTTGCTGTACTCTACACTGATGCAAATGGTGATTTTGGAAGAATATATTTCTACAGAAAATACTTCTCAGGAATGCACCACTGTTTGCACACTAAATATCGTCTATTTAATTGCTGCAGAGTTGCTCTGGAGCATTAGCACAAACATTAACTATGTTTCAATTGTTTATCACACAAGGTCTGTTCTATAAATGGAAGTGAGCAGAAACAGAACCAGTGAGGAGAATTCACAAGGCATTGACTGCTCTGTGTGTGCCTGTGCCTCTTAGCAAAGAGCTGAGACGAGCTCATTCATTTGCAATGGGAATTGTCAAATTATAGTTTTTTCTATTGTAAATTCCCATTCTATCCAAGTCTGACCCAGGTTCCCTCTGCAGCTTAGCCTTTCTCATTAGCCAGGGAAGGAGCCACATTCGCAATATTGTGGCAACTCCAGGGAAGGGATTACACCCACTGGCCAGCTTGGAAAGCTCCATTCACACCCCGGTCTTGCCAGCACCTCTTTGATCTGTGGGCTACGGGAGAAATGGGCTCTGACACATCTAGCTGTGCTGGGCACTGATTTAAAACCTTCCACGGCTCGGTTCTACATTAGAATTTTAATAACTCAGTTCAAAGTGGGTTCAAATCCTCATTTTATCCAGTTCTGACAACACTAACAGCAGTACCTGGAAGCATGATATTAAATTACAAAATGTTGGAGATAAGTCTCTTACTGCCTTGCTGTGCCTGTCAGCTTTATTCTCCCACATAACTCAAAGGGTAGGCAGCCATAATGACCATTTATATTTCAGTGGGAGGAAAGAGACACTTCAGGATGCTCTCAGCTCCATTTCTGTTGCAGATGAGAGTGCACCTCCAGAAGACATTGAGAAGGTGGCAAATTACGTTCTGCAAATAAATCTTCCCCTGACTCCACAAGAGCTCACAAGAATGCTTGGCAAAATCAAGAGCGTTACGAACCACTGTGAGGAGTACCAACTGAACAATAAGGGAAACATAAAAATGGAGGATGCTCAGACACTGCTGGTAGAGGCACAAGAAGCCAAGTAAGAAGGGTATTCCCATACTGAAGTGCCAGCTCCAGCTGGGGTGGCACTGAGCACTGTAGGACTGTTCTACACCCCTGGCAGTATCCTAGTGACACTGAAGGGAAAGTTCAGATGACAGCAGATTTCACCTGGCCATTTCCACAGAGCCTCTAAGGCAGGAAGGAGCCATCACCGCTTGGCTGCAGGAGCTGATATGCTGCAAGGAAGCAGCTCCTGCCAGCTCTTGCCTCCTGTGCCTGCTGAGTCAGAGGCCAAAGCAGCTACTTACTTCCACCTTGGACCTGGTGGAGCATTACATCTGGTTCACTGGGTGGTTTAAATAAGGGTGAGAAAGAATAAACAAGAGAAAAAACATGTTCACCCCTCAGTCTTCCCTACTAGGAGTGCACCACCAGGCAGCCCACAGCATCCAGCCTCACTGTGAATACAGCAGCTCAGGTGCTCTCACACAAAGTCCCTTACTGAGGTTTTGCTTTACCAACCTCCAAACCACAATTTTATGGTTGTTGTTGAATTTGAGGAAACATTTTTGCATGTCAGCATGGGTGCATTTCAAACATGTTCTTGCTTTGTGTTCCACACCATTATACTACACAATCTTGTATTTTTCCATTTTAGCAAAGCAGCTAAAGCTGTTCTGCCTATGGATGAAATTAATAATAAACTAAAAAATCTTGTGAAGTCCCAAGGACACGCCAAAAACACCGTCACAAAGTTAAATGAAGAGATACAAGGCATCAGAACACAAATCTCACAGGTATCTTGCTGTAAATATTTTATTTGCTGCATGTATTTTAGAAGAGAAACTTCATCCTGAAGTTTCCTTAATGTAAACTTAAATAAATAAAACCAGATTGTGGCACAGATATGACACAAATTCCATATTGGTTAAGGGTCTCTTCTTCTTAATCCATTGACTATCTCCCTCATTACCCCGCTCTGCAAGCTGGATGGATGTTGCACAAGAATCCACAGCCTTCAATTGCTCTGTTTTAGGCTGAAAACCAAGCGAACAAGACCAACAATGAACTAAGTGACTTGTCAGCCAAACAGACTGAGATGGAAGACGAAATTGCCACCTGGCAGGCTAAAACGCTGAGAAACAAGAATCAAGCTAAAAAGGCAAAAGCAGAGGCAGAAGCAGCACACAAGCGAGCCCAGAGTATTGATAATGTAAGACTTTCTGTCACGTGTTAAGGGAAAAAAAATTCCCTTCTTGTTTCATAGTATTTTTGCTTCATAAGTGTTACCCTGCTGCCCTCAAAACTATTAACATTTTCTTTATGCCATGCAGTGTAAAATGTCACAGGTTAAGAATAACTGATGTTTGATTTTAAGGCTTCTGGCAAGCAACTTCTGGTTGCTTGAATGAAAGAAAACATATACATTTCTCCATGACGTTTTTTCTTGCACTGTGTGTAAGACTCATAGTCACCATGGGCACCAATAAATACAACAGAACAAATCATAAAACCAGATATTAAAATATGTGAGTGATGGAAGCAGCCTGGCCATTCATCCTGTGCTGTTCTCCTTCAGAGAAAATTGCTGTGGGAGTTACTTGGAATTTTTGGTTGGTCTGGTGTTTTCCAGTAGCTCAGCTATTTGAGAATGCCGCTAGAAATTTTCTAAAGTTGCAAGAAGAACCAAGCACCCACGGTGCAAGCTTGGATCGTGACTGCTTCCAAGTTACGAGAAACCAAGGTGAAATCTAAACTGCAGCCTCAATAGCAACCAAGATCAGCAGGGAATGGATTAGCCAGTAAATATTACCACAACCAAAGATGTAAAAAACCCGATGTCGCTACAGATAATTAAATGGAATTAAATTAATTAAGCCTTAAATAATTAATTTGAATTAAGCTTTATGTCAAAATGAAATTTACAGAAAAGCCTTATCAACAGAAGTAAAACCAGCTTTAAATAAGCTTTAAATATCTTAATATTTTCTTTATATTCTTGCCTCTCCCTTTCCTTGAGATTACTACACTGGCAGTTTGTTTTAATTTATTTCTATCAGGTTTTGCAAAGCATTTTTTGGATGTATATGCATTAAGGATTTATTTTTTTTAATATTTAAGAGAATGAGAAATCTAAATTTGGGTTCAAAGAGAATGTTATAAAAAGTATAAAAATCTCCTTCTGTACACCAGATTAATTTTGAGATGCTCTTAAACTAAGCAATAATGGCATTTTGTTACAGGAATTTGCTGACATTAAAAGAAAGTACACCATGCTTCAAGAAAAGCTAAAAGGCCAAGGACCTCCAAAAGTAACACTAGAAAAAGTGAAGCAGCTGAAAGAAGAAGCAGAAAAACTGGCTGAAGAGACTGAAAAAAAGATTAAAAGAATAACAGGTGGTGTTCTCACTTCCATAGCAAGTGGTAAACATTGTGACAGTCATGAATTCAAGACTGAGGTCCTTGCCCACACTAACAAACTAGTTTCACCTGAAATTGGGTTTAAAATAATTTAACTGGTGAAAATCCCTGCCTGAAGCTACTCAGTCTAAAAGCAGTTGAATTGATTTGGCTTTTTCTGACATAAATTGGTTGCTATAAGCAGAGTTTAAGAACTGTCCACACAGGCACTTGCAGAGATTTTATTCAGACAGTTTAAAAACAGGACAAATGCAAAATCTGCCTAAAACGTGGCTGCAGATTTAGCTGGAGGCCCTGATTTATGCACTGGCTTTGGGCATTTGGACCTGCAATCCTTCCTCTGCACTCTGTCTTTCCTTATATTACCCAAGTGATGGCTTGTGTTAGAGTTGCAGGGTAGCTGTTTTCCATCAGTCCATACTTGTTCCCCTTCAGACATTATCTCTGAGCAATGGCAGAACAAACCAGGCACAATTACTGGCTTGTGGAGACTGAAGCTGACATGCCCTGAACCTGTGGGGCCACGACTGGGAAGCAGAGGGGTCATGGGCAGTGGAGACTGCAACTGCTGTGGCCGTACTGGCACCAGTCCTCACACACCACCACACACCTCACCTCGGGTGGGTTTAGAGGTTCACCAAAAAGGAAGAGCACATCTCATGTCACTGCACACAGGAAACCCTAACTGTGGCTGTAGCAAAGGTCTGGCCATTCCCACTGGCAATCCTTAAGCCTAGGATCCTGCCAGGCTCGACATCTGAAAATACCATGTAACATCAGCAAAACTGAAGCTGAAACTCCATCCCAGGAGCAAATTCTCCAGGGCAGGATCTGAATAAATATTTTGAGCATATACCTCAAGGAGAAGCATTAAGTGCTTTTCTCAGTTACCTCAAATGTCCATATGACAAGGGTGCGGGAAGCAGGTAGAGAATACTCATTACCAGTGTGCTTACACTGGTGTAGCTTCATGGGGATCAGCAGAAACATTCCCATAAGTGAGGGAGACCTAAGTCCATTATGCCTGAATTGTGTAGGCTTTACCCACATTAGTGGACACACTGTTCCTCTGAGTGTTTCCATTTAAACCAAGCCCTTTATGAGGTCTGTGTCCTGCCTCCTCCTAGCAGATGGACAAAAGCACATGCTGAGAAATTGATTTCTTTAAGGCTGTCATGCTTCTCTTACTATCCAGAAGCCAGACTTTCCCCTCCAGTTGCATACATAACATTCCCCATTTGAAATTGGGCTTATTGCCTCTAAAACTTCTGGGAAAAGAAATGCTGTTAATCCCTGGATTTTACTTATGCAAGAAATGTAAGCACCATTGCCTGTCTCTGCTCTTCCAGATTTGGAGAAGAAGCTTCAGGAACTGAATCAAACCAAACAAGACAAGGCAGAGCAACTGAGACAACTAGAGGAACAAGTGATAGCCATTAAAAATGAAATCATGGAGCAGGAAAGCAAGTATGCAACATGCAAAAGTTAGGGTCTGAACAGACCATCAGGTAAAATGCAGCTGAAGTCTCTATGATTACCACCTCCTGAGTTTCCTGGTACAAGGGACTGTCCTCTGGAATTACATCTGAAGGAGCATATAGAATTTTGTCACACCAAATAATCTAATTTTCTCTTCCCTCCTCCCCCCCAGTTGAGTTTATATGGAAGTAGGAAATAAATTTTAATAAATCAGCTGATTTAATAATCATGCTATAGTCTTTAAGGGAGATCTGTAATATACTTCTGTGCACAGTTTAGGGCTTCTTGATGTAGAGATTTGGAAATGCAAAAGGAGGATTGCTCAGAGAGCTGCTGAAACTGCCTCAAAGACAGACTCCCAACACCCTGTGCCTTCTGCCAAACCCTAAATAACCTGTGGTTGTGCCATGACCCTGCACGGGGCTGCACAGACCAGGATGGGGTGATGCAAGTAAAAGCCTGTGGACTTCTGCAGCCACTCCTACCAACAACCAGCAGCATCCCCAGGTACTGTCACTCCTTCATCCCCATCTCTTGACCGAGGCAGGGGAGCAGGGGAGCACCAGGAACCCTGACCGTGTGAGGGCCCCCTAGAGAGCATCCAAAGGAGCGCCGCGAGGATGGTGAAGGGTCTGGAGGGGAAGCCTTACGAGGAGCGGCTGAGGTCACTTGGTTTGTTCAGCCTGGAGAAGGCTGATAGGAGACCTCATTGCAATCTACAACTTCCTCATGAGGGGCAGTGGAGGGGCAACTGCCAATCTCTTCACTCTTGTGACCAGTGAAAGGACTAGAGGAAATGGCATAAAGCTGAGTCAGGGGAAGATTAGGTTGGATATCAGAAAAAAGGTTTTCACCCAGGGGGTGGTTGGGCACTGGAACAGGATCCCCAGAGAAGTGGTCACCAAGCCTGACAAAGTTCAAGAAACATTTGGACAATGCTTTCAGGCACATGGTGTGATTCTTGGGGTCAGGAGTTGGACTTGATGATCCTGATGGGTCCCTTCTAACTCGGAATATTGTTATTCTATGAAAATGCAATGGGCAGTACCTCCATGCAGCACAGTGGGCAACAAAGAGCCAATTTCCCAGTGCCCACTGGATGGCAGTGCACAGATGCTTAACACCAAAAGCAACTGGAAAATCTTTCCTTTGTCAGTGGCCGTCCTGCAATGCCTATTTTTCTTATGCTTATAAAGGGTTTCCCACTTTTTTCATTAATGCAACGAACAACTGGAGAATAACTCCAGCTTTTCGGTTTAAGCAGTGGCTCTAAAGGGCCAGAAATGTTGAAGAACAGTTTTTCCAGCTCTTCTCCCACATGCAGCACTTAACAGAAGTCAGGGTTTACTCAGCAGTTTTTTGTAGTGATAAATAACACAGGAATTGGCTTAAATGTTAGTTTGTAATTCCTTTTTTTATATAAATACAGAAGGAAACTGGGGCTAAGCAAATGCTATAGAAGTGCTAGAGTTTTAAAAAGGCTGAAGTGAGCTATGCCCCTGTTTCAAAATCCTACCCTTGGTATACACATTCCTGCAGGACACAGAACAGACTAACGATGGCTTTTCCTCAGTTAAAAAAAGTCGTGTCATTCCTGGCTGGACTGTCCCACAGCGAGCATTCATCATGGACTTCATTCAGCCCAGTGCTGCTTCAGAGCTCGGATGCAGCCCAAACCACATCTATAAAACAAGGAATGCTCTGCAGGAACTCTTAGCATTTACCCATCCTCATGCCAGCAGCACCCGTAAAACAATCCTTATCGATCCCACGGAGATAAACACCGACTAGTTATCACCCTGTGTTTACAAGAGCTAAAGTAGCATTGGTATGCGGTGGGGGGCTTGGGTGGGAATCGCTGGCACCGATGAGATTTCAGAGATAACTCCCCTAACACAAACCAGCTGTGCTCCAGGGCAATGTGCAACGTGCATTCCACATGTAATAGCTTCTATTGTGAAAATAATGGAATCAAATTTTAATTTTGATATAATCTAACAAAGCCACGTGAATGCAGGAATGCATGGAATTTGCAGGTTAGAGTTTTCTGAATTTTAGCACTTGGAAAAATCATCTGTGAGGCGAAAAATCATCTGTGAGGTATGAGGCTTCTTTGTAGTTAGATGCCTGTATTTAGACTGACTTTGCCTAATGCAGTTGGACATCTCTGTTTCAGTGGGAGCACACACCAAGCTGCTCACACCCGGGTCTCCAGGTAACAACAGATTTTCTGCAGGTTTCAATGCATCCTTGCTGCACTACACCTGGAAGAGGCAAACTGAAGCGCTTAGGCATGATTTCCCCATTGCATATAAACCAAAATTATTTAATTCATGGCTTTAAAAATCTGAATTCACAAGCAGAAAGTTGAAAGAGAACTTCCTCCTAAAATCCACTGTTGGCTGTGAGAGTTGCCATATGGCTTTCCACAAGTTGTACAGATGAGAAATCTGTAAACACAAGCCAGTCAGACAGGCCTGGAGGGGGGATGTATCCATGGGGGGAAACAAATCGCTGGAAGAAAAACGGAAACAGGAAGATGAAAGCCAGCGTGGAGTCTGACCTCCCCAGCCTTCCTCCAAGCATGCTCAGACACACAAAGGAAGCAAACCTGATGGGACCAGCGGCTATAGCACTCCAAATCCATCCTGTGACTGCTTCTGAGGTGTAGAACTGTGCAGCATTCCCCATTGGAAGTGGCACAAAAACTTTTAAAGTGTTTTTTTTGCAGTTAATTTGTGAGGAAAAGTGCTGTCTCTAGATCAATAATATCTATTTTTAGTTCCCCCTGGACCTGTTCCTTGTGGGCAGAAGTGGCTTTGGAAAACTGTTTCTGGAAAAAAAAATTGAAATCAATATCCTGCAGTAGAGCATTTTGACTTCAACAGCACTAATCAAAATACAAACACTCAACCAAACCCACATATAATCAAAGCTATATTTAATCAAAATTATATCATCAGCTCTGTCTGCCAGGCATTCAACCACTGCAGTGTTGTAAGAAAATGAGTGATCAGGTGCATCCCACTGAGGTAAAATTCTGAAATTTTGTTCTTTGAGAAGACTTCCAACCCAGCATAAGCACAGACACTCCAGTGCTGTAAAGCTGCTTCACCAACCACAAGAACAGAGCACGACACAAAAACTGAATTTTTGTCATTTGAAGAAACACATTAAAATACTCCCACTCACTATTTGTCATGAGCGCTGCAGAGAGGGACAGACACAAACAAGTTCTCTGCTCCTAATCACCCACACATTGAATGCTGGTAGTTTCAGTACCTCTGAAAGGTGACCACAGTTATGAGTGACAGGGGCCATCCCAGTCTGTGGCTGCAACTCCAACTCAATCCCTGATGCCACATGGCAGAGTCACCCCCAGGCTGGAACAAAGAGTATTTTCATGCTGTCTCTGGCAAGGCATGAAGGAGCCTAGGCACAGCAGTTATCAGGGAGCTTGGAGAGCAATTTTACCCCATTTTAGGTATAGGAGAGGACAGGACTTCTACAAGGCAGTGAAACAGACAAAAAAAAAAAAAAAACCACAAAAAAAAACCAACCAGAAAACTTCAATAAAAGTTGAAAAAAAAAAAAGGGACAAAAAAAAGTTCAGTGGCAATGAAACACTCTGTCCTTGGAGTTGCACATGGAGTGATGTTGCTGTCCATCTGCCATGGACCAGAGGAGGTTCTAACCACAGCAAAGTAAAACATTTTCTGTTAGTGGGACAAAAATATTTGTTTTACTGAAGCTGAAAAATATTACGGGATTATGAAACTGAATTAATTTTGTCAATTTAGAAGACCACATTGCAGAGGAAGTTTAAAAGATTACAATTCCTGTCAGCTTAGAGTGATTTCACTTCATGGATATCTTTAATGAAACAGCCCCACAAGTTCTTTAATCAGGAGTCTTGGGTTATGTTTCAGACCTGGTGTTTAACCTTTAGGGCAAGTCACTTGGTATCTCTCTGTTTCTGCTTATCCATCTGTAAAATGAGAATGAGCATATTTACCTACCACGGCAGGGTTTGCTGGGACAGACAGACCGTGGTGTGTTTTCATTCTGGCACTGCAAATAGTGAGGGCAAAGTGTTCTTGGGGGGCACTGGTACCTGGTAAAGATTTACACAAGTTCATGTGTTACATGTGCGAAAGCAAACCCCGGCTATATAAACCCAGGCATCTGTCCCAGCCACACAGCCATTCTTCATACCCGCTCCTCGGCATTTATTTCCCAGTAAACCTTCCCCCTGGGTGCCAAGGAGACTCTGCCACCAGCCAGTGAAGTCCCCATGTCTGCCAGCAGAACCCAGGGAACCGACACGGGAGGGTGGGAGCATAGGGCAGGCCCAGTACAGCCATTCCCTCCTCGGAGCTGCCCCAGCGCCCCTGGGAAGGCAGCACCACGTGCTCCCAGCAAACGAGAAACAGCCTGGCAGCAGCTGATCTCACGGGCCTCTCTGCCCGTGCCGGGGCCAGACCCGGCCATGTATGGCAGCACGGCCGCCACCCCCAGGAATGGCAGAGGAACGGCATTCCTTGGCCACGTGTGCTGGCACAGCAGCACCGGGCAATGTGGGGCCACCGAGCATCACACCTGACAGCTGCCAACACCCTGGTTCTTTGCTGGGTTTTGGGCCTTACCACACAACCAACCATCCAACCATCCCTCCCTCCCTCCCTCCCTCCTGGGCCCGGCCCCATCAGCACTAACCCCATTCCTTCATTGTTTCTCCACCGACAGCAGAGAGGGGAGGGGTCACCCGACCAGTGATTCCCCCCACTTACCCCCTCGCCCACAATTATCCCACCCTGCCAAGAGCCTGCTCCCGACGCTGGCGAGCAGCACAACCCGTGGGCCAGGGGCTGGAGCCCGCCGTTGCCGCCCCGGGACTCCCTGTTTGCAGCGGGGTGGCATTTCCCTTCCCCGGGCCGCTCTCTCGCTGCCTCCCACACCGACCGGGCTGCTCTTCCTCGACGGCAGCCGACCCTGCGCTCCTGCCCCGAACGAGTTTGGCGGCGGGGCCCCAGGCAGCCCCGGGGCGGGGGACCGAGCGGGAGGGGCTCGACCGGGCCCGGCCCCGCGGGGGCGGTGGGGCGGAGGAGGAGGAGGAGGACCGGGGGCGCCCGACGGCGCGGGGCCACTGCCCGGGAGCCGCAGCGCTTGCGTGGAGCGGCCGGAGCAGCAGGAGCAGCTCTTGGCGGCGCGTGGAGGGGCAGCCCCGTCCCGTCCCTTCCCTTCTGTCCCGCCGGTGCCCGCCGCCCGCCATGGGCCGCCTCCCGCTGTACCTCTGCTGCTGCCTCGGTAACTCCCGCCCCGCCCCGCCCCGCTCCGCTCCGCTCCGCTCCGATCCGCTCTGCCCCGATCCGCTCTGCCCGTCGGGGCACGGCGGGCCGGGCGCGCCCCGGCTCGGGGCGCGCAGCCTGACCGCGCTCCCGCTGCCGTCTCTCACTCCGTGTCCCCTCTTCTCCCTCACCCTCTGTCCTGCTCTCTCCCTCCCTCCGCGGCCGCGCAGCGCTGTGGCCCGCGGCGGCACAGGAGCCCGAGTACAGCTACGGCTGCGCCGAGGGCAGCTGCTACCCGGCCACCGGCGACCTGCTCATCGGCCGCGCCGCCCGCCTCTCCGCCTCCTCCACCTGCGGCCTCCGCCAGCCCGAGCCCTACTGCATCGTCAGCCACCTCCAGGTGAGCGCCGGGGCGGGCGGGCAGCACGCCCGGGCTCCGCGCCGGCCGCCGCTCGGTGCAGGCGGCGGGGCGGCATCGCTTCCCGCAGCGCCCCCCGTGCGGGGGCATCGCTCGGGCCGGTGCGGGGGACGAGCCGCCGCCTGCGGTTGGGAGGCGCGGGCGGCGGGCTCCGGTGGGGCAGTATCGTGCCCCGCGCGGGACCCCACACCCCGCGTCCAGGGAATCCCTCGCGGCTTTCGGCTCCCGACCCCCCTTTCCTGATCGAGGGATGGAAGGAGGAATGTGCCCCAGTAGGTTTAATTAATGCTTTATTTCCAGGCTTGCTCAGAGCCGTCTAGACAGTTTCCTGATGGAGAGTGGGCTGTAGGGCCCGGCAATGTTTTGGCCGCAGTCCCCGTAATGTAATTACATGTGTATGGTCTCCTAGTGAAAGGATGCAAATAAGGTTGTCTCAGCACATCTGGTGGAAAATCCAGGGCTCTTTGCTATTTAAGCCAGAAGCAGCTCACTTAAAGTCTCAGAGACAGAGGAGATGATGGAGAAGAGTAAAGTACCAGTTATAAGTGGAACTCTGCTGAACTGAAAGTAAAGGGATAACCTCCGGACGAATTACTGTGGAGACAATAGGGCCGGATTCTGGCACTTGGAAGGAAAACCGCGGGAAGCAGGAGGGACTATAGCACTTGACCCATTTGTGCCCTGAAGTTACCAAATCTCTCCCCTCCTTCACCATTATTAGTTTTACCATAGGGCTCTGTCTACAAGAGTTAATACTTTACTTAACATAGGGTTTAGCTTCACTGGAACATTTTCAGAGTATGTTGGGATTGACTTCAGCTTAGCATCACTTGTACAACAGACTAACAATGGCACTTTGTTGTCTCAAAAAATGTTGAAGTGCCACAGTAAAAAGCATCGCTTCCCAAGTTCTCCTCTGCCCTTATTCCTTATCTCACAGCCCCAGTTCCGCAGTTAGGATGTCCCTGGTTACTTCTGAACTATCATGGGTGGTATTGAAGAAATCGTGAGAAGGTGCCATTATCCTCTTAATAACATGAGACTTGGCTGTGTTGAGCGCTTTGCAGAATTATATCTTCTAGGATTCAGTTTTGGTGGGAGAAGGAGTGAGTTGTGGCATGAGGTGCTAGGGCAGAGGAACCTGGAGCCGGCAGTAGGGGACATCTTCCCTGGAACCCGTGCTCTTGCCATTTTCTCTGCTGGAGGAGCCTTTGAGGACTAGTAGTAGGTGAAGCACTGAGCGTGGGAGGAGTTGCTGAAGTCCACATTGGTGAAATGAAAAGCCTGTGTGGTGCAGACCTGCCAGCTCTCACATTCTTGGCTGATAAAGCACCACGTTTGTCTCTGTAAACATGTTCTAGGAATGAAGCCTGTGTAGCTTTTGACAGTGATGGGTTGCTGGTGTGTTGGGGCTCCCTCAGTGCCATGCAATGAGCTTCCCTCCCTCATCTGCCTCATCCAGCTGATTTGGGCAAGAGCCCTCCCTTTCAGTTCGGTTTGCATCCTAGGTTATGAAGTGGTGGTTCAGGGCACTAGGACAATGCAAAAAAAGCACTGTTTTTAGTAATAACCATGATGGGGTTTTGTCGTCCCGATGAATAAGCTTCTGGTTTTCCCAAGTAGCAGATGCCAGACTTGCTCCAAGCTGGGTTTCTGTGGGCACACCTTGTAGTGTGTGCAGATGGAGTGTGTATGCATAGCTTGGGGTTGCAATGGCAGGTGAAGATGCAAGGAGGACTTTGACAGTCTGGATTCAGAGTCAAGTCAACCCTGTGCTGAAAGGGCTCGGTCACTAAATCACTGATGGCCCCTTGACATGCACTGAGCCTTGCAAGAGGTATCCCTAATGCAAACAATTTCCATCTCCAAGCTAGCTCCTAAAGCCAATGTGATTTCACACAAGTTGTTGAAGATGTAGTTTTGCACGTGTGCATTTTCACAGAAGCAATTCAGCAATTTTTTCTGTAGGTGCTGCCTTTGGTTCTGGCTTCTGTTGGAGAACACATGTGTTGGAAGAGATTTTCTGAAACTGCAATTTTGATAAAAAACATACTTCCCCTAAAAATGAAGTTTATGGAATTCCTGGCATGTTTTCCATTTGACAATTTGCATTAATTCATAAAGGTAAATACACTTGGTATTTCAACAAAAAAAATACCTTTGATGACTCCTGCAGGCAAAATGAATGGAATGTGATATGGATGGAAAATACTCTTATCTGCAGGAAGCAACTATTGCCCCACGGATAAAATCAGTAATGCTGATTATCGTGTTGTTTCAGGAGGACAAAAAATGTTTCATATGTGACTCTGAGGATCCCTTCCACGAGACTCAAAATCCTGACAGTCATCGCATTGAAAATGTCGTCACCACGTTCGCTCCAAATCGCCTGAAGCTCTGGTGGCAGTCGGAAAATGGTATGGGATTTGTCGGGAAAATGCTATAGGGTTTGTCTGGAGCCATTTCCGGGGCTGGGAGCTGTTTTGCCTCCTTTTGTTTAAGGATACCTGTGGGTTTGCTGTTATCGCTGGCCTGGTAATTACTGCCCTGAGAAGGATCATGCTGTGTGAGGAGGGATGAGTAAAACTGGCTGCTTTTGTGTGCTCAGGAGTGATCCTTAATCCATAATGAAAGCCCCTGAGCTCCCCAGGAGTGTTGGAAACAGCCGTCCCAGCACTTCACAAGAATCCTTTCCTAAAGAAAAGAGTTTTCCACACTGGCCTCAGATCTCACTCATGTTTGGGCAGCGAGAGCAGAGCAGCCTTCCAGGACTAAATATCCCAGGCAGCACTGCCAAGGAAGCACCGCAGGGCTTCCCCGTGCTGCTGGACTGGAGGGAGGTTGTGGAAGGAGTGCAGAGCTGGGGGCTGTCACCCTGCCTGCAGACCTCCTGTTTCCCTTTCCTACTCGAGGAGAGTAAAGCCAGGGACGTCTCTTACCCTGCAAATTGCCTTGTCCCTCCTGGGCTCCCTGAATTCC
The DNA here is from genome assembly GCA_035583135.1 of Lophotriccus pileatus. Taxonomy (NCBI): domain Eukaryota; kingdom Metazoa; phylum Chordata; class Aves; order Passeriformes; family Tyrannidae; genus Lophotriccus; species Lophotriccus pileatus. The sequence goes on along the minus strand of JAWWES010000041.1, from coordinate 13,359,728 downwards.
CATATCCATATGCCAAACAATAAAATGAACTCCATATAAAAGCCAGCCAGTTAAAAAACATATTGCACATTAGTTGGGGGGGGGGGGTGTTGTGTTGTTGGGTTTGTTTTTTTTTTTTTTAAATCCTTCCTATGCCTGTTTTAATTTTCTGGTAATTCTTTTTGCATGCCTTCATACACAAAACAAGGCATTGAGGTTTCTCAGACAGCAGTCCTACCCTGAAGCTTTAAAGCCAGCTGGACGGGACAGGATTTCTGCAAAAGCATTGGCAGTAGCTGCCTTGCTGTATATGAAAAAAAAAAAGTAATATTCATAACAGTTTGCTTGTTATAGAAAGGTTTTCACAAAATCATGTTTAACCATGTAGATCAGCCTAGCAAGCTGCTTGCCTCTAGTGGCTCTCTTCTAGCATTCCGGATAATTCATGTTTCTTGCAACAGACTTGGCAGCATTCACACAGAAAAGTTCTTAGCTCATAAGGTCATGAAAATGTCCTTCAACAATAAAAAACAAATGATTCTTTCTGTCCAATTCATGTTTTCTTCTATTCAGGCATACAGCATGGACCATTGCTGCGTGCTTCACATAATGTTACAGCTGGCTGAAAATTTAACTGCTTTATTGTTTTATTATTTTTATTTCTTACCCTTTCTTCTCTCTGTAAATCTTGATTTTATTTTTTATTTTGAACCACAGTATAATTAGTATCCAGCTGTTTTGAGAGGTCTTTTCACAAGGCAAAATAATATTTGTAGCTGTTTTTCTTCCTTTCTGTGTAGAGTCCTTGACCGTAGGTAGTCGTACAGCAGAGTTCGGAAAACCTTTTGCTTCTCACCAGTTTCCTAGCTCTTGTGATTGCAAAGCAGGGCTGTGATAGTTGATTTAGGAATTTCTTAAAACCGGGTTGTAAAGGAACTGTGGACAGGAGAGTCCAGACTGAGTGAAAAAGGGTGGGAAATGGTCTCCACCAGACATGGGTGAGCCTTGGGGTGTTAGGGCTGCAGAAGCTCTGCTGCCAGGTGGGCTGTAGTATGTGAGGACAGCCTGGGGTCATTGTGTAGGTCTGGGCTCAGCATCCCCAGCTGTACCAGCTGCTGGGTGCTTTGATGCCAGGACCCAGCCCATTGCAGTCTGCTCTCTGCCCTACATCCAGTGATGCCAGCCATGATATGCAGTCTGAAGTAACGGCAGTGCAGGCTCACGCTTTGGGTATAGCATGTTTGGTGCCAGTGATGCACAGGAATCCCATGTGTGATGCACTCTTCAGCAGGTCCTTGGTGTCTTCCCTTGTACCTCAGGAATGCACTAACCCTCATACTCCTTTTTTACAGCAGAGCACAGTGGCAACAGAAAGAGCCTCTGCACCAACAGAGCGAAGAGCTTTGGCAAAATTTAGATGTAGAAACCGGCGGGTGTTATTATTTACTGCACGCCTTCTTTTCTCTGCCCCTGCAGGTTTGGAAAACGTGACTATCCAGCTGAACCTGGAGGCTGAGTTTCATTTCACTCATCTCATCATGACCTTCAAGGTAAGGAAGTCACAGCATTACCCTGAATGCTGAACCATGGGGAAATGAGAGGTCTTGTAGTCTTTCACATCTATTTGATATTTGGGATTTGTCTGAGCTGTTTGGCCTGATTTTTTTTAGAGCTGCCAACCATTAGCCCTTGCAGAAGTCATTCAGAAAGGCTGAGTTGTGACTTGTGTTTGAGCCCTAGTGAGGCTGCAGAAGGAGTCATACTGAAGTGGGAATGTGGGTTGGTGTGTCTCCAGCGGTTGTATTCTAGAAATCATATAGTAACAAGGATTTTTTTTTCCTTAAAAAAAGTTGGCCATGGTATCGGCTTTCATTTGGCAAATGGAAAGGTCTTCAGGAAGAAGGAACATCTGTGCACAAAGTGTCTTTGTTTCTTTACAAACAGATGTCTTGGAATGGCAGATTATGTCCCGTACATCCTAAATCACAGGCAAACACTAGTGGCAACCTTCAGCTGAGGTTTTGGGGGCCGCTGTTCCTGCAGGGCTAAATCCCTGCTCCTCCCACGTGGACAGATTAATCTCTTCATTTTCACCCATCAGCTTTCTAGGAAAGCTGGTTCCTCTTTCCTGTGGCATCAGTTAGGGTTTCTCCCCTTGCCTTAAGGTGGTGGCTGAGGTGGAAGATGATCCTTCCTGCTGGACCCAGCAGCGAGGGACCTCCAAACAACCCCTAACGTCGTGAGGCCGCTGCAGCCATTGTGCCCCAATGCTGGGGTTTAGTCTGCCATCAGGGGGAAGACAGTAGGGGAAAGATAGTTTTAATAATGATTTGTTGACTTTGTGTGGTAGACACTTGAGCTGCCTTGCCTCTGGGTTGCTACGTTTTCTGTTGGGTGAGATACCAGTTTCTAAGTCAGGAGTTATTTTCAGCCAGGAAGAACAGAGAAAATTTCTTTCCAGCTGTGATTGAAATGCTTTTGTGCTTAGCTCTGGGAGGTCCCTCTCTGAATACTTAAAACTAATGAATTGATGGTTGGTGTTTCTTGGTAGGTGCAAGCCAGGTGTTAATACCTGTTTTTTGAAAGGCAGCACGTAAATTGAAACACGATATTTCTTAGGTCAGAGGGATTAAAATCTTTCAAAAATCTCATAAACTATTTGTTCTAGAGTTGAATACAGGAAGGTAAGAAGGACAGTGGTTTTTCAGTGGTGAAGCAAATGCAGCCTGCCAGAGTCTGGGCAAGGTGAGCTGGAGGAGGGTCAGTGGAGACTGGGGGTCAAATGCAGCAAGAGTTGGATGAAGCTGAAACTCTCAACCTCTTTAAAGAAGAAAGTTTTCTTAAGGGAGTACAGAAGATGACTAGCACTGAATGTCAGAGACACTGCAAAAGGTCATGTGGTCAGATGAAGAGAGGTGGGCATTCCCAGGGCTTCTCTGAGCATCAGAGGTAACTGCTCAGCAAGAACTTCTGGTGTCAGAGCTGGGCAGGAAGCACTGACAGTGGCCTCCCAGTCCTTAGGGCAGGAGTGGAGTCCCATTAGGTTCTTTGTAAGAGATTAGGCAAGGAGGTACAGCAGTGAAGAAGGTTATGCTGCTGTCCACAAGCAGTGGAAAGAATCTTTTTGTCTCCCTAAAGCCCTGCTTTAACCCTCACTTTTCAGAAAGGATTTGGAATCCAGAAATCTTACAAGTTTGCTTATTTATTGTAACTGTATTTAAACACTTGGCCACTGAGTGCTGTCTTCTGAAGATGGGACATCTGTGGTTTGATGTGTGTTACTTCAGGTATCTGGCCCTAAGCAGAAAGTGGAATATCATGAGAAAAATATTTGCAATATTTCCAAATATATATAGAGAGAGATTAAAATTCAGACGTGGATTACTTGTGCTAAAAAGTGCTCAATGTAAATGCAAGTAATAATTAACTGAATAAGAATCTCTTTTGTTTTTCTTACTGTTAGACATTCCGTCCTGCTGCAATGCTGATTGAGAGGTCGTCTGACTTTGGAGAGACATGGCAAGTTTATAGGTATTTTGCATATGACTGTGAGAGCTCATTTCCTGGGATTTCAACTGGACCCATGAAGAAAGTGGATGACATAATTTGTGATTCCCGATACTCTGACATTGAACCTTCAACAGAGGGAGAGGTCAGAGCCTATTTTTCCAAAATGTTTATTGTGTAGGTCTTTTCTCTCTTATTTTTAAAGCTGAATCTTTTGTTATTTGATTTTTCCTCCAGGTAATATATCGTGTTTTAGATCCTGCTTTTCGAATTGAAGATCCATACAGTCCAAGGATTCAAAGTATGTATGCAGTTGCCTTTCAGGCTCATTTGAAAGCATTTCAAGTGAGTGGTCATGAGCCACAACTTACTGTAGTGTTTGTGTATGGTCATGGCAGTCCATGCATGCAAAGGTAGAGAGATCTGTTGCTGGTGTGGCTCAAAGAGAAACTTTGTGGGGCATTTGGCCGGAGGGAACTGCAGTGCTTGGCCTTCAGCTTGACCTCCCATTTAATGTGCATTCTCAGTTTCAGTTCATGTCCTTCAGTGCAAAGCTACCCGGGCAGCAGGAAATATCTGCAGTAGAGAAGTGTCTGCTGGTTGCTCTATCAGTTTAATGTTAGGGTGTTTTAACTGACATTTTAAAGTAGAAACTGCTTTTGTGGGCTTGAAATGGTCTTTCAAGTGTAGTTCAAGGCTATAAGAAACCACACAGGATTCACAATATCAAAGTGAACATGTAGACTGAATTAATTCCTGCAATATTGTCTTCCCATGGTTTATCCCTCAAGAACTTCTTTGTATTTGGTCAGTTATGGGGTGTTGCTTCTTTCCACAAAATGTAACTAATTATATTTGCTAGCAAAGCTGGGCATATGCAAAACAAGAATTATTTGTGTCTTTGTTTCCAACTAAGACTTTTTCTAACAGGCTCGTAACTCCTAAGGCTCTTGGTCCACTTGTCAGCAGTTTCTTAATAACAAGTCCTTGCCCATCTTATATTTAAAGAACCAGTGTCTTTTTACTGGTGCTGTTCTGTGTGCCTTTAATATTTGTGGTTGTGCCTGCCTATGTCTACAATAAAGCAGACTAATATTTTTAATTAAACTTACTTATACAGTCATCAATATGTGGTAAAATAATGTAATTTCTTTTTTATTTAATTTGGGAGTCTGAAGTGATCTGTAGTATGTAAGTGCTGAAATTAAATCTGATCTAATCTGCCCATAGGAAGCGTGCTTAGGAAGTCCCTCCTGGCTTCCTCCCATTCAATACAGTGTCTGGTAAATAATTCCAAAATGGGTTTTGTGATGTTTTGGCGATTTTTTTTTTTTTTTTGTGTGTGTGTCCCCTGCAGACCTGTTAAAGATCACGAATCTGAGAGTCAAATTTGTCAAGCTGCACACGCTGGGAGACAATCTCTTGGACTCTAGGATGGAGATCCGAGAGAAGTACTACTATGCCATCTACGACATGGTGGTTCGTGGGAACTGTTTCTGCTATGGACACGCCAGTGAGTGTGCACCCGTGGAGGGCTTAGATGAAGAAGTGGAAGGAATGGTAAATATTCACACTTTTTTGCATAAAGCTCTGTCTGTGCCTCTTGGAAGTGATTTGAACACAAATGTTAAGATGACACTCTGTACCCCTTCTCTGCACTCTTGATTTTCAGACAGCAAACTGTTCTAATTATTCTTTCTCGGAAAACATATCTGTCATTGTAGGTGTTAATCAAACACAGAGATCTCAGATTAGGTGAAAAATGTTTTAATGTTCCTTTTCTAATTATGTTAAAGAGCTGATGAAATTCAAAGGTAGGAATGAAGAAAGGGAGTGTAACCTTATGGGATCAGAGGGAGGTGTTGACTTGGTTACCCTAAAATTAGAGCGAATAGAGACATCGGTGGATGTGAATCAAACGTGTTTGTATCAGTTGTTACCAGCTGAGAAGTGGAGACTGTAACCCTAATTAACGCAGGCCCTGAGGGAAAATCCTGGTTGCCTGCTTGGTATGCTGCTGCACAAGTGCTACATCCCTTCTGGGGTCTGGTTTTCTGGATGATTTTTGCCTGACAAGCAGTAATAGCACCCCTGTTAATGAGTCAGTTATTAACTGGGTGGAAATGTGAAGCATACAGGGAAGTTGTGTGGGTTGTCCAGGGGTCACTGGATGCTGTCAAACCCATTATGCTCCTTTGCCTATGCTTTTGGTCACTGTCCCCACCTGAGCTTTGCCTTTAACATCATGGCTTCAACGCTGATAGTCTTGGTGGACTATGGCAGCAGCTGTCACAGGATCATTGCAGGTCTAGTCTACACACTGAGGACAAAGTCTGGGGCTGATGGATAAATCCCATTCAAACTGTTTATCTTTGCTTTGAGAACCAAGGCAGGGCTGGAAAATGGAGCTGGGCTAGTGGTGCTGATATAACTTAGATGCATGTTAATAGCTAATTAACAGCTAAGTTTTAGTTCCAAGAGGCTTTTGTGATTATTGAGGTGGAACTGTTCTCTCCTTGTTTATATCTGAAAGCATTTATTCCAGTAAGGAAAGAAGGACAAGTTAGTATGAGGACATTCTTACCTTGGCAGGTAAAGGACACTCCTGTGGCCCTTTATACCTAAGTGCAGTTACATAGATGACAGTCTCGAAAAGTAATCCATTACGTACTAGCTATATTTTGCATTAATTGGAGAATGTGAGGGTTTTTTCAGTTTATAAGCAACTCCTTTTTTTTTTTCTTTTTTCCTTTTTTTTTTTTTTCAATTACAGGTCCATGGGCATTGCATGTGCAGACATAATACCAAAGGATTAAACTGTGAACAGTGTTTGGATTTCTACCATGACTTACCCTGGCGCCCCGCTGAAGGTCGCAATAGTAACGCATGCAAAAGTGAGTTTGACTGAAATGCAGAACTGGATGCTGTGAGTGTTACGTTCTGTTACTTGGGAACTTGTGACTGTGTGTAAAATCCTGAATGTTCTTTGGTTGACAATGGTGTGTCTTTTCTGCAGATTCTACCCCGGGACCAGGCTCTTACTGTGCTTTCTGTCTTTGTCACAGAGTGCAACTGCAATGGCCACTCCAGCCAGTGCCACTTCGACATGGCTGTGTACATGACAACAGGGAACACCAGTGGAGGAGTGTGTGACGATTGCCAGCACAACACTATGGGGCGCAACTGCGAGCAGTGCAAGCCCTTCTACTTCCAGCACCCGGAGAGAGATCTGCGGGACCCTGACGTCTGTGAGCGTAAGTGCAGCCCCTCTCCTCAGGCTGGGAATGGCCTTGAGAGAAAGTGGTTGTCTTGGAGGTCTTGAGCGAGCCTGGCTGGGTTTCGTTTTCTCTTTGAGAATCTGGAAATTTACTTGTTCAACCCGTGCCGTGCCTAATACTTGCAGGAGTGATAGTCTCTCTAGCACAGCAGCTGAGTTTAAATAACTTAGTGTGAGACTTGGCCTTTTATTTTGTAGCAGTCAATAAAACACATGCGACGCTTCCTTCTTAGCTTGCAACTGTGACCCAGCTGGCTCCCAAAATGGTGGCATCTGCGATCGCTACACTGATTTCTCCACTGGCCTCATTGCCGGACAGTGCCGTTGTAAATTGTTTGTCGAAGGGGAGCGTTGTGACCTCTGCAAAGAAGGTTTTTATGGCCTGAGTGCCGATGACCCAGCGGGTTGTCAGTGTGAGTAAAAACATATGTTCCTTTATGTGTGATCAAAAGCTCTTTGAGGAGCTGTTAGAGCTGGGAGAAATTGTTTTGTGGGATGGATTTTTTTTTCCCCTTTGTTTCATGTTTTTGCTGAAGGAAAAGCATTATTGTAGATTTGCTGTAGCTTGGAGTTGACCAGCCCTTAAAACCCAGTTTGCCTGCTGATCCTTCTTGTGTATTCAGTGGAAATATCATAGTCCGCCTCATTTGTTTTCAATTATAGTCTCTAAGCCAGGGAAGTTTCATTGGGACGGGTGGTGGGCAAAGTGTGCAATTAATTTCTGTCCTGGGGAATTCAGGGGAAGCTTTAATGTATACATTTAAGTTGAATACTGTCTAAAATATAACTCCAATCCTGTCTTTTGACCTGTCTGTTTGTATTTCCCAATCTAGCTTGTGCATGTAATCCTCTGGGTACCCACCCTGGGGGGAATCCTTGTGATTCAGAGACAGGAAACTGCTATTGTAAGCGTCTGGTGACAGGAAAGCAGTGCAATCAGTGCCTGGCAAGTAGTTTACCATAAAATAAATTTAGGAGACAGTGGTGTGAGGGAGGCTGGATTGTGGAAAGAGTGGAGCATGGTGCTGGGCAGTGTCTCTGACTTCCTGCAAGCCCATGCCTGGCATTCAGACTGGAGTGGGCACCTCAGGATGTCAGCAGCATGCTGTGTTACAGGGAGCTGGGATGTGTGTCAAGGCAGACAAGAGCATCCAGTTTAGTTCCTGGGACCATACTGGGGTGAGACATTAGGATACCTGTGGTGGCTCTGTGAAAGTGAGGAGTCTGGGGCAGTTCTGCTGAAGTCCTTGCTGGGGTGAAAGACAAAACGATCAGGGAAGCAGTGTTATCAAAAAAATTGCTTCCTATATGGGCGATTATTTTAGGCAGGGATTATTTCATGCACATACATTTCCATGTAGTGTTTATGCATGCTGGAGTGTTATAGAAACAGACTGTCAGATAACTGGATGTGTTTGTACAAACACTGACAGACTCTTATCTAGCAGTGGAAAAGCTAAACAAGTCTGTCTGCCTGTCCAGCAAGCAAGTTGCAGACTAGCAGCCCTGGAAGGGCAGTGCCCCACACGAGCAATCACTGTCCCACGTTTGGCTCTCTCACCCTTGAAATGGTCAACAAGGTGGGAGGAGAGCAGGCGGGGGAGTGGTGTTAGTGGTTGTGGGGGTAGACCCACAACAAAGGGAGCAGGATTCATGGGTCGTAGGGGCAGTCTGGGATAGCTTATGCTGAGTATTTAAAAGTTTGCCTTGGGGTATGTGGGATTAAATCTACATCAGGTAACATTGCTGGTGATGTTTTTTCCTGCAGCCTGAGCACTGGGGCCTGAGCAACGACATGGACGGATGTCGGCCGTGCGACTGCGACCAGGGAGGAGCACTGAACAACAAGTGAGTCTCAGCCAGTTACTCTCCTGTAATCATTCACCCAGTGAGTTGTGCGTTGTTTGCAATCACGACATCCAGGGCTCAATGTGCCCTGGAGGAGGATGTTTGGGACCATCTTCCATTCCAGAAGGTGGCAGGTCTTGATTGCAGCAAGGGTGACAGAGGTATCCATGTCTTTTCCATGCTGAACTACCTGTGTGCCACTGGTGCATATGAAGATGTAAAACTGTTTTTAGTGTGGTTCTGCCTTTGGTCAGCCAGGGTAGGAGTCAGACATGGATTAATTTCTGACTTGGCCATAATGTGGGGTATGGTCCATGTCAAAGCTTTGCTCTTACAGGATGAAAGCAGGAATCGGGCAGTGACATGGACAGTCAGGCTGGTTCTTGGTTCGTTCCCAAATTGGCCCTTTGACCAGTCTGTCTGCCCACCAGTGCGGGGGCAAGTGCACTAGCTGCACAGTATTGCTCTGTTGCCCCAGTGGTGCTGTGTGGGGTGGGATGTGGACCTGGAAGTGCCCACTGAAGAGATGGATTTTTTTTTTTTTTTTTAGAGAAAATTGTAGGTTTTGAATATGCATCCATCAGTATCATCACAGAAAGTCCTGGCTTAAATGCCTTGTCAGTGGAGTGCTGGGTAGGGAGGCTGCTCCTCTGACCAGAGCAGTTTTCTGTGTGCTAAGGTGTGTGTCTGACCCCAGGATTGTCAACAGCAGCATGTTCCTTCACTCTCTTTTTTTCCCCTCCTCCCTTTCCTCCACAAACTGAAATGTCCTGCTTTTGTCTAAAACCACAGAAGTTTCCCAAGGGGGTCAGTGAACTGTTTCCCACTGGATCCCGTGGGACCACACTGGGGGAGTGTGGGATTGGTCTTGGTGTGACTCCTGTAGGGCGTCACAGCCTACGGACACACCATCTGCATCAGGGATTGCCGTGGGAATGTCCCACGGGCCATCTCTCCCGTCTGCTCCTGGGTGAATTATTGGCCCTTGGCAGACAGCAGCGTGGATGTTAGGGATTATTTACTCCCCCGTGCTTGCTCCCTGCGCACAGATGGGTTACACCGCGCAGCCCATAACGGCTCCCCCGGCACAGCTGCTTCCAGGGATTTGGGGTAACAGCCCAGCCATGGCCCAGCCTGTTTCCCATGCACTGAGCCCAGTGATTGCAAAACCATGTGGGGAGGGGACGTGCGGCATCCTGGCACAGGCAGGCAGCAGCTGTGCTCTCCTCCAACCACTGGAGAGCCGCAAAGCCCAGCTCTGGCTCCTGACTTTTCCCTCTAACGTCATCGGGAAGGGGGAGCTTTCCCCTCCTTGGAGCTCCTCTCCTCAGCTGCTGAATTGCTGCCTCCTGGCTCCTGCTCAGGGTGTAGGATGCAGCATCTGGGACAGCCCTGTCTCGCCCAAAATTCATCCCCATGGTATAATCCAGGTGGTGGAGTCACTGCCATCCCTGGAGAGGAAACTTCCCAACTCCTCTTCTGGGACAGCTAAGGCACTTCTGGCATCTCAAAGTGAACACTTAAATGAATCTCTGAAATTTCAAGAATGGTTTAAGTTAAAAATTACTCTTTCAGTGGGGGCTTGAGAAGCTTGGAGATTTTCCATGAAAACCAGAGGCATTTAACTTTCAACTATGTTTTGAAATCCCACTCAAATTTAAAGAAAGAGGTGTATTTGGGTGGACGAAAAAACCTTTCTATGGAAAAGTGTGCAAAATTAAGACATGCTCAAGGGTACTTCATAGTGCAGGGCAGACATTCTGGGAACAATAAAACTACCAAAGGCAGTCTGGGGATAGAGCTGTATTGAGAAAAGAAAATGCTCATTACAAAGGAAGAGAAGCTCTATATGTCACCGTGGACAGACCCTCTGTGTTCCTTCATGATGGCCCTGTCCCACATCCCTGGCTGTGTCCGTCCTGCTCTGAAGCAGCCAGGTATGGTTTTTCCCTCATGTGTAGCTGCTGATGGGTGACCCCTCGGGATGTGCTTTGAAATGTGCAAGAGCAACTTGACATCCCGGGGCACGCAGGGTCACGTGTGTTCTTGCTCTGCCTGGGCCCATAGCAGCAGATATGCTGCTTGCATAGCTTGCAAGCCTGGAGCCAAAGGCTACTCTCCATTTGCAGGACAGACATACCTTTTGATATGTCTGTGGTAGGAAGTGAAGCTCCCAGGACTACTGTCTGGCCCCAAGGAACTACCTGCATCCATAGCACAAAATCCTCTCACCGTCCAAACAGAGAAAACCATGTGTAAACTGCGTACTAGAAATCGCCTCTGGCCCATGCTTGCCCCCAGCCTGAGCCTAGATGTTTTGGAGAACGATAGTTGGGTTGAGCCAGGACTGTGCCCAGGACCACGTTGCCATTTTAGTAGTGCAGATGGCCCCGCTGCACAGCCCAAGAACATCTTGTATCCAGGCTCAGCTGTGTTCAGAAGTGCTTCTCCTCATGTGTCACTTTAGAAGTCAAAGCAGAAGAAAACGCTAGCACTGTCTCAGCACAGCCAAGATGTGTTGTAAATTCATTGCTCTTCCATTTTAGCTGCTCGAGTGAATCTGGCCAGTGTGAATGTCGGCCCCACATGTTTGGACGTCAGTGCAACCAGGTGGAGCCTGGCTATTACTTCATTTCACTCGATCATTACATCTATGAGGCGGAGGAAGCCAATTTGGGTCCCGTGAGTAGCAGTTGTAGTGGTCTGGTGTGTCTGGAGAGGTGCGGGAAAGTTTTTTCACCAGTTGGGCGTTGGAAGCATCTGTTTTATACCCTGAGTGTTTTGCAATTAAACTGTGGAAAACACAAAGCTGAATCATACCAGAAAACCATTAATCTTTAGCTTTTCAATCTTTATTATCAATAAATAATATAATAATGGGGGGGAGGAACTGCCATTTTTCTTTTTAAACCTGTTTCTTTGGTCATGATTGTACAGTTAGTTTCCTGTCACCGTCCCTGTACCCCACTGCAGGCGCACACACCGCACCCACTTCCACTCCTCTTACCTCAGGAGTGGTGGGACACAGACACTGGCTCTTCTCTTTGGTGCCATTGAATTTGGGAGGGAACAAAGCACCCACTTAAGGACATTGCCTCAGCTTTTATACTTCCATTACATCAGTAACATTTCTTATTTATTAATTACTAACACCACAGTTGATTGTGCAAAAAACTGGTTTTATAATTGAGGTTGCCTCTAGCTTGTTTTGCCTGCTGGCATGGTACAGCAGAGTCTCTGGTTCTTTCTGTTGCCCACCACACAACCTTGCTTTCAATTCATAAACAGCAGCTAGGTTGATTACTTCTGTTACTTTTGCCTCCAGCAACAAGTCAGGGAGATGGAAATAATGATTTCTCTAAAGCAGTGGATCCTTGTCTACCTGCAATTGGGGCACCTGGTCCTAATTTATTTTAGGCAAGATGTAGCCACTTTGCAGTTTCAGCCAAGGCTGAGGATTTTTCTCTCAGATAACTGCAGAGAAGGGAGACACTGCAGAGCAGAAGTTAAACCACAACAGAGGGCACATGAGCTGGCACAAGAGTTTTGGTGCATTTGTGTCTGCCCAGCTGGAGAGGTAGTACATGAGGCTCTGCTGAGGTTCAGGGATACAGGAGCCCAGCATAAAAACTCATCTTGTCAAGCAGAGCAAGGAGATGTACTGCTAGTTTGCCTTTTGAAATCTTAAAACCAAACACTTTTAAAAACTGCCAATATTGAGAAGCTTTCTCACAAATCTGACGGTAGAATAAAACTCTGAATTCCCAGCATAAGATAAAATGAAGTGGCACAGAGTTGCAGGGATTTAGAGGTGGTGCCAAGCCCCTGTGCTCCTCACAGCTGCACACCCTTGCTCAAGTCGCACCTGCCATCCTTTCTGGGGAGCTCTGATCTTTGTGCAAAGCCAAAGGGTAATAACTTACAGCCAGGCTCTGTTCAAAGAGTGTGAGAATACATGAGGGGTCATCCTGAAGTGATATGTATATATATAGACATTTGCTTGCATTTTATCCCTTTCTACTGAAGCAGCTTCCTTAGGAATGCACAGGGTGTTGTTCTATGGAGAGAACTATTTGTGGATACAGATACATTTGAAACAGGAAATTTGAGTACTGCACGTTTCCATTTTCTGTTACCCTTTTCCTCTTCTTTGCTTTATATAAAAAGTAGCAGATAAAAACATGCCACCTCAGACTGAAAGGAGTGACCGTGTGTTGACTTGGCTATTAAACATCTGTCAATGACTAGGCTCTGTTATTTAGTGACACCCTACTCATAGTGACACCTTTCTCGTAACAGCTGTGATCTGTTGTTCAAAAGTTATTTTGAGCAGTGGTTTGGTTTGGAGCAGCCTGGTGTAGTTAGGAAGCAATTAGCACTCAGCTTGAGTGGATAATGGAACAGTGAAGTGCCACTGCAGTGAATCCTACTGCTACAAGTATGGTGTGGAAGTCCCTACAGTGAATATGACGTTGTAGCTGGTGGGTTAGGTACTCACAACAAGTTTTTAAATTTAATTCTGCACCACCATAACAGAGAAATATATGAAGAGTTGTGTAGTCTTGTTTTATTTTTCTTGCTTTTTGTATGTTAAGTAGAAGGGCAATGGTGAGCACACGTGCACAAAGAGAATTTGTGTTGTCCGGGATGCAAACAGTGGATGCTGCCATCCAGAAGTCATCTATCAGCAGAACTCATCACTTTGCATGCTGCCATGGGGTTTGCAAATTTAATGTATCAATATTGAAATTCCATATTTTGTAGGGAGTGAACATAATCGAGCGCCAGTACACGCCAGACCGCACACCGTCATGGACAGGCATAGGATTTGTGAGGGTCCCTGAGGGGGCATACTTGGAATTCTACATCGACAACATCCCCTACTCCATGGAGTACGATGTTCTGATCCGCTACGAGCCGCAGGTAGGTCTATGAATTATGGCACTGCGGCCTTCCAGCAGGTGCTGGCTGTCCTGGTGCACAACTGACTGGAGCCTGACATTTTCAGGAGTGATCGGGGCTCAAAGTCAAGGATGGACGCTCAGATATCTGAGATATGTGAAAATCCAAGCTGACGTTGACTATTTCTAGTAGTATTTGCTTTACAGTTTCTTTCATTATTACACTGTTTCAGCACCTGTTTACTGAGCAAATTAATAGGTAACAAGTCCCATCAAGACAGAATATAAATTTGGCATAGGCTGGATGGCCTTCTAACGGGTGGCAATGCTGTTGTGTGCCTTAGGAAGCAAATTGCCTATCTTGGATGTTGAATGCCTGCAGCCAAGAGTTTGCAAGCTGTTGGCTTTGACTCGCAGAGTGAAGGGAAAGAGAAAGATCCCCCCAGCTCCTTACTTAGAGCTTGGCAGCAACTGCAGTGAATACTGAGGTGCAGTACCCAGAGGTAGAGGGTACTGTAGGGGGAGAGTAAGTCACCAAACCCCTTGGTGATGCCATGACACAGATAAGGCTGCTGGCCACCTAATCCTAGTCATGTTATTTTGGGAGGGAAGGAGAGAAGCCATCATGCTGGAGGATGTCCAGGGGCACTTGCCTTGTCATGTGTCAGCTCATACCTGCAGCTGATAGATGCCCCATTTGATACTGGAGTTGCAGCCCTGTCAGCCCCAAAGCACAGCTGACCACCTTGTCTGTGCACATGCTTTTCCTGGCCTGAGCTCTGGATGATTCCAGGAGTTTTTGATCATTGCTTGATGCTGATCAGGCTTTTTTTTTTTTCCCAGTTGCCCGATCAGTGGGAAAAAGCTGTGGTCAACATCTCTCGCCCAGGCAAGATTCCAACAGGTAGCCGGTGTGGCAACACAGTTCCTGATGATGATAATCAGGTCGTCTCACTGTCACCTGGGTCCAGGTTGGTATAACTGGATGAACCAAAAGGAGGAAAAAAAATAGTTCAAAATTTGAAACGATTTTCGGTTTGCTGTAGCCTCTATGAAAATGGGTGAAATTTGATTTCCATTGGGTTATAAAAATGTATTTAGTAGTGTGTCTGTAGACTCAAAGCTTTTAAGTTTATTCTTATTTTCTGATATGGTTTGTTCACTGAGTAAAGGGAGGGAGAGGTGTTTGCACAGGCTGTGAGTGCACATCGGTGTGACTCTTTACCTTGCCGATAACCTTTTCCGGTTCTGACTTGCACAACCCTCCAAACCACCTTTCTCACATCGTAGCTTTTGTTCTGTCCAGTCTTGGCTGCTTTCCGTTATCTCGATTGCTTTATAGGGGCACCTGAAACGCGTTATGGTGCTGTACCTTTGAAGTGAGAATTGTTTCCTGTTCCCAATCCAGATACGTTGTTCTCCCACGGCCTGTCTGCTTTGAGAAGGGGCTGAATTACACCATCCGCCTGGAGCTGCCCCAGTACTCCTCGGTGGATACGGAGACAGAGAACCCATACACGCTTATTGACTCTGTGAGCGGAATTTATTTCAGGGATGCTCTTAAAAGCCTGAAAGTTTGCATCTCCTCTGGCATGTGTCTGTGTAAATTCAGTGTGGTGTCTTGCATTGTTCCTTACAGCTGAAGTCAGATTTTAACTGAACAACGTAAAGCAGCGTAGGTTTCTTCAGTCTCAAAGTATGTGGGTTGTTTTTCTGCTAAGAGGCTTTTGAAGTATTTTACAGGCCTTCAGCTAGTTCCACAAACCTGTAGTTTTTTGGGGGACGCTAGTGTGTGTCATGTATGTCATAAATATCAATGTCAACGTCCATCTTTATCTTTTGACTGTTTAGAATATGGTAGATTGGATATGAATTTGTCAGATACCAGAACTATTCCACCAAAACTAAAGAAATACTATCATTTCCCTTCCAAATTCTGTCTGGCTGTTGCTTTTTAGCTAAAAAAGGATGTTAGAAACTGGGATAATGCTGAATTTGCACAATGTTGGTGGAGGCTATTTATTAATAGTGACACTTTGTCATTGTAAAATTGCTTTGTAGCTTGTTCTCATGCCATACTGCAAATCGCTGGACATATTCACAGTGGGAGGCTCAGGCGAAGACGTGGTCACGAACAGCGCTTGGGAAACCTTCCAAAGATACCGGTGTCTGGAAAACAGCAGGAGTGTTGTGAAAACCCCCATGACGGACGTCTGCAAGAACATAATATTCAGCATTTCTGCACTGTTGCACGAGACCGCATTATGTGCGTAACCACCCGCTTGTAGGGCAAACTGCACCTGGGAGCTGGATGGCACTCGTGAGCAGAGCAGTTTTGCACGGGAAAGGGGTGTATATGGGATGAGGCAGAGGGTTCGTGCCCTGTGCCACAGTATTCACTCTCTCCAATGCTTTCCTCCACTCAGCGTGCCAGTGTGACCCCCAGGGCTCCCTGAGCTCGGTGTGCGACCCCAATGGAGGACAGTGCCAGTGTCGTCCCAACGTTGTAGGAAGACAGTGCGACAGATGCGCCCCTGGCACCTTTGGGTTTGGGCCAAGTGGATGCCGACGTATGTGGAACCCTTGGCTCTGGGCTGTGCTGCGGTTGGGGCCCTGATTTTGTGACTTGTCTTGGAAACTCAGCCCCTCTCCCCCTCTCCTTGCAGCGTGCGAGTGCCATCTCCGAGGCTCTTACAACGCCTTCTGCGATGTGGAGACGGGCCAGTGCCACTGCTTCCCTGGGGTGTACGGGCGGCAGTGCGACCGCTGCCTGCCCGGCTTCTGGGGCTTCCCCAGCTGCCAGCCCTGCCACTGCAACGGCCACGCTGACGACTGCAACCCCTACACCGGGGAGTGCCTGAGCTGCCGGGACCACACGGCGGGACACAACTGCGAGAGGTATGGCATGTGTGCCCTTTCCCTGGCCCTTCTCCTTCCACACCACAGGATTGGTGCAGCAGCTGCTCCCCTCTGGTGCTAGTGCTCAGGCAGGTGTAAAGCCACAGGGGAAGCCCCTGGACCCTGGGAGCCAGAGCAGCACTGGTGGTCCTGGAGAATGATGGGAGTGGGGACCCCCTCTTACCTGCCTGCAGCCTGGCACCTCACAGCAGGTGCCTGAGTGGCTGAGAGCATGTTGCAGGATGCCAGGCTTTTAGAAAGCCATTGCAAGCCTTCTGAGAGGCCTTGCAGTGGCAGGGCTGACATCCAACCTCAGTCCTCCTGCTCTTACACTGGTGTAAGCCAGACAAATTTGCCACTGTGGGCACAGCTGCTAGGAGGGTGAGTGGCAAAGGAGAACCATAAGGATGTTTCTGCCCTTTGGTTCTTCACAATGGTGGAAAATCCTGAGCTTAGTTACAGCAAGGCTGCAGTGTGTTTGCCTACGATCCCCTGTATGTGTACTCTGTTGTGTAGGTGCCAGGCTGGGTACTATGGAGACCCTGTCCTGGGCTCAGGTGATCACTGCCGCCCCTGCCCATGCCCTGACGGCCCTGAGAGTGGACGCCAGTTTGCCAGTGGCTGTTACCAGGACCCAATCACACTGCAAGTCGTGTGTGTCTGCAGCGTGGGATACATAGGTACTTGGTGGTGCGTGGAGTGGGGCTGGTTGGGCTGAACCTCTCGGTGAGAAGGGTATGTTCATGTGGGTTGGATGTGACCACAGCACCAGCACCAATGGGTTGCTGCTGGAGCTCACCTCACTTGGTGCCGGGGAAGAGAGGCTTGTGGAGGCCATGCCACTACCACCATGAACCTCATCTCTGACAGCATGACAAGAGATGACCAGTGGTTGGCACAGGTGGACAGGACAGCACTGGAACCGAAGGGATAAGTGTGCTGCATCTGGGCTGCAGCACCATGCCTTGGTGCCCTGGGCGGTACCATCCATGCTGCATCAAGTTGCCATGGTCTCACCAAGCGCTGCCTCAGTTGCTTTGAGCATGATCCAGTTAATGCCCCCATTAATGGCCTTGCCTCAGTCTTACCGATGACGGGGCTGCATGCTAGCGAGCCGTGAAGGTAATTCCCACTGTGCCTGTTTGTTCAAACAGGCAGTCGATGTGATGAATGCGCGTCTGGCTTCTTTGGGAGCCCCGATGAGGTTGGCGGCGCCTGCCAGCCGTGCCAGTGCAACAACAACATCGACACCACTGACCCGGAGTCCTGCGACAAGAGAACCGGGGCGTGCGTGAAGTGCCTGTACCACACGGAGGGTGCAAACTGCCACCTCTGCAAAGAGGGCTACTACGGGAGTGCCCTGCAGCAGGACTGCAGAAGTGAGTGGGGAGAGATGACTGCAGCCCCTGCACCAGACATGTCAGCAGCAATGGTCACCTGAACTCTTACCTGGGAGCATTTGGGGTGGAGGGAAACCTCATTACCTCCAGCTGGAACTGCCTGCAGCTGCCCTGCAGCTCAGTGGAGGAGGGTTCTTTACATTTGACAGGGAGGAAAGAGGCAGCACTTACATTTGCTGAAAGAAGGAGCATTTTGTGGGACGGAGGTTTCTCTTCCCTCTTGATACTGGTCTGTATTTATCTCTTCTCCAGAGATAGGGTGGTAAGGTGAGGGTTTGGCTTTTGTTTACACCGGGTCCCTGCAGGTGTGGCTGGGCAGTGGGAATGAGGGCTGTGGTGGGGAGGCAGACTCTCCTCTCCTGTGGCATCAGGCACAGCCCAGCAGGACAGGTGGTCACTGGGTGGGACAGCACACCATCAGCTGCTTCTAGCAGATCTGCCACCCTAGCTGGCTGACAGGGGTCCTGGGCAGACTTGGGTTTTGGTTATGCACAGAGGGGGGAAAGGAGAAGAGCATGGAGGGCTGGGCTGCTTGAATGAAGGGCTCCTGTGACTTCTGTGTGGTGGGGCAGAAGCTGTAGAGGTGGCCAGCCTGAGACATGAAGAGGGCTCTCGGTCAGTGCTGAGTTGTTCAGCACTGGGTCAGCCAGGCCTGGCCACAGGCATTGGGCCGTGTCAGCATCTGCCCACACCTCTGGAGACTCAGAGAACAAACCAGATGTGAACTCTGAGCAGTCTGGTAGCAGGAGGGCAGGCTGACACCAAAGTGCTGTGCTCTTTTCCTCAGAGTGCGTCTGCAACTACCTGGGCACTGTGCGGGAGGACTGCGAGGGCTCGGAGAGCTGCCGGTGCGAGGCGGCCACAGGGCAGTGCCGGTGCCTGCCCAACGTGGTGGGGCAGACCTGCGACCGCTGTGCCCCCCACACGTGGAGACTGGCCAGCGGCACCGGCTGTGAGCAGTGCGACTGCGACCCTGCGCGCGCCCTCGGCCCTGCCTGCAATGAGGTGAGGGAGTGCGGGACGTGCCGGCTGCTGGGCCTCCGCTCCGGTGCAGGGCTGGGCTGCCGAGGTGCTCACGTCTCCTGGTGGGTTGCTTTTTTGGCAGTTCACGGGACAGTGCCAGTGCATGCCAGGCTTTGGAGGCCGCACTTGCCGGGAGTGCCAGGAGCTCTTCTGGGGTGACCCAAGCGTGGAGTGCCGAGGTGAGTTCAACCCTGGTGCCTGCTCCACTTGCTCCTTTGGGAAATGTCTGTGTGGTCCTGTTGCACTGGGACACCCCTGCCAGGAGCAGGCTGCTCAAGCCTTGGAAATGAAAGAGGAGAAGGCATGGTGGGGTCTGTCCTGTGGTTTTGGTGCCTTGGGGGACCAGATGTGCAGCAGGAGCCCAGCCCTGGGCTTGCCTGTATTTTTCTTGTCTGACCGCTATTTAGAAACAAACCTCTTGGTTTTAAAGGGTAAGCTTGCAATGCTGTCAGGTAAGCCAGCATGGTAAGAAAACTTATCACAAGCATTAGGGATTGAAAATTGGTCTAGAAACCAATTTCCTTTGTCTTTCGGTTGTATGTAGCTGAAGAGCACTTTCTCCTCTTGTGTCTTCTTATGGAGACTGGGCCTGAATAAATAAGGTTTTTTATTTAGTAGGAGACTTTCCTTGTATTTCAGATGAAAGTAAAGGAGCGAGCAGAGATCATGCAGTGGGTTAGCCATAGCTACATGCTGTAAAACAGAGCGCCATGAAGTTGCTTGTTTAGAAAACTGGATGCTCTTTGGCCTTTCATTATAAACAAGTCTGTTCATTAGCTGGAAAAGAAACTTCAAACATTGTCCAGACCAGAACAAACTTGTATCTCTGATTTGTTCAAATAGGAGCCTTTGCCAGGAGGGTTTGCAATAGATTAAAGTATTTTTTCCTGCAGGGAGGAATGTGCTTGCTGTAGTCTTTAATAAATCCCTTACAATAGAGATACCTTAGAGCCCATTATCTTGGCAGATAGGCAGGTCACAGCTACTTGGTTACTGCAGCAGATGAAAGGATTGGGGAATTGTCCCAGTTTCTGAGTACATATTAGGTTTCTTGGGGGGTGAAGCAGCCTTTCTGGGGAAGCTGTGTGTGTTCTGGCATGGTGAGGGGTGTGCTGACCCTGCTGGCTGCAGGGCAGGGATTGTCTCTTGGTATCAGTTGTCTCCATCAGGGTTTATTGATGGTGTCCATCTGTGTATCTTATCAGCAGAATTTTGCAGCATACCAGCGTTTCTGGTCTCTCATGGAGTTTCTGCTGCCTTTCAAACATGTAAAAACCTGCTTTTTAATGTTTCTGAAGTAAAGAGAGAATATATTCTTCAGAGCCTGTTTTTACCACACAAGATCTACATTCTCCTTTACCACACAAGATCTACATTCTCCCACCGTACTTTCTGACCTCAGGTGATGCAGGAGACTCACTCAGGTGGAAATGAAGATTTTCCTTCATGATTTGATCTAACAGAGGTCTCTGTGACAGATGGGGAAAGCGGGTGCCCAGGGCTGAGCCATGGCAGCCTGCGGCGTGGTGCTCTGGACGGGCTCCAAGCACGCGCTCGCTCATGGAACACATCCAGCCCTGTGGTGCTGCAGAGTCTCCCTGGCGTGTTGGGGTCAGTGCCTTCTGCCTGTCTCCTGTCCTTCCTTGGCAAGGAGACAATCAACTTCTCACCCCTCATTTAGCCTCAGGGAGTCAGTGGTGATGTTCAGGCTGGCAGAGGTGCAGCTGCTGCGTGGGCAGGTAGCAGATCTCAGTGGTAAGTGATTTGCAGGCAAACTAGAGAACTGTGCTGTTTAAGGAGTTGCAGAGCAGTGTCCCTGGGAAATAGCTGAAACCTGGCCTGTGGCCAAGGTGAAGCTGGATCTGAGATGAGGCTTTGTCACAAAGATGTTGGCTCCAGTTGCAGGGGGACACATGGGCTCCTGGCCATGGCGTTTGCCACCTGCCCTTACTGACATGCTCATGTTGGCCCAAACAGCCAATATGGACACATTTTGTGCTAGATTCAGGAAGAAAATAGAAACCAATCTCGATGGGGAACAGCAAGAGCTCTGAACCGTGTGAGTGTGGACAGTCAGCCTTCACTGCAGGCACTGAGCTGATGCAGAGGTGTGGACATCAATCCCAAGAACTCCAGGCTGGGATCCTCCACTGTCTAGGGCAAGTGGCTTCTGCTCAAGGTTGGAAATCACAGGGTGAATCAATCACTCCAGGGGCAGTGATGTGTGATCTGTTCACAAGAGGTCTTCAGGTTGTTGGCACCAAGAGACACAAGCTCCTGATGAGAAATGGGGACTGTATTGCTCACCTTGCTGTGACACCCTTTACAATATTAAAAAACCGAAGTGCCTGTAAATAAGCTCTGGACACAGCTATGTGGAGATGTACAAAATTGCCTGTGTAGGACAGGCTGGGGGCTGTGGTGGGTTTACAGGCACTTGAAGCAGCAGTGAATTATGAATGTGGGCTCCAGCATGCTCTGCTAGAAACAAGGCTCTAGGGCACGCTTCTCTGCCACCTCCATCGATGGCAGTGACCACTGACAGCTGCTGCTGTGACTTGTATTCTAGAAACCTTGGTAAGATCAGAGCTCATGAAGTGGAAGCTGGGGGTGGGGGGGCAGGTTTTTGCACCTGATCTGGATGCTTTATTTGCAGTCTGTGCAGCCTTCTGGCTCCTTTTTGCATGTCTACAGAGATCACACTGGGACCAGACTGCTGGGACAGGCTGAGGTGGGTGCCTGCATTTGGGCAGCATCTCAAGCCCTTGGTACTGGGTGAGGTCCCAGCACCCACAGATGTCCACTGGGGATTATACACCTGCAGAAAGCCTGTAGGACTGGGTCTTCAGAGACTGCTTGTTCCCTGTGCTTGGAAGAACAACAGTATTTTCTCACTAAATTTGGCACACCAGAGGCACAGAGGATGGGAAAAAGCCCAGGCAGGGTGTGTCTGTCAGCCTTGTGCGGGTCCCTGTGAGGATGAGAGTGAGCAGGAGCTGTGCTGTGATGTGACCTGCTCGGGGGGACTCTGCCAGCTCTTCTGCAGGACTCTTCTGGCTGTTGCTCCAGTTACAAGCAGCTCTGCGTGAGCCTGCGCATGAACGTGTGTGTGTCTGTGTGTGTGTAGAGTCCTTGCTAAGGTAGTAAATAATGGGATTACAAGATTGAGTCTCCCAGGCATTCTGCTGGAGCTTTTCCAAAGCCTGGCAACTGAAGTGCAGGACTCTGCATCCTGAGTTCCGTGCTGACTTCAGCCTGCAAAGCACATTTCTAGCAGGAGGCTCCAGGCTCCCAGGAAGCCTCTGAGATATAGTGTGGCTGCAGATGGAGCTCAAACAATGCCCTTGCACAGTAGATGCTGTAAGTTTGTTTCATGTAATATAAATGAGATGCCAATTATTATGCCAATTATACTATTATTACTGTTTTAGTAAGTTGAAAAACAGAGTAGAGTGCAGTTAGTGAGATTGGAAGTTAGGTGGTGTTGCTATATCCCCTTCACAAGGAGCACACCTGTGTTGATGTTTTTCTGTGTTGGACAAGAGTATCAAATCCTACTGTAAAACCACAGAATTGAACTAGAATGAAAAAAATAATGTTTTTAATCAAATACACACTGCAGACATTGCCATTTAAGAATTAGCTTTGTAGTCTTAATTTAACACCTGACTCTTAAACTGTTCACGTAGTCTGCTTTTATAGGAGATGTTTATGGTGTTGAGTGAAGACTAGCAGATATTTCTTTTCCATCTGTGATAAAGGTCTAAAAAAAGTTAGAAAAATTCTACACTTAAAAAAATACAATTTCCACTTTGAGTTTCATAATTTCAATTGACCTGTGATCATAAAATATTGTAATATATATATTGTTTCCAGAAAACTGCCCTTTTGGTAAGGTCTTCTAACATGTTAACATGCAGCACAACTCCAGTAGTTCTGGGCTGGGATCTTATCGTGACATTCCTACTGAAAATCGTAACACTGAGGGGTTAGCACTGTGCTTACAGGGTAATTTGAATCAATAGCTGATAATTCAGAAGAAATTTGCTAGCTCTGCAAAACTTTCAACCTTACAAATTGCTGAATGGTTTTCTTATCATGGTACCTCACTGCCACTGGGAAACGATGCCAGGAAATCATGTTTGAACAAAACCTTTGTGTTTTCTCTGCAGAGGAGTTAAACATTTGATACTCGCTGTCCTCAGTCTCAAGCAGTAAGGAAAATATTTCTACAAAAATGATTTCTACATCATCCTACACAGGACAGAACGCTTGCTGCAGGATGCTAGGAAAAAGCAAGGAATTGAGCGTTGAGACTGGTCTTCATACAGCCCATTCAGTATCCATTATATCATCTCCACTGTAGTATCAACACACCTTAGTTTACATTAAGTGATGTGCAAATATGCCACATAGTAAATTACAGTAGTTTAAATAGAAGTGAGTTCTAAATATTTAAAATCAGAAGATCCTTGTGAGCTTAAAGCAAACCCCTTGAGCTAGTAATTTCCTTCTTTTGGATTTCTCCTTTTAGGTTTCTACAATACTTCATCCAATATACATGTATGAGTGTTACTTCTGTCTTTAGGATAGGGAAAAGGAGGAGGAGAAATGCACTGATCAAGGTGATATAAAAATTACACATGCACGCATAGAGTATCCATGTGTAATTTTGTGAACAGACATTTGTGAATGCATTTGTGAACAGACACAGCTAGTCTTTTAATCTGCTAATCAGCAGGTCCTGACTGGAGAAATTGGCTAAAAATTTTTCTTGTCAAAAATGTTGTTTCACTTAAGTTGGAATATGCCATAGAAGAATCTCTGATCTAAACACTCAGTTAAAGAAAACAATGCATCCAGTTCCAAAATGACATTTCAAAACAGAAACCTATTGTTCAGTTTATAAATACTCCTTTGAAAATCCTTAAATTTTTGTCCAACTATTTCAAAAGGCTTCTTTTCCTCCACTGTGTTTTCCATGGGAGGTACTGCAGTGTCCTGCTCTGCTTACCCACGGACAGATTTAACCCTGTTTAACAGTGACTTCAAAGCAAGCAGCCCTGTCTGTATTAACTTGCAGCCCCTTCACCTTGGCCTCAGTCCACCCATCTGCATGAAAGGAGAGTAATCAATCATTTGTCTTGAAGGCATTTCCAACTCAAAATAGTCAAGCCATATCTTGTAGTAAACTCAACATCTGTGTGGTTTTGCAGTGCAAAATGGACTAGTTTTCCCCATTTCTAGTCACATAGGCATAGACAAGACATTTAAAAGGAACTTACAGGACTTTGTCTTTCCCCATTCCACATATACTATATGTTAAGTGAGGTACAAAGCCACCAGTAACTACTGAGTAATATTGGAAACACTTCTGCATCCCTAGATGTACCTATGTGTTTCTTGTTCTTTAAAAAAACAGATTATCCAGGCATATGCTAACATTAGATGTGGTGTAGCTACTCAGGTGTTACATCAGACTTATGAGCATGCTGGTTAGAGCCAAAATCTCCTGAGCCAAACAGTACTTGAAGGACTGTGTTTGAGTTAACCTGTTTGGGTACATCAGAAGCAAAACTTCCATAACAGAGAGCATTCTCAGCACTGGACTGCATAGGAGTTGACTCACGTGGTGGCCACAGGAATAGCTGGACATTAACAAAGAAGGTGTCGGAGGACAAAGAACTCCACGAGGCTAGAAGTGATGATGGAGTACTTTGGTCAAGCACTGATCCAGCACATCATGACCAGTTTATTCTGACATGGTGTTCACTCCATTTCTAGCAGATTATAGGAATCAAGGTGTCTCTCGTATTCAAATGCCAGTTCCTTGACAGTGATAATCAAATGTCACAGGAATCCTTTTGGGGGATGTGCACCCCCCATTATGAATGACAGATGTGTAACTCAGTTATTCTTCCATAAGTTATTTGCCAGTGCTGTCCAGCTTGGAGGCTCTCCTTTCTTTTCATGTGGAAACCTGCCACTGTTACTGTGCCTTTGTCCTGAAGTGACAAAAAGGCAACTTTGCCTGAAAGTTGTGCTCTTCAGTCTCACAGAGACTGAAGCCAGTGTGTTCTTGGTAGGCAGGCATTGCCTGAGGCAGAGGTGAAACCTGTGCACTGAGCTATTTGTCTGGTGGCCCAGCAGGGTTCAAGGTGCTCCTCACTCCCTAGAAGGCTCTATATGATCTTGGCCTGTTCCTTGCTTTCCTTCTCTTAAGAGATGGCCACAACTGAAGTTAGTGGAGGGTTTGATCCCTATTATGGTGTGAAGGGAAGATGCTCTTTTCAACGGCCTTGGACCATATGATCTTTGCTGGGGTGTAAAATAGCCTGATGATGGTGTCCAGGGCGCAAGGTACAGGACTTGTCCACTGGAGGTGTAAGGGCTGGGTAGGGTTTGAAAGCTGGAGTGGTACTGTACATGGTTAATGACATGGGAACATCGTGAAGAAAAGAAAGGGCCAGTGTGAAAGAAGCACTTTTGAAAGCTATTCTGTGTATGTTGGATTGACACTCTGAGGTAATTCAGAGCCAGCATTGCCTGCTTGTGGACTTAATAGACAATCCCAAAAAGGAGAAATAACTCACAGTAATGTTTCTAGCTGCCTTGTACAGTTTTCTCACGGGTCCCGCAAAGCTCAGTTTGGGAGTTTGGTAGGATTGGAAATGTGATGATTCTTCCAACTGATGTGTCACATTTAGAATAAATTACTTCTTTGCTCTTTATCATCTCCCAACAGGCAGCTGCAGAGTTTGGGTTTTTGCTTTGCAATCAAGTCAGCACCTAAATTCTTTTCTCCTCTTTCCCAGCATTTTCTGGCTCCAGAGATTTTGGAATCCACATTACCATGTAAATGCTACTAAAGCCATGTCATCTGCTTTTTGTGAACATGCAGGTATTCAGGAGTAGAATTACCAACATGGGGTTGTTTTTGGTGGTTTTTTTTTTCACTTTAAGCTTTTTAAATCCACAAGTAAATATAGTGATCTGATTTGCCAGAAGCAAGTATTCCTGTAACTTGATCAGACCTCAGGATCTTTGAGAAAAACCACATGCCATTTAGCCTCTTTCTATACAGAGGAATTTGGACAATTCATCATTATACTCAGGGCCTTATTAGTTGACAGAAGGGTTAACTGACCTTCAAACAGGAACTCAACGGTTTGCCTGCAGGGAACATATTCTGTGGTGAGTTGACTACTTAAGCACTTTCGATGTAAAGTGAAAACAATCTCTTGTGTCAGGGTATAATTCAAAGAACAAAGGACCGTTTTGCTCAATTGTCCAAGCAGCAGAAGTTATTTTTGTCTCTTGCCTATCATATTCACATTGTACAAGAAAGTCGTTTTGTTGAAGAGCGATTTGTTCTGCTGAGGCTCTTTGTGTGATTTTTGAACTGAAGACCACCACTGTGTTCTGGCATTGAAGCAAACAATGTACAATCTTGAAAACAGCTTTGTGTTTTGCCCCTTTTTCAAGGGGGCATGTGCTTGGGGTGTGTGAATCGATTTATGGGCCTTTTTGAGCCATTTAACCTCCTTCAAGGACGCCTGGTAAATGGATATGTAAGTGAAGTATCACAGTCCTTTTCCTGTTTAAGGAATGTGTGCTTGATCTGCTTTGGGTGTACTCTGCCGTGATGGGAGTTAGAAAATGTGCATGTATTGAAAGCCTCTCTTTCTGTTGTTTGCTGCCATCTCTTTATTAAAAGCTTTGCATGTGGGTGGTGCCCTCTGCCGCTGCTGCCTCCTGTGTAATTAAAGAGGAGAGGTCAAGTGGCACCCCTGCTGCAGGGAAACGCTTCTCCTGATAGCATTATTGTGTACAAAGCATGTCTGTGCTTCTAGAAATGACAGTGCATCAGTAAGTTAATTGAGTAACTTCTCTCCATGGCGGGTTAGTGCCAAAGAAGTGAATTTCAAGGTGTGAATACCAACTCCCAAGATGGTGCTCTAAGTGTGCAATAACTTTTAAAAAAACCAAACAACAACAAAAAACAAAACCACAAACAAACAAAACCAACCAAACAAACAAAAAAAAAAAAAGAAAAAAATTAATGTGTTAATCGTCCTCATTCCCATTTGAGGGTAGTTTAGGCTCTTGGTCCTTAGCACCTCAGGGCTAACAGGGCTGCCCATGACCACATTCTTTGTTGTATTCTACTTTTCACTGCCAGATTTTTTTCTCATTTTCTGTATGCCCAAAATGTCAGCCCAGGGCCAGATTCTTTGATGTATGTTGTGAATGTTTCCCACCCTCCGTGGCAGGAGCATATCCTGAGCCAGTCCTTGTACCTCTGCATAGAAGATCTCTCAAAGGGTGTTACTCCATAGGTTTGTCCTGTTCTTTGAAGCCACCTCAGTTTTTAGCACCCACAGTGTCTAGTGGAAGGAAGCTCCACCACTTAACTAAGTGCTGTGTAATCAACTATCTCCTTTTAGTGTGCTGTTTGTGGGAGGTGCAGGGGAAGGTGGTTGGGTTTTGATCTTCTGGGTTCCTCAGTTATCCTTACTCCTGTGCTGGAGGAGGCAGTAAATGGTTGTTCCTAGTTCAGTTTTCCCATTTCGCTCATGTTTTGTGCACGGACTCTCTGCTGTGTTTCTTTTCCTGTCTGGAGAGTCTTGCTCTACTCACTCTTCATTGTAGGAGTGAAACTGAGATCTTTGTCTTTAGTCGCTATCCAACTGATCTCCAAACATTAATGGAGCGAGGATGGACACCACTTCTTTCATTGTTCCTATTTCTGAGATGTCCAAATCCTGGTCTCTTCTACAGTTCTTTCCCTGTCTCTTTCCCCCTTCACACTCAAACCTGCTTCCCCTGTACCCAAGTGATACATCCATAATTAGCTTTTTATAATCCAGACACTGACCACTTCTGCACTCATTTTACAACTTTATTTATAACCGTGGGTTTTTTTTCCTACCCTGCCAACATCACTGTCACTTGCCTCTCCGTAGCCTTCACATGTGCCTTTTCCTCCTTCCAGCATGTGACTGCAACCCTCACGGCATCCAGACCCCGCAGTGTGACCGCGCCACCGGGCAGTGCATTTGCAACGAAGGGGTGGAAGGGCCACGCTGCGACAAGTGCTCCCGGGGCTACTCGGGCTTCTTCCCCAACTGCGTGCCCTGCCACCAGTGCTTCGCCCTCTGGGACGTGATAATCAGCGAGCTGGCTAATAAGACCCAGCAGTTCCTGGACAGGGCTAATACCCTCAAAATCACTGGAGTCACTGGCCCATACCAGCAGACGCTCACCACGCTGGAGGAGAAGCTCAGTGAAATTAAAACCATTGTCACTCAAAACCCAGCAGCCGAGCCCCTGAAGAACATGGGGAATCTCTTTGAGGAAGCAGAGTGAGTACAGTTGTAATTACATGGATAAGTCTAGCATGGGAAGGAGCGGGAGTTCCAGTGAGCTGGAATTTACTTGAGTGACAGATGTCCCCATGCTGTGCTGAGGACACTCCAGCTACGCTCCTTTAGCTGGGCGAGGTGCACTGTGCCAGTGTGTCCTGGTGCTGGTGGAGCTCCTGGCCATGCTCAGCACTGGCAGTGAGCAGCCATCCCACAGCAACAACCCAGAAACCTGGCTGGGGCAGGCAGGAGCAGTGCAGCTGCCACGTGCTGGGCAGGGGTTGTCCCGCTCCCACTGCTTTCCAGGCAGCTAATTACCAGGGAGCCACTCATGCTTGCCTTGCGCTGCCCTGGGGCAAAGGACAAACACTGCTATTATGTGAGAGAATGAAGAGAGGGAGAGATTAAATTCCTGGATTTCCATGTGTAGCTGATGAGTTGGAAACTTGGGCTTCTTTCCGCACTCTGAGCATGTGCAGGGGGAAGTATCAGCTTTATAATAAGGATTGTTTCCATTTTTCCTCAGGGTTAGGAGCCTTGTATTTTGTTTTAGGGCTAAGCATACAAAAGATAGTTGTCTGTGCTTTTGGAGATGGGTCAGTCTAACATTAAGCAGGATTACAGATGCTTTCTAGCCCTGTCTACAACTGCTCCAACTTGCTTGTGCATTATAAAGGGGACTGTACAAAGCAAAGGGCTGAGGATTAAAGCACAAATGTCTCAATTAGGGATAGCTTGTGCCCTACAGCTCCCTCCCTTCAGCTGGAGAGCTGGAGGTCGCTGCTGCTCTTGGACTCTGTGTTTACTGAGGTAGGTCAGAGCAGCTGAGGAGCTGCTTTTCCTTAACACACATGTATGTGCATCTGTTCTTGCTCCTCTCTGGCTGTTTAGAAAAATACTGGGCTTAGGAGGAGTCCTGGAAAACAGCAGGCTGTTGGGTTATTGAGACCGGTAAATTTGTCTTATGGCTTAAATAGTGCCTGATTCTTTCAGAATGAGGAAATGCTGGGTTTGGTGGGATCACCATGGATTGGAATAGCTTCCTGTGCCCACTTCTGTTCTGCAGCAGCCTTGACATGTAACATTCACTTGCTTTTCCTTTTAGGGTTATCCCACTAGCTAAAGCTCTGTGGCTCACTGAGGCCATGCTGAATGCTGAGGGCGGGATCTTTACAGACAAGTTAAAAGAATCCATTGTGTTAAGACTCAGGCTTTCCCCAGCCCTTGCCTGCTTCCTGAAGTTCAAATCTGTCCCATGAGCTCGTAGTAATCAAAACTGCATTTGTAGCTGTGTGGGATGGGAAGCAAATTATGTATGGATCATAGTAGTCAACTCTGACCTATGCAAGTTGCCGTGATACAAGACCATTACACCAGGCCTCTGGAATCTGCCTCCAGTTAATCTTACACAAAGCAGCTGTTTTCTGAGCAATTTGGTGCTTTGAGTTTATAAATGTGCTGTAGATTAAAAAGTAGTTTTGTGTGATAAAGGAAACAAAACAGTATTCGAGGTAGGCAAGCTGTTACAAATCACTTAGAGCTCCAGTGAGAGAGTACGGGTCCTGCCCTGGCAGAAGCTAGGTGCAGCTCTAGCCGCCACTCTTCAAGGCTTACAACCCTTCCTCCTCCCCCTGCTGAGTCCTGTGCCTGTTTTACAGGAAGCTTACAGCAGATGTTACAATTAAGATAGCTGACATAGAAGAAAACCTGTCAGCGTTAGCAGAGAAGAGCAACAGCACAGACACCGACCTGAGTGCGCTGGAGACAGATGCCAAAAGCCTCGACCACGTCGTGAAGGAACTCGCAGAACAGCTCGAGTTCATCAAGATCTCTGATGTTCGGGGTGAGTGTCACAGCGAGGGGCAGAAAGGAGTGAGGTGGCCAAAGACTTCATTAGTGCATAGTTTCAAATGCCAGGTTAATCTTCTGACTTGTAATAAGTTCCTAGGAAGACAGCTTCTTTCTGTGCATTAGCAGACTTGCTGATACAGCAGGAATTTTTGCCCCCTCACCCTGTCTCTCTCCCTTCGCACATTGCAAAGCTGGCTTATTCTTGGGGCACAGAATTACCTTAAAGTATGTTGCTTGACACATTGCAGATGAGTCACAACAGCAGAAAGTGTACCACAGATTCCAAGATACGCCTGGACATCACCCTGCTCTCCCTGGTCTGTTAAATGGCTGTTTCTGGTTGAAAAAAATGGGTCTTTGTGACTAAGAGCACACTGTAAAGGGCTCAGTTCTTCTGAGCCACCCAAGCCTTGTGTGCCTTGGCACACTGAAACGTTCCAAGAATCAGAATTTGTTGGTGAAAGAGGAATGTCACCAAATCATTTGGAAATTCAGAAAGCTGACTTCAAAGAAATGATTTGTTAATTTTTCTTTTAAATTTCCTAGTTTGTAGGAAGTCCAAAATTGTTTCCAGTGAACATGGGATATTGCAGAGTGAGGCAAGTGGGATGTAGAACAGGGGAGTCCCTGACTTTTGGCATGCTGCAAGGGAAAGCTGCCCCAAGGTGCAGAGTATGGCCATCCCTACAGGGTCCCTCACACCCACTCAAGGCCTCTCTACGAGTTGTC
This sequence comes from Lophotriccus pileatus, assembly GCA_035583135.1. NCBI lineage: Eukaryota > Metazoa > Chordata > Aves > Passeriformes > Tyrannidae > Lophotriccus > Lophotriccus pileatus. The sequence goes on along the minus strand of JAWWES010000041.1, from coordinate 13,328,950 downwards.
CCAAACTAACAGTTCTGTAAGTCAGCATCTTTCATCAAGCAGTTGTTTCTTGAGAAAGCTTTGACCAGTTTCCAGGCAGTGGCTCCATAAGCCAGACATCCGAGAGCATGCAATAAGAATTAATGGGATAAGTGAATCCTTAGAAAACAGACTGTTCTCTATAAAACCTAAAAAGATTTCCTGCATCTCCTTTTGACCTTAAGGCAAGCTGAATTCAATCACTAGGGTCAGAGAAAGGCTTAACTTCAAAGTCCAGCTTTGACACACTGTCCACCAAGAGAAAAAGGAAGCTTTTTTTTTTCTACAACAGGCCAAATTCTGTCAACCTAGCAATGGCACTGAACACAGCTGCAAGAGTCAGCCTTTCATTTAATGTGATGTGAGATATCGTAACCCTGATGTGTCATCTCTTAAAATCTATAATACACATTACTTTGGGTTACTAACACATTTCTCATCAGCTCCATCTGATTTCTACAGGAGCCTTGGACAGTATCACCAAGTATTTCCAGATGTCCCTGGAGGCAGAGGAGAGGGTCAATGCCTCCACTGTAGATCCCGATAGCGCTGTGGAGCTGTCAGCACAAACGCGGCAGGAAGTGGAAGACTTAATCAATGAGAAGGAGGCCCAGTTCAAGGCTAAACAAGAGGAGCAGTCGCGCCTTCTGGATGAACTCGCAGGAAAGCTGCAGAGCCTGGATCTCTCCGAGGTGGCTGAGAAGGTACACAGCTGAACACAGCTGAGAATCGCTGGGATAAAACCTGCAGCAAAAAGAAAGCTGGGTTTGTGAGGAGGTGACAGGCAGGGAGGATCTGTAGGGCGTGACAGCAGGAGATAGCAGTTTGTTCGTGAAAAATGCACGTTGCTTGGTTGATGAGGTATTCTCTGGGCTAGAACTGCACTTCTAATCAGCGGGCTCTGAGACCTACTGGCTTTCAAGCACCAGCCTTTCTTGTTGGCCTCTCCCCTACCCTTCCCAGCCCCCAAAAAGCACCTGCCTTTGTATCACCCCTGCCCTAACCCAGTGCCCTTTGCTGTGGACAGAGCGCCCACGTGCAGAAAAGAAAAGCATACCCAATCTACTGGGCTGAGAGCCATCTGATAGGCTCTTAAACCCATCCTGAGTTCAGTGCTTGCTTTCTCTAGGCCTCCCTCTTCCTTTCTGCAGCTCTCTAGGGAACGTGCTGGGCCTGTACAGTGCCTATCCAGGCAGCATTTCTGCTTGCACTGACGGCCTGCCCAGCTCAGCATCACCACAGGCTCATCCTCATGCTTGAGACAAAGCAGAACTTACAGGGAGCTGGAGTCAGAAGGGCATTTTCTCTGTTGAAGCTGCCTACTCATCTGTAAATACGATCAAGGGTGGCTTTTTCTTGGGAGGAGCTGGGTGTTCCCTCAGTTTCACTTTGAAGTTGTCCAGCTGCGTTCAGAGAACAATCCCTGAACAGTCCCGGGTGCAGGCAGGCTGCAGGGGACCACTCATTAAATCGCCAGGGAAGGCCAGGCCTGTGTTGTTAGAGGGTGAGTTCTTCACACACTGAATGGTCCCTTCCTTAACAACTGGCCATCCCTCCCACTCCCCCAGCCCTCTGTTTTTCTCTGAAGGCAAGAAAGAGAGATCTTTTTGTTTAGCTTCCCTTCCCCTACATTCCTGCCTGACTGTTCTTGAGGACTGAAAATCTTTGGTAGATGTTTATCAAGGCAGTAAACACCGAGTTGCTTGGAGGTGTAATCATGAGACACACACAGACACACACAAAAAAAATCTTTCTGATTTCTAGCTACTGCTGGGTTGCATGCCAAACAGGTAAGAGGGACTCATTTACACTTCACAGGAGACAGCTGCAGTTAACTTGGCACAGCCCCTAGGTTTTCCCAGGGAGATTTTTTGGCTGCAAAACCTGTTAGTGACTATCATTTAGCAAAAAGGGAGTGGGGGCTTGAAAAGTGAAAAGAACCTCACAAGAAGGGGGAGTTTTCTCATATTGCCTCCTCTGTTATGTCATTGCCAAGCACTAGCCAAGTAGGGGATAATTTTCCATACAATGGTGCTGATGGAAATAGATTTGCTTTTTTAAAAAAACAAACCACCTCTGAAATTTTCTGATAGAGCAGTGTCCTACTCCAGTTCAGCAATGGAAATCAGGCTGTGACTGCTTCCCTTGTGTGATGTGTCCCTGCAGACATGTGGCACTGCTCCGGGAGCCTCCTGTGCCGAGTCCGAATGCGGCGGCTTGAACTGTCGGACGGAGGAAGGGAAGAAGAAGTGTGGAGGCCCCGGCTGCGAGGGGCTGGTGACTGTAGCTCACAATGCCTGGCAGAAAGCTATGGATTTTGACAGAGACATCCTCAGTGCATTAGCAGAAGTTGAGCAACTCTCTAGAATGGTAATATGCCAAATCAGTTGTTAGATAGTAAAAAAGAAAAAACCCTTTCCCCTGTAACACAAATTTAGAGGCTAATTGACAAAGTATGTGCTGGCTTACTTTTGGAATACTTCGAGTTGCGTAACCTCATCGTGCTTGTAAAAATCCTCAGCAAGGGAGCTTGCTAAAGTGAAGCTTCATGGATAACTAAACATCAGCCTTAGTTGTTTAAACTAGCATTGGGGGTATGGATCAGGGCCAGCTTCTAAGTGTTCTGTGAGTTTTATGAGAAAAAGCATTCCTCATTACTATTACCTCTGACTCCAACAGAATTGTTTTAAAACAGGCCTTAAAGCATGAGAAGATATGAAATCAAGCCTTCCATTTTCCTCTCTTTAGGTTTCTGAGGCGAAACAGAGAGCTGATGAAGCAAAGCAAAATGCACAAACAGTTTTGCTCAAAACCAATGCTACAAAAGAGCAAGTGGACAGAAGCAATGAAGATCTGAGAAATCTTATTAAGCAGATTAGAGACTTCCTAATGCGTAAAAACCTTACATTTTGATTCTATTCTGATTCTGGGTTTGTGAAAACTATTTTTAGATCTGTATCATCTTCCAAGGGTTAATGCAATAGCTGTGTTATTGTTCTCCCCCCTCCTCCCAGACAGTCTTAGTGTCTATGATGAAATCTGGAAACACGAGAAAACGAAGACAATAGGAAAGTGAGAGCAAACTGTGACATGTTCTTGTGTGCATTTCAGCTGAGGCTGTTGTAGTGCTGTGCTTAGCTAAGTATGTTCATGAGCGCTGGCTAGAAAGACAAAGTAGTATTAAAGGGGAAGAAAGTCAGAAACTTTGAGTTTATCTCTCTGTAAGAAAGCACGTAAAGGTTAAATGAAAGCCTTGTTTGCCAGCAAGCAGCAGCATGGCAAACCCATTCCTTCCCTGTTTGCACAGGGCTGAGTATGCTGTTAGCACAAATACGTTTAAGTGCAGCTGTTGGCTTTGTTTCCTTGGGCTCGGGTCCCCCCCAGCTATCACCAAGATCTTCAAATGCCTTCCAAGAGGGCTCTGCCAGCAGGGCCTCCACACCTGCTGGGCCTCTCCCGAGAGGGAATTTCCACTCTAAGGAAGCAGTTTTTACACCTTGGTTTTCCATAAGTCTGTGGGAGGAAATTTTCCTGTGATTTTCCTGCTTTAGGGAGTAGCTGGACAAGAACTTGAGTACTGAGACTTGACAGAGGGAAGCTTTTACTCACATCTTTGTCCTTTGTATCCATTTACTAGAAGACAGTGCTGACCTGGATAGCATTGAGGCAGTGGCTAATGAAGTGCTGAACATGGAGATGCCAAGCACTCCCCAGCAGCTGCAAGCCCTGACAGAAGATATTCGTGAGCGTGTGGAAAGCCTTTCTGATGTTGAGGTCATTCTGCAGCAGAGCGCTGGAGACATTGCCAGAGCAGAAATGCTACTGGAGGAAGCTAAAAAAGCAAGGTATGCAGCCTGTTTCATCTCATTGTATGAGAAAATGCAGTTTAACTTTCCCTGATGTAGATTTTCATTCCTTCACTAAGGGGCAAAAATGTTCCTTTGCAGTGTGGGGTTTTTTTCCAGTTCCAAAGTAAAAGCATTTTTAGCATTACCAGAGTCTTTCTTGCTCCACAGCAAAGGTGCAACAGATGTTAAAGTCACTGCAGACATGGTGAAAGCAGCACTGGAAGAAGCTGAAAAAGCTCAGAATGCAGCTGAAAAAGCCATCAAACAAGCTGATGAAGATATTAAAGGAACTCAAGACCTGCTGACCTCAGTGAGTTTTTTATGACTATTTCTTATGATATAGAAACAGCACAAAGTCTGATCCTTGGAAACTGATGTAAGCCTTTGGAAGGCTCTCAGGTACTGCCAAAGCAAAAACTGCACTTAAAATGAATCTAAACCATTCCTGCCTTCACATCAACTTTTGAGTGAGTATGACAAATGCTAGGGGACTATTTGCTCACAAAAAACCCCAGTCAGATAACACCACCAACCACAAAAAACCCCAACCCAAACCCAACCAAAAACCAAAAGGCTTTTCTCACCCCATATCCTGCACCATCCAAGTAAAATGAGCAGGACTGTAGCCTTCTAATGCTAAGGCAGCCACACTGGTCATGTATTGTCATCCAACACTGCAGCGACAGACTAAAATAAACAAATGCTGGATTGAAGTGGCAAGTCCTGTAATAATTTGTCAGATAAAATATTTTCAAACTTCATCTCAAAGCCCTCAGGACACCACAGTGCTATCTATACCCAGGAGGCCTGGCCAGTTTAGAAGCTTCACAAGTCTATTATCACATGCTGGAGTCAAACCTCTGAAGTTTTCTCAGCAGATTAGGCAACTCTTGCGTGTATAATGCAATCAAATACTTTTAAACCATGATCATTAATGCTTTTGCAGCCCCATATGTACTGTTTTCAAGCAGTGGGCTTTTTCACCCTGACTGCAATTGGCCATTTTTTTGCAAAACTAAACCACTGGTTTTTAAATCAGATCTATGGACATGAACTAATTAGTTGAGCAGAGTATATCCAGAAAGTTTAGTATTATATCCAGTGTCTTTTGAAAGTGTAACTCTCATCCTTCTTTCTGTTAGATTGAATCTGAAAATGCAGCATCTGCAGAAACACTGAACAATACTACCTTACGTCTGTTTGAACTAGAGAGGAGTGTTGAAGACCTTAAGCAAAAGGCTGCTACAAATTCAGAGAATGTGGACAACATAGAAGACAAAGTTATTATGGCAAAACAAAATGCTGAAGAAGTTAAAGAGGTGAGAAGGTCAGGAAAGATACTAAAGGAAAGCCAACAAAACTCCCACCCAAGCTTTGGCTAAAGGAACATCAGTGAATACATGTGATCCATCACATTTATTGGTCAAGTACTGGGGGTAAAAAAAAATCCCAACATCTACACACTTACCCAAGATGGCTGCTTTTGACTTTGGGTCCAGATACAGAAAAAGGGAAGCATTGGGAGGTTTTCAGGTTCCAAAATAGCTGCAGGAAACCCGTCACACTGTCAGCCTTTCATAGGTATGTTTCTGTCCTTCAGCTTTACTATCTGCCACAGGAGAACTGGCAAAATCTTCTTTCACTTTAGTATAGAGTATTCATGGCTCTATGTCAAGGAAAGGTTCAGGACAAACAACCCAGAATTCAGCATACACGGAATCAAGCAACAAGAATAATGATCTTAATATAAAACCAAAGTAATTTTTAAATATCAGAGAAGCAAGATTTTTTTCTCTGACCAGGTGGCTTTGCTCCCAGTGTCTGCTAAACACCTTTGTAATAGCAAAGGAATGCTCATTAACAAAACAATTGACCAATTTGCCAAAGGAAGTTTCATTACTCCCATCTCTTGTCTCTAGTTAGCCCACCAGTCTCCAGAGAGGCACGTTCTGCCAGGAGAGCTGTATTATCCATCAAATCAACAATATCCAAACACTAAGTAATATCTCAGATGCTGTCGAGTAAACACAAGGTACTTCCAGCTGTACTGCTGCAGTTTGTTAACTTGCTTAATGATTGAATTCCGTTGGGCCATAGGACTTCTCAATCTTAACCCCACAGACAAAAGCACAGCTGAGAAACCAACCTTGTGACTTTTCCAGCATCTTTGCCTGCACAGACTAGGCAGCTGTCTCATTACTGAAATGGTAACGAGTATTGTTACTCCCCAAATGCAAGCATTCAACCTGAAGCAGTGCCAGTTCCTTACCATGTGTAGCTTTTCAGCTGTGCATTAGTTACAGAACTGTGTAACTAATTAGTTACAGAACTGTGTAAATGAACGCCATAAATCCCCACCAAACAGCCACAGATCTGCAAAAGAGAAACTTACGAGTCTTTACCCCAGCCTTTAAAGTCTTGAGTAGTAAGCAGGAAATACCCTGAAACTGTTCCTGCTTTTGTTAACTGAGCTAACAGTTTAGTCTCTCCTTGCAGCCGGATTAGTGAGGATAGAGGGAGGAAGTGCCAACACCCGCTGTATTGGCTGTCCCATGAGCTCCATCTTGTGCTTGAACTTGGAACAGGTCCTCAACACGGAGCTGAGTGGCAAGTACAGAACCGTGGAAGAACTCATTGCCAAGAAGACAGAGGAGTCAGCCGAGGCCAGGAGGAAAGCTGGCATGTTGCAAGATGAAGCTAAAACCTTGCTGGCTCAAGCAAACAGCAAACTCCAGCTGCTCAAAGGTAAGGCTGTTCTGAGGAGGTAAGTGGGCACCTAAGCACATGAAGCAATTTCACACTGTTACTGTATTCATCAGAAGGCTGAGGGGGGAAGGAACTTAATTGTTACTGAGGCTTGATATGCTTTCCTTATTTTTATGGACACAATACAGTTTTTTGAATCAGAGATTTCTATAAAAGAAGCTGAAACTTACAGGTGAGACACAAACTTACAGTATGGCACCCATCACTGCTCCGAGAACCACTACAGGGAAGGAAGGTGACTACTGTGCTTAGGATGAGGACTAACCTGTTCAAGCAAGACCCCATTCTTCACACAGTACTGTCCCCACCCCACCCTGGCAAACTGTTAAAACAAAAGCTAATCAGGACACGAGTTCCCATTTACAGATTAATTTAACGTTTACTATTGACAATTAAGGTTGAGTGAAACAGGAGGAGGCAATCTGCCCATAGGTGCCAGGGAGGGAACTAAGTTTTCCTTCTGGTTTTGCCAGGCCAGGAACTCATTCTTCCCCTCTTAGCTACTCTGCAGTTACAGTGACTTGCTGAATAGCCTTAATCACCACAAGCCAGAACATACCACTGTTCTATAAAACGCACCATAGAGCAAAGAATGACAGTTATTTTCACCAAGAATCAAAGTATACTTTTGAGTTTCCACCTCTAGAAAATAACTTCCTTGTTGCTTTACATCCCAATGTTAAGGAAACAAAAAGGTGCCATTCCCTTTGCCTTTGCCCCCCCCCCCCGTCAGATTCACAATAGAAATAAACATGAATGGCAGTTTATCCATAACTATAACAATTTATGTTTCACTGCATTAAAACACCCCAAGTTAAGCTGGTTTTTCCTTTCCTTTGCTTACAGATTTGGAAAATACATATGAAAACAATCAAAAAGTTCTGGAAGAAAAAGCAAAGCAGTTGGTGGAGCTGGAAGAGACAGTTCGCTCCCTCTTACAGACAATCAGCCAGAAAGTTGCTGTTTACAGCACTTGCTTATAAATGGGAGTGGGAAATGCTTGTGTTCAGGATGGGTTTTACAAGTATTATACTAGTTCTTTTTGACATTACACTAAAACCTGATAAGCTGAATAGGTTTTATATTGACTTTAAAGTCACAGAACCAAAGACAAATAACTTTTTGATGTTGAAAATAAACAGTACTTTTGTATCTCTGTATGTACCTAGTATGACTCATTAAGTTCCTTCCTGTTTTCAGTAGCTACAATGGTACAGTTAAACCTTTAGCAAGTCTTGTTTTTAAACTGGCTAGAGATCTAATAAATACTGGCTTGAACTATGTAATTCTAAATAAGGGCTCCTATTGCTGTGAAATATAGGATGGTGACTTAGACCAAATTACCAGTGTATGAAGAAATACCATCCATGTGTGGTTACAGCTAGTTACACCAAAGTACTCAGAAAGGATTATTTACCCTCTGCATGATACCCATTTAGGCTTGACACTGGTTTCATGTCACTGATTATGGTACACTTGATATGTGAAGTGGAAACTGAAGAGGTCAGTACTGAAGGGGTGAATGCACCAAATTCATGTGACAAACCAAGCTTGGAAGATTAATCCTGTCTGGAAAAGGAACTACAAAAGCTCACAGGGCACTTAGTGTGAACCAGTTAAGAAGCTGCATGCAGACAGCTCTCTAAGAACAGCCTGTACTTAACACAAGTAGTAAGACTTTTTTAAGAAGTGCAAGGGCAGCATCCAGTTCACTATACTTAATCTCAAAGTCATCAGTGCAACAATGCACCTTCAGACAACCGCACAGGACAGCACAAACTGATTTACAACATCCATCAGCTACAAAAAGCCTCACCAAAAAGTGCAACTGACTGCTAACTCTGAGCAGAGGATTGTATCTTCGTACATACTTTGACTGGCACTTCACCTGGCCTTCCCTAAACAGCATTGAAAGCCAGGACAGCTGTGGAAACATACATCACTTACTAAGCAAACTGACTTTTAAATACATAATTACCCCTTAAGCTCCATAGGTTAAAAATGCTACACCAAAAGAATCCATTACAGAAATTGATTACCATACCAGCATCATACAGAAGTTCACTGCCAGTACACTTAACAGCTGCTAAAAAGTTTGTCAACTATGCAACCCTCAGGTTTTAACAGCCATCAGACCACTGACAGGTGCCTCAGTAGATCCTCTTACTTTCACAAACAGTCTTTGTACACAGCTAGAATGGGAATAACAGTGAGAGAAGTAACTAACAATTTTAAGGCCTTGAATTTTAAGTGTCTGGAAAAATATAGTCCTCAGTATAGTCTTATCAGTATTCTTGATTAAAAATTTCCATGACTTTCCAAACTTCATTTAACATGAACAAAATTATATACAAGAATTTGTAACTGGTGAACCTTGGGGATGAACTGCAGTAAGACTGCTGCAAGTATTCAGGGAGGTGGAGGGAGTGGACACAAAGCTCTTTGTGAAAGAGCAGGGCTTCTATAAGAAGTTGCAAAGCACATAATTAACACTTAACATCTACCTGTACCAGGTAGAAGTGATTGTGAAATGCCAAGATCTATTGGAAGAATCAAGCTTTTCTTCCCTCACTGTTGTCTCACCTTTACTTTCCCTTCAGCAGCTTCCTACTGACACCTGAAAGCAGATCCACATTAACTCACTAACCCAGAATATCCACAGATAAGCTTAGTGAGCTGTCATGGTTTAACCCCAGCTACACTTAAAAAAATAAGCCACAATAAAGAGTATCACTGGTGTTTCTCTGATGAACTGGTATCTTAAGAAAATGGTAATGCTGGCATACATTTCCATCACTCTGGATAATGGATTGATACTTGAATAAGAAGGTATAAAGAAAGGTAGGAGAGATGTAACTATCTTGTCTATACACAAAACCAAGTAGCTGTTGCACCATTTTCTGAAGGTAGACTTCTCATTCCACTGGCATAATTAAAAAGGACATGCACAATACCAGCAGATATTAAGGTTTTCTTCAAGGCAGAAGAGCCTAACGAAAAAAGAAGTGGCACCCTGGAAAACTAAAAGTGAGCTACTGGAACTGGGCATGTTCCATATGCATTAAGGATCTTCCAAAGATGCCATTTGTTTGTGAGTTTCTTCACATTTAACAACCTAGACACTAAAAAGATACAATCAGCAAACAAAACCCAAGAAGACCCTCCAGCCATGTCAAATATTTATTAAGCTCTCTTGCTACAGAAGAGACAGAACAAAATAGAAAACAGAAAAGAACGTATGTGTTGTGTGGAGAGCTGACACTGCAGCCCTTATGTGTGGAAGGTGCAGAATAACCCTCATGTCACAGCACTTTATAGAAAGTGCTGCTTCACTACCCCGTTTTAGCATTTCAAGTTTAAGAGAGTTGGACAGTGGAAGCTTTAAAAACAGAAAAGATGAGGTTGCAGTATGATGAATTTGTCTTCAATCTTTCATTTCTCAATCATCACTCGATTTTTCCCCTTTGAGTTTTCAATATGAAAACATGACGTCTGGAGAATCACACACAAAGTAATTTTCTCTTTAAAAAGTCAATATAATTTTAATTGATCTATACGAGCCCCTCTTTTCCCAACATCCTAACACTACTAGGTCAAAACAAGTTTTGGTACTCATATGTAGGAAGTAGGTTAAATACTACAGTTAACCCTTTCAGAAGGAAACACATTTTTGTGCGGAAGTGACAGTGGCATTTTAAGTGCCAGTGGCATTACAAGTGCCAGCATTCAACTGGTTTATTGTATCACTACTTCAAATAAGAAAACATAAGGTATGCTGGACAGTTACCCAGAGTTCTGACCAGCACACCTGATAATCCCATGCAGCAGCAAAATGTTTGGTTTGAAAAAGTGAGTTCTGTCAGGCTGCTTTTCTGCAACATTCATCATGTAAATAAACATGTAATTTTAAGTATTTAGTTTACAGAGACTGGATAATTCCACTTGTTCCAAACTCTACTTGTTTAAATATCTGATGTTTAAAATTAAGAGATTCACTTATTTCAGTCCTAAATTCCTCAGACTCAGCCTTCCATAAGGGCCCACAGTCCGTTTTCAGAGATGCATTACACATGTACAAAGATCTGCTCTTCCATTTTAGAAATTGATAGCTTTGCCAAAGGACGCTGCTAGGTTTGCTTCCCTGAAGGCTTCTGACACTGTCTGTAGAGAGCAAACACAAAAAGTTACAAGTCATTAATAGTTATATGTAATAACAGCATGTCTGTGTAATGGTGTTCAACAGTCACTTTAGGAAAGACTTACTGGATGGGCATGGCAAACTCTGGCTACATCCTCACATGATGCTCCATATTCCATAGCAAGGGCAGCTTCATTGACCATTTCACCAGCACCCTGTAATTTAATGATATTTGCAATTAGCACAAATCCTTATGCAGTTGCCCAGGTGCTCCTGAAGCAGTAACAGCTTATAAATAAGCATTTTTTGCTAAACAAGAAAAGTTGTATTTTAACTAGCACTGCAGCTGCACTCTAATGTAAGTTGCAAGTCCTTAAATCTTTTTGGTGACTGTTCTCAAACCTAGTTCAAAACTAAATATGATTCTTAATGAGGGTATTTGTTCTGTCATTGCTGAGAGTTGTACAAAAGCTGGGCATTTTTCCACTACAGGTAATACCACACATTCTCAAAACTGCAGTGTAAATCATTGCTGAAACGTACCCAAAACTTCAATGTCCCCCTGGAAACTGAAACATAACTAGATAAGCAAGAGCATGTTACTACATCTCCACCCTCCTTTTTATTTGTTGTATGTAAGCATATTTACTCAGGTAACATTTCTTTGAGGAGTCAAAAATAGCAAAGTCTCCTGTTACATTTTTAGCACTTAGATCCACAACAATATGATTTTCCTCCAGCCCTTTCCAATGAAGAAAGTTATATTTATTGGTGTGAGACAGACTTAAGTTGTGCCTCCTTTAAGTCATGTTGATTTCTAAATTACTGGAATTGCAAGAGAAATGTTTCTCTTAAAGAGAGCTGTACACAAAGATACATGGAAGTGTTTCTGCATAGCTTTTTAAAAAAAAAAAAAAAATTAAAGCTAAGAAATGAAACAGATTAGGGTCTAACTCTGGGAGGGTGGGGGGGAAAGATACTTTTCCCAAACAGGGAATATCCCAAAGGTTTTTTCATGCAAAGTTCCGTAAGTTACTGACTCCAGAGTTGGTGACTGCAAGATAAGGACACCAGCTTTGCTGATGTATGAAGTCAGAGAGAGGGGAAAAAAGTAAACACCAACAAGAAAGCCACAGTCTTTTCAGCTCCCTCAACTTCCAAAAATTGAGTCAGTAATTTCTGCTGTTCTCTCAATGTTTGGCAGTATTCATTAAAAAAACCCAAAACAAACAAACAAACAAACCTGCCCCCCCACCCCCAACCAAACCAAACCACCAAAAAACAAGACAACCCACCACCAACCAAAAAAATAAAAATAAATTAAAAACAACAACAACAACAAACCACCAAAAAACCCCACTCCACAAAACTGGTCAGAGAAACAAACACTGCTTCTCCTAACTCAACCACTACTCTGAAACTGTGCAACACTAAACAAGAAGACCCTTACAAGGCCAAGAGGGCACCATGTACAATACTTACTGAACCTAAAATGTGAGCACCCAACATCCTGTCTGTTGATTTTTGACTAAGTATCTTCACCATGCCATCTGTGTCAGCATTTGTCTTTGCTCTACTGTTTGCAGCAAATGGAAATTTCCCGATTTTGTATTCTACACCCTACAAAACAGATGTTACTGAGTTAATGACCAGCAAGAACAATGTAACCAGACAGAAAATTTGCTAAGTACATGAACAGAAGTAATACAAAAATAAAATACAGGAGACACATAAAGCAATGTTAAAGAACAACCACCAAAAGTGGCATAACGGGTTATTAAAGATTAATTTGCAAATGAACAATATTAATGTCACAGAATGGAAGTCACTAAAGCGAGCTGTGATTCTTGAGAGTGGCATGCAGAAGGGAATCATATACCCTGAGCAATAAATTCAGATGCAGAAATTCTGGATAAACTAGCTAGATAAACTACTAGACAGTGAAACCATACCCAAGGTGGAAAAACAGTTTTTGTCTGAAAAAACAAAAGGTACCTCTTCTTTCAGCTGTTCTTCTGATTTGCCAACCCAGGCCACTTCAGGGTGAGTGTATATCACAGAGGGAACACAGTTGTAGTCAATGTGAACTGCTCCCCCAGCCATGCCTTCCACACAAAGAATGCCTTCATCCTCAGCTTTGTGGGCCAGCATAGGTCCAGCAACTACATCACCAATAGCATATATGCTATCAGACCAATGAAACAGAATAAGACACTGTTTAAAAACATCCTAGCACACCTGGGCTACCTTATATAACAGTCTGTTTGAAACACGTTACTGAAAACTCTAATCAAAATAGATTAAAATACTACATTTGTACAGTTTTCACAAAAGGAACGCACTTCAAGGGGTACTTAGTGACATGAAATACACAGTGACTTCTAAACTACAAAACTTCAAAGGCTGAGTAAAAGCTTTTAGTTCCTGAAAAAAAACATATCTTGAGTTTTCCCGTCAGAAAAGAAATATATATTCTGCCATTAAAAATATAAGATGCTTTAGTAAGTTAAACTTTAAATATAAGTGTTCTGCTTAAAAAAAAAAGAGTAAGAAAAAAATTAGTCATACTTACTTTGGAATTTTGGTCTGGAATCTGTTATTGACCGGGATTCTCCCCCTCTTATCAAGTTCAATTCCAAGATCCTCAAGACCTAGATTTTTTGTAAAAGGACGTCTACCAATGCAAACCAGGAGCACATCACAAGTTATTATTTCTGCCTTGCCACCAGCAGCAGCTTCAACACTAGAGAAAAATGAGGAGAAAACCCACTAAGCTGTAAACCTGCAGCATTGCCTCTGTCTGATTAGTAACTGCTATGACCCAGGTGGTGACCTGCTGGCTGGATGTGACACCCAAAGCACTTGCATTCAGCCTGCCCATCCTTCGTCCTGGCAAGAGTTCAGGAGTAGAAGAGGAAGAAATGCACGACACCTCTTACCGTGTTTCTTAACAACTGTTCGAGAAATTTAGGGTGTATTTTCACTAACAAGTAGCACGACCTGTACACCAAAATAATTGGTGCTGAGTACTTGGCATCCAAAGCACTTGTATTTTGAGGTAGGGTAGGGCATGTATGCTGAGCAAGCTTTCTTTAGGCCTGAGAACCAAACACTTATCAGCAGGTGCCCTGCGTCACGTGCATCCCTCAAGGGCCTCTTGTGTTTAACTACACCCAGAACAAGTTCAGTGCACGTGCTGTCAGAGTGCAGGAACCAAAGCATGGTAATTGAAGATCAGCAGGAAGTGTTTCAGAAGCACAGTCCTGAAACAAAATGAAACTCTAGATATAGAAAACAGACTACATGAGAGATCCAACAAGCATCAGCATGGCCTGTAAAGCAGCCCAAATCCTGAACCTTTACAGTGGTGGATAGATCTCCCAAGCTTGAAAATGACTGTATGAACAATCATGATATTTATGCTAATTATACCAGAAGCAAATATCTTCCATGAAAATGATTTAGAGTTCTATTTTTATTAGTGATCTCATTATAACAACACTGGTTTTATCCCAGCACACCTTCAACTCAAGTCAATGGACCCTCTCCTGTATAAGCAACCTAGGACTCAATAAATCCAAAATTATGAGCTCTGTAAGTTACAATAGAGGATAAAAATTAAATGTTACTAAAGAATTTAGTTTCTTTCTAAATCCATTTTTGCCTTTTGGGAGGAAGAATATACATGGCATTGCCCTAGTTTTACATTAAGCACTTACGCTACATCGATTTTTCCATCTGGTCTCTTGGTAGCACCAGTAACTTTGGTGTTCAGTTTAAACTTAAATCCCTGCTTCTGAAGAATACGTTGGAAATTTTTAGAGATCTCCATGTCAATTCCCATTCCACCAACATGGCCCATGAACTCAACTGCCGTGACATCTGCACCGAGGCGCTGCCAAACTGACCCCTGTAGTCACAACAACACAGGTAAAGAGTTTTTAAAAGGCAAACTTCAGACACTTTAATACTTACCACAGACTGTAAACTTTTTAAAAGCAGAACAACACATAACAGCACTGATCAGTTTCTACAAATGTTACAGTGTAAAATTTCCCAGCCTTTCCATCAAAAAAAAAAAAGTATCACTGCTTATTTGCATCCCCAAAACTTCAATGACTGAATTTAGTGAATTAGGCTTTTAAAGAAATTGCTAACAAAATAACTAAGTATAACTCATGTATGTTTTACAGTATAGGTATGGAATTCAAAATCAAAGTACTTGAAAGCAAAATGCAAAGGAAATTACTTGTGGTGTAATAGCACTGGAAATTAATCAAAACAAAGCACATTAAGGAAATATGCAATAAAATGGAACCATTGCTGCTTCTGAATGTATTTAACCACATAACCACAATCATCAGCCTCTCCAACAAAACCCAGATACACCCTACTTATCTGCAGTCACCTCTATCCATCCAACACAGAATTTCACTTTGCTTTCTCCTTCCCTGCTTAATGGTCAGCAGGCTAAGCAGATGTGCAAAGTTTCAAGCAGTTGCAAGACTAACAAATATAAATTCTTTTTGAAATTGTATGTATGAGGCAAAAGGACTCAGACCAAGATGAACTACAAAGTCCCCACTCCTTTGATTGTACGTATTCTGTCAATCAATCACATCACATTAAAAATTTATTGTGATTAACTCCTAAACACAACAATTCATCCTGAGTTGAAGTGAACTTCCCTTGAAATAGAGCTGTCTCATCTCTACATAGAGCAGGTATAAACCTCAGCAGAAGTTAAAACACCACTCCCCCACACCCCCACCCTCCCAAGAAAGAAAAATAAGCATGTGAGGCCCTGTATGTTCCTCTCTCATCTCTCTGTTTATCTAACCAGCTGCACAAGTACTGATCCCACAAACACTTATCTCAGCTTTTCTGGTTAAAAAGGGAGCTAGCAGACTATGAAGTCTGAGCAGATTCATTACAACCCACCCACTGTTAAATCACAGCAAATACAGCAAAAAGTAAAGCCCTGTTCCTTTATAAATTTAAGACCAAGTAGTTTAAATATCCTCTCACCAGTTCCACACCAATGACTCCTGCACCAATGACCACCATCTTTTCAGGAACCTTTTTCAGTGACAGAGCACCAGTGGATGACACGATATTATCTTCATCAATCTAATGCCAAAGAAGTGCACAAATGGAGGTTTACAATCTCTTTTACATGCTATACAGAAAACACACAGATCAGATGCAAAAAATTGTACACATTAAATTATGTGGCTATAAGACACTGGAAAAAAGTACAATTATAATTTCAAATACGTACAGTAATACCAGGGAAGGGAGCAACTTCTGAGCCTGTGGCTATAAGTATGTTCTTTGTATTGATAACCTGTGTGCTGCCATCTTCTTTAGTTGCAGTGACTTGGTTTTTGCCAGTTATTTTTCCAAACCCAGATACATGTACAACCTTCAGTAATCAGAACACAGTAAAGTCAGATTCAAATTCCTTATGTAAGTTTGGCTACATTTCATCCAAACCTCACTCATGTTTAGAGGTGCTGCTCACACATAACTTTACATCACTATCTAGTCCAAATCACAAAGTAACTGTATACTATTCTTTTAAGTAGATTAAGAATGAAGGAACTGGTCATTTCAAAGTTTTCTAGAAGAGAATTATTCAAATTCTGCCCTTGTCGGGTCAGCCACTCAAATAAATTTATGTGGCAATATGGTAGTGTAAAAAGCAAGAAATTCAGATCAGAAAAATGGATATACCTTAGTTTGTAATCCAAACTAACCTTGTTTTGTTTAAATAAATGAGCAATTCCACCTGTTAATGCCTTCACTGCACTACTCTTCTGTTCCATCATCTTCTCTAGATTCAAACGGATTCCTGAAACTAAAGTTAAAAAAAAAAAAAAAGAAAAGAAAACTTACATCAAGCATTGCTGTGTTTTAACCTTAAAGGACCTAAGCTCAACATAATTAACAGCTCTGATGTGTTGAACGGCCCTATTAAATGCTAAAGGTTACATTTAACAACAGCTACGTTAAAAATCAGTATCACACTTTGCAAATATAACTTATCTATTCATGATTCAGGGTTCAAGGAGCAAACACATGTCCCTAAACCTCCAAATGACAGATAAAGGACATTATTTATAAAGTCTAAAAAGTTTCCTGATTAGAAAACCATAGCAGTCAGATTTGAAAGATTAAATTTGCTTCTTGGTGGAAACCATTTATATTGACAGTTACTCTTCACACTCACTTTCAATTCCTCTATTAGCGAAATCTTTTCCATGGGCCAAGTGATACAGATGTGAGTTGTTCAGCAAGGCCTAAAAAAGACACAAAAATATGAGCTGGGACATACACTCACAAGGATGAGCTCTTTATTACACTATCAAAAAAAAAATCTGATATTATGTGCAAAACATTCTCACTATTAAGAAAAAGTCTGATGTACGTATTAAAAAATGTGTACTTCAAACCCAGAAATTGTACACAGTAACTCTTCTGTTTTATAGTTACATCGTTAACACAGAAATAGAAAATTGCTAAATCCACACCTATCCTTTCAGCACATTTCAACCAGAGAAACTGATAATTACTCCATAGGGATTAAAAAAAGTAGAGCAACAGAAAGATGATTCTGAGTGCCAAAGAGAAGATACAGAAAACCTGGATGAGAAAAGTCTACACTGAAATGCCTGTTAAGATTTTTGTTGTTTAGACACACGTGAGTTCAATTTTCAGTTGTTGTGCTGAAGTTACTACAACTGCATAGCTAGTTGAGCTGAAGCTGGATGGCTAGGAGCTAGCTCAGGTACTCGAGTTTCCAGAATTCACATATAAAATTAGCACGGTTTTTATAACGATGGCTATAAATCAGCAGCTTGAAATGCAGAATGTTAATAATTGTATTTTGATTAGAAATAACAATATAATTAGGGAAGGATCTTACTAAGAAAACTGATTCTTTCACTAGAGCCATCCCTAAGATGAAATCATCAGTATCTTTGCAAGAAGGCCAACAGTGCAAGTCTGCACAGCCTGAAATCTAAAGCAGGCACAGTAAAGGATTCAAAGGACATTTTGAGACACCCTATACAGATATGCTTGAGTAAAATTAATTCTGTCAAACAAAGATCATTCCATTTTTATGACTAAGTATTATCAACTGTCTAAAAATTAATTTTTCCATTTCACATAACTGTCACCACCCCAAACCTGTAACATCCACATTACTTAAAGACACAGCCATCGCTTAAGACCTCAGCAATCAGAAAGAAAAAAAAAAATCCATGACCAATGTATTATTTTGGGTGGCTTTCCAGAAAGAAATATTTGAATAATCTCTTATTGCCTAAGTGTATGCAGCCTACATATCCATTTCTTAAGAAGCTGATTGCCATTCAAACAAATTCTGGATAGCATTCAAGTTTAACCATGGGTTCAGTAGTATTTTCGTTAAGAACTTCAACAGACAAAAAACAAAAAGGGACTCCAGAAGTCAAATACATCCTGGTAGAGTTCCAAACTTTCAAGGTAACATTGTGTAGATTGAAATTTTTGAGTGGTGCCTTAGTATACTACAATATTATGAACTTCATTACAACTACGATTAAAATATTTAGAAAAATTAATATATAATTTAAAGAATTTGGTACTTATATTGTATTTTCTCTTCCCATGCTAATGGAACCTCTTGAACAAATAGATTAGAAACAGCAATACAGTCAGGAGAGATCTTGTTAAGAATATTATGTTTTTTACTACAGCCATTACAAACCTGACATCACCAGTGTCTTCCTTCACCTGCTGGGTGCAATTGAGCCAGACTCCTTTCACCAGCAACAGAACTATTCTTACAAGGGCCTAGGTCTGAAATTACTTAAAACTGGACTGACAAGGTCAAATATTAGATTCTTCTGAACTACTTCTTCCTTCTCTTTTCTTTCAGAGTGTATGCCTTGGACTCACCCTTTCCCCACCTGCACTACTTGACACAAGCACCACCAAACCCCACCCTCCAGGCCACCTCTGGGGCTGGTGAAAATACTGATATAGTTTAGATGAGTATTTCAAGAGTTAATCAACTAGGCTCTTGCTACAGTCAGTGGAGAGAGAAAGGTCTCTTCCAAGCTTGGTGCAGTCAAAGAAAACCAGAGTTCTCTCCCTCTAATTTAGATTTACTTTCTTTTCATCTAATGACACAGTTCAGCATTCCTTTAACATAAGAACATCATTGTAGACAAAGCTAGATGTTTATTTTGAAGAAACTGATAGGAAATGAAGAACTTCATATGGTATAAGAGGTACAACCATCTGAAATAGTTCAGGTAGACAAGAGGTAACAGTCTGAAACAACAGTCATTACTGATTACAACAGAGACTCAATAACTCAGAGTGAGGAGATACATCTGTATGTACCTCTGGTTTTCATACTTTCCCTCTCTTCAAAATTTGCAAACAAAACATTTCTATTGAGTAAAAGAAATAGCAAATAAACTTGTCACCCTTTATGTTCCTTATGTTTATTTGTATACTCAGCTCCTTTACTTTACAATTTTGATTTTTTAATAATGTATGTCTGTCTTTAGAAACTGCTTAATCTTATTCCAAATGCATATTATATCTGTTGGGTTTAATGCAGTTATGACAAACTACATACACCTACCTTGGACGGAATACATCCAACATTCAAACAGGTTCCACCTAATGTTGCATTTTTTTCTACACACACAGTCTGAGGAAAAAGAACAGGGGGGGGAAAAAGAATTTTTTAGCAATATTATGCTACCGTTTCCTTATGGGATATATCACAATTTAGACTTAATGACAAAGACTATGACAGGCAATTATCTAGTAATTCCACCTCTGCAAACATCTCATCAATTTAATTGCTAAATTTATTTTGCAGCTCAGATTTCCCTTCCCTCATTTTTTTCCTAACTTAAACCCATGAAATAGTTCTTTGCAGCAAAATTTTCTACCAGAAGATAGCCATATTCCCCACTGCATCCTTTCATATAAGTTTAAGTGCTGTCCTACTTAAAAAATCCACAAAGTTGCCTCAAATAAATACAACACTCAGCTCAATGAAAAATGTTCTTACAATTACAGAAAAAAATGCAAAAAGCAAAAAATACAGCTCATGCAAAAGATGCATAAAAACAAGCAAACAACAGATAAGGGAACCAGCAGAGAGTAAAATCCCATGAAGTAATAATTCCTTTGAAGAAAACTAAACAGAACAGAACCTCAAGCCACAAACAACATTTCCCCCTCAGGACACACTATCCTGTAAGACCCATTCCTATAAAATTATGCCACTAGCTATAAAGAAAGAAAAAAATAAAGTAAAGCAAAAGCCAACAAAAATAAGGTCAATACCAAGAACTATGGAAAATATTCCATCTCCTCATCAATTTACCAGCATCAAAGTGGGCAAAGGACAAAAACAACTGCCAAAACTTCATATAAAAACAGTAAGGGGGAGAGAACATCATAAAACATTTTTACAGAAGCAAAAGAATTGGCATCTCCTTCTTTGCAAGGTGCATACATATTCAGAATAATCGTTCCTTAGTTTATACTCTAAGGGCTCCAGTCTGCTGAGAAGCAACTACCCAGGTGAAAGCTTTCATAATTTCGTTAAACTGCTGCTTTAGTGCTAAGGAAGGGGTGACACTAACAGCAAGAGCAGAATTCACCAAATCAAACTCCCGGAACACAGTGAGATGCTGATCCTCTACCCGCCCTTCCTCTTGTTTCAAGCCCACGAATACATAAAACACAGTCCAAGCGCTTTGAAAGCTGCACTGTGGATCAAACAGCACCAGATTGCTCCTACCTTTACCCAACAAGGATGTTCTGCCTCATCCGCTTTACATCAACGTCCCTGACAGGGCCAGGCAAATCTGTTGGAAAGCCTGTGCCCAGAGAACACTGTTGGCAGTAACACGGGATGCTGTGTTGGTGACACAAGGACTTAATGCTTGTGCCAGCAGACATAGCACTGAAACTGAAAGCTAAAGTTCAGGAGTTCCACTAGAGCAGACTCAGGTTCTCCCACGAATGGTGTAACTACAGAACCTATCTTTTTGCCAGTCTCAGAAAACATCTTACATTCCTCAGGGATGCCAAAAATATTGCCCATGTTTATTCAGTGCTACAGGTGACACACACAAGTATGTCCAAAGATTTTGCCCTTTCTGACTAGCTGTAAAGCAGTGTGACATGATTACTTTTTACTATGATGAAAAACAGAATCCAGGGCACTTTTTACCCTCCTTGTGTGGTATCCTATTGTTAATCACAGATTTGATGGACTCAAGGGCAGCCTTGTTCCAAGAAAAGATGGCATATAGCCAGCCACAACAATATCTTTAGAATAATCAAACATGAACTTATGTGACTGAAGGCCTTAATTAAAACCTGTAGCATGGAGCTCAGTTTTTCTCAGCTACCAATGGTTCAGTAACGACATACACCTCAAAGCAAGAGTATTTATTATGATAAAAAAAAATTATTCACAGACATGGATAAAGACAAAACTCAGTTATCTGCACTAGGTCACAGACAGATGTAAAACTTAATGGAAACTCATATATTTATGTTTTGGCATAGTTATACATCAGAAGGCTTAAAGATATCCAAAGATACACAGCTGTGAGAGTACTGACCACTGAGGGACAACACTCAGAATTACAGATCAGTTCAGTTTGAAGGGACCTCCTCTGGTGGCCTTCTAGTCAAACCTTCAGCTCCAAACAAAGACAACACCAAAGACATCGAGAGAGGTGATTCTCCCCCTTTGCTCTGCTCTCATGAGAGCCCACTTGGGAGTGTTGTGTCCACTCTGGGGCCCACACAAGACAGATGTGGACGTGTTGGAGTGAGGCCAGGGGAGGCCACTAAGTTGATCACAGGGCTGGAGCGCCGTCTCCTATGAAGACGGGCTGAGAGAGATGGGGTTTTTCAGCCTGGAGAAGGCTTCAGGGAGACCTTAAATCAGCCTTCCAGTCCCTAAAGGAACTAACAAGAAGGCTGGAGGGGCTTTTCACAAGGGCACGTAGGGCCAGAAATAGCCTTAAGCTGAAGGCAGGTAGATTTAGATTAGCTATTAGGAAGATATTCTTTACTGTGAGGGAGATGAGGCACTGGAACAGGTTGCCCAGAGATGCTGTGGTTTACTCATCCCTGGAAGTGTTCAAGGCTGGGCTGGATGGGGGCCTGAGTAACATGGTCTAGTGGAAGGTATCCCTGGCCATGCGAGGGCAGTTGGAATTAGATGATCTTTAAAGCTTCTTCCATCCCAAACCATTCCATGATGTATCAGGTGACTCAGGGCCTTGTACAGCCAAGTTCTGAAAATATTGAAAGATGAAGACTACATGCTGTCTGGGGTCCTGTTCCAAGAATGGAACTCCATTCATCAACAGGAGTTCCTGTCCTTACCAGCTGGTCAAACCAGCTCATTTTGGTCATGAAGTCTATTCTTCATAATTCAGAAATATTGTGACATATCAGCCAGCAGAAACATGTTCAAGACTGCTAGCACTGCCTTCTCAGATTTCCAAATAATTAAGACCAGAATAATGCAGTGCCAAGAGAGTCAGTTGGTCTCATATTAAGGAATGAAGACAAAAACATATCCTGCTGAAATCATACTCTGTATTTTTGTTCAGTTTAAAAATATGTGCAATGCATTATGCACATATAACTCTCACAATAACAATGACACACCATTAGTACACATCAGACACAAGCTGCCTCTTCCAAAAGGCACCCAAAGACAAGCAGAGGTGAACATAAATGTAAATAAGATACTACAGTATTTCTGTATACATATTTTGCCTCTTAAATTCTCACAAGGAAGTGGAATTCCTCTACTCACACTCAAAAAGCCTATCAGTTGAATATGGCTTTTCCCCCTCTTGAGTTCCCTCAGTCTGCTCTTCAGGAGTTTTCCAGTGGCCTTTTTGTCAGTTGTTGTCTTGTCTTTTTTTTTTTTTTTTACTTTGTTGAGAGAAAAATTCCTTCCTATCATTGCTTTCCCCACTTCTCTGTCACAGGAGTTTAAGCCCACCTCAATTATCACTTCCAATCAAAAGCAAGCTGTCCTGAGCAGCTCTGTCAGTAGCAGGGCTATAGACAGAGATACCATCACATCTCCATTTCAAATTCTGTATAATCTGGGTAAGCAAGGTAACAAAAGATTAACGAAAGATGTCAACAGCATCTGGTGGCCCAAGATGTGACAGAAGAATTTTAGTATCACGCAAACACCCTTCAAGTTCACTTGGATGACTATTCTGCTACCTGAGTGAGGTCTCATCTTACCTTAAACCCAAGCTGAGCTGCTTTGATAGCAGCAACATATCCTCCAGGACCAGAGCCGATAACCGTGACATCGGCATCAACTGAAACGGAGAACACTCGAGTTACTTTTGTTTCAGCAAGTAAAATTTTACTGCAGGAACACCACTTTTTAATTTCTGAAATAACTCACGTTTGAAATTTGGGGTTTTTTAAAGAGCAAAATAGCTATCAAAAATTATGCATGTTCATAACTAGGTTTAGATAAGGAAGTTACATCTCACGCCTGAAAGTAACCTTCTGGATAAAGGGAAAGGTTGTGTGGAGATACTGATTGTAAAAACAACCAGTATTAAATGTCACAAAGAAAATAATGTAAAATGACATGAAGAAACTGAATTCCCCATCCCTCTTGCTACAAATCCTTTAAGAACTTAACCCAAGATGTCTCAATAGTTTATTTTTGCAGCATAGCTTCTACCGATGTTTAGAGCAAAAGATAAATGGTTACTGAACACCACAAAATCAGTTTATAAAGGGGAATATATGGCTGCAATAGGTATCTGTGCAACCTCTACTGATTATAAAGCAGCAGAAACTATGAACTTTATACCTCGTTTGTATCTTGTAACCACAGTCTCCTTCGGAATATTAACTATATAAGAGATGAACAGTGATGGTAAAGCTCAACTTCTATTTACAGGTTTAGCTTGGCATTAAATAACGCAAATAAACCACTATTTTCATCCAAATCTCCACGTTGACATCGATTCCACTGTCATCTGGAAGACTGATTTCTGAGTTTGAAGTATTGCTTTGGTTTTTTAGGGGGTTTGGGTTGGTTTTGTCAAAAAAAAAAAATTTCACAATTAATTACCTTGATCAGCATAGGACCTTTGTGACACTGCACAAATTCCCTGGAGACCATGATGAACTCGATCAAAATGGCTTCTCTAGAAAGGGAAACAAACTTAGTTTTAAAAGCTGATGTCTACCTTTGAGGAAAGATAAGCAGTCAGCCACACACAGGCGAACACAGTTACTGTCACCAGTTAACCAAAACAGGAACTGCACGAATAAAGCCGACTGACTGGAACAAGAGGCAGAAGTTGCTCTGCCACCTCTGTGCCTGTCACCACACCTGCTCTCAGGTCAGCCTCGCCTAAGGCTGCCTCTACCCCCACAAACTTTCAAACCTTCACACGGGGCTCTCAAACCACTTAATGACATAACTTAGACATCTACAGGAGTTTGAGTCTTGTTCCGTAACCATCCCCTTCAGCCACTTCCTATGAACATCCCAGAGGAGGTTCTGGAGGACAAGGTTTTTTATCCTTTACAAAAAGGTAACGGGACAACACAGCACCTCAAGGGCGAATGACCCTGTAAGTGGAGCAGAGCACGTCCCTGGAAGCATTTGCGAAGCCCCCGGTCCCGCAGCGCAAGGGCCGGGGATCGCCCCGCTGACAGCGGCGCTTTCCGCAGCCCCCGCGGCCTCTGCGGGCCGGGCCCCGGCATCGGCAAACACACGGCAGCAGGGAGGCTGCGCCCTGCTGCCCAGGGGCCGTGAGGCGCCCGCGGCCGCCGCGTCCCCTCCGTCCGGCCGAGCCGCGAGAGGAGGGACAGCAGAGCAGGGAGGGGAGCGCGGCCAAGGCCCGCACCCGCCGCGGCTCCGCCCGTCCTCACGGTCGCTCCCGGCGCGGTGCGGGGGCCGAGCGAAGCCCACGCCCAAGCTGCCCGGCGCGGCCCCCGTCCCCTGCCCCTCCCCGGCTGCCCCTCCGCCGCCGTACCCGAGCGAGTGCGCAGGAGACCCGGCCCCAGCGCTGCATGTCGGCGGTGCCGCCCCGGCCCTCAAGGACTCCGCGGACGCGCGCAGGCGCAGGCGCAGTGCCGGGCGGGAGGGGGGCGGGGCCGGGCGGGAGGGGGGCGGGGCCGAGCGGGAGAGGGGCGGGGCCGAGCGGGAGAGGGGCGGGGCCGAGCGGGAGAGG
>JAWWES010000041.1:13250359-13303755 GCA_035583135.1 Lophotriccus pileatus | reverse complement strand
CGGGAGGGGGGCGGGGCCGGGCGGGAGGGGGCGGGGCCGGGCGGGGCCCGGAGCCCTCAGGGCCGGGCGGGAAGCGTCGGGATCGTCCTGTTCCAAGCTGGGGCACCTGGAGCGGGGCGCAGAGGGCACGTCCCGGGGGCGTTATACTGTTTCCAGAGAGCGGAATGCGCGACCATCCTGCTCTAGTGCTGTGCCACCCTCGACATAAAGGTCTCACTCATGTTGAGGTGAAACTTCTTGGGTTTCAGTTTATGGCCGGTGCTCCTCGTTCTGTTGGCACCACTGAAAAGAGCCTGGCACCATCTTTTTGGCACCCACCTTTGAGAAACTTAGCAATTCATAGAATATGCAGCGTTGGAAAGGACCCATTAGGATCCTTGAGTACAGTTCCTGGCCCTGCACAGGACTCTCCAAGAATCACACCATGTGCCTGAGAGCATTGTCCAAATGCGTCTTGGACTCAGGCAGGCTTGGTGCTGTGACCATTTCCCTGGGGAGCCTGTTCTAGTGCCCAAACACCTTCTGGGAGAAAAACCTTTTTCCTAATATCCAACCTAAACCTCCGCTCAGTTTCATGCCGTGTCCTCAAATTCTGTCTCTGCTCACAAGGGTGAAGAGATCAGCACCTGCCCCTCCGTTTCCCCAGTACTCTAATAATCTTTTTGTCTCTCCACTGGACCCTCTCCAATAGCTCCATGTCTTTCTTGTGTTGAGGAGCCCAAAGCTGGACACCGTACTCTGGATGTGGCCTCACTCTGGACGAGTGGAGAGGGAGCATCACCTCCCTCGACCTGCCTCCCCATGCACCCCAGAACACCATTGGCCTGCCTGGCTGCGAGGGCACACTGCCAGCTCATAGTCAACTTGTCATCCACTAAGGTCCTTCTCAGCAGAGTTACCCTCTAGCAGGTCAGCCCTCAACCTGTGCTGGTACCTGAGTACTCATGGCCCCACCTGGCACCAAAGGGAACATTGGGGTGAGCAAAGCAGCCCCCAGAGCCACACTGACTGCATCAGAACAACACCTGGACACAGGCAGAGAAAGGGAGACTTTACATGTTGTGGAAGGAAACCTCTTCCATCTAATTTACACTGAAATGCACATAAATTCAACTCGTAAAATATTCAAAAATATAAAATCTAAGATATTTAATTTTGGAAAGACTTTCAAGTGACTTGGAATAATTGCTCTCAATTTATTTAATCAGGAAAAAATGAACTACAATAATGAGACATTATAATTAACATGATTTAATTTAATGCTATTTTTTTCCAGAATATGTATTTTCTTCCAGAAAATAGACTATATTTTCTTCCAGAATAATAGATTGCACACTCTGCAATCCTCTGTTAGTTGCACTTCAGCACATTGCTATTTGAAAACTTAAATCCTTCGTTGCCTGTGGGAAGAAAGCAATGGGCCAAGATCATTTTCCTTCTATACCAAATTCCACATAGTTTAGAATATGGAAATATTCTGTTCAATTTATGCTAAAAACTCCTAAATATGGCTTTAGGTAAGTAATATGCAACATAGATCTTAATATTGATTCCCCATCTTGCCTGAAATTGAAAATATTTTCTGTGAAAAAGAGTTCTCAAGTTTTCTAGATGTGCTTTCTTATTTCTTTCATAAAATCAATATTTCCATAAGGTGGCAGTGTTCTGCTATTTCCCACACAGCCAGGGAAAAATGAAAGGCCATTTTCAATGGCTGGAATTCCTCTTCTGTCTTTCTACATAAGGATTTCTCTGATTGCCCCTCCAGGAACACTGGAGACTGTATGTGCCCACTATTTTCTCATTTAAACCCCTAACTCCTGGTCTGGCTAATAAGAAAGCATCCCAGAGTCCTCAGTGCTTGCAAGTATCAAGTCCTCATCGTTTCCTCCCATCCTCACTAACCAAAGAGAATAAAACCCCAAAATGCTCCATCTGTAGCTTACTAAAAGTACTAAGACAACATGTTTTAATTCTCTCAGTCCTGGTGCACACTGGGGTACTGGAGCTCTCCCCTCTGCACTGGCAGTGCATGAGTATTTCTAAGGAAATTACTTTTTTTTCAGATATAAATCCGAATGCCATGAGCAGGTTGTTATTGCTAGCACGAACAAGACCATATTCTGCAACAAGACTGTATCACTGGAGCCTCTGAAGGACGTGCTTTGGGCAAGTCATGTCTGGCTAAGAGAGCAATGTCTGGGTAGCCAGTGTAAGATCAGGACAGGGCAGAGAGCATGGCTGCCCATCTCAGTCTCCCTCCAAAAGCAAAGCTGAGGCCCCAGCAGAGATGCTGGAAAGCCCCATGGGGCAATCTCTGCAGAGATGCAGCAGCTCTTTGCACTCCCTGTGTGCCGGTGGAGGGCTCAGCTGTGGGTTTGTGCTTCACAATTTAGAGAAAATGCTGCTGATTACCGTGGCCACTGAAGGGAAGACTGTGTGTTGACTGGTACCGATGGCAAAAAGGCTCAAAAAAAGAGTTAACAATGATTCAGCTGGTATACCTTGTCCTGTTTGCTCTGCCTGTTTTGCTAGAAGAACATTTTAGGAGCACCGGTTAATATCATGTTCTGTTCTGCTCATCGGACCAAAGTCCTTATTATAGAAAGAATAGGAGTAGTATACACAAGGTAATAAATTAAGTAAACTAGACGTTTGAATAAAATATGGAAGGCCCCGAGCCAGGATTTTGCAAGCTTGAAGATTTCAGGTCACCTAACTGAAGAGGTCAAATCAAGGAAGATGTCCATGGTGACCACCAGAGGGATGAAGGCTCGAGGAAAAGACCGCCACAGTAGAAGACTGCGCATGTCTGGAAAGGCTCTGCCCAGAGACTAGCCTACTTATTAATATGTATGTTAGATGATGTAACTGTGTATCTAAAGTGTATAAAATGTCTTGCTTTTGCACTTTCAAGTTGAGAAAATTTGTCCAGCTGGCTTGCTCCCAACATTGAATAAACAAATGCCTTGCTGCTTACAGATGAAAAAGTCACTGAGCAGTTAATCATTCTGAGGTGTCTCAGCATCAGTACAGCGCCCAGGAGTAGCACGAGGGTATAGGAGATATGGGGGAATGCAGGAGGCATCAAAGTGTGTCTCAGTAGAAAGTAAAGGGTCATGGGGGGAACGCAGGGCTAGACCCCTCCATCCCATTTGCCTCAGCCCTTAGAGTCACCTCTGAACAGCCTTGCCCATTATCCGCCTGTCCTTTGGGGTCATGGTGGCTGGGACCAATGTTCTGAACCTTCCTGGGAACTCTGCTGAAGTTCAGAGACTGTAAAATACTTTTTTGAGGTTTTACATCTCTGAGCAATAAAGAACATAAAGACCAGTGGTTTGACTGTAGGACTGTGGTACTTGTAAACCATGAACACCTGAGTACTTTTTGTTCTCTTGCTCCTGGCACGACTGTCTCACCTTCCTTTGAGGCCACTCCTTTCATGAACACTGAGGTTATGATACCTGGGTACGCTACAACTTTTTATTGCATCCGTAAGTACTCATGAAATGTCCTCTTGCAGCTGCAGGATTCAGGATCCCAGCTGCATGAGGAGGAGTCTTGCCAGCCAGGAGGTGATCCTTCATCTCTGCTCAGAACTGGGGGGACACAGCTGAGGCACTGGATCCAGTTCTGGGCTCTCTAGTACAGGAGAGACATGGACATACTGAAGAGAGCCTAGCAAAGAGCCAGGGAGAGGATCTGGAGCATCTGTCCTGTGAGGAAAGGTTGAGCGAGCTGGGCCTGTTCAGCCTGGAGAAGAGAAGCTCAGGGGGATCTCGTCTGTGTGTACAGATACCTGAAAGGAGGGGGCAGAGAGGGTGGAGCCAGGCTCTTCTCAGCGGTGCCCAGTGACAGGACCGGAGGCAATGGGCAGAAAGTGAAACACAAGAGATCCCTCCAAATACCAGGAAACACTTATTTTACTGTGAGTGTGACTGAGCACTGGCACAGGTTCCCCGGAGAGTTGTGGGATCTCCCTCCTTGGAGATACTCAAAAGACATCCAGACACAGTGCTGGGACACTGCTCTAGGCAGCCCTGCTTGAGCAGAGGGTTGGATCAGATACCTCCAGAGGTCCCTTCTAGGCTCACCCATTCTGTTATTCTGTTTAAGGAAAAAAACTGCCTCATGAAGTCTCCTGGTTATCTGCCCTAAGAACAAGAGTCATAGAATCATAGAATCATAGAATCATAGAATTAACTGGGTTGGAAGAGACCTCCGAGATCATCAAGTCCAACCCTTGATCCAACCCCACTGTGATTACTAGATCATGGCACTCAGTGCCACATCCAGCCTCATCTTAAACACCTCCAGGGATGGTGAATCCACCATCTCTCTGGGCAGGTCAGCTCTGACTTGGAGCCAGAGGAAGGCTGCCAGCACAGGCTGAAGTCAGCAGAGGGCAACATGGCTGCATAGACTAACAGAGCTGCAAGGATGTGTTAGAAGTAGAGCATTCTATTACTTTGAAATACTGAATATTTTCTTGATTTACAAACTGGATTTTTACATATATACCTATGCACACATTTATTTGTACACATCAATATTATCAATCTAGATAGACTATTATACTGGATCTGACTTGAGAAAACAAAATTAAAGTATCTACCACACTCCATCCAAGGATTGGATGGTGGCCATGAGTGTCTTGTACCTTACAAAGCTGTAATTAACAAAACATATTTGCAGATGGGGCACCATGGCAGGACAAAGTATATCCAGAGGCGGGGGTGGCGTTTTGTTTTGCATCCTTGCATACCCTGCCAAAGCAGGGTACTGTATTGCTTTCCAGACTGCTCAGCTTACTGCTCTGCTTAGAAAAGCTTCCTATCACTATGGCAGTAAAGCAAGATGAGGAGTGCAGAAAAAGCTACTGCAAGTCTGTGGCCTCTGTTTGAGGTTCTGCACCAATGTGTGAGCAGTGTGAAATAAATAGGAAGGATGACAGAAAGTGGAACTCGGCCAGATGCAAAATAGCAGCATATCTCAGATTCATTGAAAAGGTAGGACAAAGCATATCAGGAGACCTGGTATGTACTTTGTTCTACAGGTATTTTAAAAAGATCTGTGGCTCCCAGATGCTAGCAGGAGAGTTAAGTGTTCGGGACATTCCTCTGCTAGCTGGAGCTCTGAAGGAGCACGCATACGCAAGTAGGGATTGGGGAGGTTGAAGCATTTTTGAGCTCAAGGAAAGATAAAAAGGAGTCTCAGACCCAACAAAGGGCACCAGAGCTGGTGCTAGTGGCAAGATCCATTTGGGTTCTCTCGAACCACAGGGTGACTGCAGAAAAGGGCACTGGTCCAAGCTCAACCATTTCATACCTAAAACCTTGATACATACCATAGTTAAACACCCAGCACCCTGCCCCTGGCAGTAGCTTGTGAGTGAGGTGGAATCCAGCTGCCTCACCCGAGGGAGTGACACTTCTTTGCATTTAAATGTTAGGCACCTAGAGAAGCCATCCTCCTAAAACAAGTATCTAAATTCCCTGGGTGGTCAGAAGATGTCTTTGAAAATAAGCACGCAGGAGATCCTATCTGCCTCGCCTGCCTGTCCTATATGCACGCACCAAGGCCAAGACAATCTTCCTTGGGGCCTTCAAGGATTCCTGCCTCTGCTTGTATTTTACAGGGAACGTGAGCGATTAACATAGGACTCATCTCATCCCACTGCAGCTGTCTTGGTCAGACATCTGGTTTAGCAGGTGTAATAGAAAGCCAGTCTTCTGGGCTCCTGTGAGAGATGTCAGAAAGACTTGCGAGTTGAGAGGGTTATTCATCCTGTCCCAAGGTGGGTTTCAAGGATTTTCCTCCAATGTAGCGCTCTCTGCCATACGCTGAGCAGAGAGGGGACCCAGGTGATCTATGTTAAACATCAAACTTTGATACAGTCAAAGCTGATGAGAAAAGAGGTCATCCCGTTTATGAAGGAGGGCCTCCATAGGCCTGGGGAACTTGGGTGCTGGTTGGGCATTTCAGGCTGTTCAGCTGGGTCCTGCCCTCGGTGTCCCTGGGGTACAACTGCGCTGCTGCCGCCCAGGGGGGGCAGGGATGAATCTCCCTTCAGTCATTAGTTTGTTTAACTTCGTCAAGTCTGTGCTGCAGAAAGACAGTGGGAGCTCTGTGTCTTCCCCCCAGCTTCCTTCCATCTGACTTCCTTCTGGCTATCATTTATTTTGCAATAGCAGTGAGTGGCTTTGCATATCAGTAACTTGGTGTACCTTGTAAAATTCTGTTTCCCGCACATTACACTTCTGAAAAGCTGTGACCTAATTAGAAGAGAGATTATGAATGAGGCCAATGCAGTATATGAAAGCCTGGTTTGTTCATCGGAAAAACTGTGTTATTTCTAGTAGGTCACGCAAAAAAATGATTCACTGCAGGACAAAATTGTGCAATGCCTATAATTCAAGGTCTTTGCAATGAGAATTAGGGTTATGTATGATTGTTGTGTCCCTTTTTCTGCGCTTAATTTATCATTGCCTATTTAAACTTCTTAATAAGCATTCATACCAGAGCTGATCATAAAGTGCCAGTCAATTTTCACATGTAAAACACCCCCCCCAATTTCATTTGTCTTAAGTTTCCAGTTACATTTTCACGTTTGCAATACAAATAAAACCCAAAATTACAAATATTCTATATTTCTTAAACACTTGCAAAATCAGTTTTTTCTATTGTTGTTGTAAAATGTGCAAATCTAAACTGAGGTGGAAAGTTTCCATAAAAGTTTTCATGTTAATTAAAATCTCCCTTTTGTCCTCAAACAAAACCATAAAAAATGCAGTGACTGTACAGTATTTAATTTTCTCCTACGCCAACAGTACTGTCAAACAGGCAATTTACTCACAGATAAAATTCAAGAGATACATGTTACATCAAGAAAATGGCACACTTCTGCTCAGGGGATGGTTTTTCTCATGCTCTGCTCTCCTAATCCAGGACCTGGCCTTTAAAGCCCCTGAGCAAGGGCCGGAAGTTGTAGCTAACAGGAAATTTTGCAACAGAAGCCAATGACACTTTCTTCATTCCTACAGAAAATCTTTGAAGTCATAAATTTTCATTGTTAGGTCCTCTTGACTTTATGAAAGTCAAAGTTCTCCCTGAAGCACAATGATATTGTGCAGCTTGGAGGTTTCTCAGTGATAACAGGGAGATAAACACAGTGTAATTCCTGCATCCTAGTTCACTGCAGTGTTGAGGTTGTAAGCACTGCACAGCACCTGGATGGGAGAACGTCATGATCTAACACAGCAAACCAACTGACATTGTGAAAATCAAAGTGCAAGCCCCATGCTAATCTGCAGTTTGCCCTTTAAGAACTGTAATTGATATAGATTAGTTATATTGACATTACCATTTCCTTGTGATATTTTGTGCCAGTCTGTTAATATAGTACATTATAACAAAGTTGTGCTCCTGGGAGGCATTAACCCTGGGCCACAGGGTGGGCTGAGTTCCAGCTGGCGAGGAAGTGATCTTGTTCTGGAGAAATGGGTCCGGTGGACACAAAGCTGACCATGAGCCAACAATGCGCCCTGGCAGCAATGAAGGCCAACAGCTGCATGAGCCAGCAGGTCAAGGAGTGATTCCTTCCCTCTGTTCAATGCCTGTGGCACTATGTCTGAAGCTCTGTGTCCTCAATGGCTCCTCAATGCAAGAAAACACAGGGATAGAGGCAACGGGCACAAGTTGGAGGACAGATGCTGTGCCTTTGTTAGGAGCATCTCCCCAGCCATCCCCAAAGCTATCTATCTAACCTGTTCTTTAGGAGTTCCAAGGTGATTTTAGAATGCTGTTGGCTACCTGTTCCTCCGCTCTAATATCATCATCATCATTAGAAAATTTCACACCTACCTTGGATCTACTCCGGGCTGGTTACTCTATCAAAAAGAACATTTTATCAGTTGGGTACAGTTTGTTCTTGTAAAGTGTCTGTTCATCCTTGCTTATCTCTTTATTGTCTTCAAGGTGCTAAAATTTATAGAAGTGTTAAAGTAATCTTGTGTTCTCTTGCTTGTCCTTTCTCCTTCAGTTTAAAATAAAATAAATTCTTTCACACTCAGCAAGACTGAATACTGTCTTTCTCCAGTCTCTGAAGACAGTCAGAGGTTGCCTCTCTGAGTCCAGGATGAATTTCATCAAGTCCTGCCAACCTAGGGGCCTTTACCTGTGGTCTATAAGCAAAAACTTTATATATACATTTTTATTAGTCTATGTAGGATAGAGAAAGAAGAGGTTAGATAATATTCAGACAATCTAGAATGATATATGATCAGTTTTTACACTAAGGGTTGGTGTTTCAGCAATAAAGAAATGTAATTTTGCAGGTAGTAAAACAATATCAAGCCGAATGTTGCCTGAAACTTCTTGTACATAAGTATAAGAAAAGGAAGGATAGACAAAGAAACATACAGGGAAAAAATGATGGCTAAATCAAATCAAACCATCATTACTTGCATCATGAAGTGAAGAAGCAGAGAGGCAAGAGTTACCCCTATTTTAACATGTAGTACTGTGTGGTGGTTTTGGCTGGAATTAAATTTCTTCACAGTAGGTTGTATGTGGCTATGTTTTGTAGTTGTGCTCGAAACAGCCCAGATAACACAAAGATGTTTTCTTTATTGCTGAGCAGTGCTTGCACAGTGCCAAGGCCTTTTCTGTTTCTCACAGGACCCCACCAGTCATGAGGCTGAGGCTGCACAAGGAGTTGGAAGGGGACACAGCTGGGCCCGCTGAGCCCAGCCGACCAAAGGAATCCTCCATACCATCCAGGGCTGTGTTCAGTAGTGAAAGCTGGTGGAAGAAGGAGAGAAGTGGGACATTTGAAATGATGACATTTGTCTTCCCCAGGAACTGTTACGAGTGATGGGGCCCTGCTCTCCAGGTGATGGCTGAACACCTGCCTGCCCATGGGAAGGGGT
The DNA here is from genome assembly GCA_035583135.1 of Lophotriccus pileatus. Classification (NCBI taxonomy): domain Eukaryota; kingdom Metazoa; phylum Chordata; class Aves; order Passeriformes; family Tyrannidae; genus Lophotriccus; species Lophotriccus pileatus. The sequence goes on along the minus strand of JAWWES010000041.1, from coordinate 13,294,825 downwards.
GAATGAATTCCTTGTTCTGCTTTGCTTGCATGTGCAGCTTCTTCTTCACCTATTAATCTCTCCATCTCAACCCACAAGTTTTCACACTTTTACTCTCCGAACATCCCACTGGAGGAAGAAGCCATGGAGTGGCTGAGTGGGGCTTAGCTGCTGGCTGGGTTTAAACCACAACATACTACAAACAGGAGTGGATTTGTGCAGCAAACCAGTTGGTGCTGAGGTCCTAAAATCCACATTTCTGTACTATCCCTTTGACTTCTCCTTGTCTCCTTGCCTCCAGGTTCATGGGCTTGCAGGCAACTTTTTAGCACTGGAGGAAGGCTAAAGCATAGTGAGAAGTGAGCCAGGGAGCCAGTAAAATGAAAAAAATTACCAAAAAAAAAATTGGATACAAGAACTCAGCAGAAAAGAAAAGAGGATCTTGAGCAGTTCATAGGTAACAAGGCACAAGTCAGACTGCCTTGTTTTCTGCTATCAGCATTCTAAATTAACCAGTTTCATCCAGTTCAGGTGTGTCTACGTGAGTGAGAGTGAAGTGCTGCCATACTCCTAAACATAGTGTCAGGTGATAGGAGTGCCCGGATAAGCTCAGCAAGGCTCAGCTTCTTTGGAAGAGGATTTATGTGGATCTCTGAGGATCTTTGAGACTTGTTTGAGCTAGAATCAAAGAAGCAGTATCCAGAAACATAATGCTCCTGTGGGCAGATTTGTCCTCACTGCCCTGTTGGGTCACACCAGATGTTTCGATATCTCAATGTAGCAGTAACCTAAAGTACATTGTCAGCCCCTGTGAGGACTCCAGATCTAGTCCTTCTGCAGGATTAATTAATCTTTATTTCAGAGATTTTTGCTCCCTCTAATGCCATTATTAACTTGTCCATATTCAGAGATTATTTCAGCAACACCCTAAAACATGGCTTAAAAATCAATCTGCTTTCTCTATCAGTTAGTTCTAGAGGGGTGTTTTCATGGCTCACTGGAGGTGCCATTTCTCTTGCAGCAGCCAACTAAGGTGACTTGCCTCTCATGCATTTAGAACTACGCAGTAGCTCAACTCCTGGTTGCCCACGCCCATGGCTGAAACATATTTGCCATGCTTCACTTTAAAATTACTTCTCCCCTTCCAGTGGGAGCTGAGGGAACTTGAAAACTCCAAAAGACACCAGAGCTGGGGAAGGACTGGGGTTGTGTGCTGTGTTGCCACTACAGAGCCCACTTACAGTGCTGTTGGAGGAAGTCTAGTAGTAGAGATTAATTTCAAAGCTTTTGCTTTGCTGTTGCTCCTCCGTTCTGATTGACACTGTAAAAACGTGATCTCACTATGCCAAGGGGAGATCTGGTAGGTTGACTTGGAAAACCGCACAGTGGATTCACAGTGTCTGTCTTCACTGGTAGTTGCCAAGTTTCCACTCATCTTTCCCCTCTTCTCCTTACAGTTCCTTTTCCATCTGTTCCTCAGTCAAGTCCAAGTTCCAAACTTTCTGTAGTGGCACCTACTGTTACACACCAAGGATAGGAGTCAAATTACTGGACTTTAAACATCTGCACAGGCGACACCTTTTATCTGGGAGACTCCTATGAAGTGGCTTTGCAGATAGTAGGAAGGCACACACTCAAAATGTACCTCCTGTAGACAACACCATGGGAGGGTGGGCTAATCACACCCTACCTGTCTTTTCCATAAACTGACTGTTACCAATTCAGCTATGGGCATCCACATCAGCCTTCTTCCATGAGCCATCCAATCCACTTCCAGTAGAGACTTCTTTTGATCTAGAAGAGGCAAGGCCGCTGTGAGGCAGAGCCATAAGATCCTGCAGTTACTGTCTCTGTCCAACACATATCCTCATAAGCAATCAGAATTCTGTCATGTCCTAATTTGGGATGCTTTCGTTTGCAATCTAAACAATTTGCTTTAACCAGTGTTTGCTAGCAAACAAGCTTGTTTCTGGGCTCTTTTACAATGTGATAAGAAGAAATCAGGAGACCCAATACCTGGCTTCCCTCTCGGCAGGTCTGCAGACTTGAGGCTCACAGCATAGAGCAAGTGGAGTAAACGGGAGTGTCAGTGAGCAGAGATGGGCATCTCACAGATAAAAGCTGGCAGGAAAGGAAGGCACTGCTCCTCAGTCATATTCTTAGAAATATCTGAACTATTTAGACTGAAGCCATCCCAGAGCTCATCCTGAAGCAGATTTTATGCGTGGGAGCTTTTTGCAGAGACCCTCAACACAGCGTGGAGCAGTGCAGCTGTGAAGTGGGGCAGTCAGTGCTTGCTTGCTAAATTCCTGTTGGAATGCTGGCCTCAATGACACTGTATGGCAGGAACATCACCTTGAGTTGGACACTCAGAGAAAAAGGATTCCCCTTATGGGTTTGGATTGGGTTCTCTCTAGTTTCATATACATTTCTTTGTTTCTAATAGTGAGGGCCAGGGAGATCAGGAACTCCTCCTCGGAGTGTCCTTTGCACAGAGCCTTTTGTATAGCTGCATTCTTAACATATTTGCAGAGCACAGTCATATTAATGTCTAACAGGCTAATAACAAATACCTGGAATGCCCCTCACAGACCTCCCAAACAATGTACACACCAGTTCTTGCAGTTCTGGTATTCTTGCTGGTGGCCTAGTCGATAACTAAAATGGATTAAAGAGACATTGTTGGAAAACAATTAAGGAAGACATCTGACAAGGCATCTTTGTGAACGGCAGCACACAAACAACAGGACCTGAACACCCAGGTCACACAGGTGAGGCACGACCCACTCAAGGACACGGCTGTCTGCCCCGCGCGAGCTAATCAGTCATGGAGCAAATCAGTGCGGGCTCCTTAGGGACACGGTGATGATTTTGAGCTGGCTGGTAGCGAGGAAGATGGAAAATCGTGTCGGTAATCCAGCCCCACTCTGACTGTGACACAAGAGCAATAGTTCTGCCAGACACATCCCCATTCTTTTCACAGCTTGTTTCCCTGCCTGAAGGCAGGAGCAGATATCTAGGATGGGGGTTTTCAATCCAGGGATTTTAAGACCTGGAATAGTCTCAAGGACCTGCCACGGACTGAAGGCATGAGTGAGACAGAACATAAGGATGGTATTTTTCCCCCTTGAAATAATTCAAAGTTTGGTTGGACTTTCAGAAGGCTTCTCTCAGTCAAGATCATTTTAACTCCAGAACAGTGAAGAACATCAATTGCCATGAGCTAATATCTGCCTCTAACAAGGGTTGTACTGAGCTGTCTGGGCTATCCCAGGACAAGATATCCCTGCAAAGGAAGTTTTCAAAATATTTATCAATAAAACATCCTTTGATATGGCACCGAGTAAATTTTACATGCTTCAGTTTATTTTAAGTAAAGCAAATATCAGATGTCTATCTACTAAGGAAAGTTGTTATGAACTCACACTAACAGTCATAAAGCAATTAAAGAATCTTGAGGGGAAGGTTCTAAAAAGTGACAGTGCCCTTATACCATTAATACATTAATAGTGATATACCTCAGGTAATGTTTAACCATAGAATGAGGCAATGGCAATAAAAATGACACTTAAGAAAGCATTAATTATTCTTCTAATCAAGGTAACGTTCCTCTAATTGAAGTATTATCTTAAAAAAAATGGAGTGATTACATAAGAGGCATATTTACAAACATTTTGTCTTCAGACAGACTGTAAATGTTATAGGTACAGAATTACGTTATTAAATAATGATTGAATAAAAATTCTATTTTGGATCAATTTTCAAATGCTAACCAGGAATAAAGGAGTTCAATGACATTTCATATGCTTAGACTGTCAGGGCAAAATACTTCATATACATACATATAAATAGTAATATAAAATATCAATTTGTATAAAAAGAATGGTTTATAGTGGTCACAAGAGCTCCAGCTCATTTTCTAGTGTGATCAGACCAGTCTAATGGTTGTGTTTGCATTGTTGTTCATTTTGTTTAATGGTTGTTTCGGAGTTATTATTAGTATTCATTTTGGTACACATGTACATAAAAACCGGCACAGGCAGTCACAGATAGATGTGTGTCTAGGAAGTAAGGAGAGAGTTTTACGTATTGATTCTTAAGAAAAACATGTTTTTATAGCTGCATCAGTCAGGAGCAGGGTGCCTGGAGTAGTCATCCTCAATTTCCCCGGCTGAAATTAGACATGAATTTGTTGATGCCTTAAAGAGACAGCCCCTGCTCTGCACATGTCATTTATTCTTTCTACACATTTTGCTTGCACCTCCTTCCTCTGCCACAGACATGATGTTCCTATCCTCTCCATCCTGCCTTCAGAATATTAAAACTATCCAAGGTTTTATTGCCTTCTGAGAGCACAGGGCATGTGAGGTCATAGGATGTCATGGATGGTCTTCCACAACCATATATAATCTTAGTGCTCCATCAAAGTCTCTCTCCTCTGCACCCCCTGCTGAGTGTCTGGCCCCTCATGCTACTCCCAGTGCTCCCTGATCATGGGGACAACAAACAGGTTACAGCCATGGTACGGCATGTGCTGGGCTCCTGTTTGCACACCAGCACTCCTGGCACGGCTCTCCTCACTCTCCTGGGGACGCTGTGAAGGTTAGCTCTCATGTGACTGCTGTACTGACTGCAGCTCTCTGGGATGAGCCTGGTTCATCTGCTGTGATTTCAGCCCAGGCACCTTAGGAGCACTGCTGTTCAGCTGCTCAGACCCACCAGGGTCTTGCTTACACGCCCTGCCTAAATCACAATTCCCCTGCCACAGCTTCTGGGATAAGAGTCAAAAGACTGAGTTTAACTATTAACAAAATACTCTGCAGTGCACTAGGCAGTCAAGGCTGAGCAAAATGTTCTGCAATTGGGTTACACCAGTTTGGAAAAATCTCACCTTTCAGTGGCCTCGTGTATACACGACAGAGTTTCATTTTCCAATGTGTAGGCAGCTAGCAAAAGAAGACATGTCTATTGTCCCGAAGAAATTTTTTTTTTAGCTCATGTGGCTAAATCAGGTCCAAAATTGTCTCTTTATGGACCAGAATGAGTGCTCAGGTCTTTCTGCTCTCCTGTGGGGTAACAGGAGTACAGGAAAGGCTGGGAGCAGGGCAGTGAGGACATCTCCCTGCTTCTCTTCCTCAGTGGGGCTGATTGCTGAGACCTCCGAAGTAGCCTTGTGGAAGGGTCATCCTTCCACAAGAGCATGCTGGCAGCCCTCTGTGCGAGGGTGAGGCCTCAGCTTTGGGTGCAAGGAGAGCAGTCAGGCTGTCTTCTCTGGCCATGGTCCCCTGTGCCCTTCTTGCACAAATTTCAGGAACATCTTAAAAGTGCACAAGGCAGGTAGTAGGTTTTTTGCGGAGGTGGAAATCCTTCTGGCAAAGCCTCACTTCACACCCGATAGATGAGGCAGGATACTTTCCAGGCCTGTCAATGCTGACAGCAGGAGGTCTCTTCCCACAGCAGGCTGCTCGAAGCCCATCAGGACCCAGGCTGGCCTGGGTGGTGCAGCCTTTCCAAACCAAACTGCAGCAACAGAGCACTTTAGAATATCGTGAGTGACAACAAAATTTCATGGGTATAATTTATTTATTGTGACTGCTAATTAGGAGCTGGCAGCGATGGGGACAACAGTGCTGCACCACACCTTGCATCCATAACTCGGGCAACGATCCCTGCCCTCCTTGTCCTGACAATGAATCCTGCAGATCGAAAACAAGCCGCAATCTGACTCCTCAGTGCTGTTTAAATCAGGCTCTGGGAACACAGCTGAGTAAATAAACGGCTGGATTGGCTAGTCAAACAGAATGATTTAACAAAATGAAGGAATACACGTGTTTGTGTGGTTGCTTTTCCAGGACACAAGATATTTAACTGGGGCTTGTACTGATAATGACATTAGACTGCAACCAACTCATTGTACAACTCATCTGATAAGTACAACTTATCAGATGTCTTTAGATATGTGGGTTTTATTTTAGTTACATCCCAAGTCATAAATAGAAGTCTTCTGGAAAGACTTTGGAAAATATTACATAATGCAAGTGCAGAGAGTAGATAAACTATGATTAACTTTTGATCATAAAGGCAGACAATAAATAGTTGATAATAAATATTTTAATGCATTTTTCATGAAAGCCACTGTCATATGAAAGAGCACTATAGTATTTATAGTGATAAAACTTTAAAATTAAGTGTAATTAATGCCTTTGTAAGGATATGATGGTAAGGAATTTCCTCAAACTCTGTGATACTTTGTAATATTGTTTCAGGATTGAGCTCTAAACCCCAGGAACACAAGGGTTTATGGCATTACAAAGAGCAAGCATTTAATTTCTCTTGACAACCAGACTTTATCACCCAAACAAACTCACACCAAGCACGTGGACTGTGTGACCATTTTTTGCACACAAACATCTTGGGAAACAAGACAGGGAAGACATTTTCAAGATGTGAAGGAGAGTCTGATAAGGACTGCTTACTTGTCTGTCCTTTCTTTGTAAAATCACCTCCCCAGAGCTCCAGCTACAGATTTCCACCCAGCAGACTCTGCTTTTCCCTGCCTGGATAACCACATGGTTGTGCTTGTGGAGATCCTCAAGTGCCGGTGGCCTCATCCCAAGGAGCATTTGCCTTCTCCCCTTTCTAGAAAAAGCCCTGCTGAAAATCCTACTTTTATTTTATCCTATTTTTGTTTGCTCTAAATTACCTTCTTTGTAGACTTTGATAATTGGCTGGTAAGAGTGGACAGCTCTCCTTCTCCTTGCTTTGATTCTCCAGATGCTTTTTTCCAAGAGACTTGTGCCCAGGATTATAGTTGTTTTCCCCAATCCCAGAGGTGCCTTTCAGGCTGACCAGTTTCTTAATCCCTTATTTTTAGATGTTCTTGCATGAGGCTCAGCATGGGGGAGATTCCCTCTTTATTTTCATCCAAAGGATTTTTTTGTTTCGCTCCTGTAGCACAGTGCTCCAAGCCCTGTTGGTAATTCACTGGGAATGATGCCAGCTATTGAGAAGGAAGCTCATTTCCTGGAGCAACTATCTTTTCCAAGATGGCCTTTATCCTAAACTGATTAGTTGCAGTATTTTAAGCTTGTTTGATCTGGCTTGATTACAACCTGGAGCAGCCTGTTGAGGAGCACCAGCCCTGGCAGTGGGTGCTGTGTCCAGGATCTGTTCCCCAGAGGTTGCTGCAAAAGAAAGTGCCAGCACTCCAGCACTGGAGGGTTTTCCCATCACTGTTACCGCCTGCTGGTTGCAAAATGGCTTGCACACCTGGCTTTGGGATTTGTGGCTTTGTGTATTTTTATACCAGCTGGAGGAAGTGCAGCCCTTTTTATCAATAATGTTGTGGATAGGAACTGCAGTAGTGGCCACTTTGGGATCCAGGCCTGATTACAGCCCTGGGTGGCCAGTTTTCCTTTAGGTTTGGCACAGAGAGCAAATAAGCCTCTCTACTGGGAAAAAAAAATCCAAAAAAAATAAATGGACTGAAACCACATGCAAGTCCCAGCTAAGCCCCATGAACATTGATGCTTCTCCCTGTACAAGCAGAAGCCAAAGTATCACCTACAAGCATCGTGTGGGGCAAGAAAAAACTAGAAGTCAGGGCTGTACTGAATGAGAGGTGCTGTGGATGAGCCCAGGAGCCCCAGAGCTGCTGGGTCTGGTACTGTGAACACAGAAATGCAGCTGTTGCTGCTGCTCTTTGCTTCAACGAGTTACAAATGAAAATTCTTTCAAATGCTCCATTTGTGGTTGTTTGTTCTGTTGGGGTTTTTGGGTGTTTTTGGTTGATTGGCTTGGTTTGTTTTTTTCTGGATTTCTCATTAGTCATTCTTGTGAACTTCCTCGAATTAGCCATGCTAATAAGGAGTGATACAGCTGGGATTATATTACATACAAACACTTTCCTACTTCTGCCTTCTCCTGAGCAGACAGCGTGCCAGGTCAGGCCACCTGCAGATCCTCATAAAGATTTAATCATTTTCCTGTGTCAGTCTGCAAACAAGCAGATGGAAAGGATATTTAGGGTGTTAATGCAACAGAGGGGCTTTTCAGTAGCATAAGAGAGATCTCAGTTGTAGATTAAAAATGCAAGGGATTAACAGAATTGTGTTTCATTTCTGCTTGCAACTGAACTCAGCTCTTGAATATTACCTTTAATTCGCCCTACTTGTATTTATTACAATAGTATTTTTGAAAGATTTTTAACATTTTATTTACTGTTTAATGTATTTTAATATTTACTAAAGTTTGCTAGCACTCATCTAAAAAATTAATCTAAACTACTGAATGTGGTCTTTGAACCTACTGCTTCACTTCTAAGAATATTTGTGACATGAGTAAGAAGAGCAGACTTTTCTCTGCTAGATTTCAGTGTATACTTGGGAGATCTGTATGGAAATGTTTATGCGCCAACAAATGGAAGAAGTAAAGTATGCTAACAATAAGTTGAAAAATAACTAAAATTTCAAGGAATTTCAGTGATAAATCACTGCAATGTAGGAACTGGAATTCTCTCTTAAGAATCACCAAAATATTCATAAAACTAAGGCTCCTTCAATAATCTGAAATTATCCTGATGTAAGCTCAAAAGACAAAATACTCTGTGTCCCGTGACTACTTCATTCATTGTGCAATTCCAGGGGAAAAGCAGACTGGTAATAAAAGTGAGTTAAAGTTAAAATTCCCAAATCCAGATGTGATTTCAAAGGGGCTGTACACACCTGGATGGCTCTGCAACCAACACTCTGTGACAATGTAGGGGATTGTAGACGCCAGACCTATTGAGCCGTGGAGCCTGCAGTTAGGTGAGTCCCTCTGCTAGATGAACACAGCAATGTTGCTCCATGAGCAAAAGCCCAGATCATTTAATTTTGCACATTCTTGCGAAACAAGCCGACGCTGATAAGAACGCAAGAGCTGATAAGAGACCTGGTGAAATATTGGGAAATACATTTATCCATGTCACTGTTACCTGAGGGAAACTCCAGGCATAATTCACACAGTTTAAGGAATGGCAAGTCTAAAGTATCTGGAGATAGTGGAGTATTTTATTGCACTGCTATCTGCAAAGGTACATCACATAGGGAGACCTAGAGCACAAACTTAATTGGTTACAAGGAGCTGGCTCTGACTTAATGTTTGAATATATTCAAATATTCTACCAGCTACATAGAAATACATTATTTGTTTAGATTATTTTAACAATTTATTTTAAGATTGTTTCAAAATAAATAAGTAAGTAAAAGTGTGCTGAGCTGAACTTTGAGGAGGAAATGGGGAAGAGTGAATGGAACTTGCCTAGGAAATACAGTGCTGGCACCCGTTAGTAGAAGCTCCTTGTCATACTCTGCCAGGCAGTGTTTTGGGTATTTATAGTTAGTTTGGTTTTGTTTTCGCTTTCATGATGGTTTGACTTTGTCCCTATTTAATAGAACTGTTTTGGGATTAATTGAAATTCAGGCAATTGCTGTTGTAATCTTCAGGGATCATTATCTTCACTGTCATCTGCAGAGACACAAACCAGACAAAGGCATGATTTGGTGATGGACTCACAGACAAATTGTCCAGCAGTGCTGAGGGGTAGGAAAACGGGACTTTTCTGGCTCAGCAGTGCTGGACAGAGATGTCCAACACATGCCACAGCTCCCAGGCTTCATCTGACCAACTTCAGCCAAGGGAGGAATAAACTAGTCCTCCCTCTGCCATTTGCTCCTGCTTGCCAGGAGTCTATGGAAACCCAGTGGGGACACCACAGCTTTCCCTGAGGCTGGCACCACGTTACCACGTTAGTCACACCACAGACCTGCACAGTTTCATCAGGAAAAGGCAGCAGTGAAAGCTGCAGGCATCAGGCACTGGGGCTTCCCAGGGTTGGGATATGTCTAGAGGAGGAATATACGTAGACACTGTATACAAGCATGAGGTAGACAGAACACTCTGCAGTGCTTCTCCTTTAAACTGGTGGATCACAGGATGTTTTTACACTCTCATATGGCTGAAAACCTCTTGCAAAGGGGGGTTCCACAAGCATCTCTGGGGCAGGTGTCCTTGGAGCAGGCAGGCAGGACCTCTGGGTGAAGAGCCTTCCATTCCAGCACAGCACAAACAAGGCTATCTACTCTCTGCTTTATTTTCAGATATCTAAACACTCATTACTATCTGTGTTTTAAACGTAACTCCATGAACAATTAGCAGTATCAGTACCAAAGGACACAGCGTATCTGACTGTGACAGTGCAGATTCCCTGATTCACCCATTGCCAGCCAGAAGAAGCTCCTCGAAGCTCTGTGATTGTGCATCCTCCCATTGCTGAGATTCCCAGCCTGGTTCAGCCTCAAATAATGTATTGCTATGTTCAGCAACTGTAAAAGTGCAGGTAAATGCTGAATCAGCAAGTCTAATCTCATTGGTTGTCTATGAGGTGAGAGGTTGCTTAAGAAATCAATTTGCTTCATGAAATGAAAAGAGACAGACAGCTTTAAATGAAAACAAAGTAACTAATTTTGCCTTACGCAAAATATGGAAAATTCTTAAGAGGGAAAGTAAAATTAACATTAGACAAAAATATGATACTTTTGTCTTGAATAACAAAGGACAATTCTTAATGTTGGCAGAGAAGTATGTCAAAACTCTCACTATTTTGAAAGGTAATATGCAGGATTTTGTGTTTATGCTCTTCTTTATGGTGGAATGCCATCCTGTAAATACCCATCATCCAGGCCACAATTGCTGACTTTCAGGGCACAATAACTCTGAAGTCCATGATAAAAGGGAACTAAATTACATAAGTGTAATAAAAGAAGTGTGAATAAAATGTGAGAGGGATGTGAATATGGCACCAATCTTTCACTGGAAATTCCCAGCTCCTCTGCACCATACTGGGTGTTCCTGCTTATTGTGTGCTCTATACAAAGGAGTGATAACTTCCAATGACCCACTCCCTAGCAGGGCGTCAGCTCTTCCAGATTCATTAAGCAAAATTCAGACCCCCTTTTTCTGCAAGTCTCAATAAATCTGAGCCACCCAGAAATATCGTTATTAATGGAACTGATCTCTTTCCAACCCAACCTCACTGCTCTTTCCGGTCTTCTTGTTGCTGAAACTTGCTTCTTAACTAAATTTACTCATCCTCACTCTCATTTTACATATCACCACTGAATTCATCCCAGTAACATGACTGATTTGAACTGGGCTACAGGGAAGAGAAACCCCAAGGTACCAGAGAGTATAAAAATCTGGAAGTGAAATTATATTATGCTTCCTTCTGGCATCAGTATCCTGAGTTTGTGAGTACAAAGGACATCTCTGGCTGCCATAAAAGCCCCTCAGAGTCAACCAGTTTTTGTTTTCTTTCTTAGATGCCCCCAGTGGGGGCTTTACGTCTTCCTGAGGATGCCATTCACAGGCTGTAGTCCCTGTCCTTCCTCCAAACAGCAGAGAGAGGAACTGGCACCCAGCAGTGGTGCATCCCCAAACTGCCTGCCACACTTACTGCTGACTGAAATACATTTCTTTTACCCGTTGAGCTGCCCAAGTAGAGCTGAGAGTCATTTTTGAAAGTATTGGAAGACCTTGAGTTTGGGGTGTTCTGCACTTCTAAACATGACAGGAGATGGTATTGTGAGCAATCTTTTCCCTCAAGGTTTTGGGCAGAACCTGACAGCTGGGTGACCAGCAGAAGACAGGGTGTTGCCAGAAAGCTACACAGGAGAACAGAAACTTTATATAGCACATGGTGAAGGAAAACATTGGGAAACACTAGAAATCTGGATGAGCTGACGCTGTTATCCACATTCTCAGCCAGTTAATCTCCCAATATCAATACTGGTGTTTATTTAACACTAAAGAAAGACGTGAAGCTCTTCACAAGGCGAGTAAAATGCATCACCGGCAGAACTGTTTTCTTCTTTCTCTGTGAAAAATAGCTTCTTTCTGCAGTTGTAAGCCAGTCCATGTACACACTGCTTTATTTCCCTCCAGTGTTCTTCCCTCTCTGTCCTGGCTGGGATAGGAGATAGCACAAATGAAGCCCTTCAGACCTCAACTCACCAAGTGGCTTTCAACAGCTGTGGGTCGTTTTCAGCTCCCATGAAAACAAAGGGAAGCTGAAAGTGCTTAAGACTTGGCAAAGGATCAGGCTGTGACTGATTTACATCTCTGAACTCTCTATGTTTATGGGCTTGCCTGAGAGACAGAGCAATCAGAAATTTTCATTTCCTCCTCTGCTGCTTTGCCTCAGCAGAAAAGGCCATGCTTTCCCAGCTGGTTAGAATTTAGCTAGTGTTGGAATACCTGGTATAAAGACATCATGGGTTTGCACAGCTGAACTTCCACAGTATGGGACAGAGTCGACCTGTCTCCTGTGTGACCCTTGTGCATGAAACCTTTTCTGCACCATCAGGAGAAAATCGTGTTCTTAACATTACTGCTGCAAACAAAAAGGCTAAACTGTTTATTCTCTTCATCACTCCATGTAGAGCCTTATTGCTTCGGTGAATTAGTGGAAATAATCCAAGAGCAAAACACAGGTGGACATGATGAAGCCAAAGTCTCTACTGACTTTATTAGAGCCTAGAGTCGCTCCTGCATTTAAACCTAGTCCTTAAAAAACTGCTGTACTGTTTTACGTTGCAGCTTCTTGTGACATACACTTAATACAAAGAATTAAACATTTTAAAGCATTTTTATGATCAGACCATGCCTGCCCTTTGAGGAGAGAGGCCAAAAGTTGTTTAATTGTTTTATGGCTTTTATTTTTTTTTTATGGTTTATGGTTCTATATCTTTTTAAGTGTTTGTTATTTTAATGGTAAAAGTAGTTACTCTGTCAGTTTTGCAAACTGCAGTAAATCCCTTAAGCCTGACAGCAGTTGCCAAAAACAGGGGCTTGCTGTCACAGAGAAGGAACTCTCAACAGTTTAGGAAATGACCTGGGATCTTTACTGACTAGAGGAGCTTGTGGTCTTGGTTAGAAGTGTAGCTCCAAATTTCAAAGGCACCTAAAATCTATACTCTTGGAACTCAGAGCCATGGGCTAAAGAAATCCTGATTGACTGGTCTAATAGAGCTCTCACCTTGTGATTTGCTCTCTCACCTGCTCACTTCATTATTTCTTGGTCTAATAATTGACTGAAATATAGGCAAACCATCTGAGAGCAGAAACCCAGGCTGCTCCTACCTCTTCTCCTCCAAACCCATGTGTGTGACTGACCCTCCAGAGCACCGATGGTGCCCACCCTCATGCTGTGCCCTTTCACCAGATGAAGAAAATGTCCTTCAGGGTCAGGGTCTGTGACTTCAAATCACCAAAGGCTAAGTCAAGCTCTGACTTCCAGGGCAGAGGAGTGACCTAAGGAGCCTGGCAGATCATAGTCTTCCTGATAACATGGATATCAACAATTGAAGCACTTCTAGGTGCAGCATAGCAATGTGACCTGAGGAAAGGGTTGTAAGGACACTTTTCGTCAGGGAACTTTGATGCTATGGTGTCCTCAGCATCTCAACACTGAAGGTCCACTGCTTTCCTGAACACAGGCATCTGCAACTGAAGTTGCAGGCTGAGGCCTCAAAGTGCTATTTCAGGTATCTCCTTAGGTGATTTTAGGTATCTCAGGCGAATGTTTACAAAGGCTCACTTTGTTCTAGGGAAGATGATCCACCTGGTTTCTCTACGGACCGTGGAGGGGAGGAGGAAACTGGGGGACAGTCCAACCCACCCACACCACGTTCATGGTTAGAAGTACTTGGCCACACATATGATGTGTGCCTTCCACTGTCTGCCAGGGGATGCCACAGCTGTCAGCTCCACCAAATCACAGCTGGCCTTCCAAAATCACTGCAAAGACTGCTTTTGGCAATGATCTGAGAATTCAGGAGTTGTTTCTGGAAAGACAATTTAGGGATTATTAAAGATGCTTCAGAGGAAGGTTCAGGGAGGCACACTTCTCTTAGAGCTGGCAGGGCCAGCAGTCCAGCTCCCTCATCAGTGACTCATGCTCCTTCAGAAATGAAGGGTACTATATCTGAGCTCTGGCCACCTCAGCTCGACAGAAACCTGTCAGATGCACAGCACAGGATTGCAACAGAGAGTCCTTCTTATTCATCTCTATTTTCCCATAATGAGTCTCTGCAGACCAATCAGAAACAGTTCACCAAACGAAGTTAAGCAATATCACAGAGAACTTTAAGAAATTACTCTTATCATCCCTCCTGAGGATAAGCTCAATGGTCAAGGCCACAGCGAAATCTTCCTTTTCTTGTAAAAGTTAACTGAAGTTAGTTATTAAAGTGCTGCCAGTATTTAGGGACGTTCTGAAGTGAAGAACAGCACAAGATACCTGCAGTACCTCTGAAAATTTCAGGATATCTTTATCCATAAAATCTTGGTGTGATTGCTTCTGAAGAGCTTCCTGGAAGCCATACCAGGTACAATTTTAACTTGTCATTCTAGGTATGGGATATGTGAAGTAATGCTTATAAATTAAATGCTTCTAATCATGCGTTATATTTCTTGTAAAATGTTTCCACAAGTTTCCCTTGTGGAATTTCTTTGTATTTTTTCAAATGTTTTTATTACAGAGAAGTGGTATTTGTTAGTGGGTATACACGGATTGAAAAGTGGGATAGAGCATGTTAATATTTAATTATTCCATAGAAGTTACCAGATTTTTGTGTACTTCTTAGTCAATGTTTAGGATAAATTAATAAATGGGGGAAAGTATCCTGTTGTTAATCCCCTCAATAAAATGACTCACGTCAAAATATGTGCTACTAAAGGTTCACAGTGCTGGAGGATTAGCGGTGGAGTAGGAGTTTTTCAGGTGTGACAGGTGGCAATGCTGTTAATTGCTGGCTATTAGAACAGGACTAGAGGCTATACGGAATAAAACCAAACCAGAATGTTATTTCTGGGGTTTCAGGTCAAACCTCGTGTTGGTCAATAGTGAGTGAAAGTTGTTACCACTCGATAGCTGTGCAGTGTGAGCTTGGTCTGTGCTCTTGTTTCCCGTGGGTGTGTGGGCACGCTGTAGAAGTCATCAGAAGAATTAGTCATGTCCCATGAGGAGCCCAAGGACTTAATTATGGGGGTACTCTGGATGGGCAGTTTGGGTTACTGGAGTACAGACCTCTCCTTTGGGGATTTGTGGGGGATGTTTGCCTTCAGCATGCTGGTACTCTTCACAATATCCTCATTTTCTTTAAAACACCTAAAATAAGTAGCTTTACTGATAGCTGAAAAAAACCTCTCCGTATGCTGAGGGCATCCTGTCTTTCTAGATATATATGGGAAGAAAATGAGAGTGAGCAAGAGGAGGGCTGGAGTCATGGTAGGTGACATGCTGGCTGCAGTCATGGTAGCTGACAGCTGCCAACAGAGCCCGTGGAAGAGGGAAGGAGACAAAAAGAGCTCAACTAATTGGGGTGACTAGCAGCTAGTCATATAGCTGCAGCAAGGTGCTGCTCTGCATGGTCTCGTTCACCTGCCAGGAAACAGACTGAAGGGACCTTCCACCACACTTCAGGTACTCAGGCTGGATTGGTTCAACTTCAGTTGACTATGTGTGTGTGTTAACTGTGTAGCACTGCAGTCTTTAATGAAGACTCTTGCTTGCTTGGTTCACCTCTTGGGGTGAGGCTCCTGGTCTCCTCCTGCAGCTCTAAGCCATCAACCCAAAGCTCACCTGCAAGAGAGTCTGTAAACTGGGGTTTCAGTCAGGAGGTAAAAAACTCGCACAAAACACTTACACCTTCAGTAAGACTAGGATCAATAAAGCAAAAGAGATTCACAAAGTTGTAAAGAAGCTTGTTGTATATTCCCTGAGATTGGGGCTGTAAATTTGGCCTGAGGAAAGAAGAATGGCTGAGTGAGGGGCAGTAGGGACAACTGAAGTATTCATAAAAACTACAGCAGCTGCAGCACCAAGGAAGGTCTGAAATGAGTCACCCACACACTTCTTTAATTTTTATAGCTTGTGAGCATTTCAAAGGGTACAAATAGTACATCTCATGCCCTACAATTTAATGAACAAAACTAGTCAATGGGACTTTCAGCAATATTCCTCTTAGTGACAGGAAGTCTAAAAGGCAGAAACACAGACTAAAAAACAGAGCATTTTTAAAATCTTTAATAGATAAAACTTCTTCCTGCAAATATAAGTAACCAGGATTTGTCACAGAATGAACTAAATCAACCAGTTTTTTCACTGAAATGTTATCAGCCTCAGGTTTGAAGCTCTGATTCCAACAGAGGCAGTGTACAGTTACAGGATCAGAGTATGATTTTAACTGACTTTGGATCAGTGTCTTGAATGAGCTTAGATTTTGAGCATTGGCCTGTTAGAATAATTACCTGGCAGTTTTTGGAAAATACTACAGATCTCATTTTCTAGATTAAAACAGATGGTAAAAATGTTTTTAATCCATTGCCAAAATAGTAAATCCTTTGCGAAAAAAATAGTATGTCAACAAACCCAGCATATCTGAGAGCTATGTCTGACATTATTTGGACTTCTACACTTATTTATGAATTTCCCCAGAATGAGCTATAACGAAACTAAAATGAAATCACTTGAAATAAGTCAATAATAGGCTCAGACATGTAGCAAAGTTTCAGGATGGGATTCACATTTTAATGCCAAAATTGTAATAAATTAAAAATTTTTCCTCTGTTCATAACTATGCAAACAGCTTTGTACTACATTCAAATCCGTCCTGTGATATCTCCAAATACTGCATACGCACCAGTGTGAATTAGAAATACAAGCAGGGTATTTCAGTGAAAGTCAGGTGATTGACCTGGGTGAGAAACTAGTGTTAGTTGGGCATCTGTCATGAGACCACCAGCAAGCACCAAGGTATCGAGGAGCATCTGCACTGGGGGAGAAAAAACAAAGAAAAATCCCTTATTATCAGTGTCACAAAAGACTTTTTGCTTCCTGTGATATATCTTCATCTCTGAGTCAAAAGAAAATAGAATAGGATAGAACAAATTAGTTCCAGTTGGAAGGGTCCTTCAATGATCATCTAATCCAACTGTGACTACAAAGAGCAAGTTCCACAGCTTCTGTCTAGGACTAGTACTGTATTAAATATTTAATAGTGGCTTCAACTGAGAGAAATGTTTTTAGATTGTACATTTGTTTAGGTGAATTTGGTGTGGGAAGAATGTGAGGCATAGTGGGCAGCACAGCGATGGCATCACTTAATTCCTGCAAAATACTCCATGGTATCAACTGAAATGAATCTTGAATCTTCTCATGTGTAATGAGGGCTCCAGGGGTCATTTCTGGGCTGACTAAAAACAGTTTCTTTTCAGTACAAACAGGCAAATGTGGGTTGGGATAAGGCAGAAAGTAGTATTTAGGGAAGATATTGGAACAACTGTTTGTGAACATGAAGCAGAGGAGAATCAGTCCAGACAACCCATGGAAGTAAATCTTACGAATAACTTAGCAAGCAGCAATACTGTGCTTTTTTACTACTGAGCCTGATCTCCCTGTCACACAGGGAGACCTTACCCAAAAGATTCTGCCCTGTCTCTGAATCCAAGAGAGGATGTCTGAGTCCTGCCTTAGTTCTGCCTTTCCTCTCTTATGTCAGTGGCTTTCAGTGAGCTCCCAGCCCTCCCAGCGGTGCCACAAAGAGAAACTGCTTGGGATCTGCTTGTTTATTCTTTAGGAAATTAATCTCCATTGAGGGAGGAAGTTCTTGGTTGTACATGGCTGACTCGGAGATGAATTACCTCAAAAACCATCTCCACGTTTTGGCTGCATCCTTAGAAAGAAATAATTCACGCTCCAGTGAAACACTGCTCTGAAGCAGGAGGAGGAGCAGGGCAGGAGAACACCTTGGCAAAGTGAAGTAGGTGTCTCAACCATCCCTCTTTTGATCTTCAAAGGTGGTAACGCTCAGTTTGGAGTTCACTCAGCTATGCTATGACTAGTCTTCCCACAGTACATAAGGAGCTAACCCTGTTCTTCATTTCAGGTTTTTAAGTGCCTAAGCCAGAGAGAGGCACACACAAGTCGCCACCCTTGCCTGGCGTTTCAGAAGAAATGGTTGAACCTGTGGGCAATCACTATGTTGTAGCCAGACCTGTGTACTCAGAGAATTCATTCAATGAAGAGCATGAGAAATTGCACAGATACCATAAAACCTTTTGGGACCACCTGAAACTCTATTTCCGGTAAGAAGATTTTTATTTTTTTTTAAAACGTGGATCTAAGAAACAGCCTGAACTGCTCTTGGACATCATGAACTCCATCCTGACAACATCCATCTCAGATTCCAGCATAGCTAGTGAAAATTCATTGACTAAATTCAGTGCCAGATCTTTCTAATGAGTTTTAGCTGCTATTACCCTTAAAATTCTTCCTACAGTTGTATCTCAGGTACCTTCTCTTTTTCTGGGCACTTGGCAGCACAAACTCTGGAGAGACTTTATTGCAGCCTTTCAGTACTTAAAGGGGGGTTACTTTTTACCAAGGCCTATTGTGACAGGACAAGGGATGATACTTTCAAACTGAAAGAGGTAGGTTTGGACTGGATATAAGGGAGAAATTTTCTTTTGATGAGAGTGGTGAGGCACTGGTAGGGGTTGCCCAGAGAGGTTGTGGATGCCCCATCCCCGGAAATGTTCAAGATCAGGTTAAATGGGGCTCTGAGCAATCTGACCTAATGGGTGGCATCGCTGCTTACTTTGAGGGGGTTGGAGCAGATGACCTTCAGAGGTCCCTTCCAACCGAAACCATTCTATGATTTTATGAGAATTTTGGTTGGAAAGGATCTCTGAAGGCCATCAGGTCCACCTTGAAGCACAGCTGGCAGTGCAGGTTGGTCAGGGCTGTATCTGGGTGAGATTTTGACCTCTGGCAGCCAGAACCTGAATCATTTTCTCTTTGATTCCCCTCTGAAAACAGTCTGCAACTCAGCTGAGCTGTTCTCTGACAGAATTCCGTCCTCTTATGCCTGTACAGCTGCTCCCCACAAAGGGCCAAAAAAATTGCTCTGCGCTTGTTTCCCATCGTCTCATGGCTGCCAGAGTACCGCTTCAGGGAGTGGATCCTGAGTGACATCGTCTCTGGCATCAACACAGGGCTTGTGGCTGTGCTACAAGGTATATTCAGGAAATGACACAGACTGCTAGGCCAGGTGCCAAGGCACTGCTGGCTGCAGCCTGCAACACACACATCACCTACCCCGGGTCTCTGTCTTCACAGGTCTCGCCTTTGCTTTGCTGGTGAATGTCCCCCCCGGTTATGGGCTCTATGCAGCATTTTTCCCTGTCCTGGTCTATTTTATCTTTGGCACATCCAGACATATCTCAGTGGGTAAGTTCAGGCAAACAACTTACCCTCCTCACTGATGAAGAAGTACATGCTGCCCCTTTGGATCTTTAACAAGTGCCTTGTGCTGCTCAGGTCCCTTCCCTGTCCTGAGCCTGATGGTTGGAGGAGTCGTCACCAGGCTGGTCCCTGATGACAGCACTGGAAATGGCAATTCCACAAATATCTCAGCAATAAATGAAGAGAGGGTGATGGTGGCTGCATCTGTAACTTTTCTTTCCGGGATTTTTCAGGTTGGTAAATTATATGTGTGTGTCTACACGTATCTATATGCACCTATATGAATGGGCTGGATGATGGGCTTCCTCTTTGGTTTCTGCTGTTGTAGTCACCAAAATAATCCTCTTCCCCTTCTTGTGTAACTGACCTTGGCTCACTGAGTAGGAACAGACCTGAGCCTACAGCCCACACAGCTGCAACCTGCACCTACAGCAAAAAGCAATCTGCTGGATAGGAAAAAAGTAACTGTGAAAATAAAGTTAATGATACAGATGCACCAAGGGGAATAAAAGATCTGCCTCACAATAGTAAAATATTTGGATTTGTCTTTAAAAAAAAAAAAACCAAACCAACAAATTTATCCTTATGTCCTAATAAAGAATTCCTATCTTTCCTCCCTTCCTAACAATATATTTGTACTTTGTGAAACATTGGTACCATGTGAAAATATAAGTACTGAAAACCCTAAAACTAAGGAGGTTTATTTTAACTATAAAATAAAATTACTCTTACTAGTGTTATGCCCCCTGTTGCTAAATCTCAACTGTCATTGCAAGTCTGATGATAGTATAATCCTCAATCTCTGGTTGGATGGGATTAGGTGAAAATACTTTCTTCCATTAAATATGGTTCTCTTTATGCAGAGATTGCTTAAAAACATGAATGAATCCCAATGATGTATGCTTATTTTACATTTCAGTTGCTTCTGGGAATTTTCCAGTTTGGATTCATTGTTATTTATCTATCACAACCATTAATCAGTGGTTTCACGACCGCTGCAGCTATCCACGTTCTGGTATCTCAGCTGAAATTCATGTTTCAGCTACCTGTCCCTGGATTTAATAAACCATTTGGCATCATTTATGTAAGTGCTAACTGTTTATTATTTGCTAATGTTATTGATGTACCTGTGTCTGTGTATCACAAGGCAGTAATAACAGAACTCAGCATAAAACAGCCAAGCAGAAAGAAACACAGGAGAAAAGTAAGAGAGATGTATTAGTAGTATTTGACCAATCTTTAAATTTATTACCAAGCCCCAAGTTACACCCCATTGTCTAATTAGAAAATATTACTGTTGTGTGGTGGCATATTTCAATTAAGCATTCAACTCTGCCTTAGGCAATTAATTATTCATTTTTACTGGACTGATATTATACATATTTTATTTGCATATGACTCTGTGAGGGCTGTTGGATGAGAAGGAAGGAGGAAGCCAGGAAAGGAGAGAGGCACCTGCTCTTCAATGCCACTGCTCACATTTCCTCTCACGCACACATATGTGTGTTGCTCCAACCCTCCGTCAGGGGAATGACAGGAGGGGATTGTCACAAATCAGTGGAAAGGTTCTTTTGTGGATGCTTTCATAATTTGTCTGATGCACACATATTCATGGGGGCTTGCAGTTCACATCATGCCACAGGGAATAAATCCCAACCATCATAATCTGTAGAGCAATTCAGATAATGGCTCTTCCGGAAGCGATAGTGCTACTGTGCCAGGGCACTACTGTTTCTAAAGCACTTCTTGTTTCTTTCTGATTCTGCAGACTCTGGAGAGCGTTTTCAGCCAGATTACAAAAGCAAACATTGCTGACCTTGTCACATCCCTGCTTGTCTTGCTTATCGTGTTCGTGGTGAAAGAAATGAACGATCGATACAAAGAAAAGTTACCAACTCCCATCCCGGTCGAACTCCTTGTGGTAAGTCACTTCCTCTTGATTTTGCAATTGATCCATGTTACTACACAGGAAGCAGAGTTTTAACTATTTCTTCTCCTGCTCTCTATTAAATGATGCATTATCATTTTATCTATAAGGAAAAATTGACAGCATCTGTGAGCTATTGTGAGATATTTTAACTCTTCTTAATTGAATATATCTATGGTGTTATAAACTATGAATTCTTTAGTTGGACAAGATTGGCTCTGACACCAGCCAGCTGCAGTCTCACAGCTGGGGCCCCTCTGCACCACACTTGTAAGCAGCCACTGAAGTCCCAGCCATCCAGGGCCAAGCACAAAATTATTTTGCCCTCCTGCAGCAGAAAGTTTTGCCCATTCCAAGCAGCAGAGGGATGGGGGAAGCTTCTAAAATCCTGGAGGATGTTGTATAGACTTAAGTAGCACTTTTTTCCTCCCAGAGTCATTACAGCACCTTGTTAGAACATACCTGGTTTATTGGGTAGGATTACTTACTACTCTGATGTTAGTAAGATGTTCTGTAATAATCTGTGGGATTTATGAACGTAAACTCATACCTGTAAGGTCCTTCAGGAGTGACATCTGAATAGCAAATGGATGTGCAGACTTGGGGAATAATTCTGCCACTAGTGATGAGGCTGGAGGGTGTGTGGGAGAGGGAAGCTAATGGTGTTTAATAGTTTCTTCACACTCTTGTGTGAATGTGCCTAATGGAGGTGTGGTTTATTATCTTTCAGACAGTCTTAGCAGCACTGATTTCCCATTTTGTTAACTTGGAAGAAAAATTTAATGTAGCTGTTGTTGGAAAACTAGAGGAAGGGTAAGTGATTTACCTACAATTCACCAGTGGAACAAAATGTTCTCTCTAGTTTGGCAGTGTTAAATCAGTTCAGCTATGTTTCTGATTAAAATTATCTGCTTCATCTTCTTTCAGTAGGTAAATAAATATTTTTTTCTCAACAATATGACACACTTCAAATATGTAAATGTTACTCACTAGAGCACATCTCCAACTCATCAAGGAATATACTGAGACATGAATTAATTGTGTCCTTCACTAAGACAGCTGTTGAGCAGGAGGTTGATATTTGTCCCTTTTACTGGGCTACTCACTTCTGAACCCTTTGGTTTCCCTCAAAGTACTTGCACAGTTCAGCAGTCACCAGCAGCCCTGGGAAGCCACCAGGATACTGCACAGTTTTCCTGCCTGGCCCTGTGACTGGCCACCAGCATTTCCTCAGGCACCATTATCCTCCAGAGTCCTCAGTATCTACTTCTCCAGAATTATATCCACTTATAGAGTGTATATCCATATATAAAGGACATCTGGCTATGCCAGAATTTTGGTATAAAGGAATAATAGGCATGCGTTAATTTAAAAAGAGGGAGGAGGACCTTTTACTAGGGCAGCATTGCTCTGTGTAGCCTCAGGGCTGTTAGGAGATGAAGTTTGCAGAGGAACAGTTTAAGAGTCTTTCTGCTTAAGAGTCTCTTTTCTTCAGACTTTAGTTCATTGAAAAAAAGAAAGGGAAAAAAAAGAAGCCCAGAGGGGAATTCTCCCTAGGAGAAGACCGAGCATTCTCCCTAGAAAAAGACCCCAAACAAACCCAACAGAAAATAGTAAAGCTAAAGTTTCTAGGAGACAGATAGCCTGAGACACTAGTCAATATTACCTGATATTGTAAAAGAGCCTCAATGAATCACATGGTGGGGGGATTCCTATTGTAATTAAGTGAAATCTTTCCATGTGCAAATTGCCCATGCAAGGGCCCCTGTGCAGTATCGGATCCTACATCCATGTGTAACCAGAAGGAAGAACTGTGTGTGCACCTCAGATGAAATAAGCTGTGACTGGAACTGGCCAAGTAAATGAGAACATGCTGAAACACAAACTGAATTGAGTGCAGATAAAGAGAGTCCCTGTCCTGATTAAGGATTCCCCAAAATTTTATAGGGTTCAGACCCACAGCTCAGAGTCGCATCTCCCCAAAGTGCTCAGTATGAGCTTGACCACTCCCTTGCTCTCTTGGCTGACAGCTTGTCTACTTAGGCATATTCTTAATGAAGAGTTTTTTGTCTTTCAGGTTTCAAGCACCTGTTGCACCTGATGTAGGCGTCTTCCAGAAGTGTATTGGTGACGGCATTTCCATCGCAATCGTTGCGTTTGCAGTAGCCTTCTCTGTGGCTAAAGTGTATTCCATCAAGCATGACTACCCAATAGATGGCAACCAGGTAGGCAAATAACAGAGATCAATATAGTGCATTTGTCAGTGGGAAATAAATCATTTTAGGAAGGCTTTACCTTGTGAATAACTGTCATGAACCAGCTTTTAAGAGCAATCTTTTTTGTTTTTATTTCAGGAACTAATTGCTTTTGGCCTGGGTAATATAGTTGGTGGATCATTCAAAGGATTTGCCTCCAGCACTGCTCTGTCACGATCAGGTGTGCAGGAGAGCACAGGAGGCAAAACACAGGTATAGAAGACAACAAATCTCGATGGTGTTTAATGAAACACAGCTCTATTTTTATCTAGCTGACCATAATGCCTGCAGGCACTCATGGTGGAATTGTTCTCTCATGCAGATTGCTGGTATTGTCTCATCTGTCATCGTCTTGATTGTGATCTTGGCCATTGGGTTTCTCCTGGCACCATTACAGAAGGTATTCACTGGTTTCACTTAGTGCTTCCTCCTGCTTGCCAAAGACAGGGCTGCTCTAGGAGTCACTGTGAGTGTTCACAGACTTCAGGGGGAGCAAAGCAGGAGTTTGGAAAACTTGGTTCTTTTTCCCACATCATGCCAGAGAGGACCACTACATCTGGCACTTAAAAAGGAACACAAGTACCCAAACACCAACCACCACAGCACCAGCTTTCAGGTGCCATAAATAAGTGGGATTTGCAGCCTCAAGTCAGACACCTGCACTGCACTGCAGCTGGGGAGGTTCCATCTGTTGTGATGTACCAGGAGCCTTTCAGCTGCACTTTGGCCCTATTAGTATGATCTTTTAATTCCTAACATTCAACATGTTCTTTGCTTGTTTAAATATTCAGCATCCTTTTTGGTCTTTTCAACAGTCAGTCCTTGCATCTTTGGCCCTTGGCAACCTGAAAGGAATGCTCATGCAGTTCAAGGAAGTAGGCATCCTGTGGAGGAAAGACAAGTTTGACTGTGTAAGTTGAGTCTCACAAGCATTATCATCACAAGTGAAGTGCTCTGAAAAAGTCATCTATTATGCAAATTTTCGTACAGGTTATATTTTCTTTATATACCTGTCTTACTTCACTAAACAGAAAATACAATAGTGGCGTGCCTTTTTTACTGGTATACCCCTTGTTTATATTTCCCATCTTGTCCCATCTATTTTGAGTTGATTCTCTCTCTTAACTTCATTTTCATCTATTTCATAAAAATCTATTAAAATAGCACATTATACAAAGTCAAATATAGAAGGCAGTCACAGAAAATGCCTAAATAAGAGAAAATATCTAAATACCTACTGCATTGACTACACATTCAGGGACACTCATGCAACATGTTATATGGAAGATACACAGCAAAAAAAACGTGACAATTATGACTTGAAGGGTTTACTCCAGATGGTAAAACTCATGGCTGGGAAGGACTGGTTACCTCTAACATTCAGAAAATTTAGGCTCTTGCCTTTCTTATATGCCAGTTCCTTGTATTCACAAATGGTTCCAGGCCTCAGTTTTCTGAGCTATCAAACAGATGTTTTTATACCATGAAAATGCTTTGAGCTCTGAGGCTAAATATCATTCAGTATTACCTAGTCATTTATCAGTCATGTACATCCACAGCACCTATATTTGCACAGTTACGACTCTCAGCTTTACAGGATCTTGATTTACTTGTAACCTTGCCTTTCTGCTGGGTTTTTATTGAGCATTTAGTAAACCACCTATTGAACAGCTGCACCCCTATCATTCTAGGCCTTTGTTGTCTAGAAATGGTCATCCCTGGCCACACTCCCAGGTGCTGGTTGGTGACTCTGGTCCTGTTGTACAGGAAAAAAGCCCATACCAAAAGCAGATGGACATCCTGGACCAGATCTGAGATCTGTTGCTGCTCCCACCTTGAGCTCATGACCCAGGTTCTTGACATGCTCATAACCATTGCCATCTACCTGCTCGTTACAGATTATATGGGTGGTGACTTTCTTATCTGCTGTCTTTCTTGGCCTGGATATTGGACTAGCAACAGCTGTGGCATTCCAGCTGCTGACGGTGGTGATCCGCTCCCAGATGTGAGTACTTGTTGGATGTGATGATACCTCAGGAGCTTCTGTTATAAATTAACTCCCTCTGTACAGAGAAGGCCAACAGCCCCATGCCTCAGGCTGTCCAGCAACCACATATGAAAAAATAATTTACAAGCATAAACCTTTGGCTGTGAGGACCTGCTTCAGTCTGCCACTGCAGCTGAGATTGTTTTATTTGATCCTTCCCATCCCTCAAGTTTTGATATAGGACACTAATAATTTTGTTTTTATTCACAGTCCAAGCTGCACTGTTTTGGCTAATGTTGGGAGAAGTAACATCTACAGAAACAGGAAGGATTACACTGATGTAAGAAATGTCTTATTTCTTTCATCATCTGCTGCACTGGTGTTTCTGTAACAGACATTGTTCCTGACACTTTTGCCTCATTGTGCAGATCTATGAGCCAGAGGGAGTGAAGATTTTCAGATGCTCCTCTCCGATCTTCTTTGCTAACATTGAATTCTTCAGAGAGAAACTCATCACTGCTGTAAGTGTCTGGGGCTGTCATTGTGAACATATGAGTTGCATGGCACATTAAGGTGAATATCATTTCCCAATAATATATGCAGTTGGTCCACAGTTCAAAGGTGAAATTTTTATGGTTAATTCAAATATTATTGCCACTACTCTAATCTCACACATATGCACACAGACTTGAGAAAGAGAACAGCCCGACTCATGCTGAACTTACATCATAACAATGTTTATACTACATATATACTTATATATATACATATATGCCATAATTGTTGTGCCATAACACTGCATATTTTAAGTCCTTTAAAAGAAAGTAGTGCAAACACGGACAATATAAAGGGAAATAATTTTATTTTACTGGTATCTATATTATTTACACCAACGAAAGGCTAGTTTACTTCATATTGCCCCAAAGAACATAACCACAACAGTCAGAAGAATGCCAAATGAAATCAGTCTATCAAAGAGGCCTTAATGTCTTCCATAGCAAACAGGTGAAGGCAGCTAGTCTTTCCATAACCAGCACAGAGACCCAGGACCCCTGGGCTCTCACCATGCCAGTGAGGCCCACCATCCCCAGATTGAACACAACTTGCTCTTATAACCCCCCCTTCCTGCTGCTCTTAGTGGGGAGTTGACTACCCTGAGCACTGGTAATGAGCATTTCATTCATCATGTGAGGCACTGAAACTGGCAGAGGAACACAGGAATCCAACACATGTGGTTCTTCCTGTGTTTGGCTTTCACCTCAGAAGAGCATAAAGGAGTTCTTTTCTGTGAGAGCAGATGCTCACACCACTCTCTTTCTTTACAAATACTGGTACTTCTAACACCTCTACCCACTAGATGGGTGAGGCAGAAGACTTGAAGGAATCTAGTGTTCTCATAACCCTTATTAGCCTAATTTACCTGCCCTCTAATTTTATTAAAAACAGCCAAGATGTTCAAGAGACATACACAGCCAACATGATCAAATTTGGTTTTCTTCCTGAGGGAAAACAGTGTGTGAATAACCCATGCTGCAGTTGGGTGGCACAGAGCAGATACAACCTGTGAGCTCTCTGGTCTTGGTCACCTGGGTGTCCATCTCACAATGAAGATGAGTAGGACATGCCAGCACTGTGCCAGCCTGCTGGAGTCAGTGGCCTGTGCTACAGCACTGTCACTGCTATAATGCTGTCCACGCTGGTGTCCTAAAGCTAGCCCAGATAGCCCTGCTTGTTTTGTAGCCATACCTGTAGACATCTTTCCAACCAAGAGCGAGCTCTTGTTTGAATTGAAGAAAAGTGGTAGGCAATAGGCAACATCAAGTTCAAACCACGACTGTAAAGAAGAGCCACATGAGATGCCTTGTCCTTTCCTTGCTGTCACTGAGGTGTTTCTACTTTTAATTATTCAAAGTGCTGTTTTTGCAGGTTGGCTTCAACCCACTGAGAGTCCTGAGGAAACGCAATAAAGCTCTGAGGAAGATCAGGAAGATGCTGAAGAAAGGAGAGCTGCAAGTGACGCCTGTATGTAAGGCAACTCTATCCCCAGCAGAGGGGAATTAAGCAACCAGCTTCCTGGCTTTACATGGCACAAAAGTACCTCATAGCCTCCTGTCCTAATTAGATATGCTACTCCCCATGTTTCCATTTCACGACCTAAACACATTTTAAAAATAAGATTTTAAATTGCTCTCACAGTTAGAGACCCATGGATTTACCATGGGCAGAGCTTGTATGTGTCCACTAGAGCTTTGGCATCAAATGGCAGGATCAGATCCCACAGAGGTGACGATCATGCTCCATTAATGGTAGGATAAAGCTGGTTTTCTCCCAGACCAAATCCTGCGTGCTTTTTGTTGACTAGTTCCAAAATTACTGAATTGAAGCGTATCTGGCAATTGACTTCAAGGAACAATAAACAGCCACCATTAAGTGATTATGATGATGATTAAATGATTTCCAGACTTTTCCAGGCAAGGGAGAGACATAACCTTTTCTAGTTCAAGGTGCAGGTGGGTCCTGCTCCTTCTCATGGGAACATTGGTTTTGCGCTACTACCACTACCCTGGCTGGGTCTTAAATATGATACTAATTATGACACTTTTCTCTGTCAATGCAGAAAGGCTTGATTTCCATGGCTAACCATACATATGAGTCAGATGAAGAATTAGACAATAACAGAATAGAGGAGTTGGACCAGCCCACCAACATGACAGACTTGCCCATTCAGATCAACTGGGGCACTGACCTCCCCCCTGGCATCACCGTGCCCCAGGTCAAAATCCACAGCATCATTCTGGATTTCTCATCAGTGTCCTTCCTCGATTTTTCTGCCATGACAGTCCTCAAAAAGGTAATCATAATTTACAAGACAAACAGTGATCATACAAAAGCAAAACTTATGAATGCAGTTACACCTTAGGGATACACGAGGGAGGAGATGGTGCCCAGAGGGACCTGGACAGGCTTGAGGAGTGGACCCATGTGAAACTCATGAAGTTCAACAAGCCAAGTGCAAGGTGCTGCATGTCGATCATTGCGATTCCCAGTATCAACACAGGTTGGGGAATAAATGGCTTGAGACCAGCCCTGCAGAGAAGGAGATGGGGATACTGGTGGACAAAATATTGGACATGACCCAGCAATGTGCACTCTCAGGCCAGAAAGTCAATCATATCCTGGGCTGCATCAAAAGAAGTGTGACCAGCAGGTCAAGGGAGCTGATTCTGCCTCTCTACTCCACTCTTGTGAGATCCCACCTGGAGTACCCTGTCCGTCTGTGCTGTCTGAGGCAAGACATAGATATGTTAGAACAGGTTGAGAGGAGAGCCATGAAAAGGATCAGAGGGCTGGAGCATCTCTCCTATGAGGACAGAATGAGTGACTTGGGGATGTTCAGCCTAGAGAAGAGAAGACTGAGGAGATCTTGGTATACGGCTTTTCCATACTTAAAGGGGGGGGACTATAAAAAAGCTTGGAGAGGAACTTCTTACAAGGGCATGTAGTGATAGGACAAGGGGCAATGGCTTTAAACTGAAAGAGGGTAGGTCTAGATTAGATATTAGGAAGAATTCTT
Organism: Lophotriccus pileatus; assembly: GCA_035583135.1. Lineage (NCBI taxonomy): Eukaryota > Metazoa > Chordata > Aves > Passeriformes > Tyrannidae > Lophotriccus > Lophotriccus pileatus. The sequence goes on along the minus strand of JAWWES010000041.1, from coordinate 13,265,758 downwards.
TACTGTGAGGTGGTGAGGCACTGGAACAGGTTGCCCAGAGAAGCTATGACAGCACCATCCCTGGAAGTGTTCAAGGCTAGGTTGGACAGAATTTTGAGCAACCTGCTCCAGTGGGAAGCGTCCTTGCCCAGGGAGCTTGGAACTAGGTGTTATCTTCAGGTCCTTTCCAACTGAGATGATTCTATGATTCTATTCTGTGTTTATAGCCTGCTTTTTAAAGGCATTCCTAAATGGACAGTGGCAACCTTTGAGTTCATGTGAATTTTAATGTCTTTAAACACCCAGCCAGGAGTTGAAACATAGGAGTTCAATTTCTGCTCCTGCTCTTGCTTCCCTAGATGATGTTGAACAAAGCAGAAGGCACAACATTTTCAAACAGTAGCAGCTACAGTCTAGAGACACATGGGGTGTGTAAATCTATTTCCATAGGAAATAAACCCCACCATGTCAGTGGGAACTGTAGTTCTGCTCAAATTCCCAATTATAAAAATCTCCACACAAGATTTTGTAGTCTTTTTTTTCAAAGTTTCATCATGAGTCATGGAGGTACAATAAAGTCATACAACTCATGAAAGATCACCTTTTTCTCTGTGAGATAAATGTTTTCAGTCCTGCCCCTTTTCAGAAGGATTGGCCATCACTGTCTGCAGCCAGAGTTTGAGTTCAGAGCCACTTACCGTCGTAGATCTTAAATATCTTTAAGTGGTTTGTATATTTGCTGTAGTTAATCACCGTAAGGGTTGTTGTTACACTGCAAAAAACCAGCAATATCTAAATGGTGCCTCCTTCTGGTTTAACAGACTTTGAAAGAATTCGTCCGGCTGGACATCGACATTTACATTGCTGGGTCCCACGGTGAGTACTGGCCTTTCCAGCTGGCATCACCACAGGCATTGCCTCATCCCACTGCCTCCCCTGCTGGCCACTGAGCATGGTTTTGGAGGATCACTCCAGTTTTACCTTCCAGTTTTGGATAACAAACAGCCGGCTGAATGGAAGTGTCATCCCTCCCGTGCTGTCCCCAGAAGACTGGGACCATGTGTAACAGCTCATTTTACCCACGGCCACTGCAGCTCTGGGCTGCGAGACCTGCGAGCAGGCACCCTGGGTTGGGCATTAAATAAGCAAAGGGGTTCAGACTCCCCCCTGCTGGCATTGAGCAGGGCACTACTGATGGGCATTTGTGTTCTGCCCTCTCCACATCCATAAAGATGAAACCATCAGCTCTAATAGATAAAACAGTGCATTATACCAGGAATTCCTACGTTCACTTAGCGGGCATGCTCAGGATACACTCTTTCTTCCTTTTTATGGCCTGCAGATCACTTTGTGCTTTGATTTTGTTCCCTCACAGAGGGCCTCTTGGAAAAACTGGAGAGAAGTGCATTTTTTGATGAGGAGATTAAGCCATCCATGTTTTTCCTCACCATCCATGATGCAGTCTTACACATTTTGCTGAAGAAGGACACAGCCAGCTCCCCAAAATTAAAGCTCACAAAGGTAATACTACAATCTCTATCTTTCATTATTTAAGTGCCTTTCCAATACTGCCAGGCACCCAGCAATGTGTGCTATACTGTCTCTATATCTGAAAAGTTAATGACTAAAACTCAGCTGGTCTTCAATAAATTTGGAGAGCAAGAGTGCCCCCTGGTCCAGGTGCCTGGCAAACCACTAGTGCAACAAGTGAATCCCTGCTGGTGACTCGCCTGGCCATAGACTTCACTTGAAGTCACCTCTTTGGGAAGAGCACACTGTGGGGGAGATCCCAGGCCATCCATCGGCAGTCCTCTGTCCCCACCCATCCAGCAGAGACTGCTCCTTTTGCTGCAGCGGCTCCTGCAAGGCAGAATTTATGCTGCATGTAGGCATGTAGGCTTTCCAGCTCAGTCTACCTTCAAACGGAGTGCTAAAGTAGTGCAGATAAATTAGTACAGCCAAATTTGATGACAGCCTTTCTGCGAGTGTTCTTAAATCAAGAGCAAGAAAGGATCCCTCATACATTAAATCTGTTTAACTGTACCAGACCCAGAATGCTGCTCACCTGGAAGCTGTCTAATTCCACTTAGCTGAACTAGCCCAGCCCTTCTGCACTGACCCAGAGACCTGTCAGGGGTAATAAAAGACTGATAAGTGAGGTCTTCCTTCCTTCTAGGTCAACTTCCCAGGCGTTATGTCAACTTCAAGAGATTTAGAAAGCAAAACTTCTTTAATGTGAAAAAGGAAAAGCAGAAAAAAAAGAAGCAATCCATTTCCTAACCCACAACTTCCTGTGTTCTTTACAGGAGAACAGTAGAAGCAATGACTATGTCATCATCCCCAGGAATGGACTGCGCAGCCGGGAGTGCACAGTAAGGCTTTGTCTATGGCACTCCAGACACAGAAAACATAGCCCAAAAAGCTGTTCATGGGAACCTGCTAGGTCAGATAACAAAAGCATCTTCATCCCTGAGCTCTTGTGTCAGCCCAGGGCAGAAAGCATCCAGACAGCTTATTGACGGGATTTGACTTAAGGCAAAGCCTTCCCAGAGGAGGAGGCCCGGGGCTTGGCTCACAAGCCGAGCTGTGTGCACGGAGAGACTGCAGAGGGAAAGCAGGCAAAGGCTGTCTCCCCAGACTGCCCCACCTGGTCTCCTGGCCTGTCCACCACAGCTGCCCCATGAGGAGCTCACTGGTAGAATGTCCTTGTGGCACAGAAGTGAACGTTAGTCCAGTTTATCGACATTTCTCAGGCAGAAGGGGAGTCTGGAGACAGGGATAAGAAAGGGATCCATGCAGCCTTTCATCACAGAGTTCAAGAGGAAGGCAGTATCCAGTACAGAGCAACCCCATAAGGATAAAATGTCAGACCACAGTCTTCTCACCCAAATACTTTAGAGAGGCAGATGCTTATGCATCATTCCCCAGAGGAAACTTAACCTGGCTATTCCTTTCAAAAGATGAAATTTATTTCCTTTTATTTCCCACAGATTCCAACAGAAACAAAATTTTAGATTTAATTTTCTAAATATAATATCCTCCAATGTCACAATGTCACAGAAGATGAATGTGGATGCTATGATGAGCATGAAGACATGAAGGATACTTTTAAATACCTTAAGAAGGATTTACTACATGCGGTTATGTTCCAAGTTTTGGAATGGGCTTGTTATCTTCATGTGTCTCTGTATATATATAAATATATTTATGTACCTATATGGAGGCTAAAATCACACATTTTCTTATTTCACACCATAGTTTGTAGACAACTTGTACAGTTACTAAAGAATATATAAATATTTGAAATCTTGTATTTTATAGCACAGACTAATAGTTAGGAGTGATATTTTATCTTCAACTTGTATATAACTTGTATAATGTTTTCTTGATGGTTTGTAAGATATTTAGTAGACTGAATTATTAAACTTGTTCTCAACTCAGTACTACGAACATAGTGTACACAGTGACTAATGTATCTACTGTAAAACACGAAGGTTGTTCAGGAAAGACACAGGATGTTCAGATCCAAATATGACTCGTTGATTTGAGTTGGGCTGGTGTAAAGTGCGCACAAGAGGATACATTTATAGTGAACATCCATAAGTAATGACTTCAGTAACACTGTATGTCTGGCTGCATTTGTCAAACACACCACCGAGACAGCTCATGATCAGTGAGACCCCACGTGTGGACAGAGGCGCTGGCCCCAGAGCTGGGCTCGGAGGAGCTGGTGGTGCAGAGCTGCCAGGCTGCACTGCTGGGTCTGTGGACAGATGCACAGGGGACTTTAGCTTGAAGAGTCTACTGTGACACTCTGCACATCCCAGTCTGCATGACTGCCATCAATTAACTCCCGCTGGAACTCTAAGGCTTGAAGATGAACTACATCGCAACCTCCAGAGGGAAAAAACCCAACCTCCAAACTGACAGAACTTTTAATTTTGCATAACAAGTGCTGGAGGTATAAAAATCTTCAGCCTAAAAGTAAATGTAACCATCCTTGGAGTCTTAAAGAAATAGCAGTGCGAAATCACACAAGTTTTTAGTTTTTTAAGCCTAGTTTTAACTTTCAATCAAGCTGGGGTGACCAGAAGTGTGCATCTGGACTTGAAGTGAAGGGTTGAAGGGAAGGAGAACATGTTCTGGGTAAACCAGCAGCACAGTTTTTATCTGCATAGTATGCAGCTCTTAAAAGTTGAAGAAAACCAGACAGAAATAAATGAGGAGAAATGCTGCTTGTTTTTTAAAAAGGTACATATACATATGCCACGTTCAACTGGTACCTTCATTTAGATGAAATACCTTCCAAAGGTAGATTATATCAGAACAGATTTTCCAGCAGAACAGGAAAGATATTAATGCTACTGTGCAATGCACAGGGGAGATTTCACTCTGAATACTCTGAACTTCAGGACTGAGCTCTCCAGTTCAAGAAAGATGATGTCAAACTGCAACTAATGAGGAAAATTGTTATGAGGATCTTTGTGGAATGGAGAACATGTATCTAAAGATTGGAAAAAAAAAATAGATCCAGGGATTTAACTTAAAAGAGAGGAAAAGCTATGCAAGGTAAAATATAGTATTGTCCCGTGGGGGGAAAAAATAAACTGGCCAAAATTAAACATTAGCAAGATATTAGAAGATGGTTCCTCATTTTTACAATGGTGAGATGATTCTGCAACGTTCTTTCCAGCTAGAACAGGAGGAGCAAAACACTAAACTACTTTTAAGATGAGGCTTAAACATATTTATGAAAATCATGACACCACATCATACCACTTTAATCCGAACTGCCTCACTCATGCTGTTCTTCCTAGTCCTGTGGTCACAGGCCCCTGTACAGACCCAGGCAAACATCCCTATCAAAAGCAAGTCAGCAACATATGAAGTGAAGTATGTGATGGAATACCATATGTTGCACTTCAAAACCATATGGGATTTGTTGAGAGGTTTCAGAAAAAATATTCTTTTCTAAATTGCCCTTCTCAGAACAATTTATTCCAATATTAATGACACTTCTGACACAACACAGTGCCCCAGAGGATAAATCCCCCTTCTGAAACTATTCACCATCTCTTGAATGGACATGATACTTTGACAGCCTTGACCAGAGAGCCTTGTACTCCCATGCCACTATCTCTACCAGCTACTTGCCATCCTCTTAAATCATTTCAATTTGGCACCAGCAGCATTGTATTTCTGATGCTTTATGTGATTTTCCCTCCAGATACTGGTTATTTCTGCATTCAGCTCTCTGTTATTCTAATACCAACATTCCTCTGGGCAGTTTACCCTCATGCAGATTATAGCACAGACCTCCTGTTGTGGGATGTCATGGGGACACGTTTACTGCTTTATTCTTGAGACAGGGACCTTCAGAAACCTGGGTATCTAGGTTTCTAAATGTCCTCCATCAGGCACTGCTGCTGCTCAGTTAGAGCACTACCATATATCACTTCTTAATATTTTACTCACTAATTAAGCTAAAAGTTAAATGTCATACCTGCTTTCTTTTTGGTAAGCGGACAGGCATCGTGTTAATTCATCATGACATATCCTGAGCCTATCTGTCCTCAGCACAGTACAGATGCTTCATAACTAAACAACAAGCATTTTGCAGCCAGCGAGAGGGATGGAAAATAAGAGAAGCCTACTCTCAAGCCCGGTTTTCACTTCATCTTGCAGAAGAGATGGCCTGGGTGAAATACAGAAACAAAAGATTAAAAGTGTTTATTCAAGGTCTTGGGCCCAATGGAGAGAGGATTATAACATGCAAATTGAAATTTTTTCAATTTCAAATTGAGTTTCTATTAAGAAAGAAGTATCTTTAAGCACTTCTTCACTGAAATGTCACTCACAGTTCTCTATTCCTCATCCCTGTGCTGAATGCAGTTTATTTTCTCACTTTTATGCATCTTCTCCCTTCTGCTTCCTAAAATGCCTCAAAGTTTACCTGACCCAGAAATGGCTGAAGTTCTTCTATTAAACATTATTACATAAAAATGGAAACATTCCTGCCCGCTTGCAGACATTATCACTCTTCCATTACCAGAATTGTATTACAGTGAGTCCTTCTGGCACTCGAGAATCACTTGCATTCTATTATCAAAATTGCTTATTTAGGTTTCATAATGACTGAGCTAACTTACCAGCTTCCTGCTGCTATTCCACTCATACCTTTCTGGAGGTATGTTGCATTTTTTAATATTTTAATCTCTTGCACTCATGAAAAAAGAAAAACCACAAACAAATTAATGCTCCATACTTAGAGAATAAGGAGATCCAGTTCAGAGTAGGTAAAGTTTCTAAAGTTGCTGTCTTATGGCTAAGTCAAGACTGAAAGGAGCTTTAAACTTCATGATTCGCACTCACACTGCCATAACAAATGCACCCAGTTCAGTTTACAAACTTGTCAGTGTGAATCACTAGTGTGACTAAAGTATGTGAACACGGTGAAAAACCTCACAATTGTGAAGACACAATTACTACATCAAGATGATTTATGAATTGCTAAAAACTTGTTTTTAATACCATAAAACAAAATCCAGGGAAAATACCATTTGTATGATACCGATACTTACTTCAGAAATGTAATCAGGATGAAAATGAACCCAACCCTTGCACATTTCTCTGCTGTGTTGGACCCTGCGTCATATATATGAAAAGTTCAAACTTGTTTCCCATACATTCAAGATTAATTGGCAGCTGCAATCCACTGTGCTCCTCCAGTTTCCCAGGCTTGAGAGGACTTTCTACGTGAACCTGTGCCTGCTTTTGTCAGCAGTCCAGCAATGCAGACAGAGAGAAACAACACGAATTCAGGCACAAGTTTTACAGAGGGGTGCATTCAGACTTGATCCATAGGGAAAGTGTATTCACAAATGTCCTTTTGAGAACACCTGACTTCACATAACACGGGAGACAGTTTTTCTCCCTTGCTATGTGTGCAAATTCTAACATGCAATGAATAGTGAAGTTACTTACACTTCAGTTTTTAGCAAACAGAATTTGACACTCCTTTGAGAGCAGGAAGTGAAAGGAAGTGGAAACTCCATTCAGTAAGGTTTTCTAATTCTCTTGGACCATATTCTTAAAAAATAATTCACACTTTTAATTTTTCTTTCTTAAAAGGCATCAAAAATATCACTTATCTAGGTAACCAATCTTTATGTTAATAGTATTAAAAAAATATCACCACAAAGTGTATGTTCCCACAGTTAGTCTGCTTATTGTAAAGTATGCATGGCTGCCGGCGATCCTTTAGGCAAAGTTATGGATGGAACCACAGATAAAGTGTAAGGAGACAAGCATCTAAAGCACCGCTGTTTTCAGGCCATCTGCTGGTGCCCTTCCTTGCATTCCATGGGAGACACAAGACACCATCAAACCCCTTTTCATTTACTTACATGACATTGTTAAGGAACTTACAATGGCTCAAAAATCTAAAGGTTGTCAAAGTTCTCTTTGGAACTTGAGATCTGCTTGGCAATGCCTTGGGAGGGAGATCATTGCCCCAGACAGGGATATTTATTCAAAATAAATATAATTAATTCAAATGTTTTCCTTTACAATAAACTTAAGAAGGAATCCAAAGAAATCACAAGTACATGCCACCATTTCTAAGACTGTCAATTATACAATTAAATACAATATATGAATCTTGGAACTTCACACTAAAATGACCAGGTATTTCGCAAAAAACCCCCAACCAACTAACCAAGAAAAAACACCCCAAAACACAGCCCAAACCCATTAAAAAAAAAAATTAAAAAGACAGTTAACACAAGTTTTCAACCAAAGGAGGCATCTTTAAAATTTGTAAATATGAAAACACCAACCGTGCTCTTGGTTACATAGGTATGCTTACGACTTCATAAATTAAAAAACATATTTAGGTCTTCCTCTCATAAGCAAGATACAGAAACTTGACCTAAGTCCAAGCCCTGCCTGTATAGGATGACTTTTCGATTAAGTCCTCTATCGCAAAGATTTTTGGTCCACAGTCACTAAACAATTTGAGGGATTCCACCGATTTTTTGGGTGATATGTCACTGTCCATATGACATACGTCACCTTTGCCTTAAACAGAGAAAAAAATTCTCACACATTGCCTACAGTGAAATGCATTCAACTTTTGTGCTTTTTGATAGAGCAAAAGCTGCTGTTTTCCCCTAATCAATTAAATTGCCTCAGCCTTTTCAGAAAAGCACTTTGTCAGTAACTCGAAGAACAGCTTTGGACGCAGAAATACAGAGTTTGAACCCTTCATCTGCTTCACAACAGATTAATACATAACAGAAGTATGCAACCTGACTTGTATCTAAAAACCAGCAGGATGGAGAGAGTTGCCTTATTTCCTCGGCACCTGCCATGGACAGGTAGGAGCTCATTTCAGAATTTCATGAGTGGATGCTCTGCCCTGCACACACACCCGCCACGCAGCGCCCTCAGGAACCACCAGCGTTCGTCCTAACACAGAACCACCAGTGAGGCCCTGTAACGCAGGTATGGCAGGCCTGAGTTTGGCTTTGCAGAGTCAAAGGATATTAACCAGACATACAGATTTCCTCCAGGATGAAGTTATGTGCTGTAACATAAACACGCCTGCCTCCTCCCAGTCAACAGTGACAGAAGGGGATCCTTAAAAGTTCCTCATATGTTTGTTGTTAGTTGCTGGAAGAAAATAAAGCTGGCAGTGCCATTTTTGCCTTCTCATGCATACAAGATTTCACACACAGGATTTCAGAACACCCAAATGTGAAGCTTTCCTACTGCATACAGTATAAAGTGAGAGAGGCAAACACCCCTTCCCTACCTAAAATAAGCTACTTCTCACAGACACAGCAAGCCAATTCACAGACACTACCACACACAGCCATAGGTAAATACAATAGTTTGAATTCAGCTCATGTTTACATGTAAGCAGAGCCTTCTGAATCAAAACTAGGTTTAAAACAAACTCCAAAAACCCAAACAAAACCAAGTAAAACATCCACAATACATCTTTTTGTGTCATGCCCAAAGCTGTATCTTTGATAGATTCATCTTGCTGCACAAATTTAAAGAAAAAAAATTTGAAAAGTTGAAATGCAGTAAATGCAGAAATCTGCATGTCTGATTTCTAATGCCGTGAATTCGCTATAGCCTGAATGAGTAATGGTGAAAGGTAGTAGGAGAAATGATAAAGTTCCCTTAATATTTCACTATGCTACCCATTTGGAAAGTATTAGTGTTGAAATGGTGTCCCAGAACTATGTGTGTGTTAATGTCATATAAAAACTCACCACGTTTACAACCATATTTCAATTTAATTATTGTACACAGGTTAACAAAAACACTGGATTTAACAAAAACAATATTCAGAATGGTACAACACGTGTTCATTTTCTCCAGGAAATAATATTACAAGTGATCATCTTAGGACAATTTAGCCACACTAGCAACAGAAGTTCTGTTAAAATGCAACTGTGGTCTACTAAGCCACTTATTTTAGCACTACAGAATATTTGAAGTCAGAGTTCTACGGCCAAGGCTTAAAAGTCATTTAAGATTCAAACCTCAAAATGTCTTACAGTCAAAATGACAGTATTTTAAAAAAACCACAACAAAATAACCCCAAAACAATTCAAAGGCTGCTGTATATAGTTTTATCCTCTTCATAGCACTCTCTATTCATATAATTGCTTGTATCATTGGTAATAGGGTCTGTATCTGGCTTGATCAGGGTGGTGTGGTCCAGGAAGGGGGGCCTGAGCAGGAGGCCCCTGCATCCTTGGAGGTGGAGGCGGCCCCCTGGGAGCTGGCCATATGCCTGGACTCATTCCCCCGGGCTGTGTGAAAGGGGGACTCAGAGTTCCTTGATCTTCACTGAACTGTGGCAAAGAGTTAGGATTATAGTGATGGGGAGGGGGTGCATTTACATTTACGGGTGGGCCTCCGTGCTGAGGAGGGGGAGGTCCCGGAGGAGGATGGTTCATGTATGGCGGCATCTGGGCAATGATATGTCCGGGCGGTGGGGTTATTGGAGGAGGAGCAGAGGTCATTGGTGGTGGAGGAGCTTGGCTATACACCATGTGAGGAGTACCTGCTGCCTGGGGAGGGTGCTGCAGCGGGTGGCTAATTGGTGGCGGCGGTGGCGGGGGCGGCGCGTAGTGCTGCTGTGGAGGCATTATGTGATGAGGGTGAGATACCACAGGTTGGCCCTGGTACTCGGGATGATGGTGAGCAGGTGCAGGGGCTGGTGGAGGTGGTTCTCGAGCACCTGAATTCGAATCATCCTGAATAGGGACAGTTATCAAGTTGCTGTGTTTCCTCGTCGAAATGCGGAAGGTGTCCTGGCTGACGGGGCGAGGGGGTGGTGGAGCCATGGACATCTCTGCAGGGGGAGCACGGATGTCTTCGTGGGGCTGGTTATAGTGCTCATGTGGCACATGCTGCAAAGGAGGTGGTGGCATCATGATGTGCTGCTTTGGCGGAATGTGGCTCATGTGATGTTTCTCGGGTGGCATTATGAAACGCTCGGGAATTTCGGCAGGTGGTGGGGCAATAGGAGGATGCACAGGTTCAATGGGAGGACGAGTAACAGGCTTTCCAGCTCTCATATGACGGTGGTTGATGTGAGCTTGTAAGTCCCTCTGTGACAGGTAAGTTCTCTTGCACCCTTGAACAATGCTACACATGAAGAGAGACCCTCGTACACACTGCTCGATTCGCTGCACAGGCTCGTTACAGCTAAATCAAAAGAGAGAGTTGGTTTATTCTCATCACAGAGAACTCGATATGCACTTTTTCTTGTTAAAAGTCAAACCAGTTTACCATAATTAGCCAAATTAGAACTGACCATTTTTCTCCACTTTTCAGTGATTTTAAAGTTTACCTAGTTTTGAAGTATCTAAACATAACTATGAAAGAGCATAAAAATTTCCCAAGGTAGAATTTTGTGAGTAGCACCTCCCCCTTGCACAAATTCCTTCTGTGCATTAAGACTTAACAAGGGTCACTCTCACTAAGTAAATTAAACTGCTGTTTATTCCTTTTCAAATCAGAGTAGTAACAGGTTACCTACCCAAATACTTGAACAGCAAAGTAAACACTGATCTCTTACCATCCCAAAATATGGGATGGGAAACTAGAGAGAAGAGTGTACTCTACTGCCTCTGCTAAATGTACATAAATAAGAGCCATGTTAATAACAGTATCTGAAATAACATATTTACTTTCCTACATTGCCTTTAATAACAAATCTTGAGATAACTTACCCTGGACACATCTTGTCTCCCTTTTTCTCATGTAGTATAGCACAGTCATAGCAGAAAACATGCTTGCAAGGTATCTAGAGACAAAAAATTGCTCTGTTAAGACAGTGTACATAAATATCTGTCATTTTGCAGAATACAGTTCCTCCCTCCATCACACAATTTATAATAATAAAAGTTCCCAAGTTATCTATGCAGTGAACAAGCATAGAGCTGGTATACAGTTTACACCATATTTGCATAAAAACCTTTTAGAACACTTTATGTTAGAGTTCAGGGTTTTCTGGGTAGTGTCGTTTGGGGTTTTCAAGTGTTGGCAAAACATCAGCAAAAGTTTGTGTCTTGCACTAATGCCAACACTGAACATTCACAGAAGCTGCACATGCATTCTGATTACACTTGTCCTGCTGGCAAGGAAGGGAAATTTTAAAAGCATTAACTGTCATTAAGTCAGATCCTGAAGCCTGTTACATCACACTTAGAAATCTAAATTAATCTCAGGGATTTTTAAAGGGACATAAAAGTGAGCAGTGTTTTCTACTTGCACTGCAGGTCTTCAATTGAGATAAAAAGCTTATTTTTAAACTTACGTGGTGCAAGGTCAAAACCCATGGAACTTGAAGGTTTTTTTGTTTGGTGAGTGCTCTGATTTTTTGTTTAACATTTTCAAGCTAACTTTATTAAATGAGGGGATAAAGCAAAATCATTCACACAGATGGAGTAAAAATACTTCAGCAATGAAGGCTCCCCGTTCCATCCTGATACTATTCTGATGTTTATTTAGATGCCTGCTGAAATCAGTAACCTCTAGAAGCCTCACACAGACACAGCAAAGACTAATTTTACCTAAAGGGAAACCATGGGTTCATCTTCCACTGGTAATTTTACTTACCATGCGTCCATACATTTTGATGGGCAATCCACACTTATCACAAAAATGGACTGGTGTATCATCCTTTTCCCCCAGCAAGTTTATCTGATAGGATAGAGAAGGGGGTGGGAAAAGAAACCCCAACATTACTAAAGCTTCTCATTTCAATTATCATTAACACCCCCCTTATTTCTGAATTAGCTGAGAAGGAAGCAAGAACACCACAAACAGGACAAGGCAGAGAATATACTTTTAATCAGTCAAAAATAAGTAAAAACTTTTAATAAACAAAGTATCTACCAGGACTACCTACAGCTTGGTATGACACACAGGCAAGATTAGTGATGTCCAATCCATGACTTTACCTTATAGTCCCAAAAGATGGGTCCTGGAAATCTCCTTTGATTGCCAAACATTTCACCTCCTTTGCACTCGTATCGCTCCTCTTTGTTATAATCAAATTCTTCTGTGGAAAGGAGAAAGAGAAGAAAGACACGAGCCAACCACAACATTTTGCTAATTGACACCAGCCGCTATTAAGACATGGGTCATTTATACTGAGATCATCAAATAATGCCACAGAACTTCCAATCTGCTGAGACCATTCTAAAGAAAACACAGAGTCAAAATAGCAAGACAGCCTGTTTTGCAAATGGGCACTACTTAAGCCCTAAAGTGCAGCAGTACCTGAAAATTTGAAACTTGTTTTGCACTTGGACAGAATCCTGGACACTAAGTCTCCAAGAATGAATAAAGTCTTGAACGAGCTGCAGAATAATATGATTCCCTACTACAGGGAATTTATATTAATTTACCTTCATCACCAGCTTGTGTCTTCGAAGGCATCCTGTTCATATTTCTTGGAGTTCGAGGTGCGGGTTTGGTTTTATTGGTCTGTTTTGAAATAAGCTTTATAGGGATTCTTCTACGGACATCAAGACCACCCAATGATCCTGAACTATTTGTTCCTTGCAAATCATTGTCTGTGAAAGAAAATTAAAAAAAATTCTAATTTTTCAGTTATCTAATAGTTTCTAAAAAGGCTAAATATTAACACAAAGTTGTAGGAAAAGTAACGCTTAAAGCTTTTTTAAGAGTCATAAAACATATCAAAATTCAATCACTAGAAAATAAATATCTTCACATACAATTTCTTCCAGAAGTCAAGTCACAAACCTGTACTGGGAACAGCCGTGATTTTAGGAATTCTAGTTCTAAAAATAAAGCCATTTAAATAAGCTGGCTGGTCTGTCATTTCTCCACAACAGGAAAAAAACCTGACTGTATAGTTCCTTTCACAGTATGAATAGCACTGAAGAGTCAATTTGTTGTACAACCTTGACAACACAGAATTTCTGAGAACATTTTTACAATTTATCTAAATTGTTTATTAAAGTAGGAAGGAAACTAGTTTCTATATTAACTCAGCATCTTGACATATCACTTATAAGTTTATGACATAATTTCACAAAAATATGGGTACTTAGGAGTACGTGGTTGTATCCTGCCTACACTGGAAATTGTTCCCCACTATGCACAGACTTCTCTTTAACCAGATTTAAATCTGAGTATCAGGCCGAAGGAAGCAAGAAATAGTCTGACGTGCATCAGCAGCTACAGGCTTCAATCAATAACCCAGAGGAGGTATTGCAACCAGCAACACTAACAAGTAGGTATAACTCCCTCAACCTCCAGTGGGTTTTCATGAAACCACTGCATTGCATCTCAGTCACACAAAAACAAAGTTATGCCCTTCGCAAATCTTCCCAGCTCACTTAGATTTTAACTGAAAATGCTGTTTTGGCAGCGGTTTGGAAGCAAGGCATGCTCAGCCTGGAAGGGGTGAGCCACAGGCTGTTCCAGCCCTGCTGTTCCATGGGTACAGCACTGCAGCCCTGGGATGACTGCTGAGGCCCCAGGGGATTGCAGCACAGCAGCACCTGGACACTGAAACTAGGGCCCTTAGTGATATGCCTTACCAACTACTGTCCCTCAAAACCTACAATCACCCCACGCAATGCAACAAGCAGAAGGAAAAACAAGGAAAAAGGGATTGCTCTGGGTTGTTCAGCAGCCACCGCTAGAGCCGGGAAACATGTCGGTTTCAAACTGGGACTGTGCCCTGTCAGTCACTTCACCTCAAAACCCAAAGCCCTCAACTTCCTCTGATAGATCAAATTCCTCTTGGCACTGTGGTTGACATGCTTCATTTCAAAAGGCAATATGCAAAAAGGCAAAGCAATAAAGCTTGTTTTTACTTCTGGTCATTTGTTATTTGCTTAGACTGTCCAGATGAACCTCCAAACACTCAATTACCACACCGGGCCTCTCCGGGGCCTGCTGGACCACAACATCAGGGGTAAAGCTGTGTTCCACCAGATTACACAAAACCACAACACCATAAAACAGAAAAAGTCCCTGCAGAACCTCGGTCCATTTGCAAATAAGGACAACTAAACCAAATTTTAAAAATCCAAAACTTACGTATTATTTAGTCCATTGAACTACCAAAACAAGAGTTCTGATGCTTTTCTTCCAGATACCCTTGCAAGCCAGGAATATTTACATAAGTTAGCCACTCAACCAATCCAAACTAGCAAGTTCATTAGTCATTCACATCTCACAGAAGGATAATAAATTCCAGTCTGGGTGAGCATAAGAAAAGAGACACGTCCAACAAACGTCCCAAGGTTGTTAAGACTACTTAGAGAAGCTCTAATTAGAGGTGATGTCGTCTCCTCAAATGTTACTTTCATCAACTTCGGTTTCATTTTTGCATTTCAAGCTTTACTAAAATTCATTGATATAAGCCAGATACCTTACACGTACAGGTTTATAATGCAACCTTTGCTAAGAGAATGGTAAAAACCCTCTCCAGAATACCCTAGCAAAAAGCTGACGTCCTCCCTATACACTGTACTCCACCAGCGAAGGGCCACAGCTACGAAACCAAATTTCAGCACAGGAGGGGGGTGCCACAACTACGGCACCAGAAAACACACTGCGGGCACCGATCCCTGGAAACGGCGCGGCCAAACGAGCGTCTCTCCGGCACCTCCGGAGCGCCCCCGGCTGCGGCCGGGCCGGGGCACTTGGCCGGTTCAGCGCAGCCCGCGGGGCGCGCAGGACGCAGCTCCGCCCGCCACGGAGGTCCCGCCGGCAGCGGCCCCCCAGCCCGGCCGAGCCCCCTCGACGCGGGGCAGCGCCGGGGCCGCCGAGCCGGGAGCAGCGCCGGGGCCGCCGAGCCGGGAGCAGCGCCGGGGCCGCCGAGCCGGGAGCAGCGCCGGGGCCGCC
>JAWWES010000041.1:13087886-13250240 GCA_035583135.1 Lophotriccus pileatus | reverse complement strand
GCGGGACGGCACGGCACGGATCGGACCGGGCGGGACGGCACGGCACGGATCGGACCGGGCGGGACGGCACGGCACGGATCGGACCGGGCGGGACGGCACGGCACGGCACGGCACGGATCGGACGGATCGGCACGGCACGGGACGGCGGAGCCGCCTCACACCGGGACCCGCTCCCGGCAGCCGCGGCGGACCCACGGCGCCTGCCGGGACCGCCGTCTCGGGGGTGCAGCGCCGCGAGTACTTGGAAACAGGGATCGTGAGCCTGCGCGTTCCTGGAGAAGGGTGAAATTATAAAACGAGAGGGGTCTCTCAGTGCAGGACCCACGGCGGCCCCCCCGCCCCGGTTTGTAGTGCACACCGGAGAGATCTGACACTGCGTGGTCAGCCCTCAGTTTTAGCCTGGGAACGGCCTGACAGTCAGGCTGTAGAAATGATGGAACGGTGAACATCCACAGCACTCAAAAGCTTCACGGCAGCAGAGCTCAGTAGCTCAGGAGAGGACTGAACGTAATTTCCATAAACTTGGCATTTGGTAATTCCTATGTAACCCGGTGGGATAGTCTTTATAGAGTGCGTCCACAGCACTGAAGAAAGAAAAGAAATATAAATAGAACTGAATCGTGGGTTATGAGTAGAAAATGGAAACCCTAAAGTAGGGGTGACTGCACACGCTTCGGTTTGGTGATTGTCTCAATAAGAGCCGCCTGCATTGGGATCTTGTGTCCCTACAGACAATATCTCTCATTTTCTTTACAGCCCTAAATGGCAGTTTTTAAATGCTAAGTGTAACATTTCCTGCCCTACATCCCCCCCCCCTCCGGCAGACAGGTTTTCCCCTTTGTCTTTGCTCCTCACACCCAAGTGAAGCGTGACACTGAACCCTTCATAATATTCTTTGTCTCCCCATAATAAGAATTAGTAAGAAGACTTAAAAAAAACCCAAACCAAACAAGAAACCCCCACACATGCAGATGCAAGGAGCATGTTTACAGTGTGCACAACTTTATTTTCTAGTTAATGGATACATTATTTTTCAAATGCAGCTTTTTAAAAGGGTAAAAAACCTTAAAAATACATCTCCAGATTTAATACCTGACATGCAAAGACAGAACAGTAATACTCAAAATGCATACAAAAATACCGTTTCTTCATCCGACTGGAAACAGATAAGCACACCTAGTTGTATTACGGATGTTTGAATTAGTACAAAACTGTAGAGAATTTTAGCTTTGTTGCAAAGTCCATTATTTTGGTATCCTTCATTTTGATGAATACACAAAAAATTAAGCACGTACTCCCTGACCCACTGAAAAAGGAATTTGAATGCGTTCCGCATATTACCCTCCTACCCTTCTATGCCACTGTAGGCTTTGTGTGAAATGCTGTTTTTCAGAAGAAGTTGAATATTTTGTGCCAGTTAAATTAAGAACAGATACAGCCATGCCTGGAAGAACTATGCAGGCCAAAGATAAGTGCATTTTATCATACTTTATCACAATCACAGCTGAAATGTCGTATTTGGAAAGGAACTGGAAAACTGTTGAATATTTAATTGCTTTTTAAATACCTGTATGGTCAGGAAATTGAGAAAGTTCAAAAAATAATGTAAGCCCACATGTCTGTCAAGTCAGACTCTATACTCAAACTTCACAGTGCATATGTTCCCTGGAGAAAAAAATAAAATCACTGCTACCATTTTTTTACCATCTTTTCCATAGTATGTGTCCTGCATAACAATTAACTGAAAGCTCATTTACCACTCCCAGGTAGAAAATTTTACTTTTTACATAAAATGTACATCTGTTTTAGAAAAGCAGTACAGATTCTAAGAAACATGTCACTGGCCTTGTCCTTTTGTTACTGGCCTTGTGCACTGGCAACAGCTCCCTGTAGTCAGGTTTATAGAAGCTGGGGCCATGGTCTAAAAGGAACTTGAGGTCAGTAAGGGAGGCAGAAGTGCCACCCAGCTGGCAAATGGGAGAGGAGGAGGGCCAGTAGCACTAAAAGCATGAATTGTCAAATCACAGCCTGGCCCGAAGCATTAGTGTAAATAGAAATTATTAGTACCATCCAAACAGGTGCAGATTGGTCTGATTTGCCTCTTTCTTAGGTGGTTCAGATGCCCATCTGACATACAAATGGCCAAGGTCCATTATGAATACAATCCTGCATTTTGCTGTCTTGGACATCACCTAAGTTCAAGCCTGCATTGCATTTGAAATGAGAAACTTCACTGACTGTTGTGAAGGCTGAATTTTTTGCCTTAATTAAGAGAATAAAGGTGTCAGTCTGGTGCTGTTACCTGCTATGTAAGATACTGCCCTACTGACTGAAGTTTACAGGATTTTTTCCCCCGCTCGTTTTGATGGAGTTCATTCAGGTCCTTAAGACAGAATAATTTATTTAGTGCTTAGCTTTTCACCTGAGATTTTCCACTAACATTAACCTGCAGCAGAAATCTTCTCTGAGCAGTGTGATGTACGAAGATTTCTCTTATGTGATCAAATAAGAGGACTTAAATATGTGAATATACTGAAGCTTATTAGCCCACACTGTTAAAGACATTTTATACCAGGGCATTTCTTACACTGTTGTTTTTATCGGTTCCCTCATCATGAAGGGTTTTCTTCCATTTAAAAAAATTAATGTAGTGCTAAAAAATTTAAGGTAGCAGTCTGTTTTACATCAAAATACATTTCTTCTTCATGAAAATTAGGGATGTTAATTTCCTGCATGTCTACTTTATATAATCTGAAAGTAAGAATTAAAGTTTTGCAGGTCAAATCCTTTATCTTTTGTAAATGATTGCACTTGTGCGTTATGGACTTTCAAATGTAAAAGAACAGCAGCAGTTTGATGTAAAATATTAAAAGAAAATCTGCTATATAAAAAATATAACTATTCATTAAACAAAAAAATACTCCTATATTCCATTTTAAAAACCCATAAACCTCTATACTAGGTGACATTCTGACTTTCTTGCTTGCACTCAGTAGCAGCTTGTTCTACAGATTCTATTAAGCACTTGGGCACTAAGGTTTTCCTTAATTTATGTCATGATCTGCCTCTTGATGAAGGTTATGTAACCTAGCCAAAATAATCTGTGTCTACTTCATTTTAGGAACAATCATAAGTAGTAGTGCATGATTTGCCACAATGGGATTAATACAAAACTAATGAGCCCATATCCAAGCGTCTTTTGAAACTTATCCTATTTAAAATTTTATAGTAGTTCAGTGCTATTTTCTCTTCATGTGACTGTTTCACCTGCCACCTGTTTCAATGATCTAACAACCTGCAGCAATTTAAGGAATTGCTTGGAAAAAAATGATTGTGACACAGCACACATTCTCACAGTAATGTTCTAGAATTCAAAGCTTGGCCAGCTAGAACTCCTGCCCTTTCTCTAGGCATTGTACAAATACTGAACAAAAGGCTTGCCATCCAAAGATTTTGGTCTCTTCAACTCTCCTGGGCAGACCACAAAGGAGCTTTTCATCCTGTACACAATGATAAAAGTGTAGCGCATCTTCTGCTTGACTACTCCCAAAACTCAGTAAATCTTCCGTAATAGTCTTCTGATTTTCTTTTTTATTAAAATGTATCATAGTGGAAAGTGCTTGCTGAATTGAGGTCCAGAATATTTCCAGGATAATGTTAGCTAAAATTTGGAGAGGTACAGCGATCTGTATCATTCAGAAAAACAATCAGGGTTTTCTTCAAGTGCAAAGATTGGTTTCATTGCAGAAAACGTTTATATAGTACCGGTGCGTAAATATTGCTGTGAGTTCACAGGCAGGACAGTACCAGCAGCCCATCTTCATGAAGCAAGTCTGCGCATAGCCTAGAGAAATGGTTTTTAAAAGGTGGAGAGAAACAGGCTGCGGTTAGTTTCAAGTATACACCGCCTGGGAAAATAACACGTTTGTGTATGTGTTAACTAAAAACTCAGTGAAAGTACAAAGAAGCAGCAGATTGTGCAAGAAGGTGTCTGCTGTGTTAAAAGGAGGAATGAAAGGGGGATGTTGACCACAATTTTGGACTCTGGTGCCTCAAGCCTTACCAAGTCTTCTTTTAGGCACCTAATATGTGTTTAGATCTATTCATAAACCCGTGTAAGGCAAAAGTAGCCCTAAAGTGGCAGAGATGAGATGCTTATGCAGATATAATCTACTACCATCTCAAGAAAAACTTCAGTTCCTCCACTCAGCACTGACATCCAGGTATCAGAGAGGGTATTTATGGAGAAGATAACAGTTGAGGGCTATACTCTCACAGCATGACTCAGAGCTACAGGCAGAGGGACAGACACATTCAGTTCTAAAGTGCATACCTCTTCCTGAACATCAAGTTCATCATCAGGCCGGCTTGTTTCTGTGAACTCTATGGGTTCTTTAGACTCCTGCATGAGTGAAATCTTGGAAAGAAATTCAGAAACATCATGAGTTACATGTTGTTCATATAATTGAAGTTGATTTTTTACTCTGAAGTACCTTAAAATATCTTCCACAACTTACAAGAACTATTGTTTACTATTCCTTGACAAAGATGTTGATTTAGTTCAGCTGAGAGGAACTTAAAAATTGCAGAGTTTTTTCATCTTGTCTCTGCTCACATCTCTAGTTACAGCTTTGTAAAAATGGTAAAAACAGATCCTATGTCTAAAGTGCTGTGTAGATTGTATAAAACTGCATTCACGAAATGCTAATCTCTACTATAAAACAGTAGTATGCAAAAATTATAAAAAATAAAGTCCTGTCCTAGTTATTTATCAGTAATATTAATTGTGATTGCTGTATATTCATAATATTGTAATAGTGATTGCAAGGGAAGGAATTGTGAAAAAAAGGACATTATATGACCATTTTCTTAATGTGGGCCCACATCTTTACATGCTACAGAGTTTTCTGTTTATGTAAAAAACCACAGAATACAATCAGGAAATGCACAGAAAAGGGCAGCAGGAATGAACACCAGATTGGAATAGCTTCCGTACACACCCACAGCAAGTAGAATGAGATCATAGCTTTGGTCAGAGGTCTATGAAATATGAATTGTATTGGGAAAGGGAGCGGGAATGATTATTCATTGCAGCTAACAATCCACAAGTCCAGCAGGCTTAAACCAAACAAGAAATATTTGTCATATAACACATTTAAAAGTAGAGAACCCATCTCCACAGGACAGTGTCAAGCTAAAATGTGTGAAGAGGTTCCAAAAGGAGTATGACAGACACACTGAAGAAAACTCCATCTGTGACAATTAAATATAATGTTCCAAATGCAACCCTCCAGCTGAGGAAGTTCTTAAGCTGCCACTTGTCAGAAACTAGAAACTGTGTCTTAGGATGAAGTGTTCTCCTTATGTCCTGTTTCTCCTGTTCTTTTCACAAACAAGCTCCTGGAGTAGATGGACCCTTCCTTTGATCTAGAAAAATATTCATGTATTACAGAAACCACCTGATTTCCTAAACTCTCACCTTTTTTTTGTACTACAGTTCTATATCTAGTTTTCAGATGTGCCATTCTGTAATGGAAATTGCAGGAATGAGTGCTGGATTATATAAGGAAAGCAAGCGTACTACAGGACATTCTTACCTTCTCAAATATAGGATCTTGGTTGTCACTGTATGTCATCTGATTCCTTATGTAGAGCACAGCATCGTGGACAGTCAAAAAGAACATGTCTTTTCTGACAGTGTCATCAAAGAAGGCACTCCGTTCCAGCTGAGATATAAGGTTGTCTGAATAAAAGAAAGTCATAATAGGTTTATACAATCTGAAGTAACGTAAATGTCAAAGTGGTTGCAACAATCAGAAATCAAACATACAGCCAAATGAATCCATCAATCATATCTTTGGCTTGACTTTTACTTTCCATCTTTCCTTTAAACCTCACCATTCTGTGCGTCCCACAACAGTCTAAAATGTTTATCAGTGTGATAATTCACATATTTATTAGCACAAGTGCTCCCACAGACACCTCTAGTGATCCCTTCTCATCTTCACTTTATTCTTTGCATGAGTGATAGTGGAAATATTTGGGTATTTACCTTGATATGAAGCAAAGTATACTCTCACATCAATTCTCTCAAACTCTTTGATTATCTAAAAAAGAAATAAAAGTTTGCAACAAGTACATAAATAAATAAAGTTTGTAAGGAGAAAATACATACATGTATACATGTCTATATAAGTAATATGTAGGCACACACATTTCATTTTTTTCTGTGTCTTCCTTCTGAATTGTACATTCTGTTTCTTCACTGTAAATCCGGTACTGCTGTACTTTGTTGTATTAAAGATCCAGTTGTTAAGTGCCTGCTTGCTGGAGTGGCCTATCTTTAACTATGTAAGCGGAACTATCCATGTTACACACATAAACTTTTGTCTCAGGAGCCAGAAATGAGTTGAAATTATGCAGAAGGCTGAGGCAAAGCACACACCACTCCTGTATTTCACTAAGTTAAAACATGGGAGACTGGAATCTACCCCTGGCTCCCTGGTGTCAGGCAAGTCTCTTCGAATAGTGTATTCAGAGGTGATTATCAATTCCATTCCTTTTATTAACATTAAGTTAGTGAAAGCAGCAATCTGAACATACAAAGTATCATGAAATACTGAAGTCTGAACAATCTGATCCTACACATTTGTAGGTGGGCACCAAAAAATAATGGAGATACTTAGCCTTAATCTCTGCACCTCATTTTCCTCTCCTTAAAACAAGGAATATTTTTGCCTTATTATGTAGTGTGATGTTTGAAGATTAATTAATGAATGTTGATGAAGCCCTTGATACTAGCCACAGAAAATACAAAGAAATTAATCATTCTTCCCTCCTTCATAGTTTATTAATGAATAAATAAATCAGTGGATAAATACTGAACAGGGACGGTAAGATGAAATTTTTACTACCTCTGTGTTGAGTGAGCATCATCCTGTGCCCAGATTAAAGTAGGAGGCATGTGGAAAGAAAATATATAACCAAAATATTTCATAACATATGCATGTAAGGGGACCACATTTTGCAGTTAAAATTTTTGAGTACTTGACTATGCAACCTTCATATCGTTTTTTTAATGCATTTTTTCCCCCACCTAAAATACACACACACCAATATTCTACCTCTTGCTGTATACATTTTGAAGGTATCTCTCAACAGCAGACTTTTAAAACAACAGAAATTAACTTCAGCTAACAGCTCTTGATTTACACACTACTGACTACTTTCCTTTTCATGAGACATCAGTAGAAAACGCCCTTACCGTTTTTATTGACCTCACAGCTACAATATCCAAGAAGGTTACTGCTCCAAAATCAAGAATGAGACTGTGGATGGGCACCTTGGGAATGTTTACTTTGACTGGAAGTTCTGAATTCCAGTCCACCTGGATCTCTACTTCTTTGGTGGGAACTTGAAGATCTTGGTTGTCTTCAGGATCCTCATCAGTCTCAAAAGCTTCATTATTAATACCAGGCTCACTGATGATGCCATTCTGATGTGCAGATAATATATGTGGAATATAGAATTTAGTCATGAAGAAAGTTTTGGAGTTACAGAAAATACTTCCCTGTGATACCTTCTATTTCAAGAATGAACAAGATAGATACGTGTGACCAGTACCCCCTGTTCCCAATCCTGGTGGTTAGCATAACTGATGCCATTTGATAAGGCAGGAAGCCATTCTCTATGGCTGAGCAGGTCATGTATTTGTTCCCTTTTTCCTTATTCTCAGGCCTTGAAGTCCTGTGAACCAAGCAGACAAACCAAACAGATTTCTTCTTCCCCTCCCTATTGGCCTCAAGATTACCAGGGCACCAGACTGATTACTCCCTTCCTTATCAGTCTTGAAGGTCCCAGACACGTGGTTGTTCCTGATGACCCCATCCCAGAAGAGGAAAGTGTAACAGTGCACAGAGCACTGTCTATGACAAGTCCTAAGTGGGAAATTTGGACCAGAACTGCTGCTGGAGAGTGAGACCTGTGACCTCCCCAGTGGTCAGGGATGATTCCACTGTTTTCTGTTTTCTTTGAGTATTGGTGACTCATCTTCTACGTAATTTTAAAGTCTAGACTATGATTGTTACACTGATACATCAGACCATCTGATCTGATCTGCAGAGAAACCCTCAGTTAGGGTCTAGGTGATTAGAGGCTGTAACTTAAGTTATATTATAAATTCTATATTACACCACTTATAAATTGTACTACATTAATTCTGTTTGTAGAAATCCTGTGCTATTCCAATCATAAATTCTGTGCTATACTAGTCGCAAAATCCTGTTAAGAAGAAGAAAGCTCTAGTTGTAACTATAACTTAGTGCCATCATCATTCTGCAAGGATCCCTAAAAGAACTTGTCTGTCTCCTGTTGTGTGACACAACAGAATTTAAAGAAAAACAAAGTAGAGCACGTATTTACTTCCTTTTCTCTTATTTCTTTATTAAAAGAGCATCTTCCTGCAAACAGGCCATTATCTGGAAAAATAAGTACCTCAGAGTGATTCCCTCCCTCAATAGCTTCATTTCTAGGAGATATCTAAGACCAGTATTTTCAGTTCTGAGTAAGATTTACTATATATGATTCTGTGGTAAAATTACCAGATCAAAAGCTGGAATGTCACATAAACTGAGCATTTAACTGCATCACAAATTGACATATATACAGGAAATACTGCATCCTTCCCTGAGAACTTTTCTAACTTCCAGTTCTGGAGATTTACTATATTGCCCACAGTTGTCCACTCCTGTAAACATTTAATTATTGAAATGCACAATCCATACTCAGAGAAACATGCCACTTTCTCTAAAGAGGAAGTAGAAGGCTATGTCTACCAGCCAGCTGATACAGCTCACCTGTGCATAGGAAGCTGGATAATAGGAGCATGCACACAACTCAGGAGCCAGCACTTTTGCTGCACAGAGACAATCTGAGGTGGTGAGGGGTAGAGGCAAGATCAGGATATCTGTTGCTTCCATTCCTGCTAACACTATGACTGTCACAGCTGCCTGAATCTGTGGGGTCTTTGGCAGTAGGTGCACTGCTCTGCTAAGTCTACTGCAGGACACAGACTTCCTACTATAGTACTAAGCCACACTTTTCATCTTCATTGTAGAGATGAGTACAGAGAAATTAACAATTAAGGCTAAAGTAATAAACTCCAATAGTAATCCTTTGAGAAAGAATCAAAAAAAAAGTCTTACCTTAGTAGCTTTTAATTTTCCCTTCTTGATTAGCTTTTGTATTTTTCTCAGTGCTTTGAGTCTCTTATTATATACTTTGACTGCATCAAATCCCACCTAAGAAAAAGAACCAAAATTATTTAACTTAACATAGATATAGTTCTGAGGAAATCTCAGGGTTAGTTAAGAGGCTTCCAAACCCATCACATATCACTTACTGTGGATTTGAGGCTGCTTTTCAGTCCATCAATGTTGGCATAAAAAATTGGACTTGCAAACTTGAGAATCTTCACACCTTCTGGTTCTATAACCTGTTGCCAAAGAATATAAGATTTAGCAGCAACAACTATATTTTGACTAATAAGAAGCAGTTTAACTGTTTCAACAGTTGAACTACTTACCTAATTCACAAAAAATTGCATATATTTGCTGATAATTTAGCAGATTCAGTTTTCAGAAGCTTACAGCCCCAGCATCAATATGGACCAACCATCTGGATCAAGATGAATTTAATGCTGAAACTTGTTATCTTCAAGGACTCCACTTCCAAATTCAAGTCCACCATATCCACCATATGCACCATAAGTTTTTCTTACACTGACTTGTGGGCTGAAGGGAAACAACTCAGCAATTACTTACATTTTTGTAGTCCTTGACCTTCTTGTAGATGTCTGTGCCAGGAATGTTTCCAAAGCCTCCCCATGAAGGACTAACAGAAACAAAAAGAAAAGATACTAAAGATAAACATCATACATGGGCACTCACAGAATTGTAGGGATTGTTGCATACAAACTGTCTTAGACTCTCATGGGTTCCTTTCTAATGCCAAACTAAGATACTCATTGCAAAAATGTTGGATCTATTTTGTGTCACTGCAGTGAATGGGCCTTTGAAAGACAAAGTACTTTGGTCTCAGCCTACTTGCTGCACCATTTTGATTTAGAGCTGAGTGAATAACTTGTTCAATTTGTTTCCCAAACCAAAAAAATATTTCAAAAGCATATTAGTTTGGTTTGAATTAAAAAACCAAACCAAACAAAAAAAAAACAAAACAAAACAAAAAATCAATCAAACAAACAAAAAAAAAAACCACAAAAAAAAACCCCCAAACAAACAAACAAACAAAAAAAACACCAAAAAAAAAAGAAAAAAAAAAGATAAACCCCAACCAAATAAAACCAAAACAATTTTTCTACTCTGAAAAAAAATTTTTTTTCAATTCAAATTAACTGAACCAATACATTAATATTCTTTTCAGGTTATGTAAATCTTTCTGGCATCCAACCTTTTTAATTTTTATTTCAGTCAATATTAAACCCAAAATATTTTGCCGTCTCCAGATATAAATTTAACAGTTCAAGCAAATTGATTTGAAGTTTGTAACGCCTCATCCCCCTTTTATATTTTGATTACATTCATCTGAATTGAATTTGGGATTTTTTTTTGAGGTTATTCAAATTCCATTTTTTATAATTTACTACTCTGTAACAACTTTTGCAAGGCTTTATTTTTATGCATTTGCTGACAGGGCAGCTATCCATTGGTAATGCTAGTAACCCTATTGTGGATTTCAGGCTGAAGGTAAGGAGTTATGTTGTATTTTCAGACAAAAGAACAATGAAAAGTAACAAGATGGTCAAATAAGGTCATTCAAATCTAACTTTTCTTACTGTTCTACTACCACATGTTCTTTAAGCAGTAACAAATCAGCCACAAGCACAAATTTTTTTCTTACTCTTATGTTTTCTCTTGCTCTGCTTTTACAGGCAGACAATCTTGCATAAGCACTAAGTGAAAAAGTTATTGGCATGTGCAACATAATGTAGTACTATTACCTGCTAAGAGTTACTATAATGAGCAATTAATTACAAAAGCCATACATCTGTTTATATTTTATCTGGAATGTTCCTGTCCTTTTCCAGACCTCAGCTATGTGGCTAAATAGATAACGTATGGCTAAGTACCAGAGTGGCCAACATGATATGAATTAAATACTGATAAATAATGCAGCTTCTCTTTTGCCAGTTTAATTAAGTGATAGCATACAAAGAGTGTTTTTTTCTAAAAAAACAGATTTTTTTTCATTTCAACATTTTTGTAAGTCCAAGCAGATTTTCTGCCACAAATCATCTTGCTTTTCAGCATATTGTATTCCTTTTTCATAATACATTGCTAAGAATTACTTCTGATCTTGTGTAACTTACAACTGAACTCTCAGCACAACTGTCAGCAATCCAAACAAAAGGCCGGCAAGTAATCCCAAATCAAGTCCCAGAATGATGGATGCTACACATGTAAAAACCCAGATCATCTGGAAAGGAAATAACAAATGTAAAGTCTCTTAATTATAACATATGACTCCTGGTCACACTAAAGAATCACTAGACCAGACAACATGAGTAGCAGAAGAATTTAAGTTTGGAGATGATCACAGCACACTGGCAATTAGCTGACTTCCATACAGAAGTCTTCCTCTTCTTCAAGATGCTCCTGTCCATCACTATCTTATTAAGCATAGCTAGCTTTTTAGGAAATAAGGGGGATTTTTTAACATAACAACATTTTTCAAGGATCCAGTTACTTTGGTGAAATTTAAGGAGATGCAGTAAACCACTGCATTTACCTCTTTCTGATGGTGGCAATATTTGTTAATCTTTCTTTAGAAATTGGGAAGAATTTATTTTACCAAGATGTAAAATACTGTAAGATGCCCCACCTGCAGGTATTTAGGGAGGGAAGGGAATTCCTCAGTGATATCTACGAATCAGAACTCTTGCAAAGAGAGGTATTTCATATTAACAGGTTGATGGCACTCTCTAAACTCTCCACTGAATATTCAGGCAGAACAGTTGAAGTGCACTCCTCAATTCCTTCCTACGTCACTGCCCAGGCAGAACACGCAATAGACTCAGTCTTTGGAAAAGCTGAGTGCTTGCATTTCTCACTGAAGTCAGTGGGATCTTTTGCCTATAAACTTGTAAATGATTGACTAAAAAACCTCAGATCTGTCTAAGGCAGGTACTGCCAATGACACTAACTGTAAAATCTAAGCACATTAAGAACTGCATGGAGAAAATGTCTTCCATGGAATCTTTTCCCACCCTAACAGCCACAGTAAAGGTTTATTCCATGGAAAACACAGTGGGAGATGCAAGCAAGTACCCTGAGATATGGTCATAGTGGTTCATAAGAAAAGTCTGTTAGTACATCCCTTAGCATGCCAAATGAATCCACATTCTAGCTTGGATTAATCTTGCTACAAGAAGAAAACATATTTTCTGAGGACTACCTGAGATTATCCAGGCAAATAAGATGCTAATGCGGTAACAATTTATGTACATGAATTCAGGAAAGGTCAGCTTTTCTGACTCACTTAAACTGTGCAAAAGATAAAATCAGAATGGTAAAGGTGGCAACTGGTCATCTTTATACTGCTTTTAAAGCCATATCAACACAAGATTGCTGTGTCATCACTGCACACAAATACCCTGATTGGCACCCTTACCTGGGGTATAGGGAATAAAGAAGATTAGCAGAATACTATGTAAAACTCTAATTTTAAACCGACTTCATGGCACTTGCATCTCGAGGACACACATAGAAGTTTTCTGATGTTACTCTACAAAATCCTGTTTATGTGGTAGTTAGAGGAAACTTGATGGCATTAAAAATCTAAAGAAAACCATCCCTCCCAAACCCCCCAACACAAACACAAAACAAAAGCAAAATAAACAAACCAGAACCAGAAAAAAAACTCCTGGAGAAAAGAAAAAATTAGGCTACTTACAGCATCCACTTTATTCTGTCTCCACAGACGGGGAACATCAAACACTTGCATGAACATCCCTTTCAAGTTAGCTATGACTACAGCTGCCAACACAGACTGTGAAGAAAAATGATGAAAAAGTGGTATTCAGAATCAAAGGTGCATATTAAGATAGTGTTCAGCATTATACATTATAAACCACAGCCTTGTCTGCAGTCAGTCACCATAGTTTATAGAGGGATATTAATCTTGCCCATCATAGTTGAGCATCTGCATCTGATGTTGCTGTGCCGCAGAGGAAGAGTACAGTACCTTTTGTAAGGGCTCTAGCAATTTCCCCAGGGCAACAATAGAAATCAAAACAATCCCAGCTGAGATTATACCAGCAACCTGCAAAGAACAGAGTGTTTATAGGATATGAACTTATTAAGACTATCGTATGTTTCTAGGATTACAAAGACAAAGGTATGAGTAGTTGCACATTCATTTATTTAGGAACAAGGAGACCCTCTAAAATGTCATTGTGTTTAGGCATATGTGGGCAATCATTATAGACACTTCAGCTAACACAGAGGAAATTCAATCAAGCAAGTAGTCTAAACAACCACATGCAAGGTAGTAGCTCTCAGAGGGGTTACGTTACACAGACAGATGAATGGAGCAGCCTGTGTGTCAGCTGGAAAAGGGGTTACTGGTTCCCCAGTGTTCTCCAGTGTTAAAAAATGCAAAACTGTAGTACTGTTAAACAAAATAGCTTACTCAACATGAGAAAGATGGCCCATGGGCTGATGGTGAATGGCAAATGGCAGAGCTGCTCAGGCCAGCACATGGGAGCTTCAGTATAGCATAGCCAGCTGGGAGAGATTTCTCCCTCATTCTGAATTTCTACTGTGACAAACTCAGTCCTTTAACTGGGAATGAAATTCTGGGGAACTAGAGTTGAAGGATTTCTGACCCCTACGGTAACTCATGCTACGTAAAACTTGATTGCCCTCTTCTGGCAGAGCTACAAAAATGATTCACTACCAGAGCACGAGCTGCTAGCTAAGATACCTGTGCCTTTCCATGTGCCGGCAACACATTTTAGGACTATTTCATCCCTCTGTGAAATCTGTGCACTATCCAAAATGAAATTTACCTGTGCACAGTACTAGTAAGAAGAAGTCATTACCTGAGTCTTTCCACCAGTACTTTCTTGGACTGCAGTCCGTGAAAGAGCAGTAGTTGCAACAAAACAAGAAAAGGCACCTGAAAAAATGTTGCTGAACCCAAAGGCAATAAATTCCTGAAAGATAATTGGATGATGCTGTAAACACAGATGCCTGAAGATAGTTCTGCAATGGAGAATGACAATAGCTTCTGCAGTAGTCGATAAAGCAGGTAGCATAATAATATTGAGAAGAGTATGCACTAGTATTAGCTGTTAAATGTTTACACAAATTCCTTTTGTGCCAGTGCAGCTACCTCTGTTTGAAAACCAATACAAAGAAGTTGGTATACTCCCCCTGACATGGACATGCTCGTCTGAGTTTAAAGGCATTTAAGCTTATTTCCATCAATTTTCCTAACATTTCTAAGAATTACCCTTGTATAATTGCATCAAGAAATGGTTGTAGTATAAATTTAACTCCCAGGTATCATCAGATAAACAAATTATTTTGATCAATACAACAGGTTGAGTTTAGACAAGACTTTAACTAATGCAGAGCATTTTATTAGTAGTAGAACTAATACAGAACTTTGCAACGAAACACAATTTCACCAAAAACTTCCAGTTTGTTGAGCCATAAGTTTTTCACTCTAAACATCCCAATGAACTCACGCTGAGTCCCAAGCAGAATTCTCATATATTTGCCCCAGAGTGACAGATGCTGGTGCCTATTGATGCTCGTTGTTGTGCTCAAACGACAAGGACCATGGGAGCTTTATGTCCTGGGATCTGGGCCATTCCTCTGCTGCGAAACAAGGAATTTGGGAGCTGTCTGCAACCAAGCCCATATAATTGACAGAAACATTGTTTTCACCAAGCTGACACAGGCACAGGAACTTTTCCCTCACTGCAAACTTAAAAAAATATAATTTAAGATTTGAATTTTAGTGTGTCCCTTCTTTTCTCCAAAATTAAATTTCCTGCAAGTTTTTCATTAAGCTCCGTTTAGAAGAGCAGGAATTTGAAGTCATGTTCTTCAATAGAACAGACATAGATGGTTCATGCTTATTCCCATGTAACAGTGGTGATCTGTGAGAAAATGTTGGAAGTATAGTTCCTACTGTTCTTAGGTCTTAATAATCTATGAATCTGTGATGACAATATAAACACTGGCAGATAATAATATTGGCCCATCCTTCAAAATTATTTTACTACCTGCTTTTATGATGTTATTTTAATTTCTCCTGATCAAGTAAACTATTTTCTCATCATTTGGGGCTGCATTTAACCTTTGCTACATGTAAAATTCATAGTATTGAAAGGAAGGTGATCTTCTTTTGTAGACTAATTCTTCTACTACAATATTTAATCAGTATTGTTGAAGCATATGAGTGCTGGCAGAACATATTCAAAAACAGAACTACATAAACAGCACTTCCAGGATCATGTATTATTCTTTCAGATTTGTTTTTGGGCAACTTTAAGACAAAGTGTTACCAGATATGAACTTTGTGGATTGTGAACTGACGAACAGAAGCATCGTTTTCTTATGTACTGCAAAACAGTGTTTCCAAAATAAAACTCCATGTAATCCATTAGTACTAAAATAAAGGACTCATTAGACAAAGTACTCAGCTTATCTGTTTATGTAGTGAGTTCATTTTCTAATATGCTCAAAGAATAAAATTAAAAATTACCATAGATGCAGGTCAAGAAAGCTTTCTGACATTTTTCTTCCACACCCATGGGCAAGCCACAAAACCCCCAGTGAAGACACTGAACGAGTGCAGGAATTCCATAAGAGCTGGTGACTGCACAGCTCATGTCACATTCTAGCTATGTGTCCTTAAAAACCAATGCTTAAAGCAGCTCAGCCATTTATTGCAGACGGTTACTCAGGGACGTTCATATGCTGGTAGGCATTAAGTTTTGTGAAGCTGCAGGACTGATCTGTTAGGATACAACTATATTTATAGTGATAGAACTGGTGTCATGCTGAGAAGTACAGTAATTTATTAACTGAAAAGTTCAACTGATACAAATCCTGCCTGTAGACTAAGCCTAAATAAGGCTGTCCAGAGCAACTTCTTAGCTTGACATTGCCTCTCCCTGCCCCAGCAACACACCTCAAAATATGCCTTACAAGAGGAAATGGAAAGTAGATTGCTAAAGCTGGCCACGTCAACTTGACATCAGCAGAAAATTCCTCTGTACAGTGCTTACCCTTTCAGAGCTACTGCAGTCACTAAAGCAATACAGAAGGAATGAGTTAGAATAAAAAGCCCATACTGATGATAGAGCACATCTGGCTCATCTCTATGTGGACATTCCAGCTAATTTTTTTTTCAATAGTTGAAATAACTTCTCCTGTCAGATTTCAGTGCTCGTCTGAAAAACGTGTGAATGACGTTTCTTTCATTTGGCTACATAAGTCAACCTGAAACAGAACTTACATTCACTATGTTTATAAATTTTTTTTGGTGATACATACCTGGTTTCCATCAATAGCATAGTCATACTTGGTTGCATATACTTTTCCCACAGATACGGCAATAGCATAAGCAACAATAGCAATGGAAAAGGAGGCTGCTATCATCTGGGAAAACAGGCTGACATTTGGAGGTTCAGGAGGCAAAAATCTAGCATTTAGAAAATATATTAGTGTTACCAACTTTGATCAAATTCTGTTCTTACTAGAACTGTCAAGGAGTTCGAGGTGGAGGCATACAGGTTGCTTATAATATGAAGTGTAATGTTTCAAGTTAATAAAAAGGTGGAAACAGCCCATTGACATACAGAACATGCTTATCTAGCTCACCATAGCCCAAATCCTGGTGCTATTAGTCAGCAACAAAGCTCCCATTGTTCTCAGCATGACTGAGATTTGGCCTTATGATAGCAAAGTGAAAAACTACATTTTTTGAAGCATTGAATAAAGGATGTATTGAATAGTATGATGAATTACATAAATATGTTAATGACATTCCATACTATTGTTAATATATTTCTTCAGAAGATCTCAAAAACATTTTATCCCCTACTGTGTTTCCACACACTTTAATTAATTAAGCCCCGAATACCAAATGGAATGTGAAGGTTACTACTGTGAAGTGCTCTGATTCTTTCAAGTGAAAGTCTCTACCAGTGTAATCCTCAGCATCCTTGCTCCTATGACTGTGGAAGTGACAAGATTGATTGGGATAACAGTAGTGACATGAATATGAACCACAGTGGGATAAGTTAGGTCTACAGAAACTAAGTCTATGCAGAATTTCTTTATTAAAATTCCTTACTTTTTTAACATTTTCCATAGTCACATAGTCACTTCATGAGCATGAAGCAATTAATTATCAGATGAACTTAATGAATCACGTAGACATTCCTAAGCTCGTTTTGCAGAAGAAGGAAAACTATGCACTACATTTAGGTGGCATAATTGACAGAGGCAGAAGTAAAACTCAGGAAATCTCCAGATCTGAGTTCTAAACTCAGGTTACAGCTCTCAATGTTTCTTTCATGTATTTTCTCTTAGCACTGTCATTTTTAGTCAATTAAAATAATACCTATTTCCCAGAAAACAAAGACACTCACCCTCTTGGAATGCTCTTAACAATGCCTGCATTGTATTTTTTTTCCAAGTCGGCAGCATACGAAATGCCAGTGGCTACTATTGTCTGCAATAAAATAAAACAAGAGCTTTAAAACTTAAAAAGGATTCTTGTCTTCCTGTAGCTAGACCCATCTATTTTATCTGTTTTCAGATAGTGCCCCTTTGCTTACCACAATAACTTCTATTGGTATAGGTATGGGTATCTTGTGTTTGAACCGATCATTTAGCTCTTTAACTGCCATGCAGACAAAAATGGTGAGGAGTCCAGCAATAAGATCTGCAATGTTGGTGGTACCAATTTTTTCAAATGTCTCAATAAGAGTCTGAAAAATAAAAATGGCAATGTAAAACATGCCCGTGTCCACTTGAAGAAATGTGAAAATACTCATGAGATCATTCAGATCCATGGGGTTTTGGAGAAGGCCAAGTAACTTCTTTGTTCAGGCTTAGAGAAGCCTGAAGGTAATGTATAGTCAAGGTGCTACAAAATCAGTAGATTAATTTAATGGGGAATTTAACAGAAAAAGCATAACTGCAAGAATTGTCCACATAGGGGGCTTCTGCTTCTCAATTTTTAGGCAGTTAATACTAAGTAAGAAGAGCTAACTCCTTACCCTGTAATTTACCTCTACCTGTATTGGAGGAAGGAGGGGAAGATCTACAGCTTCTTCACTTTGATTAATAGCAAGGGAGATCCTCATTTTTCTAGTCAAAAGAGAGCTACTGGATCCATGGGCAAAAATCTGGTTCACTATGTGCCCCAGTACATGTGGTCTGTGGATTACATGTTTCGTATTTCCCTTGCTGACATACAGAAAATGAATACACAGGTCCTACCAGGCTGTGAAGAATCCTACACTTCAGAAAAGCAGTCACTAAACCTCACCTTACAGTACATTAACCCTCCCAGCAGAGTCAGTCCCAGACTGGAGAACTCTCACAACTGGGCTGCAACAGGCAGCTGCCTTCTCTACCCTTGCTATGCCCTTGTTTGGTCCTATTGTTTATTGCAAGTAAGTGTGTGGAGAAAACAAGAAGGGATGAATACAGAAAAACCACAAATACTCCTCTGTCCTCCTCCTAAGCATCAGGGTAGGCCTCACTTGCCCACTGTCTCCAAGAAAATGTATTTATTCCATGCATAGTGAAGCTGTAACAGAATGATCTGGTAGAAAAGGAGTTAGAAACAGCCTTGTTGCATCCAGATTGGCTACCCCAGTACTGAGCTGTTTGTTTGAAGACAAGGGGAGGTTTGCAGCAGCAGCACCCTTCTGAAAACACTCCGGTTTTGAAATAAAACATCTAAGTGTTTAATCAGCTATGTTTTGTAAGCTAAAGGAGACGCCTTCCTGAAACACTGGATCAGATGCCCTCCTTTGGTTGACAGAAGACATTTCTTGCCTGTTGTACTGTTTACCACAGATCCCATTCTTACTGATCACCTTTTGCACTGCCGAACTTCATAGGGAAACAGTAACTTCCTAACTTTGGGCTGTGGATTCTGCTCATGTTGGGCGTTTAGTGCTGCAGTTTGCTAAGCACCACTTTTGAAGCAAGTCCAAAATTTGCTGAAGCTGACACAGCCAGTCACTGGTTGAGCAGACCAGAAATCACAGTTTCTATGCTCTACATGCATCTGCAAACACACTGACTTGGCTCACCTATAAGAACACAGAAGCTTTGAACTTTAACCTAAAAAGTCAGCATTCCACTCAGGTTTGCAGGAGCTGGAAGAACCATGTAATTATTTTTAAAAAATGTGTTCTACTAAATGTACTACCCATTCAATAAACATAAAAAAGAGATGGAAAAAACTGCTGAATTAACAAGTGAGGTCTGCTCTAAGGTGTGTTAGTACTTTGTCTCATCTAATTTTCCTTGTTCTGAGGGAAGAAGTTTTCATTAATTCTGAAAAGGCCCATAACATAATACTTTTTCCCCCCCACATAGTCCATGTGATTATTTTTCTAAATTTTACCTTGCTGCTTGTAGTTATATTCATCCTATTATTGCTAATCTAGATGTCTGATGTATTTTGTTAGTCTGGTTGCCAGAACTGGCATGTAAAATCTCTAAATACATTTTTTTCCTAGAACAGCCTCTTTTAGAAATCTGCTATTCTAATATGAAGTGCTATGGAAGATCTAAAATACTGTGAACCTGAACAGTTTCATGCTGAAGTCAGTGATAAATTCAATAATTTTCTTGGGAGAACTAAATGAATGCCCTATACTGGCCCTATATATATGAACCATTCCTGTGTGAAATGGAAGCAGAAGATAAGTAATAATATAAAAAATCTGTCATAAAACCAAAACAGATTAGAAGGGCATACTTACATATATTATGGAAAGGACCCCATTATAATTTTTAGTTGAAACATTCAGGACTATTTTCAATTGTGACACAAGCACTTGAAAAGCAGCTGCAGTTGTGAATCCCCCAACTAGTGGATCTGCAAGGTACCTCACAATGAAACCAATCTGGAGGACTCCAAATATTACCTGGAAAAATCATGAGGAATAACAGCTTGTTGAACAACAAAAAGGTACATTTTTATTTGGGGATTTTTTATGTTATCTTTTCTCTTTGTTGATACAGAGTCTTAAGACTATATTCCCCCGTTTCAGCCTAGTGTAGTTTAGTATCATCCATCCAAGGAACTAAAGGAAACCTGAAGAAACGTGTGAAAGGAATCTCCAGGATATGCACCATTAGCAATTAGTTTCACACAGATCTTCTGGTTGCAATCACAAGGCTATCCTGTCCTCTGTGCTCCCAGGCAGGCTGTCATAGAATATGCCCAGGATAAGAAAAATCCCCCAAAAGCTCTTCAGAGTTTTAGATAACTTTACTCCATTTTTGTGTTTTACTACAGCTGTGTTTTACTACTGACTGCCTTAGTAGGCTTTTTCCTGACATATTTTTTCCCATTAAAATTAAACCACTGTCAACCTTGTGTCTTCAAGTCAATTATTTTACCTGTAAAATTCCAACCAGGAATGTGAGAGTACTAGCAATCAGCACTCTCTGTGCATCTCTGGATTCAGTGTCTATCAGTGTCCCAGTACCATTAGTCCCTGTAGCATTAATGCCTTCTATGAGAAAATTCTCATCAGGGGCCATGCTCAATACAACAGATCCCACCATCAAGCTGACTACAGGGAATGGACCTGTAATGACAAACAAAACACACTAAAGTCTAATATACATTGAAAAGAAGCATTTATCAGACTAGGCAAACAACTCTATATCAGAAAAAACACGTAATATTTTAATTGGGCTACATTAGTAGTATTAGGGGGCCCAGAGCCACAGCACTGCATACATGACACAAAGATACAATTCTTTTCTTAGATAAGTTGCACTGCACATACAGATACAGGTGCAGTTTCATGCTTTGCTTGAGCCAACTTAGGGCAGTACCAAGGCCAAAAGGGGCAACATGTTCAACATGTTCTGACCATCTCCCTTGTATCAGCACCGCAATGAGACAAAGCAGATCACCAATCCAGGTGAAAGCAATATTTATTTGAGTTTTGGGTTTTGTTTGTTTGCTTGGGTTTGATGTGGGTTTTTTTCCTTTTTTTTTTTTTATTTTATTTTTGTTTGGTTGGTTGGTTAGTTTTCAGCTGATCCAGAGTGTCACATAGCTACATGGTCAGTGATCACAACATGATGGTGGTGGCAGGAACATGGGGTAGGACCACATCTTTTGGCAGCAGTGTGCTATTACATCGGCTAAAGATGACTGAAACTATACACTGGGCAAGACACAGAGAGAGTGATCATTGTGCCAGCAACACACAATCTAAAACTAATCATATTTGTTGCAGTTATTTATTAAAATTTTGCAGAAAAAGAAAATGTCTTGAAATGTCTTAAAGAAGGATAAGTTAATTTTACAGATATCTTAGAGGACACCTCATGAATAAGAGTACTGGGAATAGCATAAAAATGGAGTGCTTGATAATCTAGAAAGTAGGAATGCCATCATAAATAGACTTCACAACTTAGATCTGGATAGCAAATGTGAGCTGATAGGTAGGGTAGAAAGAGGTTAACGAAGTTGAGAAAACGTACAGAGGCATTTGATGCAGCAGAGAAGAAAGTTGATGAAAAAGCGTAATACCATGCCAAAGCTCTGGGGGGTGGAAATAATCTATTCTTAGTAGAAACGAACGAGGAAAGATCAGATTTTGTTAGAACGAAGAAAAAAGAACTTCAGTGATCAAGCTGTAACGAGAATTTTTAAATGTGAGAACTGACAGGAAACAAACCTCATATTTACAAGTATTCAGAAAGAATCAACAAGGTTTACCCATAGCCTTGATGTGAGGACCTAGAGCGAGGCTGGAGTGCACACACAGGTTCTGGGTCTCCGCGACAGGCAAGAAGAAGATACTGTCCACAGTAATCATAAAGGATGCAGCAAGTAAGGCTTGTAGAGAAGACTAAAAGAGCTCTGTTTTAGCCATCTTGAGCTTTAGCTGATAGACAATATGTCTGTCATTCATACTGCCTACTGAGGCCTTGAGCTTGTCATTTCTTGCATAGATTGTAGCCAAGACAAGATTTAAACTTCAGCACAAATTCAAGCAAAAAGCAGGGGCACAACTGAAGTTAGCTATTATGCACAATTGCCTGTATAGAGAAGAAATAAGCCTTAATTTCCCTAGGTCCACCAATATTCATGTTTAGCATAGCCAATTTGTTTCAGAAAGTAGTTATATAGTATGAAATATGAATGCCCACAGTAAGGATTAACATTTTGTAATAGATAATTCACTGTAACTTGAACACATGCAGTTACCAACTGAGATGTGCCTTGACGTTCCCAGGAAAAAGTATGTCAAGATGGGAAAAAAGGCAGAATAGAGACCATATCCAACAGGGACTGCAACCAGCAAAGCATATGCCAAACCTGAAATGATAGATCATCAAAATATCAGTTTTAAAATCTCTCAGCAAACTACTGTCTTTTCTAGAATAGACTTTCAGAAAGATTTATTGCTTTTGTCCAGATGCACATTTAGAATGTGTTTTGTCTGTAAATCAGTTGCAGGCACATGGGTGAGTATCAAAGACTGTAAATGACTGTTTAACCCACACTGGTAGCTGGATGAGTAAATACTGAAAGTTGTTCCTACATTCGCACAGACAGTACAGTACAGAGGCTCAGATGGGAAGTTTAAGTGGGCAACGTTGTTGCAAGAGTGAAAATCTGCCTCTTGAGAGAAAAGGGAGATATATGAAGTGCTCTAGTTACACACAGAAATTTCAAGCACAGACTCTGAATTATTGCACTGAAGCACATACACAAATATGCTTCAGTGTGTTCAGCCCCTCTGAAAATCAGTCTCCTTCTTTTTCTAGTATCAGCTTATAAACTGAACTACTAAAAGTAGGTCATGCAAATTTTAGAGTTTTGGTTCTTCTTCCTTGGTATACCTGTGCAAGCTGTCAAATCCAGCAAATAATAATAATAATAATAATAATAATAATAATAATAAAAAAGTTGCCTTCAGTATTATATCCCACTGGTTAGCTCCCACTGCAGAGTATAGTATGCTCCTTCAAAGATGCTGCAAAAACCCGTAAGAGTTTGAACAACTAAAGTCCCGGTCATACTACTGTGACTGGTGGGGGGGCTGCAAGCAACATACATAGCTGTTGGGAGTTAAGGACTTCAAGGACCTCAAGATCCCAGAAGCCTCTTTCTTGGCAAATATTTTGGTTGATTTTCCCTATAATGCATGTTTTAAAATGCCAGAACTATTGTATTTTTTTTTTAATTATAGCTAGGTTTAGATTTGCACTAATTCGTTGGTGGGTTTTTTCTTTTTTTTTTGTTTTGTTTTGTTTTTTTTTTGTTTTGTTTGTTTGCTTTGTTTTTGTTTTGTTGGGTTTTTTTTTTTGTTTTGTTGGGGGTTTTTTTGGGTTTTTTTGTTTTATACATAGGTGGGAGACCCGACAGTATATTTCAGACATTGATTTTACAAATGGATTCTATTTGACAGACAATCAAGCCACCGAAAAAAAATAAATGAGGAGGTTACAATCAAAGCATAATAACTTAACTGTTAAAAGTCCATCTAGCCCACTTCATTCTAAAAAGGCAGGGGAACCCTCTAACTGTGCCACTACCTTCAGCAAAGATCTTCCAGCTCAGACACTCTCTTTGGGAATTTCTTTGGGAAAGAATCACTTGTTTTATTCCTCAGGCCACCCCCTGCCTGAAGCAGAAGTTTGTAATGCTTTTTTGCTGCCACTCTCTGCTCTCCTAGCATGCTCCAAGGGAACAGACAAGAGGGAGTACTTGTGGCTAATTGGGAATGCGTAAACTGCTTTGTTCCCGATGTAAATCTTTGCCCCCTTCTTCAAATACTGAATTTTCATTGAGGTGAAGTGTGGGGTTTACACAGCTAGCTTTGCCTACTCCAGTCCTCAGAAATTGTGAAAATACTTGAAGAATTCTACTCACATGAAAGAAATTAATGTGGTGGATTTGTCAGAGTTATAGCTGGTCTTGTTTTTGATGGATGCTGCCTCAGGCTGGATGGTTCAACCCTCTGAGTCTTCCTTAAGTAGCTTATTTTAATTAATTTCTGTTTATTTCTGCCACTTTCCTATTTGTTCATATAATGAATGCTTTACTAATAAATGCAATAAGGAAGTAAGGAAAACTTAATATTGCAAGCCATGTACCGTGAAAATCCATCAAGTTTAATTTTTTTTAAATGCGAATATGCCACCATCTCCTTAAGGGTTGTCTTCTGTAGATATCTGCACAACCTTATGAGGTGAATTTTAAAGAGGAGTAGGTATCAAGGTTGCATTATTTTAGGGCAATAACCAAATTTTTGTAGGCAGTTGAACTATAGACTTAGATAACCAAGAAATAGAAATAAGACTACAAAACCTATCTGATTCACCACATTGTAATTAAAATTTTACATATAAGAATGGATACCCTTTGAGTAAAATGCCTGGAAGAAAAGTTAAATACATCTTGATAGCATCTCAAAGGAAATTTAAATCTTCTAGCCAAGCAGAGGAAAAGGAATAAATTAATTATTTATTGAAAAATAATACCTAATATCTAGTATTAAATAACAAGCCTCAGATTTGTAATTCCATCTGCATAACGCCCCTGTGTTGAGCCAGCTCCCTCATAGGAAGGTCCTGGAGAGCGGGGCGCCGGCGTGCCTGGATTTACCTTGAAGGGTTGCGACGAGGCCGGTGCTGAGCCCCGAGATGATGTCGCTGATCAGCCACTCTTTCACCCGGTAGTTGGGCAGCCACTCCAGAATGGGCAGAAAGGACTTGGCAATCTGAAAGACCCTTTTTCTGGAACATCTGCGAGAAAAACAAGTAATGAACACACCCCACGGGGGTGCAGTTGGAAAGAACCCCAAGAACCCCGAGCCCCAAGCTGACAGAGAGCTGAGCTGAGCTGATGCGCATCAGTCATCTCTTGACAGAGACTGACACTGTCGTGTCTTCCAGACAGGGACGGGGCATGTACTGGTGCCAAAAGTGCGGTCCCTGAAAGAAGCATCCTGCCGTCGGCTTCGATACGCTGAGGAGCAGGGATGGGTCTACCGACGAGTTTGGCGTTGTTCGGGCCACTCCATCCCTCGGCGGGTGGAGTTCGTGCGCGCCGGGACGGCGCGTCCCCCGGCGCCCCCGGGTCCCGTCCCGCCGCCCCGCGCCCGGACCCACCTGCAGGCCGCCTGCGCCCGCTCGCGGAGCGTGGGCGGCAGCGGCGGCCGCCGCTCGTTCTCCTCCTGGAAGCCGGGCTCGCTGTAGATGGGCCGCGCTACCACGTAGTGGCTGAGCTCTGCCGGCGGCTCGGCCGCCCGCCCGCCCGCGGCCATGGCCCCGCCTGAGCCGCCGGGCGGCGAGAGGCGCCCGCGCCGGCCCCCCCGCCGGCCCCGCCGCCCACAGCCCCGCCGCGCTGTCCGCGTCCTGAACCGCGGCTCCGACGGCTCTGCCCGCGCCTGCTCCCCGGCCTGGGGCAGGGCGAGCCGGCCCCGCCGCACCCGCACTTATACGGCCGGCCACGGCCCGGCGCTTTATTTACGGGCAAACAGAGAGACCCGGCTCCGGGCCGGCCCGGGCGGCGCCTCCGTCCGCCCTCCCCCTGCGGCCCCGGTGCCCCCTCGCCAGCCCCGGTCGGGAGGGCTCTCCCCGGAACCCCCACCCCAGCCCCGGCACGTCCCGTCCCCTCGGGCGGGGGCTGTACTTCAAAGGCGGCGGCCCGCGGGCAGGACCCGG
The DNA here is from genome assembly GCA_035583135.1 of Lophotriccus pileatus. Taxonomy (NCBI): domain Eukaryota; kingdom Metazoa; phylum Chordata; class Aves; order Passeriformes; family Tyrannidae; genus Lophotriccus; species Lophotriccus pileatus. Next base: position 13,224,252 of record JAWWES010000041.1, on the reverse strand, counting down.
TTGGTGTCGGAGGTCACTGGGAGCGGGGCTGGCTGCACGCACACGGACCCCGCCGACAGGTGATGGCCTCTCCCCCTGCTCACCTGCTGCCCTGAGGAGCGCCCGCCCGCCGGTGGCCGGCCAGAGCGCTCGCTGTTAAGGCGAGCCTGAGGGGCTGAGATAGGACGGGCCGCGCCTCATAGTGCTTAGCCCGCACCGAGTTCCCAAAGCCCTGCTGCATCCCATGGCCCAAGTTTTAGGAGTCGGCTCCGTGCATAGATACAAACGCTTAATAAACAGCATCTGCTCTCCAAATGACCCGAGCTCACCCAGCCGCTCCGGTGGGAAGGAAAAGTGGTTTGGAGCCCGTGGGCTCTTTGTGTCACACCTGAAATGACAGAAGGTGGCCGGGGCCTGCAACTTCTGGTTTGCCGAAGGAGCAGGGGTGGTCATAAGGAATGAACTCCTTGGCAGCCCTGCTGTAATTTAAGATCAGAGGTAGGACTGGGGCTGAAAAAGTCAGTCCTGCATGCTCAATAGTGCTTGCTACAGTGCAGCTCTTCCATGCTATGTATGGAAGACAACCTAGCAAAGATCTTGCAGGAGTGAAGCAAAGTATGTGTCCTACTCACCCGGGAGACCTTTTGAAATCAGAATTAGTGTCAATGTTTCAGCTAACACCAAGGAGGTGCCGAGGGCACACACTGAGGGTACTGCATCAAGCAAAGTATTTCTTCAACGAACTGCTCAGGCATGGATATTATTCACAACCTTGGTTTCAGAGCATTTTAGTATAGTTGTAACTTTAGACATGTTTAAATCAACATTACTAAACTGTAAAGAAGCAATTTGCTGTACGTATGCTTTGTAGTGTTAAAACAGTTCAGGATTTCTAATTCTGCAACTGGCTTTCCCTCTGCTGCATTGTAAGGAACATCTGGGTAACCTGCTGAACTGTTTTGATCTGAGCAATGTTTTACCTGGCAGTGAAGCTCCCATCTTCCCAAAATGAGTGTCAGCGTTTTGTAGAAATTAAGACAGGAAGACTACAGTTAGAAGAATCTGAATTGACTGTAACTCACACTCTTTGCAAATTTGTTTCCTGCAGCACCTGTCTGCCTGAACAGAACTCCAAGAACTACAGCACCTCACATGATGAGATGCTGTAGGAGCATCTGTACAGATGAGAACTCTGCAGGACCATGCATACTGGCAGAAGTATGCAAGCTCAAGGACAAGAGGGTTCAAGAAAAAAAATCTCCCTCTGTGTCACACAATGCATTTACCAGAAAAGACAATTATTTGAGGAAGAGGCTTAAGAATGCAAACCCTTGCTCAGAATGGATCCCACACAGAGACCGATGTGTGTCAAATCAGACACAACGTGTTTCTAAACTGTGACGTTGCTGATCCCATTCAGGATGCATCCCCTCCCTCTGGAACACTAACCATTCAAGCTAGAAGGCTCTTCCTTTATTTTTCAACTTCAGCTTTTTTTGTTTGGTCGGGTTTTTTTCATTTTTGTTTTCCTTTTTGATAGCTTGAAATCTGCATTAGTCTTCTGAATCCTTTTGTTTACCTTATTATTTGCTATTTTCTAATTAGTTCATGCTCATTTTGTACTTGGTATGAGATAAACAACCTAGGATAGATACACAGCCTGTTTCCAAGTCCCCTGCTTCACAGTATGTTCTCAAGACCTTACCTCTAATGCCTAAGTCATGTCTGGAGAAGAATCAAAGCCTAAGATTTTGTCCTTATTGGCCAAGAATAACAGTTCCTCTCTTCCTTCCTCTCACATTGTCTCTTTTGTGTACCATGTCTTAAATTTAAAAGGAAAGGAGTAGTTTAGCACCTTCCCAGCCAGTTTTATTTCTCGTTTCTTCTTCCACAGTTACAGGAATATGGATTTAAACCTTAGGCTAAGTAAAATGCTCTCACCACTGAGGTGAGAAGTTATTACACTATCTCACAAAACACAATTATCAGCAAAGCTACTGCTCTTCTGGCTGTGTTTTCAAAGAGAGCAAACCCAATCACGCTACACTGACAATCTGATCTCAGGCAGCAGGATGAAGGGTTTAAGTTACAACCATATAAGCTGAGGGTCTTGCAGACAATGCTTTTATCACATTGGTGTCCAATTTCCAGAGAAGTGAGTTTTGAAAGACGCTTCCCATATTCATTTTCCCTGGTAACTGGGTTTGTTATCTCCTCTCTTCCAATAGACACACTACTGCTAGTATCTAACTCCCCCTAGCCACCGTACATAAGGGTAGGTTCCTCTTCACTAAACCCTGGGGCACCCAAGTGTGTTTGGGAATCTGAACATCCCAGACATCGTTCATGCAGACTGAGACTGACTTGGTAGAGTCCAGAGGGAATCCTTTAGCATATGCAATACTGGACTGTATAGCCTGCTCCCTGCTCCACCCAGCACCCCCAAAGCTGGACATGGAATAGCAACATCCTTTTAGGGCAGACTTGCCCTTGCAGGTAGGCAAGATCCTTTGGGCCACAATTACATTTCAGACTGAACACAAAATTAGAGGGAATACACCCTCGTGAATACACCTTGCAATGCCTGTCCCTAGTTGAACATTACCTCATGAGCAAAACACAAGTATTACATTTTATCACGGGAAGTGAAATATTCCACATTATTCCTGAACTGTGAAGGCTCCGTTCTAGAACGACGTTTTCAGATGTTTCACAATTAACACACATAGCAACAGTCACCACAGAGTACTGAAGGACTGGAATGACATAACTGAAAGCTGATTTTCCAACTTATCTGTAAAATTACTTGGACCAGGTTGCATCAGGACCCAGATTACAGCTGCCAGCAGAATAAGTACTCTTCAAAGGCAGGACAAAATGAGGGTTTCTGTCCCAAAGAGTAAATTCAGAATTTCACGGAACACTCAAGAATTGAGGCAGTCATGTAATACATCTACAGTAACTTCACATTTGGAAAAAGAAATGTTATTTCAATGCTGAGAGAAAAGCTGAGCTTTCACCCTTTACAAAAGCTAGGAAAGCACAGTTTCAATGAAGCTACGTAGCCAGGGACTACTGTGGCAGCTAACATAAGGAGTGTTAATGCAAGGGTACATTTTCAGAAAAGACTGCACAACTTATGTTATTAAAGAAGATATATTATTAGATGTTTGTTGCAAAAATAAAGGAGGGAAAAAACCCTGCCTAGGTACAGATGCTTTTATTTAAGGAAACACCAAGGCATGCAGTTAGGTCTATTAAGATTCAGGTCAGTTCTCATACACCCACCATGACCTCACTGCTTTCCTGACTCAGCAGAAAAAGGGGTTTATGAAAAAAGATGGATAGAAAAAGATGGATTCCCCACCTCTCAGTTTTTTTGAAAGCTACTATCAGTTAAACCTGTACAAATATATTTACGATACTCTCTCCTATGCTTCCCTACCAAAGTACGGAAAATGCACATTCCTACCTTTGTAAAGAAGGGGAAAAAAGCTGCAAAACAACTAGACAATTACTTTGACCTTATTTAAAGAGCTGTAAATTCTTACTTCTGGAGACTTACACAGAATAAATCAACTATCCAACATGAGTACAAAAGTAATTCTGATACCATTAGTGGAGATTTAGCTTTTTTTCAGCTCTTTTCTACATAACAGACATAGTGACCAAAATCTGACCCAACAGCCTGAAAGATCAGGACTTATAAGTGTGAAAATTTGATTCCTTCTTTCCTTGTATATCAACCATAACTTAAAACATGACCAGTGAGAGAGCTGTACTTAAAGTTGACCAACCCAAACTCCCACAGGCCCTGAAAATAAAATAAAGTGATGTGAAACAATGCAAGTGCAAAATATTCTCAAGGATTTGCCATGCAGTAGGATTTACAGAGATGCTATTCAGACTTCTAATTTTACAAAAGAAACTGTGTTCTTTCCAAGAATAGTTCTACATAGCAGATATTACAAAACAATTTAAGTCTGAGTAACAAAAGATTATTTTTCTGTGAACAAATCTGGGACTCTAAAGAGCTGATGATGCATGTGATCATGCAACTCAAATGTGTGTGACCATCCACAACAGACAAGCAAAAAAATGATGATGGACAAGCAAAAAAATGATGACAGGGAAGCGAGAAAAGTGATACAAGTAATGGAACACGACAGAAGGAATGACTGAAACAAAGAGCAAAACAGAAAGTCTGTGTGTTTTAAGCAATCTCTAATTAAGGCAACATTCCCCGTGGCCTGATATGCAAGGTTTTTTGTGTTAACCTGTTGTCTCCTGAGTAAGTGGATTCATGTCTGCCAAGCAGTCAGAAGGAAAGTATGAGGCTGAGTAGACTGATGTATTAGAGGGCAGTGTCTTTTCAGCCTCTTTTCAGCTTCTGAGGGACCAGTGCATACCACCCTGCACTCCTTCACACTTCAGTCATGACCTACACCAAAAGGCTGTGTAAAGCAGACTTCCTCCTCAAGGTACTATCAGTGCACTCACAACTACACATTTTTTATTCCATGTTAATTTTTCTAAGATAAGGGATGAAGAGCAAGTGCATGACATCTTTCCTTATAAGCTGATAATTGTCTACCCAATTATTTTTTTGTACTACAGGAAGAAATGTTTGAAATTTAATGGATAACAGTAAATAATAAACAAGCAATATTTGCTTTTGTTCAGTGTCTTGAAATAAGAATCAGATGTGAGTTTTTTCACTCTGTTATTAAAACCAGCACTTGCTGTTATACCTCCAAGGCTTCCTCCGTAGCCTTTGGATTTGGAGATAACATTCCACCACAATTTTTAAATATTTCAGAAAGGGGTGGGGAAAATACCCAAAGATGCATTCAGCTACATCACCAAAACACGTGTATGCAGGTATGAAACCTGTAACTTTTCCTGAAAGTTTTTATATTAATTAAAAAATATCTGCAGTGTCACAGAATCTCTGAAAACATATTCTGTACTACTTCAGCAAATATTTTTTACAAACATATGCATTCTTATTTAATATGCGATGTTATTATGCTTTATACTACTTGATAAGCTGTGTTTAAATTCTAAGCTAAAAAAATCCTATTCCCAGAGCAATCAAAACTGCCCCTATGAAGAAGACTGTGCTTTCAAGAAAAGTTAAATATCACCAAGCTAGAAGTGCATTCTTTTCCTAGTAATATACCTGTTAACTATGATGAGATAGCATACAAGGAGAGTTTTATAAAAATAAACCCAGAAACTCAGGAACTTAAACAATCCCTTTACTATAACAAACATATCCAACTTCCAAATATAAACTGGGACCCACTAACAAATAAGAAACTCAAACCAAATTTCTGAATACCAAAAAGGTCTTATGCAAAACAGTGCTCATTTATTTGAGGTATCGTATCCATGAAAACAAACCAAACCAAATTATCTAAATTTAAAAAGATTTTTTACTTAGCAAGGCAAAAGAAGTTAAGTGGTACATACAGAGTAAACAGATGTAAACAGTGTAAAAATACAGACTGCTAATACCAGCCAACCCAAAATTGAAATAACCCAAATATTAAAGAAAAATAAACCAGAGGCATGCAAAATATTGTTTGTCAAAATACACTCAAATCCATGTGGCTAAGTGAAAAGTCAAAAGCTAGTGGGATGGATTTAGAAATTTTTCCTTTCTTTATTTTCTTTTGATTGTCATGCAATTTTCCACTGAAGTGGAACGGCTGATGAAAAGCTTTTAACCTTCTTCAATCCACTGACAACTGAATTTTTAAGACTCCTAACAGGTGTTGAAAAGGAGGTTTAGATAACTGTGTTTTTATGATATAGTATGATATACAACCTCACTCAAATGCTACAAGCAAATGGTGCATGATCTGTTACCCTTATGGGAGGCAAAAGCTTCGAAAACAGTCAAGTTGCTTCAGGTGGATTTTTGAATTTCTCCTCAGGAGAACAGTGAAAACTCCATGGTAAATCCAGTAGGCCACCTAATATTTTATTTGCAATACAGAACATTTTGGCAACCAAGATATATTAGAGGAATCTGAATAGTGACCTGCAATGCATGTGCTTTTCAGAAAAATCAAGTTTTGTTTCAGATACGCGTCAGGAACATAAACAGCACAAGGCTCTTCTCATTGAAGCAACTGTACCAATGCCATCCACCTTAGCTGCACTTACAGGTCTTTCTTATCTTCTGCTTTATTTAAACCTTGCTGAAAAGAGACAGAAAAAAAATAATTTAAGTTTGGCCAAGATCAGAAACCACTGACTTCAGATGCTGCATTTTGCCCCCTTGCAGCCACACTTGATTTGTTCACCATACACGTTTCAAAGTTCCCATCAATACCACCCCACACAACACTTGTGCTTCTGCTCCCAGCACAGTCAGGGCTATGCAACCCTAGTTCTGCTTCCCATTCACGTTACATCTGAACTGTGCAGCAAACTCAGCAGAAAGCATTTTCTGCTGTCAACCAATTTATCCCTGGGAGCTGCATCCTCTGTGTGCTCAGTACCTTCTGTTCTTTCCATTCAGAGGTAAACAGAAAATGGTGAGGATATGTGTTCTAGACCACAAGCCTGTTAGAAATGCAGCAGGACTACTATGGTTCATTACACAGGGAAGCACAACAACGACAGGCCACATGCATGGTAGTCTTGATTTGAACACACAGATCAGTTGAGCAACCTCTGTAGTACAGGGTGAGGCTGGGAATCAGTAAGTGGTTTCACAGAGTACAGGAAAAAAGATTATAACCACCTCAAATTTGCCTTTTTTTTGTTTAATACGGGACCAAAGAGCTCTTACTGAAAAGCAGGTCACCATAATTTTAACATCAATCATTTACTTTCTCCAAAAATCACTACTTGTAAAAAGGATAGCTTTCATTTTTATTGAATTTTGGTTGAGATAGATGTTGGGCATGGACCATATGAACATCTGTCAGACAACTTAAAAGAACAGAGAGGGCTCCCAGTTCTACCAGAAATAATTACTGTATATTTCATGGGTGTATTTTTTAGGTATTATAACCATGCACATGTGCAAACTCAATCAAACAGTTAACTGAACTTTTGGTTATGTGTTTTTCTTTTTTTAATTGTTTTGTACTTCAGTTTGAATTTTATAGTAGCCTGTTTTTAGCCTAGGCTGTTTGTTGTGGTTTTCAGTTTTCTGTTCTTACGTATCAGCAGTGTTGCAGCATTTATAATCCAGTATTGCAAAAACGTGTTCAAAGAGCAAACAAAACAAAATTACTCTTATAAATGATGTATATACTCCCCCCTCCCACTCCTATCATTTTCTTATAAGATTTCAATTTGATCATCACATGCAAAACTATCTGAATCTTATTTCCCAAATGACAACAAAATTGAATCTAACAATTTTGACCTCAGCTTTGCCACCTAAAGTGCAAAAAAGAAAATGCTAGTAACTTTGCCCTTCTTAAAAAAAAAAAAGTCTACTGTTTTGATGGAGTTTAAGGAGTGCTGCCAATTTGTAACCTTATGCTATACTAAAGATTTTGGTAAATTCTCTTGCACAATAAATATCAAACAAGCAGAATTTTGCTAGAACTACCTCAAAACACAGTGCTTGTATAGTAATCCGGAGCCACCTACCTGAAGGCGTTCATATTCCTTCATCAGATTATCATATTCTCTTCTAACACTATCAGACTGCTTTTTAACTGCAGCCACTTCATTTTTTGCCTTGTGGAAAGCTGTAAAATATCAGAATTGGTGTTTTAGTTATTACTTGTATTCCTGCAGATCCTCAGAGCTCTGTTTGTGTATTAAGGCTCCACTGCAGTAGACATTCCTTTCTCTAAAAAAGCTTAAATTTAAAACATAACATCACAGATGTACACAGGAAGAGATGTCCAGGACAGGGAAAGAGAATGACCTGTGTTCAGTAAGATCAGCACAAGGAACAGGAAGGGTCTGTAAGAAAGGTAAGAGTGAGACCAATAAACTGTTGAAAGAGGTGACAAGTTAATAAAAATAAACTTCTGACAATTTGATAAACTGAATTTTAAGTTGCATACTAAAAACTGTACATATATGCCATTTCACTTCTTCAAGAATCTATTAATTAGAAAGATGAATTATGCTTTTGTTTGAATATTCTTATACATAGTTATAGCAAAAATTAATGAGAACTTATTTCTGAAGAAGTACGAACTCAATGTTATTGATCTAATACTATTTAGTTAGTTATAAGCAGCAGCACAGTACTTTAGTTGCAACTAAAAACTACTTTATCTTTAAAATATGAACAAAATATCTAAAAACATCTACAAATCAAGAAAGCAAACAAGTTACTGCATTGTTTTAATGTTTTGACCAAAACAGATGTATGACAGGAATACCTCACCTAACCCTAGAAGAAGAAAAAGCAGGGAACAGATTGTCCTTTCCACCTGTGTTGGCTATGGACAAAAACCCAAAAACATCAACAAACCACTAAACCCAGACTCGTTCCTGTAGGGGTCACACAATTAAAAGGAGCATCACATCTCTGACAATGTGAATTCCCCCGTACATGAATTTCTTTGGATGCCTTCTTGTCAAGCAACAGAGCCTGTTCATACCTCACTGCTCAACCCTCCTGCACTGCACGAGCACTGCAGTGCAGCTGAGTTGATGGCATATGTACATTGCTTGGCATATGGATTGTATCATATGAACATGGATCCAGCAGGAAACAGAAGATCCTTTGTATGCACTACACAGTCAGTTATTATTTCTGGCTTCCATCTGGCTTGTTGCTTTGCCTCACAGGGGACAGAACAGCTGCACTGGCAGCAAGCAAACCCCAACAGCTGACTGTTCCTACCAAGAAAAGACATGAGCAGGCAGGAGGTGAGGATGCTGCTTCTACATTAATGCAACCAATGAGGAATAGTCAGTAAGTCCCTTAACTCAAATCCAGCCTCAGTACTGTGAGAGGTAGGCTATCTTTTTTCCCTTCAAATAAAAATCAACAGAATATTCTTAGGGCAGTGTTTCAGTGGAAGACATTTGTGGAGAACTTTATCCCTTTACACTTGTGTTACATGTGTGACTGGAGGTCCATAAACTAATGTAGCATGTACAGTCTGGGAGAAGTAGAGAACTTGTCCTTCTCTCACCACATTATCTGTATCCTAATCCAGGACAGATAGTTTACTTCAGACTGCTCTGAATTCGAAGCAGGATTAGGAGGTTACCACAGCCCAGCAGCTGTAGCGTTTTTCTATGATCCTCTCATTCAGTGAGCATGGAGAACCAAACACTAAAACAAAACCAAACAGCAACAAAACCAACTGATGATTCTTTGGGTGTTTTCTTGCACAAGTACTAGCCCTAGTCTGACTAAATCACTTGACTTACAGTGCTTGCTACTAGGGAAACGATCTGGAACTTACATTAGCATTGCTTACAATGCAAGCCTACAACCCAAATGATTTGGACCAGTTAAAAAGTAAGAAAGAGCACTCTCTTGTAAGAGTTTTCAAGTTGAGAAAGAGCTATTCAGATTTAAGAATTTAGGCACTGACGGCACAAAAGATTTGCCAACAAATACGCTTGTAAGGCTGGGAACACAACTCCAGTCAAGTAATTCCACACTAATTTTGAATTCTTTTCATAAGATATAATGGTCAGATAGAGTGTAAAACAAAAAGGCAGGGCCAAAAAAAATCAATCACAAATTTGCTTCAAGTACCTTTAGTAACCTCAAATGAAATTTCGTTACAAAAGGGATATTAAGAAAATCTTCCGACGGCATAAACAGCCTTTTACAACAAAACCACTCTTGTGTATGCAGCGCCATCCCTTCCAATCAACTCTTACTGCATGTGACGTTGTGCAGTGGCTCCCATCAAGCTTATGATTCCACAGGTAAAAAACAGGGTTAAGTAAGACTGACTTTGTTTCTAAAACCTCCCTCTGCCATTGGCTAAATAACATGAGATGGTGGTCAATTCTTTTAACTTGCTGGTTTTGTTTTGTTTTTTTTTTTAAAAACTGGAGTGCATCAGTGGAGCCCAACACAGTTTTCACACATGGCAACACAAAGGCCTGGCAACACAGAGGCCAAGCTGAACTCTCCCTTGCAGCCAGTTCTATGAAATGTATTCTCAATGTCTGTATTGTTTAATTATCTAACACCTTTCACTTTTAAGTGAGAGCCGTACATCTGTACATTCATACCTTCTAGAACAGTTAACAATTAAAAGCTATTTCAAAACCAGCCCTCCACATAAATTATTGCTCTCTTCCTGTCTCCTACAACACTATGAAGCCATGAAACGAAAAACACTCATGACACATTCTGTACACAAAACAAAACTCAAGGGATGCATGGAAGTTTCATCAGAATTTCCTCCTGCCACACTGTATGCCTATGACAACGATATATAAATAGAGAGTATTTTCAGAAAAAGTTTAACTAAACTTTAAAAGCATCTAAACAACTTTGGTGAGCCAGCACGTATTTCATGGAGTGGAATCCTAATGGAACAGAAAAAAATGGTCTTTGGATTTTGTCTCAGTATGGCACTACTGACTCAGCTCAAAGATGCAATTAATGCCACAGCTCAAATAACTGCACCCAGAGATGCTGGGAGTTCAATGCCTGTTGTGCTACATCAGCTTCAGGCAGAAACTTAAGGTGCATGCCATTTGCTATGAAATACTGTTAGAAAAGCCAGCGGTCAACAAGCTGGACAAGTCTGTCACCAGTCTGTTCTGCCACACAACTTGATTAATATTACGTGTTCTGCATAAATTTATGTCGTGTAAACAAAGCTGTAGCCTTTACCATACATTACGAAAGCGTCACTAAAAATTATGTGATAGAAGTTGAAACAGTACAGCATTGCAGAAGTCTCCCTCCTGCCCAAAGGGTCCAATAGTAACACTGACATTTCACACACGGGCATTTCCACAGTGTGGGATCTGTGAGCAAGAAAAGAAAGTTATTGCACTGCTAGCCCTGTTACTGCCCCCAGCCCAAGGGTCACTGTAAGGACTGCTGCTTTATGATATTTCTCTCAGCTTTAACTTCATTTTCAGTTCCATGTAATTTATTTTCTTGTGGCTTTGTGGATAGTTTTCAAAACCTGAAATATCCTAGCATCTCCTCCTTCCCCAGATAATTCCCATAGGTCCAAGACCTGCAGTCATACTGAGAAGCCTTTAATTATCTGAATCAACATTTTGTTAGAAATATGTCTAATGTGTAGCAGGAGAAAAATTCTCACGTCTGTACTGTGTGCTCCTACAAGTATGTATATTTACCTGTAGGTATCAATCAGACACTTTCCATCATATACAACTTTATCAATAAATTACGATCTCAAAGGTTTCTATACAGTCATGTTATTACATGTCTAGGTATGCTAAAAATGGATTTAGGCTCTCAAAGTGCTAGCCCCACTGCTGGGTGCTTATAAAACCCTGACAACAATATGTGGGGCTGTAATAAAGTAATGAGGAACTAGTCCTCTTAATTTCTGGAATAAAACAAAAATGGCATCAAGAGGAATAAGAAAGTCAAGTCTGAAAAGAAAGCAAATTTGGCTGAAATCTTTGTCATTTATTTCCAACCTTTCCTCAGATTTTAGTAATTTTACTACTCAGTCCTCATACTGTATTTTCAAAGCACAGGAGGTGGAAAAATGTCTTCTTAACTTAGGATTTCACTTACAGTTAATTGAGAAAAGAAGCTCACTGTGCTTTCTGGAAGAAGTGAAGAACTAGAGATGAGTGGCCTGAAAGTCTGAAATAATTTCTGTCTACACTATAATTTCAGTCATAATTTCAGAAAGAGGAGATATACAGTATTTTCTCCGCCAGTTGTAAATACTGATTCAAAACCTTAGAGAAATTTTGGATCTCCAGTGAAATCACAGCACTGATATGATCCTAAATTATGTTCTTAAATGTGAAGCAGCCTTACATTTAGGACTCCTTTTGGGTGCCACTCTACTGAGTTAACCCCCACTTCAACATGTGGCTCAGTATAAAATAATGTGTCACCATGCATCAGTAGCTTAACACATGTCCCAGACCAGAAAAATGGATATTTGAAACTACCCTATGAAAACAGATTATACTTGTTTTTTTCTTCCAAACATCAAAAACAACCCCAAATGCAAAACTCCAACCAAACATGAACCCCAAATTTATTACTCGTACTATCGCTGAAAAATAAACAAACAAACAAAAAAAAGAAAACCTCCAAAATCAAATCCAGTGAAGTTTTCATTTTTATACTAGTTTTGCCTTGTTTCATTACTAGGTGACACCCTTTAAACTCTTCATTTCCCCCCCACAATTTCATGGATTGAACTTTGTGGACACAAAGGAAAGGTTACTTTAGTCATGTGAGCTCAGTAGCATGAAACAAGTAGCTTAAAAGAGGTAAAACAAGCTTTTCAATCTCAACTTTCATTTTGTGTAATGCATTGCTCACACTTAGTGAGCATGAAACTTCAACATTCACCTGCTCAGTTGCAGGAATTCCAAAAGAAAACAGTAAATTCGATTCACCTTCTCTAACACTCCATAGAAACCCTGTGTCTGCGGATGTGGTTCTTAAAGCCTCTGGTTATCAGTTTGCTCAAAATAACCTTCAAGAAAACTTACTTTTTGTAAGGCAGACATACCTTAACACCACCTAGCTGCTGATAGTAATGCCTGTGGGGTTTTTGGCAATGACGGGGATGGCATCAAGGGAAGGGTTGTAAATATTTTCCTATTCATTTCTATGAAAGACTCTCTCCCCCACTTTTGCCCTAACAAAAGATTCAATCATGCCTTAATTTATACATCTTTTGGATGGACAACAGCTCACAGGGAGAATGCAGCTGAAGCAGCATGAGGTAAATCTATTTATTCCTTAGCTTTCTCCAGCATTCCTGTCTGAAAAGCTTACTTTATATTAGTGTTACATACCACCAGTTACTTTAAATAAAACATATGCATTTAAATTTTCCATTGATCCTGTCACTTCAAAGGCAGTTTTCCCCCCCTTTCTTCAAGAAAACAGCAGGAGAGGGAAAACCCACCATCAACCCTGCCTGAGAATGTGAACTAATGAGATTCTCTACTTAAAGACTGGTTTTGCTTCAAGCCCAGCTGAAAACAGCTGTTCTACAGTTCTAGTTTGAATTTCCACTGAAAAAAGATAATGAAAAAGGATACATGAAGTATTTGCCGTTATTTTTACAGCTCTGTAGCACTGCCATCAATATGAAAGCAAGGCTATGTTTTGATGACAACACGCAATCTGGTACCATGAAAATCTGTATTTTGTTACATTCTGAACACCTGATTAATGTTTACTAGATCACAGGCAGTGTTATCTTAAAAACACTGATCTCAGAGGAGCAGGTGTTCATAAGCATCACACCCCTTGACAGATGCCAGTAAGACAGAACCAAACAGGTAAAATCTGCTTCTATCTCAATTTGGGTTGCCTATAAAGCAGTTTTGACAACCAAACCTTAAACATGGAAGCTGCTAACAAAAGTATTATGTTACAAATTGCAAGGTATGTTTCCTTGTAGAAAAAAAAAAAATTAAAAAAGCTAACACCTTAACACCTCTGCTGCAGAACAGATATAAATTTAGAATACTAGTCAAGGACTTTTCTGCTATCTGACAGAAACCTATGTTACAGTAAAACACCTCAACCACATACTTCCCATTTTATACAGGGAGAGTGGATGCTATGTATGACATGAAAGATCAAACTCATGCCTATAAACAACCTGCAATTGATTCCACATCCTAGGCACATCACTGATGAAGTCAACACCACTTAAATATATCTGTTCAATTTGTTAATAATTACAATTTAATTAAGGTGTTCCAATTACACTGTACATATTTCATAATGACACAGTTACTAAAGTACAGGGATGGCAGTGATGTTTTGCCAGTTCCTCGTCAAATGTAAAGAAATCCCATGACAAGTGTTCTGAAAATGGATGAAGTTAGTTAATGCTATACCTAGAACACATTTTTGAAATTCATCTTATTCTTAATTGCAAAGAAGTCCTAACTAATACTTACCAGTTGATGTCTTCTGTAGTTCTGCTTTCAAATGTTCAACTTCCTCCTTCAACTTTTGCTGAGTTGCTTCCGTTAACTCTTTCTTTTTACCACTTCCTTGTCTACTCAAGGCCTAATAAAAACCACAGTTGCTACAATTAATTTTATTTTCATTAGCCTGACATTAATGAAAAACACCCAAAGAATGTCAACTTCAATCTTGCAAAGCAACAGGTTTTCTCAAATGTCAACATGATACAGGCAAATAATCATTCTAGAAAAAAATCCCCCTGAATTTAAAAAAAAAAAAAAAAATTAGAAAGCTCAATGTTTAAGGTTGATAGTCATGGCATATTTGTAACAGAATGGTATTATTTCCTGTCTAAGAGTATTTCAGGTGTACAACTTTCGTTTATGATATAAATGAGTTTTTCAGAAGATATATGCTGGGACTGCCAGCGACAGAACACTGTCACGTTTATGTGCAACTTGTTTTAATAGTTAATTGTGATTTCTCTCCTTGTAGGTTTGCAGCTACTTCTTCAGTCTTCCGAATACCTCAATATCCAGACCGAAATTCCAGTGAAATTCAAGAAAAAGGACTAGGAAAGGATTCAAGAAAAGCCCTGTAAGCACTAGGCACGAGTACAATATCTTCCCTGTACTATAAAACTGCTGGCACTACCATACTGATGCATGTTATTAAGATGTAAGATTAGACCCTTTGCTCTACCTGCCTCTACTGCCCAACCACACATCATCTCTTATGAAAATGGCAAAAAAAGTGGTAAATGCTTAATGCAAAAAAGAAAAGTGAAACATCTGAGATAAACAGCTGTTAGGTGAACTTGTGATATCAGAGTTTACCAGGCACAGGTGGGAGCACGGGGAGAAATTACTTTGGGAAGAAGAAAAAACACTGTTTATAAAGATGAAGAAAAAGAACCTTTTATAAAGACTGGTAAACGATCCATGGAAAAAAGCTGAAGAAAATTTTCCAGAAGCTATTTAATCAAAGAGTGGAGATTACACTGGACTGCTGGCAAGAAAAAAAACAGCCAGCTGTCTCCTTTACTTTGTGATCAACTCTTTCTATTAATATGCAAATAGCTGTTTCTGTAAACTTTCATCTTCGGTCCTGTGCTCCATGGAATCTCTGAACAGGAGACAGTGCAGACTTCACACACCAGAGTAAACTTACAGTATTTATACTTGCAGCCAGTGCCTTCTATGCAATTGCTCTCACCTCTCTCTGACTGCAGAATGAAGCACACTTGTAAATAAACACAAACACAGGGGCCAAGCCATTGGATGAGAGAAATCTAAGTCATACTATGTCTATAAAGTTAAAATATTCCAATTCCAAACACTTCACATGTCCGTCACAATGGAGATCCAGCCACAGCATGTTGCCTGGACCTGTGGCTACCAGTGTTTTTGCAAACCATGCAATCAAACACACAAATAGAAACAGACAGGAATACAGTTTTCCGTTTCTGGCTATCGTTTACAAGTGGCTAAGAGAATGTGTTGCTAAGGGAATATGAAAGCAGAACAAAAAAGAGGACTTTAGGCCAAATCCCAACAAAACAGAGAAGAGAAAAAAAGTACCAGTAGGCAGTAAAGAGACAAATTCCATGGCTGAGGGAGGGAGTCTGGATCGTTCTGACAAAATACTAAATCAAACTTTTGTAATCATTTCATACTCAGGAAACACCTAATGCTCTAATGATCCGTGTTTTACAACAGCTCTCAAACAACTGCATTTTTTATATCCCTTCTTGTACTTTTTGTCCAGCGTCTGTTCTCTTTGTCTGAAGATTTATTACAAAAAAATTACAGTGCTAGTAACCATAAACACTGTGTTAGACAAACTCAAAGAAAACCTGTACACACCTGCAGTGAATTTTGTTTTGACATTGTGCCAGACTGAAGAATGCTCTAAAAGTCTTCATACCCCACATATCTGCACACTAGCTTACGGTTGAGTCTCTCCAAACAGAATTCAAACTAATCAAGGAAAGATTTCATACATTTATCTTGATTATCTTTGATTACTTCCCTTCCTGAATACAACTGTGCATTGAACCACAACAGAAAAATGATAGCTCAATTTTCTCCATTATTCTCATAAAAATAACATCTCTTTGATCCACTGGTGGTTCTTTTAAGTAAGAAAAGTTTGCTCTCATTAATATTATGGCAGTGTCCTAACTAAGAAAGGCAAGTATTAGGAAATTGGGTGACCCACCATAAAAAGATACAAGAATACAAAATACAGTAACTACAAAATATCAATTTTACAAGTTAGAAAATGCATTTCAAGACTGGAGAAAATCCTATTAAGAAGAAACAGCCAGCATGAGAACAGCTGCATTGTACGATTCTTCATCCTGGATTGCTATAGCCTTGACCTTAACAGTCAATTGTTCATGATAAAAGGAGTATAATGAGTGTCTCCCTCTACTTTGTTATGATTAAATGCAGAGAGATATTTTAAGAATCTCTTAGTACTTTGATGAAATTTGAAACAGAACATCATTTATTTGCATTACTTCAGTTTCCTTTGTTAGTAAAATGCTTCTGAATTTTGTTTTCAGTATTCTGAATTAGATACTGTAAGAACATTGTTCTTCCTTTTTCCACCAGAGGGAAAAAAATGAACAAGTATTATTCAGTAGCAAATCATCCTCAGAGTATTTTGCACTAACTACTTGTTGAATAAGAAAATAACTAAAGAAGCTCAAAGATACCTCCTGCAGCTTTTCATTCTCGGCCATGTATTTTTTGGCTGCTTCAGTCGCATCATTTACTTGCGTTTCCAGAGCTGCATGAGATGCCATCTCTTTTGCCAACTGAGTAATAAGGGTGACAGTACGTCTCAATACACTGTGAAAAAATACAGTGAACAGAACAGAACTGTCATTCACAGCGTGATATTTTTTTTTTTAAAAAAGCAAAACCAAACCCAACAAAAACCAAAACAGCCAGAAAACCAAAGCAACAACTTGCAACTCATTTGCTGCATTAGCTGTAAAAGCAAAACCGTAAGAAAACTGTTCAAACACCTGAAGGGAAACATCCAGGTTCATTCGTGACAAGTAACAGTCAAAGGAGAGACTGAAAATATTTTCATCCATCAACATTCTGATTTTTATTTGATGCAGAACCTCCCCCCTCCTAAATACCCACAGCCATTAAGGGGTCACACCTGTTTGCTTAAAGGCTAAATTACTCTTAATTTAAACAGGATGGATCTCCAAATTCAAGACCCAAACAACATGTTATGGTAAGGAATACAGTGCAAAAAAAAAAAAAAATCCCACAACTTTATAGAAGGCCTTACGAGAATAAAATTATTTATTCTTACAAGAATAAAATTAGCATTCAATTAAATCCAAAGTACTTTGTCAATACAGTTTAATCAAGAGCACACATATGGCACCTCGATTCTAAGCTTTGCAAATACCTCTCTAGATTTGACCTAGTGATTGCCTCTTTGCATCACTACTTTCATTATTTATTATTCTCTTCAAAGAAATTTGAAGATCCAAGTAATTGGCTTTTTCATAATTGAAAGAACATTAGTAGACCTTTTTACGGTAAGCCTCCTCTCACCTCCCAGCTCCTTCACTGAAAGCTCATTTTCTTACTTTTTTGGGGATTAGTAAAAAAGTTAAGGTCCCCATGTTACTACTTTTCCAAGGCTTAGCATGTTCTACTACTGCTTATTGATTTATTGAGATGTCATTAAAACACCACAACTAAAACAGACTCATAGAATTATGTAGGTTGAAAGTGGCTTCCAGAGGTCATCCTATCCAGACTAGGGACAGGTTGAGCAGATTGCTCAGATCCTTGTCTGGCTGAGTTCCTGCCATCTCCAATGATGGGTGATTCCACCATCATTCAGCGGCCTTGTTCCAGTGTTTAACTGCTCTTGATAGCAGAAGTGCTTTTCTACCACGAGTCAGAACACCTCAGGTTCCTGACCTGTTACCTCTTGTCATTCCTGCGTGGATCCACTGAGATGAGCTCACTCCATCTTTTCTACAAGCTACTACTAGACAGACATAGCAACCAACAGGATCTTCCCTTCAAAAGCTCTTTTCTGTTTGAAAGACAAGCTCCCTCTTCTCTCCTCACAGATCCCCATGGGTCATCACAGCAAGGGCACATGCCATCCCAGGATAACACAGACTTCTATGTGCCCAATCTGCTTATGTACTCCCCAGCTGCACCTGCTAGTGGGGGTGATGTTACATCACTCACTATCCCAGAAGTCTCAAGGAATAGGGAGGACAAACAGCAGAACTTATCAGTATTAAACAAAGCAACCTAAGGTTGACAACGAGATACTAAATGCCTCACTCTTTTCCAAATAATTAGTCATTTGGTCCCAGTGAGCAGTGGGCTCATGTTTTGTTGAGCTTGTCTTTGGTTTTCAGCCCTTCTCATCCCTCTCTGGTTCCACACGAGGTAACAGAGGACCAGACAAGCCTTGGTAGGCTCTCCACATCTTCCAAGACATAAAGTCAGACTAAGAGATGGGTGTCTCTGTCCTACCTAGGGGACAGTCTCTGGAGACTATGTCCCTTCTCTTTCCTGTGGAGTTTGCAGATGGGGGCTCAGCTGGATCCAATACCTCCAATGACAGGAAGTCATTTTCCTCATCCATACCCAATGTTCCACAATTGCTGAACCACAGATGAAAAGCTTTTCTTGTCCTGTCACATGTGACAAGCTCCCAGCCTCATCCATTTTGCGAATCTCCACCTACCACTCTTCTGGGATTTTCCTATTGGCTGATGTGCTGAAATGAACTAAAACTGACCCAAAGAATGAACTAGGGGCATCCAAGTCCCCATTCCTACCTAGATGTGGTCTGAACTCAGTTGGGTGATGGTAGTAGCAGCACAGGATAAGACAACCCAAGGAACACTTTCCCCACCTTCTCTGACAGACATTTTTTCCTGTTTAATGGATAAGCAAAATAGCTCTACTAAATCCTTTAATCTAGCCACTACTGTAGGAGTACTTATTTCTTCTAAATTTTGGTGAAAGGCCAATAGCCCAAAAAACACTTCAAGCAAACCTCTTCAACAGCAGAACTTTTATGCACAATAAAATCTTCTGGGGCCACTTGAGAAGTTTTCTTCCTTGAAAGCTGAGTGGGAGTAGGATCTTGAGGGACCAGTGTCCAGCTCTTGTGCAGAACACAATCCAGCTATTTCTCTTGGAACAGAGATCAAAACCATATTTGTGCATATTTACTCGACCTTTCTGAGGGAGTCGAAGAACATGATGCATTCATATCACTGTTGTGCAAGGCTAGAACCACCTTTGTTTTTTCCAATGTTTTCCTGTTCGGGTTTCATATTAATTTTTCTTTGACACTTCTTTATGATCCTCAATGATCTTCTAAAATGGTCATAGATCACTCTATGGGGAAGAAGTTTGTCAGAAGTCTCTGTGATTTTCTTGTTCTGTTTTCCTCTTGCATATCTAGGCAATGTCACGCAGCTCACTGAAGTAACTCGTAAGAGGACCGGCATTCTTTGCCCAGTCACCACAAAAATGTACAAACAGGAAATCATTTGACCAGCACGTCTGTTTTGATTCATTCACATTATCTGTGTCCAAAGAGCTCATGTGCTCCCTGCCCATTGTTAAGACCTGCAGGTTGTTGTGGCTACTTATTCACAGGTTGTCTTGGCTGCTACTGCTGGGCAGTATAGAACTGTCCTTTCCCTTCTTTTATTAGCTGTATTTAAACATCCTAAAAGGGATACCAGATTTAAGATCATATCACCCTAGGAGGCAAGTTACCACAAAATGCTTGATATGAAATATATTTGAAACTTTCCTTGAAAGCCAGAATATTATTTTCAGTTCTTAACTTATTATAAAAGTTCTTTGAGCTCAAGATGAAGTGGTTGAAGTGAGGCTCAAGTTTTGCTTCTTACACAGCAGGATGCAAAAATACCAGCTTGCAAGATATTAACATTATTTTAACAATACTTTAGGGTTGTGGGGTTTTTTTCGTTTTTGGTTGGTTTTTTTTTTTTTTTTTTTTTAATTTCAGTTTCCATGTTCAAAAAAAGGGTATAATTTTAAGGAAGGAAATCAGTACTCCCTGAAGTAACTTCTGCAAAATACATGTTTTCTCCAGCATTCAAAATGTTTCCTTCCATGTGTCGCTCACACATCCTTCCAATCTTCAAATACTTGTAAGGTATTATTTTCCCTGACCTTACTTGCCTCGTATCCACCCTGGCCGCAGTTAATTCTTTAATCTCTTGAAATGGTCCTTCTGATCTTAACTTTGCAATATAGTTCCTGTAATACACATACTATGTAGATATTAGAAAAAAGTCATACTTACAGCCAAAGAAATAAGGAAAAACCTGAGAGATAGAGGTTTCTTTGCGATCGGAAGAGTTTCATCTGAATGTGATCAAAGGCACTACTATTGACGTTTGCAGCCTTTTCGTTCACGTGAACGGAGGAATACTTCCTGACTTCTCTAACAGCATCTGCAAACAAACACAGGCTGTTCTTATTCACATCTGTGGGTGTGCATGTATGATACACCACACTGAGTACTAGAAATATGTATCTGGACTTTCTGCTCAGCAAGCAGAAATAGGGCAAATAGTGGCATTGCTTATGCTATTTAAACATTGGTCTTGATAAATCACGGAAGCGCTCCAGCACATTTCCAGACATATGATAAACTATTGCCCAAAACATGCTTGAACAGTCATTTCTAACACTTGCACCCAGTCCCCAGGCATTAGGTCAATGCAACACACTCTACAAATGTTACCAAAGACCCTGCAGTGTCGAAATGTCACTGCTGACAACTGAGTTAAAATCCCCCTCTGGACAAACAGTGAGAAACGAGGAAGAGAGGGGAAAAGAATAAATATTTTCTCAAGTATTTAATACAGAATTTCTTAGATAGACACGTGTTTTAGTAATGATACAAGTGTCTACTTTATGCTTGAATCACAGAGGGAGAAAATTATTTCTGTAACAACCATCAAAATAGAAAGGCTAATAACTACTAACTGCAATAACATCATAAACAGAATGGAGGAGGTAAGGTATTATCTCAGTGTTCTTTCATCTTTTGTACATCTTTCAGCTTCTTTTCATTCATCATATACTCCTGATAGTTCTGCAAAAGGGCTAATACACTGCAAACACTTTTCAAAGGACAATATAATTAATTAGGACGTACATCCACACAAACCCAAAATCTAACCCAGTTAAGAGTTCAAATTACAGTATATAAACTTAAGGTCATCATACATTCCTACAACTAATACAGCACCTTTAATCTCCTATGCATCAACAAATACACATATTTCATGACATCATCAGTTCCTGCAGAGTATTCTGGCCATGTTATTAAACTGCTGCTGCATTTGTCTAAGCAGACAAACTCAATTCCAAATTAAAACACATGTGAATATCATCACTTATGGCTGCCTCTTTCATATGCCTAAATTATTCAGAAGGGAAAAAAACCCCCTGAAGTAAAACTTCAAACAATGCATCAAATACTAGGAGTAACCAAATGCATGTCCTTGTGCTATAGGAAGAGTCTAGTCCTGCAAAAACCTATCACTTTATGCTATGGGGCAAGCATCTCATCACTGCTTTACATTAACCCAACTTTATCTTTCTGCAAAACCAATGACTATCACCAACTCAAAAGCAAACTTTAATCAAAGTTTGATAGGCGTTCAAGACAGTAAATGAAATCCATTAGTTTTCAATCTTAAGCCATTTACTGAAGATCTACTTACAAGATTAATACTAACCATAATCTCAATAATGATTTTAAAAGTTTATTTGTATTTCTGGTACTTTTTTAATATTAAGAATACAGTATTGCAGTCTGGCCTGACATTGTTATTTATGTAGTGCACTGTATATTTCCCTCAGCAGAAAATAAAACCATGCATTTTTTCTTCCCATTTCAAGCAGCTTGGAATTATATAGCATGTGCATTCTAAGGTGCTGGAAACACTTCTATGCATGGAGAACTACTACTACCCCTGAAACACAGGAGAACTATTTTCATCACTGGAAGGTGCTCATCGCACAAAGCAGTCAAGACAGACATTAAACGAAATCAATCAGGCAGATGCTCACCATTCAAGCTCCAGTTTCATTAAAGCTTTACTCCTACTTCATAGACCTCAGGGTCTACTCATAACAGAGGTAGCCAACAGCTGTTTTGTATCTGTGCTGAGCAAAAGTAGTCAAATAGCCCAATGTTTTGATATATTCTTCAACAGCAACAAAGGGAAAGAGTGCCATCTACTGCATAACGCAGAGCTCAGCCAAATTCTTGTGTGGAACATGTTCATTTACCTGTGTGAGAAAGTGAAACCGGACAGCAACCTAGACCCAATCCCATGTTTCCTCCTCATTCACTACTATATTACTATTGCATTTGGATTCCCAATGTAGATGCAGTATAAGCCCTCTCCTCTTTCATTCCATTGTATAACTTTTCAGTAAATTAGCTGACTTACATTAGGCTTGAATCCTTTCAGTTAATCTACTGATATGAACTCCATGTACCAGGTTTTTTCCCCATTTCTCAAGAAAGTGAATATTTAACACTTACCAAGAAACAAGACGATCAGTAAAACTATTATTGTAAGGAACATCTTGTTCCAAAATACTGCCATTTTGCTCCATAGAGGAATCATAAAAATCTTCTGCCATCTGTAAAACAGCATTGTGTTATTCAAAAATAATTAAGCAGCAAAAGAAAAGCATAACAACCTCACAGAAGAGAGCCTTGTTATTGATAAGAGACTTGTATAAGGTCTCTAAACAGCTGCTTGTATTGCAATATAATTTAGGTGTACACTTAACTATTCCAACAATCCAACTTGCTCATCTTTGTTTTTATTTGTTGTCAATACAGGCAAAGATAGTTAGTTCAACTTGCAAACTTCTTGCAGGATAGCAGGTGTGTTTTATTTCAGCTTTTACTTGGGTTAGAATTACTTAGTGTTCAGTCCTGACTACAATAAACTCAGGCATGGAGTAAAGACTGTAAAATCCATTCCATCATTTTTATTTCTATCCACTTATACCCCTTTTTGCCAAATGAAATTATAAGCTTTCACAGATTAGGATCATCTCTACCATCCTTCTTCAGAAGGCTTATCTTTTACACTGATGAATCTGCATAATTATGAGGTACAAGGACTGTTATAACATTCTAACTTGTAATGACAACAAAAAGACAAGTCTTATGCTTAGATTCCGTCCAGGGTTAAAATCCCTTTCCCTTGCATAAATTTGCTGGCTACAGAAGCAACTTCAGAGGCCCAGTGGTGGTGAAGACAATTATTATTATTTTTTAAAACAATCACCTATTTGATACTACAGCATGGAGGACTCTGTAAGAATTCACACTTGCAGCACAAATGAAAAACATCTGATGAGCTCAAATCAATTGCAACCAGTGATAACAGAGCACCTGCTTGTCCTTTGCTGCAGGTTAGAATCAGTGCTACTACACGAATGAAATAATGCCTAGTCACACCATTAGGGAGGTAACACAGACATGCCACTCACTGTCTGATTATATGAGGTAAAACTTCCAACTTTTGTTAAGACTATTTACATTTCACAGAGATGGTTAAAATTTGGCCTCTAACAAAGTAGTTTCCCACCTAATATAAATTCAACTTAAATTAGACTGTAGCATCATCTCCTATGTTTCTTTCTGAATGTCTATCAGAAAGGATTAAAATGTTTTAACATTGTGCATGCAAAAAGCTCATTTAAATCTTTTAGTATAATCTGAGTTCTTTATAGCAGACAGTCACAGTCTGTATCAAACCTAAAGTTTACTTCAAGCTACAACTCAAACAAAGCCAACTTGCAAACTGTTGAAACATGCAAGTCTCCAAGCTCTATACTGACCTTAGATCTACTACTCTGCCAACTTATAATCAGGCTAAAAATTAGATCTCTTTACTGCTAAGTCTTCTTGTGTACTATTTTCCCCACTTATTTTTCCTCAAGTATTGACATTCACATTTACTAATGCTTCATTTCGTTTTGGTGACAAAAGTCACATAAATATAATCCTTCCAAACTGCACCAGCCACCACTGGATGGTGGATGGTGGATGTACTACCCTTAGTACAGATCTGTCTTTTTGTGTACTTGCATTTTTACACTGTCAACTTCTTTGCTCCCTGGGAACTTATAAGCTTATTAGCAAATTTGAAAAAATTAACCAAAAAAAAAAAAAGGGGTAGGAACACAGAGACTGTTTGAAGACTGGGAAGTGAATAAATCAGACTTCAAAGAACAGCAGTTTCACACCTGTCAGTAACCACGCATGCTTTGCTGCTCTGACAGAACCAGCTCTCAGGCCACCAAGACGAGTACCGCAGAGCTGCTGAATCTAAGCTTTAACCCCATAAGATTCCTGCCAGTTTTATTAATAAGATAATTGGAATATGTCACATAAGGGATAAAGCTATTTCACTCTTTCAGAAATCACTGTTCAGAGGAATAGTTCAATGTTCCAAACAGAGCACCAGAATTTATCTTTTTAATATAATTTAAAGCCTTTCAGCCACACTGGATTCAAGCCCTGTTTGCGCCATAAGTCAAACATATTTCAGTATTCCCAAAGTACTCTGCTTGTGTCATCAGCCTGTAGAAATTCTTGCAGAAAGTTTCCTCACATAAACCATTAATAAGTTGATGATTACGACTGCCATAATCCTTCTCCCCTCTTACCTACAGTTGCACTTTTGACTAGAAAACAAGAGAAAGTATGAAAACTCAATGATCTGTGTTGAAATGTGAACTCCCCACAAGCCAACTTATAAAAATGTGAAGTTAAATTAGATTTTTAGAGCAGTTTCAGTTTCTGGATTTGAGGAAACATGACTAATCGCTGGTATGAACTGTGGAGAAGGCAATAATTTTCAAGACTCTTCTGCAGGTTTAAGTAGTTAAATTCAGACTCTCCAGATAGCAGATTTTATTCCTTAGGATATTACAGTAAAAGCTGCATTCTTCATTCTAAATACATCTAAACATGCACAAAGTAAACATGCAAGAATTTTTACAGAACACTGAGACAGCAGCATTTTTATTTCCTTCGAAAAAACCTTTAAGGTTTCATCCTTTTTGTTTTTGGCAGGGCTGTGAGTCTTTTGTGGTTTCTGGTTTTTTTTTTTTTTTTTTTTTTTTTTTTTTTTTTTAAATCCTGAAAAGGAATTGTAAGTTTGCTTCTCACCTCTTGCAGAGAAGCTAGCTTTATTTCCTGTAAAGAAATTAACATTACCAAATTTGAAAATCTTAAGATAATGCTGTAATCCAGGCCTTCACAGAGAGTATTTTTTGGGTTTTTTCTCTTACTACGTGCATTTATTTTACAAGAATTTACTATTTTCTTAATGTTTGTGTTGTTCCAGAACTATTATAATTTTGCTAATCTATATACAAGCCTATAGAGGCCTTTATTTCAGTAGTCCTGAACTTTTTGCATCAAACTTCATTTTTTCTAAACTAGGATCACAGATTTCTTGCAGCCCTTACACATACTGTACACAGCTCGTTTTAAGTATCTGACGTCTCTTATCTGCCCAGCACCCGCAATGCCTAGTGTACCACCGACCATAAAGTTGCTCGTCACAAATTTGACAAACAACTACCGAAACAGCTGCATCCTCCTCTCATTTTTTTTACTGCTAGATGCTTTCCTTCATGCTGGCTACTGGAGAACCCTGGGAGAAGCCGTCCCACCTGCTGAAGCAAAGCAGGGGGGCTCATCTGGGCACCCCGACCGCTGTTCGCATGAATCAGCACTGCGTAGGTAACATAAAGCTCCTTCAAGAGGCTTGAGATTCTTGCAACTCCTGATGCTCGAGTCCCAAACAGCACGCCTTCAGTTTTGTTCACAACTAATTTAAGACGCGGCAAAGCACCGTGTTTATAAAAAGGGAGGAGTAAAATAAACCCAAAGTGGTGAGAAGCACCAGCTGGGCTGCCCAGCACACCGAAGACCTTCCTACCTCAGCGGGGAAATGAACGGCAGGCAAAGCACGAGAATTACTGCGATCTCGCCGTACAGGAAGCCGGCCACTGCCGTCCACTGGAAAGTCATGGTCCCGGCGGCCTGCGGGGGAAGGGGCGGTTCAGGCGGGCGGCTCCGACCTCCCCTCCCAAACCACCCCCGGGGCACGGACGTGGGGGCCGGGATCCCACGGCCGCCGCACCGGCCCGGCGAGCTGGGCAAGGCCACCGGCAGAGCCCCCGCCAGGCGCCCGCAGGCCCGGGGGTCCCCCCCACCGCCCCCCGCACAGCCGGGGAGCCCCGGGGCCGCCCCGGCTCCCCGCCCGCCCGGCCTTCGAACCTCCTCGGCGCCGGCGCCCGGCGGAGCTGATGGCGGCGCAGGGGCGGGAGCGGGGCCTCGCCGGCCGCGGCTGAGGAAGCGCGGGCCAGTCTCTCCCGCCGGCGCTGCGGGGGCGGGCGGGGAACGGGGGGTGTGTGCGGGCGCGGAGCCGCCCCCGCCCTGCCCGCGGGCTGTGGGCAGGGGCGGTGCTGAGTGACACGGCGGGGGCGGTGCGGAGCTGCCGCCCGCCCGGCCGGGCGAAGGGGCACCGGGAGGGAGGGTCGGTGCCCTCCGGGGCCGCCCCGTTGGAGCGGGGCTCCCGCCGCCCTCAGCCCCGGCCCCGCACCGCCGGCGGGGCGGGTAAGCTGGGTCTGGCAGCGCGGAGGTACCGAGGGGCCGCACCTCTGCTGGGAAATGCGTGGATCTACGCGTTGAGAAAGGCTGACGCGAATATTACCTTTTTTTTTTTTTTTTTTCCCCTCTCCCCACCTAGGGAATAGTTGTAAGCGTTTTGCTGCGGAATCCTGCTGTGATCGGCCCACTGCTCCATGCCTCGAGTTTATTCCGTCTGAGACTTCAACTCTGCTCTTCTTTCCCCTTAGTTTCTGACGTTCAGTTAAAATGCTGTGTGTGTGTGTCCATCCCCCCTCCATGCCTAACACTAGTGTATTAAGACCCAGCAAATATTTTTCTCAAGGAAAATAGGCCCAGTATTCATAAAGACACTACCAATAACAACAAAGCAACAGTCTCAAACACCGTCAAACAGGCTTGTTTGGACCTCATGAATAATACAATATTCCTTCAGAAAACCCTGTTCTGTCATACTGTCCCGTGCAGTGCTTTTTATCAGCATACTAAGGCTCCCAAGTTATTATTTCCATGCCTTGGTACTCATTTTCCCACGTCTTGACCATCTCTTTTACCACCCATCCAACTCAGCTTTGCCCCTGCCTACACCCCCTGATCACCTTGTGATCCCCTGATTACTTTTTCCTGTTGATCCTAACAGATGCTGAGATGCTGCCAGAGGAAGAGGTTACCCTGTCTACCGTGGCATCACCAGCCACCAGCGCTCTTGACGCAACTACCTGTTTTGGGAATTCTCTTCCAATTTATTTCTATCAGAACGAGACATTAAATGCGGTGAATAGTAGCTCTTTGTTACTCTAATCCAGTGAAACTGACATGCGGTGGGATGTTCTTGCATAAGCAGTTTTGAGCAGTGCTGTTTGCGGCTGCTCACAATCTGAAACTGTTTACTTAAAATTTCCCAAGTCTGCATGCAACCTGGGGATGGAGCCAGCGTGTTAACATTTTCCTAGCAGCTGCTAAGCAATGTCTGGATGAAAGGTTACATCCCAAATAATTGTTTATGCATAACAAATATTGAAGAGTGATATAACCAGCCATATCAATCCAATCTATGCAGTGGGAACAGCCTGGGTCTTAAGTAATATTTCTAACATGTTTTCATAAACATATTTGATCAGCAGAATAGAGAAGACATAACCTCTTGTCCTGGTTTTAGCTATTTGCCTACAGCCACTATACTGAAGCTGTTAAAGCGTTAATACAGACTTTCCCTCCTTTAATTCCAGAGCAGTTTCGATTTCTGAGCTGCTTACTCACCTCTTAGGAGCACTGCAACTTGCCCCCCCCAGTAGCCCAGCCTCATACTCACAGGACTGTATTTGCTCATCCCCACTGCCAGAGACTCGGAGTCTGCTTTTTCACTTCAAGGCTTTGTAAGATCCCAGAAAAACTCACACTGTAGTGACTTCTGTGCACTTCCATGGCAGCTGATGTGTGTTCCCCACCGAACTGGAATGAGATCAGAGGAACAGAGAGAAGCCCCTGCAAGCATCTGTGAGACTTCCCTTCTCCTCTTGAATGCACTCTGCCACTCCTGGAAGGAATTTTAACTGAAGCTGTAGAAGTCTGTTAATCTAAGGCTGCCTATCTTATAGTGCACCACTGTGTGATAAATCTGATACCATACAATATATATAATGGCTGGCTGCTTTAGGGAAAAAACTCCCAAACCTGAAGTCATTACAGTTACAAGGATGTGGACACTGTCCCGGCAGAACTAACTCGTAATTTTATTACCCCATATATATACAGAACAGGGGTCTGAGCTATCAAGCCAGGCCAGATGTTTCTTATCCCCACACATATCACACACACACGCACACGACTGCTTTCACCACACACACCCATGCGACTGCTTTCAGTCACAAAGGACAATAATGCCTCAAGCGGCTTTCCAGCTTGACCTTTTGATTCTTTTAACACATGCTAATCTTAGCTCTGGCTAGCTCAGGACCATGACATTCTTGCTTTAGTATTTTCTTCTTTTATTATCCACGTGGCCGGTGTTGTCTGTCTAGGTGCTCCTACACAGGAGCACTAGCTTCCTTCCTCTTCGACCAGTAAGCTGACAAAGTATTCAGAAGCAGAAATAGGAAATGCCTGCGTATTAGCAGCTGCTTAGAGGACTGAAATCAGACTAATTCACTGCTGAAACAACGGCAAAGTTTGAACTTGTTCTATTCTACTTTGGCTTCTATGATAGCTGTCTCCTCATCACACGCTGCTTTTGCCCAACCATCAACCCAAGACAGAGAAGTGACTTAAGAAATGTAACAGTAGGGGATAGAGAAAATGGGATTGTATAGGCTGTGTGAGGGAGCTGGGGTTATTGCAGCAGGGTAAAAGCTGCAAGAAAATACAGCTGTTATGAGCATACGGCATTGTTGTTCAGGGTGGCTTAACATAAAGAGTGAGATCAGTTACACAAGGCAAAGGTCCTAAATTAGGAAACAATGCTCTGTATCTTAGGTTACTTGCAGAACAACTTTTAAAAATTTGAATATTAGAAAACAGGAAGACTGAGCACGTGGTGATGTTACAAGTAACATATACAAGGAAGGAATACATCTAGTGGCTTTAAACTGGAAATCAGACTTTTTCCATGTGCATATGGTTTATAATGAGAAATATGACCATATTCTAAAACAAGTCTGGGAATTAAATAACTAACTCCCATCTTTAGCAATTTGTGTGAACAGTATTTTTGTTCAGAGTATGACTTAAAACTTCAATTTTGCAGTTTATTCTACAGCAACACAGTGAAGTGTGTTCAGATACATACAGAATTCACAAGGGAAGGCATACAATTCATTTCACGCTCAAAAAGGGATGATAAGCATCCGTTGACTTTTATGATGCATAGAAGGCCAGATCAAGCGCTCCTTAATTATAACAAATATTAACAGCAACCTAGGTCTTCTACTTCAGGCAGAAAATCTCTGGTTGATCTCACACAGGCACGACAACTGCTGTCTTCAAAATCATCAGGTATTCAGTTCCTAAATAGGTCAAGGTATTTCAAGTCCTCTAAAATTAAATTTTCCCACTACTAGAGAGAAAAAAAATTGTGTTGATTTCTGTTGATTATAATAATTTTTTTTCTCTGCTCCTTGTGGCTAATGGGACAATTTGCAGCATGTAACAGTTGGTACCCAACATCGTAAAAATCTTAAGAAAAAATGCTAACAAAGAGCTTAGTTAATACTTTCACAAATCCTCTTCTTCCACAATTCAGCTGCATAGTTTTAATTTTTAATTTTGTGGCAGAAGGCTGGAGACATTTTCAGAACTGAGGAGAACTGAGCTGCACAATAATTGGATGGAGACTGGAAATTCAACAACACAAAATACAAAGTCATGCAGTTGGGAAGTAAGAACTTTTTCTGTAAAATTGAAAGCTCATAATTTACATGATGAATATTAGTTGAGGAAAAGTGAAGCATTAGAAGAGGTATTATCTGCAGAAGATATTGCTGTGAGTTTACCTGGAATGCTACACAAATTTGTGCTCATCTAATGTCAAGAAAACATCGGAATCCAGAAAAGTGAAAAAATAGTTGTCTGAAGGAATGGAGACACTATCACACCATAAAAGTTGCAGAGATTGTCTCAATTAGCGTAGGATAGCAAAGCATATCTGTAGTTTTTCATTTATTAACACATCAGGAAGGTGATCGTATCAGAAGAGTTACGCAACTTTGCTGTCTTAAATAGTGAACTAGACTTGATGACTCAGGTCATGCCTTTCAAACTTTTATTCATATGTCTAAATCAGACCTAGTCATAATGAAAAATGACCAAGTATGACATTGCATTAAAAAAAAGTGAGAATTTAAGATATTTAAATCATTAAAATATTTGTGAGTAGCATCAAAAGTGACCATCCCTCCCCGAGATTGTTGCATTAAAAAAAAAAAAAAAAAAATCACTATTGTATACAAACCCAAGTAATTGATTTAGAAAATTTGGAACTATTCACAAGTATTTTCATAGAACAATAACAGTCAAAAAACTAGGCAATTTTTGGTATGAATTTCTGTGTAAACATATAAAGAAAACAAATTATTTGATTATAAGTAATTGTACTGCACAGTTTTTTGAAATTTCCCTTGCAGAACAAATGCAGCTGGTGTGTAATGTTTATCATCCTGTTCTAATTTTCATTATTTCACTCCTATACAATGATTCAAAGCCAAGTGGCTGTCATGCTTTGATAAGCAACATGCCAGTGGGCAGAAAGGACTGCAAGAGCCCTACTGAGAGAATCTGTCAGCTTTTCTTTGACCTAAAAAGTTCTGGTGTGGTAGATGATAGGATCTGGTATACAATTATTATACAGTAAATAAACAAAACTGAATTTAGATTGAATTCTCAAGTCTTGTAATTTAGATTCAAGCTAAGTTTGTACTTAAACTGTCTCTTCATTTTACTTTTTCCTTCCATCAGTGTTTATGTGTTCCATATTTCTTCTGCTATATGAAGTATGGAATTTTTCGAAGTTGTAAGTAAGTTTAGAAAGTTTTAGTCTGCAAAAGGAACTTTAAGCCTCGCAGTCTTAAAGTCTGAAAATCTAGTCAAATTTAAATTCAGCTTATGTCAGTTAAAGCAAAAGCTTCTGTAATTGCTCCCTTTGTATTCTTTTGGTCTGAAATTACTGACATTATTTATCAGTAGTCCTGATTTTAGGAGGCTTCATTTAAGAAAGGCCTTAGTTTTGCAATAATATTGCTGTAAGCAATTGTCTGGTGAAAATTTAAATTACTGGAGCCTTAAAATAATCTCCCCTCTCCCACATGTAGTAGTGCACTGTAAACAGTCCTAATATAATATAATAATACCATCCTAATGATGTTATGCTGTGTTGAAAATACTTATACAATTGATAAATGTGACTAAGAAGTAGGAACCCAATAAAAACTTTAACAATGTATCAACAATTGCAAAATACAAGTTTACATAGAATTAAATATTTCCATTTATCACACACCATAATGGTCATTCAGGTAATCTAGTACTGCTGAGGTACTTGATAAAACATTAAAAACTTTTTTTTCTTGTTTTGAAGTTATCCGTTCCATCATGTACATTAAGTGGTGGTGGAAACATGCAAAAGGAGTTCCGTGCTCAAGAGCAATGTCAACCCAGTCCTGGATGCACTTAAAAGGTGTCTCTTCATATCCTGCAAACATAGCTGGATTTGCCAAGAGTCCTCTAGCCACCATTATACCTTCAAATTGGAAATTAAAGCAGTACGTTACATTCTACTTTAAATTTTATGTAGATTTTCTATAGCATCCTTTAGGACAACGACCCAAAGCTTACAGAGAAATAATTGGAGAACAACGAGGATTAGTATTACAGCTGTACGAGAGAAATCCACTTAAAAAGGCAGACCTCAGAGAATCTACAACACCCATCAACATTCCGCATTCCAGAAATTTTGAAACAATACAGAGGACACAGAACCCTTTCTGCCCTGCTTTTGAAACTGCAATTAAATAGTATTTTGTTTTTATTTGCCACACACACACAAGCCTGCCCTTATAACATAAAATTATGATAGACACCAATATGGTAAATTTAGTTATTTTTTTGTGCAACTCAGGTCTATTCACTGACCTAGAATCCTTCTTCCAGTAACAGCTTAATGGCTCAATTTAGTAGATTTCAGGACTCTTGATTTGCAGTAAATCTTTCTGAACAAGCCAACTGTAATCCTATACTGTCAGATAATTTCTATCATAATTTTTCTGCAATTAAGGGACTCTGTTTTCCTGCACTGTTCTTGTGTGTGATGCATTTCCTTCCTGCTTTGTTTTTGGGGGAAAGCAGAACAGCAGTTTGGTTCAACTAATTTTAGTGGTTGCTAATAAACCGCAACAGTGTCAGCAGAAACCTTCCACACAAACTTTTCCTTCTACCGCTGTTCTCTGTCCTGTTGCTCTCTTGTTGAAATATGCAAAGTATGTGGATAGAGATCACCTCTTAAAAACACAAACCAAACTTCCATATTGTCTTCAAACCACAGTCGCAGGAATCTACTGTAACATAAATAACTGTGGGGCACAAATTTTAACACAGAAATGAGAGTGGAATTCCTCACTGTGTCCTTGAAGCCACCCATCTCAGCTGTTAAATATCTGGCTTAACAGCATTTCTTTTTCCACTGCATCATTACTGCAAGCAATCTGCTCCCATGTTCAGGAAGTAGAGATTTCCAAGTGGAATTTTACAGTTCTTTAAAAGATGATCAATTCCATAAGAGATGGAATGAGTGTCTGAAGGTCCCCCTGAACTCCACTACTGAGTGATGAGATAGCATAATTAAGCAAATAGCTTTTGTAATTTGCCTCGGAAATCATTATTTGTGGCTTTGAACAACAGTGCTCTAGTGCTCAGATGATTACAAGTGATTCTGTTTATGAGTTTATAAGGCATCTAAAACATGTTCTTTCATTTGTCCCCTCAAAGAGTGAAAATCACTCACATCATGTCCTACTTATAGCCAAAATAATTACTTTGAAATCCGATTTTTAAGTTTACTTAGAAAATAGAATATCTTACCATCTGCTTCTGTCAACTGATGAATATTTTCAGCATCTTTTAAAGTTTTAATGTCTCCATTAGCCACAATAGGTATAGACATGCTTTGTTTAATTGTTTTAATTGCATCAATATGTACAGGCTGATGCCTTTCTTCTATACTTCTCCCATGTACTGTAATCCATGAAACTCCAGCTGCTTCAGCTTTTTGACACAGGTCAACTGTTCTTTTTAAGTCCTCATGGATCCTAAAATTCCAAGGAAAGCAGTAAGTAGTAAGTTACCTGGACTATAGGAAAAGCCTTCCTCCATAAAGTTACCACAGATTTGTATAAATAAGAGTATAAAGACAATATTATGTTGAAAGACAGTGTTTGGGTTTTTTTTAAGACATATGAGTTTAACATATGGAAACTGCTATTTAATTTAGCATTTCCGAATTATATCACATTTCTGTAATATACATGGTAAATTTTATAGAGATTGAGCAAGAGTACCCAAAAATTCTAAAATACCACAATTTTGCACATTCTGCAAAAAAAAAAAAAATCCCACTTATAATAGTTCCCCTTTCCTGAAGAACTGGAAACTGAGTTGAAACTTAACTGACAAATATGCAAAAGCCACACAGGATATGTGCTGAAAGAGTGAATCGTGGAATGGTCATAGAATCATAGAATGGTTTGGGTTCCAAGGGCAGGGCCACCTTCCACAAGACCATGCTGCTCAGAGCCCCCGTCCTGGCCATGAACACTTTGAGGGATGAGGCATCCACAGCTTCTCTGGGCAACCTATTGCAGTACCTCACTTTCCTCACAGTGAAGAATTTCTTCCTAAAATCTAATCTAGACCTGCCCTCTTTCAGTTTGATGCCATTTCCCCTTGTCCTTGTTCTTGTACAGAGTTCCTCTCCAGCTCTCTTGTAGCCCTGTTTAGGTAGTTGAAGGTGCTCTAAGGTCTCCCTAGAGCCTTCTCTTCTCTGAACTGTACACAAAGCAATGCAAAACAGTCTACAGAAGTTTAGAAACTGATGAACTGTGGAGAATAGCTCACAAAGTAAGTTCTTGTGATGATACAGACTATGCATTGCTTTTCTTTTATGGAACCCTTTTTATCTTTTAACTTGTACTTTTATGTTGTTTGGATTGCAACAAAACTCCAGCCTACAGTATTTTATCTGGGTAAGGAGTCAAAGGCTGTGCTAGTTCTGCTATCTAAGTTTGGGACTACTTGCCCCAGATATTCACACATTACTATAAAGTGTAATACTACATTAAAAGAATATTGTAACTATTAAACTAAATTGTTTCTTTAAAAAAATTAAAAAGGATTCTTCCTTGAACCATTTAAGTTAGACCTACCTTATTTTAATAGATATTGAAAATTTAGGGTTGTTGATCTGATTTCGTACATGTCTCACCATATCTTTAACGACTTCTGGTTTATTTATTAAGCAAGCACCATAACCTTCTGCCATGGCCCATCTTTAAAAGAAAAAGAACATTTGTACTCTACATTTGAAAACATGCAGATCAATTTCAGTCAAATACATCAATTTCTTTCCTTATGACCTTCAGAAACTCATGCGGTTGAATAAACAGATATTACTGGCAATTGTTTGTTGGCAGTTTGATAACATTATTTAGATCCTGACTCACTCTGCATTGTGCTGTTAGAACTTTGGACAAGTTACTGATCTCTTTCAGTTCAATTTTCTGTCCACAAAATAGAATCACAAGGAAGATAAATTAAAATTTAATCAACAAAGGTTTAGATCATACATAAAATAAATAGTTTGATGTTTCCCCTTCCATTGGGTCATGGATTTCTTCTAAACAGAAAATAACTTTGGATTGAAAAGGAATATTTTTGAGGTGCAAGTGAGGATATTATTTCTGTTCTCTCTCAACTGCAAAATGCTCTTTTGATTGGCAGGAAATAACCTTTGCTTCCAGTTAAGAGCAGCAGTTTTTTTCTTAAACAATTTTTCTTATAAAGGCAGATGAAGTGCACAAACTTTTGTTATTTTCAAACCAATATTCAGAAGAAACAAAGGTCTCAAATGTAAGCATATATTTTTGGCCTGAAAGGAACTTATACTTTGGCAGTACTTCAAAGTAGTTAGCTTAGGAAAAAAAAATACACTTCTACGTCGAAGTCTCAGATCTCTCCAGAAAAGATTTTTCTCAAATACTGTAATTTTAAGTCAAGACAACCTAATTAGAACAGAAAAATTAAATATTTGCACTATAATATTTTAATTTCCTATCTTATTTTTCAGATCTTCATTTAGAAAAAGACTGCCTAAGAAACATGTACTAGATGATTCTTAATTGAACCAGTTAGCAAGGATCTTCACTTGTTCATTACTACTCTGTTTCACTGTTAAGACAAGATCTTTATCAATTCAAATGTGAAGTAGATCACTAACTCACTACACTTATAAATCTAATACAAGATGGAAGAAATTGTTTTCTGCGCTTCCTGAATAACATAACCTGTATAATTTTATCTTAGAGACTACCATTCACTTGCAGAAGTTTGAAGCATCGGGGACTTGCCTCATTGTTTTGGGAATTGCCACATCATTTCCCAAAACACTCTCCAAATTATTTGCAGCAAGCTCTTTTTGGTAATGCATATTTAACAGCTGTTGGGAAGGGATGGACACTTCACTTCTGAGCCAACACTCAGTATCTCAGAAATGAAAAATGGCAAGTTAGTAAATGTACATGCTTTTCCCAGTCTCACCATGGAGACAGGCATCTCAGAACACTCAGAACACTGTCTTGCCACATAGACATCTATGACAGGTTAAAAAGCTGTTTCTCTCTTGAAGTCTATTTTTAGGTTAAGACAGAAATTACTACAAAAATGAGAACCAGCATTCTTTAGTCTCAAGTTATTTAATTGTATTTACCCATCTTTTTCAAAATTTTACCTCTGAGGACAACCACAGTTTAGGTCTATTCCATCTGCGAAAGGACAGACGATACACGCAGCATCACACAAAACCTGTGCTTCTTTAGCAGCAAACTGAACAATCAATGGATGATCACCTGCTCCAATGAAAGGATATTTAGAGATTTAAAAATTCCCAGAAAATAAAAAAAAAAAATCTAAATTTTGAACGGTTTTTTGTATATTGAACAGCTGTCTGACCATGGGCAACCAGCTCTAGGTTACCCTGTGTGAGCTAGGGGGCTGGACAATGTGACCCGCAGAGGTCCTTCCAAACTTCACTGTTTTGTGGTTCTGCAAGCCCCAGATCACAAATAAATAAAGGCAGCTTACTAGGGGATACTAAATGAGTATGTCTATTAAGTGGAAATTCAGACAAATATATGTGCCCTACACAGTTGGTGGCTCAACATACGCTTTTTCAGACTGAAAACGGCCAATTGCTTATCTTCCAAAAAGACCACCTATGAAACTAACTATTCTCTACATTTCAGCAGTCTTCATGCTTCCCCTCCTAGCCTGCCCCTTCTTGTCTGCATGCTGCCCATTTGCTGTGCTGACACAGCTGTCTGTCTTGCCAAGTGGGAAACTTGCTTAGAGAACCAACCCTTCAGAAAGGAGCTAAACCACCCACAAGCTTTGCCCTTCCTCATCCCATCTTTTTCCTCTTCTGTGCCAGCATGGCTGGTTTTTATCCACAGTGTGATATGCAGAGTTGGAATGAGCACACATGCACAGAGGCAGCTTCAGCAGCTTTGTCTCAAGTGAGAAACCAAAGTGTCAGTGCTCCTCAGCTTGGGTCTGCTGAACTACTTGTGATTTACTAAGCCCCTGCAGAGAGCCAGATGGTCATTTGGAACATGCTCTCCTCTTTTACAGCTACTGCATTATATTAAAGGCATCTAAAAATATCTCAAGCAGTCTTAGCACTCACTTTCCATATAAACAATTGCTGCAGTTAAGGAGAAGGGGGATATCTGAGCACTGATGGAAAGAGATGATCCAATAAATGCACAAAGCAAGAGCACTTCTAGCACTGAAGAGACCACAAGTGCTCCTGAAGATTTTTTTTGTTTTAGAGGAAAGTAAACAGTTCTTGAAGTACTGGAGCTTAAGTCAGAAAGGCCAGCAGTACCTTCTCAATCAAGCTGAGACACTTCCAGGAGTTACCTAAAAATCCAGGAAGCAAAAAAAATCCCATACATATTTTCAAACCAGTGTCCATTTAATACACTGCTCTATCTGAAGAGATTTACATCGTTTTAGCTAATATTTTAGAATAATCCCACACTCCTGGATTTTTTTTTGTTGAGCATCAAGTGATAAAAATACTGAGTCTAGCCATACAAAATTTTTAGCACAAATGTTTTGTAGCCACAAAGAACATGTATCTCTGAGAAATACATAACAAAGAAACACTAATGCAGAAGAAAATGGAAAACAGAAATTGCAAATATACTCTGCTAATTAGAAGACAAAATCCCCAAACAGCCAGCAAGTTAAACATAAAACCACAGAAAATGTATAAATGCTAATCGTGTAAATACTATAATCTGGGCAAAGCATGAGGCAGAATGTTTTAGAGGCCTATAAAATTAAGGCCAACATGAAAGAAGCTAGTAGGGAAAAGATGTTGTTTACAACACTAACACATTTAATTCTGTACCCCTTATTATCAGCTAGCAAAGGTACAGCATGTAGCTATAAAGGAGAACTTCCTTTCCCTGTCCTTGCACCCCTCAGAATATATATTTCTGACCTGTGGAACTTCAATGCCACCAGACTTAGAATAGATCAGAAGTAACTAAATTCAAAGGGAACAAACTAGTAACTGTGGCCCTTTGAGCCATATATACTGTCAGTTATGTTCTTATTTATTTTTACACACAATGAATTATTCATGCTTTTTTTGGAGTTAAATTCTACTAATAAGAGTGTCTACCTGCATTTCTCCATGTGACTTTTCTCTGTAACTGCTCTATTTGAATAATGCACCATGGTAGTCAATGCATTTCAAATATTGAAATGCACTTCCCCTAATGCATATACTTATGAAACCACAAATTCTGTGGTCTGAATAGATTAAATCATCACGCTTCATAAATCCCACATGCTGATCTTACTAGTCCATTAGCATGTTAGCAGTGCTCTTCATTCTTCCTTGCAGCTTATACTTGTATGTTCCTTGTTACGCTTGTTCTACTGCAGTCACTTCATGCCACCAGAACTGCATCATTCTTGCCACCTCTTCCTATGTGTTTCATACCACTTTTGCTTTGCAGCCACGACACTGTACAACTCCTTATACTCCTTATTTTTGTATATGTTCTGGTTATGTTTCATTACCATGCCTGAAGCCTTGCTTCTCCACATTGACCCCAGCCATGCTTCAACTTCCCAACATCTTTGTGTCTTCTTGCTTTCAACACCTCAAGTTGTCCATCAACAGCACCTTCCACTTTCCACTCCAGCTAATATGAAACCCCGCTTCTTTTATAAATGCTTGATTCCACTGTATCAATGCCTGGTCTATTAATTTTTTCATCTGTAGCAACACTCTTAATTTTACTATAGACCAGAAAATTTTTCCCAGCAATGAGTTAAATGTTTGTAACTAAAACACACATGAAACAATTGTTGGGAAAAGAACCTTGCTGCCATCTTGTACTTGGTCTGGGTGGGATGGAGTTCAATTCTCGATTTTATTCAAATTTATTTAAAGTTTGTTTCTAGCAGCCTGTGTGGTGCTGCAGTTTGGATTTTGTGACAAAACCAAGTGTTGATAATTCACAAACGGTTTTGGCGATTGCTGCAAAGTACTTACACGGTGCCAATGCCTTTTTTCTCACTCTGCCTTCCCCTGCCCCCAGCAAATAGACTGGAATGGGCAAGAAGTTTGCAGTGGACACAGCTATGACCGCTGACCCAAACTGGAACAAGGAATATTCCACACTGCATAACATCAAGCTCAGCAACAAAACCAGAGTGGCACGGGAAGAAGAAAATGGGTTGGAACGTGGAATTTGTGTTTCAGGATGGTTGTTGCTTCGAAACTGGCTGGGCATCGTTCTACTAATAGGAAGTGACTGCCTTTGCATCACTGGCGTTTTTTCCCCTCTTTCTTTCCTTCACATATGAAGCTGCCTTTATCTTGACTCGTGATTTTTTTTTTTGCATTTGCTCTTCCTGATCTCCCCCTGTGCTTCTGGGAGGATGGAGTAGGAATGAGTGAGCAGCTGTGTGGGTACATGGCCACTGGCCAGCTATGTGTGGTCAACCCATCACGCATCTACATCATTCTGGAGGCCTTGATTTCAGGTGGAGCCAAGGTCTTCCACTATTTCATCTGACCTGCTATTACTGGCTTGTCCTTGCTCTCACCTAGAATTTTTACAATCAATAAGACACGGTATACCAAAACTGTGAACAGATGTCAAGTTGTGACAAACTTCATACACTTGGCCGATTTGGCTTATCACCACATAAAACATTCTGACAAGACAATGGTTTATTAAAAAAATACCTTTGTTTGTTGTGAATTCGCTGTCTCTTGCTTTTGCAGATCTCACAAAATCTGCTGCCACTATCATTGGTGTGTAACACAAATCGCAACTGTATTTCCTAACCAAGGTTCTGAAAGCCAACCTGCAGACACATGAAAATTAGGAGGAGGTAAATTGTAAAGGCATTTTTCTGATGAGCTGTTTTAAAGTGCTGTTGACATGCAGTACCGTGGGGGTGTTCAGTTATAATCTTAGGATAAAACATGGCCCATGTATACCTCTGTCTTAAATAACTAAAGGACAAAAAGGTAATCACACTTGTTTTTACAGTCAAGGTAAACTTTCTCGGAGAAAATACACTGAAAACAGCTGACATGAATACTTACTTTGAATAGCGGACCATGGGGGCACATATCTTCACAACTTGCCCAGAACGAAACAAATCCATGGGATCGTTTCGTCGGCATTCTTTAGCTTCCGTGACGTCACCAATCATGTATAATTAACAGTCCTTTCGGCATCTGGAAAAACAAACAGCGTTTGAAACGGGAGTCATTCAGCTGCTTCTCACAGGCCGTGCTGCCAAGCATCCCTGTTTGAACTGTGGCGGTAAAAAAACCCACAGGCGTTCCGGCGAAGCTTCCCGCAGGACG
This sequence comes from Lophotriccus pileatus, assembly GCA_035583135.1. Lineage (NCBI taxonomy): Eukaryota > Metazoa > Chordata > Aves > Passeriformes > Tyrannidae > Lophotriccus > Lophotriccus pileatus. Next base: position 13,183,798 of record JAWWES010000041.1, on the reverse strand, counting down.
TCGCTCACTTGCACGGCGTTAGGAAAAGGAACTCCCTCCGCGGCCGAGGCCCCGCCGTGTCCCAGTTCCCGCGCCGCTCCCGCCGGGATCGCCACGTGCCGCCGCCGCCCGCTCCGTCGCGCGCCTTCGCCATCATCGCCGCGCGCCGCGTCCCGGGAGTGACGCGCGGGCTCCGGCACCGCCAGCATGGAGGAGGCGGGGGCGGCCCCGGCCCCGGCCCTCGCCGAGCTGCGGGCGGACGGTGAGGCGCGGGCTGGGGGGATAGCGCCGGGCACAGCCCCTCGGCGGCCGCACCGCCCGGGGGGCCCCGCCCGCGGCGGCCCGGGGGGGACGGAGGGTCCTCGGCGAGGGCGGTGTCGGGCCGGGCGGGCGGAGCTCGGGGAGGGGCGGGCAGGGAGCCCCCGCGGTCCGCAGTCACGGAAAGTGTGGGTGGTGGGGAGCGGCTGCTGGCCGAGGGTGCGGGTGGGGCGGCTCTGCCTCCCAGAGCGAAGGAGTGCATTGGAGGGAGAGACGAGGGTCCTCGGTGGAATCAGTAGTCGCTGTCTGGGAGCCCTGGTCTTGCTTGATCCACAGTGACCACTGCAGTATCATTTCTTAATGGTTTTATAACTCACACCGTTGTGAGTCCGGTATGGTTTCATGAAGTTGTGACGTGCCACGTGTCAGTTACTTGGAGGTGACTGGCGTGTGTTTGTTTATGGGAACAAGCTCAACAGCCTCACCCTGATTAATGCTGTAAAGTTTAAAAACTGTTTAAAAAGTGTTTTCCACTCAAGGTTGTCGACAATAAAGGAACAGGAGTCTTTACCACTATTTACAAAAAAAAACTAACAAGCCCAACCCCAACCTCATTTGTCGGCTCCAAACCCGTTTGTCTTGGTTGTGGTGTCTTTTCACATTTGTATTTTGTGATGAAGACAACATACACTGTGAAGTTGGAGGAATTGAAGGTCAGATAACTGTACACTCTAGGTCTGTAAATATTATTTAACTGTTCTGATGCATGAATGTAAAGTCTAAATCTTTTTTCCAGAATGTTATGCTGACTTCTTCAGAGAAGACTTTGATGTGAAAGCTTACACTTCCCAGTCTATCCATCAGGCTGTGATAGCTGAGCAATTGGCAAAGCTTGCCCAAGGTATTAGTCAGTTGGATAAAGAGTTGCATTTACAAGTAAGTTTAAAGCATACCTGTTATTCTGGGGTGATTGATATAAAGTAATCAAAAACTTAGTAATCTTATGATCTTGTACGTTCTGAAGTTGCCCAGTGTCCTCTGCAAGTAGTAACTATAAGTACAGCTTGCAGCTAAACTATTAGTGATTCTGAGAACTCAGGTAAGCCCATACTTCCTAGCAAGAAGCCACATACAGTTTCAGTTTCTATAGTCTGTATACTGAGACACATATCTCTGCAGCCTCTCTGTCTGCTACTCTTTCTTATAAGATTGTTCCTTGAGTCTTTCCAAAGGATCATGTCAACTAACAGATGTTTTGGGATGACATTGTGAGAAGATAGGGAGAACGTGCACCCTTTCATCCTGTGCTGGAGAATAGCTTAAGCCCTAAGATTTACCTGTACCTAGGCAAATATAAAACCCGTGTTAACACACCTCTACACCTTTAGAAAGGCTTTTGAGTTTGGATAGTAGAAGACATTTTCTATGTGGAAACTATGAATCCACAGTGGACCTTGCAGTTGGTTTGTGTGTAGTTTCATAACCTGCTTCCTGCCTAACCCTGCCCCTATTGACCAGTTCTTTGGGAACTAGTTTTTAAATGTTATAAACAGGGAAAAAAATAGTGAATGTACACTATTGTCATGTGATTAACAAGTTCACATTTAGAATTATATATGAAGGCAATTATATATGAAATGTGATTGCTCAGGTGGCTTTAATTAAGTTGTCAGGTACGCTGCAGTTACTGATCCTGTTCTCGTTCTGAGCTTGCTGCTTAAAAACCTTGTGTTCTGAAAACCCCTTCATCTTTAAGATGTACCTGCTTTTTTCTGTGTCTCCCTAATGAAGAGATGGTGATACTTAAATGCCTAATGTAGGAATGATGACGATATTTTTAATCCTCATTTTAGATGCACGGCCCCTTTCTTCTCCATTGATTTCTATATTCCGTTTTTTTTTTAAGGTTGTTGCAAGACATGAAGATCTGTTGGCCCAAGCAACTGGAATTGAATCCCTGGAAGGTAAATACTGTTATATTATCCTTGCTATTCCTACAGTGGAGGAAGCATTTTTAAAATCTATGCAGGGAACATCATTCACTGCCAACTTTGGCCCCTCATGTTGAGGCTACAGATCTGACTTCTGAGGAGGAACATGTGGCAGCTTTTTTTTTTGATGTCAGTAGATGGAGCTCCAGGGAGAAGATTTGGCTGATACTTAACTGCTTCCTAGGAAAATGTATTTCAATAGTCAGTTCTGAGGAAGTTTAGCAATCAAGCCTTTTTTAGCCTTTTAAAATATTTTCCAAAATAAGCCTAATTTTGTTGCAGCATTGGCAGATATCTGTTGTCTTAAGCACCACTTTATGTTGCATATGCATGTGATGTATAGTTTGCATATCTTAACCAAAGAGACATTAACACATAATCTAAACTGTGTTGAGATAATGTTTCCTAGTAAGGGACTACTGAGTTAGATACATACCTTTGTTTTATTCCACTGTTTTGAGACCTGGATTCTAACATAAACTGCTGACTTTCAAAGACGTTTCTTAGGAGCCACTGAATCTGCATAGGAAATAATTGCAATATATTGGTCTCATGCCAGGAGCTCATTAAACCTGCTATTCTGCTCTTTGTCTCTAGCTGAGAACTTGATATGGTTTTGTTCTGTTTTGGGGTTTTTTTGGTGCAGACAGATACTTACCTCTATAAAATGCTAAATTGCATATCCTGTCAGCTCCAAGCATATCCCCTTTCCCCCTTCCATTTTGTAACTTGCTAAGTAATTTATCTTTGTTCTGTTTTCTGCTTTCAGGTTTTGGCATAACCAGAGTTTCTGGTTACTGACAGTTATAGTATATCCTTAGTCTTTGGAACTTCTTGGATACAGTATTTGTCAGCATTTGCCTATAGCTGTAAAATTAAAGAAGTGGTTATTTATTCTAGCAATGGTAGCTCCTGAGTAGCTTTTCAAACAGTTGGTGAATCAAGCATGAAAGACTGAAATATGTGTTCATTCTCCAAATAAAAAGTAGATAGGAATCTGTAGTAAATCTTGTGATTGATAAATACCTTCCAGTCACAGTCTTCAGCAATTTGTGCTCAGTGAAATTGTATTTTCTGACATTATGGTTGTTTCTTGAAGGCATTCTTTCCTAAAGTTGCTCTAAGAAAAGAATGATGTACTTCAAAACAACTACTCAGTTAGAAAACATTTCTATAAGGCAGGTGTAGTAAATAATGCATGTGTTACAGTACAAACCCAAAGTAAAAATAAAATCCAATGCAACTAAAATTTGTTGAAATTTTTCCATTTACTTAGGGTTATGCTCTTAAAGGAAACACTGAGTCAAGCTTAATAAGAAAAAGAAAATGTGGATGTCGACAGATTTTTTTAATTATGAAGAAGTTAGAAATGCATAGCTCTTGATGTGTTTATCAAGAGAGTTAGCAATTGAAGATCATGGAGCTAATTTACAGCATGCATAGTCATTTGAATGTGTGAAAGTGAATCTCATTAAGTGTTTCAAATTGATATACCTAGTTTGTAGACTCCTTTCTTTTTCAGGCCTGCCCACTTTTTTAACGTTACTCTGATCTGGAATACATATTCTTCTCTGTCTAGTGGTAGTTCAGCAGGTATCTTGAGCTGCTTGTTATCTTAAGATAGGCTAAATGATATCATCTGTATCTTCCACAGCAGATGGAGAAGGTAGATTGCCTTTTCACCCATCCTTATTCTGCCCTCTGGGAAGAGGCCTGCTGTATGCTTGACAGCAGTATCCCAGCCATAGGTGCAGCAATGTCGTGCCACTGGCCCTTCACCCATTATTGCAATGTCGAGTAGAAAATGCAGCCTATTTTGCCAGCTTTTCACTGTATCTCATACCTTCATCCTTTGAGGTGTGAGAATTGCATGCTGGCCATTCCACGTATGAATGCCAGAGAGCCCATGAGTCTGTCGCCAAGCCAAGTTAATAATTCTGGAATATGGAGAAGATGGAAATTTACATACTTATACAAAATAAGTGAGATATAGCCCCAGTACAGGACAACCTGAATGTAACTATTAGCAGTAGTTTTGTTTGTCTTCCATCTTACTGTATCATGCTGCAGTTTTACCTAATTTACTGATGACAGTAGGGCTTTACAAAAATGTAGTAGATTTGAGTATGCTAACAATAACTGGAACAAAAATAATTTCATAGGCCTGGGTTTGTGTAACTTAATTAAATTTTCAGCAGGCTGATTATGTATTGCAAAAATGACTGCTATCCTTGACTACTTTGTTTGCAATTTAACAAGAAAAAACAAGCATGCTTGTTGGCTTTCCTTGTGCTGCTCTGCCAAACTAATCTGGAACAAACATGATTAGGGTAGTTTGCTCTGTTTTTAATCTAAATTAGATAACCTTACAATGACATTGATACCTTACTTTTTGCTAAAGATGCTTATGCACAGGAAGAAAACCTTAAAGGAGGATTTTTAATTTTCTTACTCCTCTTTGTTCATTTGTTCATAGTTTCTCTGAACCGTCTAGTCACTATGTCAAATAAATAGTGTTAAATAGGTTGTGCCATTTTTGTGTATAATTTTCAGGTGTTTGTACCAGGTTATATGTCTTTGAACCACAGCCCTGATCATCATTCTTTTAGAAAGTAACATCCCCCATCCCCTAAATATTATTTGAGACTTCACAAATGATGGATTTTGGAATAATATTTCTTCTGTGTATTTCTTTTTATGTTCTCTACCAATAAATTTTCCATAACATTCAATAAGTGACCTATTACCTGCTCAGTTTATTCTCTAATATGCTGCATTAGTCTGTGAATGCTTTGTTGTAAAGTCATGAATGCTTTGTTGTAAAGGGGAAACTGTTTTGATTTTTTTATGCTATGGAGGTCTGCAGTAGTTACTATGATTTGAAGAAAAACTCTTTCTAATTGATGAGTGTTCCATGTAAAAAATCTGCTTTATTTTGCAGGTGTCCTCCAAATGATGCAAACTAGAATTGGTGCTCTACAAAGTACTGTTGATAGGTATGATGTTGATGATGCCATTCCTTCTGTGATTAGAAAGTATAAATTTATATGTTTGATAATGCTGTTTATTAATGCTGTTATAAATAAATTTCTCTTCTTATTTTTAGAATCAGAGTCAAAATTGTTGACCCCTACAACAAAATAGTGTCTCGCACAGCTCAGCTAGCAAAACTTCAAGTAAGTTGCATTAAAAATATATTTTATAAAAACCTTTTTGAACCTGTGTTATTTCACAATTGTCAGACATGGGTGGTGTTTTTCTACTGCAGTAGCCTGTAGTTTGTTGTCAGTACTGCTCAGTGACAATCAGTGTCTGTGTGCCTGTTCATGAGCTACTGAGAAGTGCTTTGTATCGCAAAGTAGGTAACTGACCTTTGCACTAGCCAGGTGAGAGGTGGAAGGAAGGGTTATCTGAGTACAGATTAAATGCTCATTACTGCTTGTGTGATTTAGGTATTTAAAGTTATGATGCTGTTGTGTAGAAGATGCTTTCTGCCCCTAAGTTAATGTGTCCTTGGCTGCAGTTTAGTAAAGAGTTTGGGAATTAATTTTTGCAAAATAGCAAAGATGCAACTTCAGGAGTCATTTGTGGTTGTGCAGTTTTGTAAGCCCACATGCATAGTTTTTCCTTGTCTTTTAGATATAAGTGGAATTTCCAGGGGAATGTAGATCACTGTTAGAGGATAGCAGTGGGAGAGAGATTAGCATAATGATGGTGAGATAAGTGTCAAACACTTCCACTGATAATTTATAATAGTTGAAAACTATTCCGTAGATCTTCAAGAGTCATGTGTCTGCATTTCATTATATTTATGGTTTGAAAAGAAACACGACTCCAACCCCACAAGTATTTAATGCGTTATTGTTTGAACTATTTGTCTTTGCAAGTTTACCTTAGCTTTGCAGAACTAGGAACGTATCTTTTAGTAGCTGAATTTTGAGCTGTGGATGTACAGTCAAGTAGATTGCCATCTGCAAGTGACTGCTGTTGTAGAGTAGATTAAGCTGCAGACTCATGCAGTTTCTAGTCTGGGGGCTGGTGGAGCAGCTGCACTACTCTCTTGGCTGAACTGCTCTTTTCTACATCAATTTCAGTAGCAGTGAAGTTCAGCAGGAAGCTCTTAACACTCTGTTCAGCCAGTTTGGCTGGCCACTTATCCTGCTGCTTTCAGTTCCAGCTGTTACTGTTTTTGTCACTGGGTAATAAAAGTTCCATGATTTCCGTGTTGTAGGTTAGGTGCAGATTTTTTGTTGCTCTCTGGTGTATGTTGAATATGTGGAAAAGGTTGTGGGAATTCAGGGCTAAAGAGGAAGGAAATTTCTGCCCTGCCCTTACACAAAGTCAAACTACAGAAGGATGTCTGAGAAGAATGAGTCCCTCAGCTTAGGAAATATTTCCTGGGCGCTCTTTGCTTTCTCTTGGCTGTAGCAGGGTTACATGGATTTTCTTCTGGTGGGAAAGCAGCATCCATCCAGTGTCAGCGTTACTCAGGCTGTGCCAGGGAATTTGTAATATCTGGCTTTTCTTGCTTTAAGTCAGAAGCTTGCTAGTCTATCCTTCCTAGTATCCAAATCCACTTGGACGGGTACCTCAGTGTATAAAGAGGAATGATGATTCCAGCTTTTCTGCCAGTGAGAGTCCATGAGAGCTGCTGTTCCTTCCTTGTGTTGGCAGATACTGAGCGAGTACTTTATGTTGCACTACACTGCTGGGTCAGGACGCCTGAATTATGAAATGAAGCTGGACTTAACGGAGAGCTGAGTCAATAGGAAATCTCAGCTCTCCTGCTTCCCCAAGATGCACTCCTGTGGTGTCCTTTACCTGTCTGACTCATTTGTTGAGGATGGGAGGGGAACAGCACAGCAAACAGTTTGCTTCCTGGCAGTGGCAGGACTTAAGACATGAAATTGCTCTTAAATGCAAGACTTGTGGCTTGGGACATTTTCAAACTTAGTAATTATATCAGCTGATGTACAATTGGTAGAATAAGTAGAAAAAGGTAGATAGCTAGTAAAAGAGGTTAATTCTGTCAAAATCTGTAGGATTGGCATGTATATTTTGCTGAAATGTGTGGTGTAGCAGGGCGTCTTGTACTCGTGATGGTGTTATTTTAGTGCCTCTCCATTGATTGCTGTGGGACTGCTCACAAGCTGAAGGAATATTTGACTTGCATAAAGCTAGATTTTGCCATCCTTAATTGTTTTTAATATAGTACAACATTCTCACTGCAAGTTCATTGTAAAACTTCAAATCTAGTCCTGAATTTTAAATCTCTGCTGTGTGATTCTGTATATTATGTCTTGCTCTTCACTTAGAGCTTCATGACATCCTAAGGGAGCAGCAGACTCAGCAGGCTTACTTCCTGCTTTAAATCATCTCTGTCCTCTTCTGACTCTTTCCATAGTCGATCACAAGCTAAATGGGAGTAATTAACAGCTGAAATGTGTGGACAGAGAGTTTGTCCTTCAGAGGGTTATTCTCTGTGCAGCTCTGTTTAACAGAGTGTTTCTTTGTGGTCTCCTGGTTTCAGATATCTTGGCATTTAAAAATACTTACAATAGCCAAATGTTTAAAACATTTTTTAAAGAATAATCATTCTGTGTTTTAAAAGTTACTCTCTCTTTAAAATATTTACCAGGAGCAGCTTGCATCCTGATGCTATTGTAAATAAATAGTAAATGTAGTCTAAAGGTAGTGGACAGTCTCCTCTTTCTTCAGGCTTCAAAAAACCAAAATATATAGATCATAGAATTAATTAGGTTGGAAGAGACCTCTGAGATCATCAAGTCCAACCCTTGATCCAACCCCACTGTGATGATTAGATCATGGCACTCAGTGCCACATCCAGCCTCATCTTGAACACCTCCAGGGACGGTGAATCCACCATCTCTCTGGGCAGGCCTTTCCAATGCCTGATCACTCTCTCTGTAAAGAACTTCTTTCTATTATCCAGCCTAAACCTCCCCTGGCAGAGCTTAAGCCTGTGCCCTCTTGTCCTACTGCTGATTGCCTGGGAAAAGAGACCAACCCCCACCTGGCTACAGCCTCCTCTCAGGTAGTTGTAGAGAGTGATGAGATCACCCCTCAGCCTTCTCTTCTCTAGGCTAAAATAACCCCAGCTCCCTCAGCCTCTCCTCATAGGACTCGTGTTCAAGTCCCTTCACCAGCCTCGTTGCTCTTCTCTGGACCTGCTCCAGCACCTCAATGTCCTTCCTGAACTGAGGGGCCCAGAACTGAACACAATACTCAAGATGTGACCTCACCAGCATGAGTACAGGGAAGGATCACTTCCCTGGTCCTGCTGGCCACACTGTTCTCATTCAATTACCTTTCACATATAAGTTACATACTGGCACATTTTCAAGTGTCCCTCTCTTTATAATTAAAGTCTTCTTTCAGTAATTTCTTTCAATTAACTTGAGCTTAAAAGTGAGAGGCTTTTCAATGTCTTGAATTGTAGCAATAGTATCTGTTTATTGTTGATGTATTGTTTTAAACTTCAGGAGATAGCTAACATGTAACCTCAAAAAAAAAAAAGTATTTCGGATAATAAATATTTTTTAAAGTAATTTTAAATTAATGTTTGATATCCGTAAGTTTAAAACTTCAGGAGTCTGCCTTCGGTACCAGAGAAAGTACCTCTAGAACACGATGTCTTATTTGTTCCAAATTTCTCACCATTCTTGTTTATCTGATTGCAGATGTTGGACTGAACCTATGACTGTAATGAAATCTGAGTGACATTTCTGAATTCTAGTTTAGATATTACACACTCCAGAATGTTGCTGTTCCCATAGCATGTACCTCCTAGCCCCACTGACCCAGTCCAGCCCTGGAGGAACTCCACACTTCATGTAACTCTTACAGTTTCTGTATTATTTAATGTGTAGGAGAAAACCTGTTTCAAGATCTTAGTTGAGTGAACAGTTATGAAACTATTAAGTTTGATTCAGATATGCCTTTTTTTCTGATTTGGTGCTAATGAAAACATACACAAATATGCTTCCTAAAAATCTACATTTTACATCCATCCTCCATTTTTAATCAAGAATGCCATGTATTTAATAAGAATATGAAAGAATGTGAACTAACAGTTGGCTGAATGAAGGTCACTGGCTTTATGAAAGTTTTGCTGAGAGTTAGTTTTTATGTATATTCCTACCGTAAGAGTCAGTATCTGTAATAACAATTTAATCATTAAGTTTTATTGTCCTCTGAAGTACACGCTGCCATTTTGCTTATTTTGGATCAGTATTTGATTGGCAAGGCCAATTTGCTAATTTCACTAAAGCTTAAAGAGGGGAGGAATATTGAGGACAGATGTACAATATAAAATAAAGCTCACTTCTAGTTAGAAATAGAACATGCCTCTGTTGTGGGTTTCTGAGTTGCCTTTGCTTTTTGCACAGCTAATGACAGTGTAGTCTCAGTAGCCTCATAAATGTAATTACCAGCTTTAGAAAGTATTGGTCTTTATAACATTTTTTTTTTTTGAATGGTGTTCAAAAATTCTGAAAAAAGGGATTTCAGTGTTCTAAAGTTCCTTGGTTTTATTCACAATACATATTTCCTATTTCCACATTTGTGGCCCAGCGTTATGTGATCCTAATATGCTGGTAATAGCCCCTAACGCTGCGGTTTCCCTGCAGGCTGCCTGCGACTTGCTGCGCAGGATAATACGCATCTTGTATCTCAGTAAGAGACTTCAAGGACAACTGCAAGGAGGAAGCAGAGAGATAACAAAAGCTGCCCAGAGTCTCAATGAACTTGGTGAGTCCTTCTTAGTTACTTTTAGAGGCATTTTTAGCTTGCACGCACATGACTCACACTAGTGTTTGAATTAAAGAAATACTCAAAACTTTTTACCGTGGTTCTTGCTGTCTGCTTCCTGATTTAAACTGAGAAATGGTATGTACAGTACTTTCCATTTTTCCATATTACTTCTCTAGATACGGGTGTTTAATAACATGAAAATTCTTTGATAATAACTTGTGATCTTTTGGGCAACAGTTTCTTTGTGAAGCAATTTCTTTTTGGTTTATGTTTATATAAAAGGCCTTTAGAGGCAGCAGGTATATATTTGGCTTTTGGAAGACGTTGCACTATGGTAAGGCATAGTTTAAATTACAGTTCACATCCTGAAGAAAGTTATTGTCCCTGTGACCTTTATGATACACAGGTACCTAAACTAGTTCAGATACTGGGAGCATCCTGCTGCAGTAGTGACTAATTTACCCTCTATTTTACTGACTTCTAGGAAGAATGATGAGGTAGTTCTCCTGAATTATGTTACATTGCTACATTGTTTTCCGTACTTGAGCTAGTTTGGGAAGTTCCACACTGGCTGCAGGATGCATTGAGGAGCATCCCATTAGTCTTGGAGATCAGTTGGTAGTGGTGTATATGGTATCTTGCCAACTGTTTCTCCTTTGATTTAATGGTATTCAAATTTCAGCTTTCAAAAATAGGTTGTGGGAGGGTTGAACTATCAAATGTTCAGATCATCCCGAGGTTTATTGTGCATATTTGTCAGTACTGCTCTTTTTATACTGTGCAATCAAAAAATTATTAGACAATGACTTAGTCTTATAATTGTCAGATGCTGTGTTGCAAATAGAAAGTCTTATCTATTTATTTAGTATATCAATTTGAATTAAGCACCTAAACATCAATTCTAGCTTTCTAAGATAAAAATATTTTTTCCGGTTTTTAAAAAATTTTCTTTCCATTTTGGTATCTCATTACATATTCAGGATATATAAAGTAATAATGTCTTTTAACTAGCTGAATTACAAGTCTTCTGGGATTAATTTGAGTGCTAGATCCTATTAAAAAAATTAGTACAATTTAATGGTAAAATCTGAGATGTGTATCTTATGTAGCTTTTAGGATTTCTTTCTTTGAAAGAAAATGCCTTTTACTACTCCTTCCTTTTTTTTTTTTATTTCACTCTTTCAAAAAAGAACTTGCACTTTCTTTTGTTAAAGTGCCAGAGTCTTTTGAGCCTCTTGTTTTCAAATACTTAGTCTTTTCCTGAAGCTTAGCAAAGTCTGAGTAATTGTTGTTAAAGATGAAGTAGAATATGTCCCTTTAAGGGAACCCTTTTGAGTTTCATCCTGTGGTCCATGGGGGTAGCCAAGGTTTGTGGTCCTTAATTTAATCCTTAATTCTGCGTGGTTTATGGCCAGTTAAAATCTTTTGTTAGCAGGAATGTGGGGAAGTGCTGTGCTGTGCTGTGCTTATGGACTTGGAAGGCACTGGGACATATGGGAGATCTGTGCTGAGGGCTGGTGGTGGTGTGGGGCAGGAGAGCAGTGAGGCTGTGGTGGCTTGGGGTGAGGTTGTGGAAATGCTGTGCTGTAGAAAGATGGGAAATGTGATGCAGAGCTCAGTGGTGTCAGGAGGGTAGGAAGCATGGGGAACAGACAGTGGGCATTGGTAGTTCGATGGTGAGATATGAAAACTTTGGGAGGGCTTTGGAAGTACTACAACATCTGGTGGTAGTAAATAGGTGGTGTGAGAGCCTGGTATTGGGTAGGAACATCTGTGTCATGGAGGCTTGCTTTTGAGTTGGGATTCATGGCCAAGATGAATATTAACTTGTGTTTTTAGCCAGGTATTTCTGAATATCTCTTCTGTCTCATTCAAATAAAAAATCTTCCTGTTGTTTATGACCTTTCTGTTGTATGTGTGGTACAGTATAATTTCTGCTTTGTCAAAGCCAGTGCACTGTGATATCATTTTGAAAGGTTTGCACTTTCTGTGCTGTAATATACCAATCCAACACTTTCTGTGCTGTAATATACCTTATAAGTTATTCTGGGTAGAATCTTGGGATAACTGGCAATTTATTTCTATGTACAGTTATACCCTGGGTATATGTTTGGGGGCCACAAATGTGCCTGTTTAGGTATATGTATTCAACATATATTTCTGCAGCAAATCTGTGTTAGTTTGCTTACAGCTTTTACTTAGTTATGTCTTGAAGTTTATTTTGCAGTTATAGGGAAAACTATGGTAAAAATATAAAGTCTTTGAATTAGATAGAAATATGGGTCAATTAGAGAAACTATAAGAAACAATTAGTTTCTACTGAGAAGGTTTTTTTTTTATTGGACACTCTAAGTTGCTAGTAGTCTGCTGATCTCCAGCTTCAGTGGATGATGTTAGGAAGTTTCTCTGAAAGCATTTGGTAATATTTTGACTGAGATCTGTACTTAAAGCTAAAGTAGATCTAAAATTCCCTGTGTTGGAGTTTCACATTCTTTGAAATTAGCTTCCCACTTTGGCACTGTAAGAAGAAAAAGTTAATTTCCTGTGTAATTTTAGAGATTAATTTGTGTGTGTATGTATATATATATAAAATTAAAACCTGGGCATCTGCAACTCTTCTACCTCCCAATATACTTGGGTCCTCTAGCAAAGTAGAAACAGAGTTGTGATTGTCTATTGAATAAGATATTAGCTGCTTCTCTAGGGATGATTCTTTGTATTATACAATACAATTCAGTGTATGGATAGGTAAAACAAGCAACGGTATTCAGATGTCACACAGTGCCTAATGCAGTGAATTATATGCCCTGACTACGCTCCTTGCTGATATTTAAATACAAATATTTCATAAAGTGGAAAAGAAACATTCCTAAGCAAGATTAAACAATAGAATGTGACAGGAAAATGGTATGCTATATACAGTTCCCTTTCACAGAAGAAATTCTGCAGGCATTAAAATACCTGCTTGCTTCCATGTGGGTATGCAGAAATTACTGTCTTTAACAGCAGCCAGTAACTTTTCAGATGAAGTTGAAAAAATTTTGAGTTGTGCAGCAAATGGCCAGCGTAAGCATGGGCAGGTTGTTAATTCCATCTGTCAGTTACAGAACTAGCTCTGGAGAACCAAAGATGTCTGTTTTTCGTTGTTGAATACCTATAAGTGATGTCATAATTATTTATATGAATGCTTAGGCTTCTTTTCATGATAATAAACTCTTCATCTCTGTATATGGTTGTATTATAATTTACATCACAGCAAGTTAATCTATTTGTTTGAATGACCTTGTGAGCATGTATTTGTAGGCAGGCTCTTGCACCAACCATAATTTTGCTCTTTTGTAAACTCAGACCGAGTCTATGACTAGGCTATGCAGCCATAAAATGGGGAAGAAGGGGTCTATTAAACACAGTTTTGGGTGTCTTGGTATAGAAGTTGCTCCAGGACAATATTTCATGTAACTTAAGAGAGGATGGACAAAGATAGGACTATGACCTTACTTTAAAACTAAATAATTGTAAAGAAATGGCAAAATATTGTCAGTTACTGAAGTCTACCTAAAATGGAGAAAACCCTGTGTACGTGCTGCATTCCTGTTGTGGTTTAACACCAGCCAGCAGCCAAGCCCCATACAGCCTTTTGCTCTCTCACCCCTGGTGGGATGGAGGTGAGAATCTGAAGGGTAAAGAGAATCTGAAGGGTAAAGAGAGAAAACTTGTGGGTTGAGATAAAGACAGTTTAATGGGTAAAGCAAAAACCATGCAAAATGTAGGTGGTGGTAGCTTGGTCTTCTAAAGTGCACCCCAGAACTAGTGACATCTGCACAAAGGTGACAGTGATCTTAAGCCTGAAAAATTGTCTTGGGAGGCTAGAAATAAATTGGACTTGGCACCTTTCTGGGGTAAATGATACGAGTCATACAGGATTTAAACAAGATAAAGCCTGAATATAGCTGGTATGTCTGTTAGAATAGAAATTAGAGGCAGTGGAAGGAGGAAAACAACCTCATCTGCCTGTCTCAATCTGCCTCATCTGCCTGTGGTTTGCCTTGGTGGGGACCTTGTCTTGTCCAGTATTCAGGTTTCTCTGTTTCAGTGGGCTTTTCTGGTGTTGCTACTACATGGTGTTGCTACTACATAGTGTTGCTACTACAGAGTTTCCACTGAAAAGGACCACGGTTGTAAAGACTGTGAAGTTATCTATAGTATTGCAGCTCCCCACCCAGTTTGTGTCATACAGTAATACAAAATAATGCTCAACAGAGGGAGACAACATGGTCTGTGTTTTCCCCATCATTGAAAATGACATTAATTGGAGTAAAATGTTTCCAGATACTTTAAAGTCTTTTTTTTCCCTTTTTGTTCTCTGTTGCTGTTAAAGCATGGGCCTATTCCATAAGAAAGAAGAGCGTGTTCCTTTTTGTATATGTATGTTGCATATATATGTATATAAAGGTTTATAATATTTATAAATACAGATATAAACAATATATATATTAATCCTAATGTATCTCAGGTGCTTTTGAGAGTAGTCTCATTGTTCGTAGTGGTTATCTTTAGGAATTCCTGGGGGGGAGAGATTAGATTCCAGAATCTAATGGAGAGCTTGCTTTATTGAAAACAGAACTTAATGTCACTGATTTTGTTTAGACAATTCAAACTAACTTGACTTCCGTAACCAAAGAAACTATTTGTCGAAGTCTGTAATATCAAAGTGCTATTAAATAGTAGGCATTCATTCATTATCAAGAATGAATCGTGTTTAACCAACTGTATTTTCTTTGTTGGCAGCATAACAGGCCTTGGGACTAAAGAGATCAATGACTGTCTTGTAGTTTGATTTAAATAGGGCTCTTGACACCATTGATTTAAATAGGGCTCTTGACACCGTGTCACACTAGCAGATCAGCAATAGAATCCTGATGAAAATGTGCAGTGAATGCAGGAATTTAGAGAAAGCTGAACCCCAAAAGTCTTTATCAGTTGTTCACTGTTGCCCAGCAATATGTCAAGTGGGGTGTTGTTGAAATGTGTTCTGCAGCTGGCTAATGTTTTCATTAATGATTTGAGTGATGTAATATGGTATATATGCTTATTAAATTTACAAGCAATAATCAGGCAGAGAAGAATAGAAAGTGTGTTGGGAAACAGGATTAGAATGAGGAATATTCTCAGTGAATTGGAGATACATCTTAGCTGAACTGATTTCATTTCTCTTCCAGGCAAGTGCTAAGTCCTGACAATAAGTAGTTAACAGAAGAAATAGGAGAAATGACTGTGTGGGTAGCAGTTCTGCAGAGTTGAAGGTCAGTGGGTAGAGGAACTGAAAGGTGTGGCTCTTGTTTGGAGAAGAAAGATCTGAGAAGCAGAGTAGCTTTCTTCAGATAAATAGCAGTTTTTCAGATCGGAAGGGACTAAATGGCTCTCCATATCCACTGTGATCGAAGCACTAAGTAAAGGTCCTGAAATGTAGCAAAGAAAATTTTTATCTTAAATGTTAGGAAAGGTTTCTGCCAGTAATGATAATTTCAGGGGAGCTGTGAAGCCAGTATTTGGAGGCATTTTAAAAACAGTTTAGACAAAGCATATACCAGGAATAAAATCATAAAGTCATGGAATAGCTTGGGTTGGAATTGCTTTAAAGCTCATCTGATTCAACCGCCCCGCAATGAGCAGGGACAATTAGACAGGGGTGGTTTTGCCTTGAAGTAGGAGGACTGAGTAACCAGTTCTGTGTTCCTCACGGAGATGCTCCCCCACCCCCAACTCTGTTAGCAGAAGATGTTGTATAGGGAAGTTTGGGGTTTTTTTGGTGGTGTGTGTAGTTTTTTGTTTGTGTTTTTTTTTTTTTTTTGTTTGTTTATTTGTTTTTCTAATTGGAATCGATGTAAAATGTGCTTCACAAGTTGATTTGTGGGGCACCTTGCCCAGATACCTCCTGGATTATTATTAGGACAGTGTGACTGGAAAATTCATGCCATCACTTTAGTTCAGCCTCTTCTTATCACTCCTTCAGATGAAATAGTAGATAAATATCCTCAAAGACCTTCAGCTTTCCCCTCTGACACAATTACTTCCCTTCTGGTTGTGACTGACATTCACATAAACTTCACACAGTTCATCATGTTACTTGAGTGTTGCAAAAACTGACCCTCAAAAGCTATTATGTCAGTATTGTCTAGGAGAATGCAGTGAGCAGGAAAAAGGAAGGTGATACTGACTATGTGAATGTAAATGTCAGAAGGCAAACTGCTTGACTGTTTTTAAGAAAAATATTAACTTCCTCCTGTAAGTTTTTTAATATTTGGGATCAGTGATGAATACTGGTTTGTGTCTATCAAAATACTAAGCACTATTACTATTCAGGAAGCAGCAGTTCTAATTTGTTGAAAACTTAATCAACTAATTCTAGTAGTAAGTCTTCACACTGGTTTGTTTTAAGTCTTCACACTGGTTTGTTTTATATCAGTTAGCCATTTCTATTGTAAGGTGGAATTGCCTTTATTGTTTCCCCAGTGTGCCTTATTAATCGAGTATTAAAATAACATAAATAATCTGACTAAAACACGGAGACTTATTCTGAAGTGCTTGCAGATTGGCTGACTGTAATATTTGTTCCCCAGGTAAAATATTGTTGTGTAAATGCCATTTCCTTTTAACTACTGCAGTTTTTAAGTAACATTAAATATGTCTTATGTATCTGTACACAAGTATTACTAAACTTTCAGAGGTAAACTGTCTGAACATCTGCCATGGATAGTCTGGCAGCTCTCTTTCACTGCCACCTTCTTCCTGTGTCCTGTTCAGTGATGAACCAAATTCTTTTTTTTTCTGTTGCATGCAATAATTTACAGTGTATGATTGGCAAGCCAGATCTTATGTTGAGTGCTAATAAAGTGAGGCTGGACTTGGTTACTATCATGTCAGTGTAGCCTTCCACTGCTAGTACATGGAGCAGACAGATTTGTTGATACTAATATTGCCATGCACATTTTCTCATAAGAATCAACACACATCAATCTGGAGAGAAAAGTTTCTTTCATGGTGCTTTTGCTTAGGGACTTCGATGCATTACAGTTTACTGCAAGACCTGGTGTCCTCTAAAATAATACAGCATATGTCTGTGTAGCACAGTGCACTGTTCTGTAGGGGTAAGTGAACTGATTTGATTAATAGAAATTACATGGCTTTGCTCGCATGACTCTTTGCCTGGGGTAATTAGTCCTGCTGAGAATGACTGAATTATATTACTGGCTCAGAGCCATTTGCATTATTTTTGAGTGCCACTGCTTCAGGTGGTGCATCTGCATCCATAGTAAGTGCAAATATCCTGCTAAAACATTTTTCTTCTGCCCCCGGTGGTGTTAGCAGTAACACTGCCAGACCTTCGCTGAAATTCTTCGGACTAAAAGCTGTCTGTGCCTTTCTGTACCTGAGTGTAGTCTCCATGTTCTTCAATTTCATGTTGTCCCTTTCAGTTGAGTTGTTTTTTATTTTGCTTTGTTCTGTTTCTACTGAGGCTCTGTTGCCATAAGATGGAAGGTTTTGCAAGAAGTTGTTGTGCAAATTTTTATTCCTAGTATTCCAGGCCAAAAAACCACTCTCTGGTGGAAGGTCAATTTATTTCTTCTTGTCTTTTTAAGTAAAGAAAAATCTTCATAGTATGTGACAAGTTCATGAATTTGAAGGGTTGACTGTAAGATAGCAAATTAATGTGCATGTAACAAAATTATTTCCAAAAATTAATACAATTAATTTTTTAGTAAGATGCCAATGGTGTAAGACCTCTCCATCCTCTTAGAGCAAGGCAGACAGAACATCTAGATTTCACCATCAGCTTGTGCTTTGCTGTGATTAGGAATCCCATCTTGGAAACCTGATGCTAGACAAAGCAATTTTAGTATATATTTAGTATGTTTTACTTAATCTCTGCTATGCATTCTTTTTCTAACCATTTTCAATAGAAGACACTAAATAATTACAGGCATATGAGAGAAAAGGCTTAAGTTTGAATTGATACAAGAAAAAAAATATCCTGTTGCAATTTTGTTCTTCAGCATAACCTTTAAATTACCAGGGCTTGAATTTACACTTCAGTTTTTTCAAGTTTGATTTTATGTTAATATAGCTTCAATGTAGTTTAATTTCTGTGTCACAGTTTTCCAAAGTCGTACCTACTTGGACCCCTTGAAATTTAGTTTTCTCAATGCATACAGTTCTAGAAAATTATTCTAAGTATAATAGTAACTTGAGCTTTCTTGATGTCTAATTTTCTTTAAACAATCATAAACAAGTTTCAAGTTTGCCATATTGAGTGAATTGTGAAACTATTTTTTCATGTAAGCATTAAGCTGATTCCTGCTTTTGATGAGATTAATCTTTTAGCTATAACTACTCAAAAAATTTGATTTTGCTGTATTATTGAGTATTTTGTAATTTCAATCTAAAGTATACAGACCTTGTCAGAGGGCTGTTTATCAGATAGTTTAAAATGGATTTAGTGCTCCATTTTCTATCTTGGTTTTAACCTGTTCCTGAGAGGTGTGTTATTGATGGCCCTTCAGCAAGGCTGTGTCGGAAGTGAATTACGATGTGTTCAAGTTGCCTTTGCCGTAGCATGTGGAGTATTTCTAACAGTTTTTATCCTTATTCCAGGCCCATCAAAGACTTTTTTCTGTCTTTTGCTTTTTCTTTCTCTCAGTTACAGATGTCCACACCTTTTGTTCTTCACATTGCTGGAAATACTTTCCTTGTCTTCCATTACCCTCAATCTAATTGCTGCTATTTCATTATTAATATCAGTTATGATTGTTATTGTCATAATCTAATGTATAGAAGTTTTGGTTGTGGGCCAGCATTACATTAAGCTACATTTCAGCAGATACAGCATAAAATCTGGGGCCTGACAGCTCTGATTTATTTCCTTCTAAGAGTCCCGAAAACTCCAGTGGGACAGAAATGGTAGTGGCAATTACTAAGGGAGAGGAGGGAGGATTTGATGGACTGTCACAGTGTTTTCTTCTAGAGGAGGAATTATTATCAGGACAGCAGAGAAGCTGCACCCATCATGCAGCTGATAAGTTATTATTCATTTAAACTTCCTTGTGTATGGTCAGGCACCTGAGGTATGAACAGTGTTTGCCTTGGTAGCACATTCAGTTCTCCGTTTGAGATTAAGCCAGTATTTCTTATGAAACTGCAGTATTTTCCATTTGCTTTGGTAATATATCAGATGTTCTGGAGCTTTGAGAGCTAGAGGATTTATCTGGGGTTTGTAGTCCCACCTGGGTAATGCTGAAACAGAGGGAGTTGGGAATTCTGGAAGATGAACTGGTTGGAAATGAAGAATAGAAGGAGTGACGTAAAGGGAAGGTATGGAAGGTCTTGGCAATTACACAATCCTATCTTTTCTCATTAATGGGCTTACATGTAAAGGCCAGGTCTCATAAGATAGGGTTTTTTTCCCAATTTTTGTTTTTTTATTTTGCAATTAGTGAATTTAAATGTGTAATTCTAAAATGTGAAAACTATACTTACATTCTGTTTCTTTAATTACAAAAAACCTCTGAATTTATATTTATCCTGTATTTGCCTGAACACGAGCATTCATAACTACAAGCCTGTATGTGTTGCTGGTTCCCTCAAATCCTCTTGCATCTCCACTCTTGTGACACACCTTAGCTAACAAACATAAAAATACGTACTGTTCAAACACTTGAAATAGTCAAGGGGTAAAGTGAGGTCCAAACCTTGCTGGAATACCATCCTTCTGGTGGGGAACAAAATTTATGCATCTTGTAAATTACCAATGCATTGTAGGAAGTATAAATAGGTGGCAAGACTTTGAAAATAATTTGCAGTGTCTCTTACATATTACATAAACAAAGCAAAATGTATCTACTCAGGTGTCCCTGTTCATGAAAAGAAAGGCAGGGTGGATTACATAATTTCAAAAATAGATAAATGCAGGGGTATCAACAAAGCAGAGAGATGTCATGTCTCAATTGGTGATGTACTCTTACTGTATTTCAACAGATATAAAAATTTAAGTAAACAGTTAACAGCTGGGACTCCATACATGTTATAAACAAGTTGGTGACACTAACAATTAGTATGGAAAAATTAGTTCTGTAGTTCCATGTACAGCTGGAATGATGCATCTGAAACCATTTGGATCCAGCAGAGCGTTCTACTCTGGGTGGAGATTCTGCAAGGAAATGGCAATTTTATGTTTCGGGTAGGTCTGCGTGTGCACCAACTGAGGCTCTGATAAGAATTGGCATTTATTTCTCTGTTCCCCTCTTCCTCTCCTGAGCATTTATATACCTGGAAATTCAATAGTAAATAAATTCAGGGCAGTCCTCCCAGAACCAAAGTAGTGATCTCTAAGGTGAGCAGATTTGGTGGTTTGAGTTCAATTATGATCACTTCCCCATGGGAAGATGTGGAGAAATGTCACACATATTTTTTCTAGGTATGTGGATCGAGAGTAACTGGGAGGATGTGCTTCTTTTTGTTTATCTATGGCTAGTGGTGCAATCAGTTGTTCAGTGGTCGAGGAAATAACACTGAGAAGCAGTTCATAATATTGATCTTTGTCTTTCTTTTGGGACTGAAGCATTTATTAGTGTATAACCTGGTGGTTGTACAGAAGAACATTGTTCATTCAGAGATAACACCTCAGTATTGTATGTCTGAGAAAACAGAGTTTTTTTTCTTTTTGAACAGGCAGATTCAGCAATAGGGTGAGAGAGAATAGAAATGGATGAAATGGACAGGTAACTTTTGATCACCAAGGAAAAGAAATGAGCATTTGCTAAGAATGCTGACTACAAGATCAAATAGTGGTGGTAGCAAATCATGTTTGGAAAATTTCATTGGAGGTAATAGGAATAGAAGTTTCAGTAGAACTACTTGTAAGTTTATATAGAGCTGAGAGCCACCTAACAAAACCCAAAAGATGTTACTTTCACAATGCACTGAATTAAACCAGAAAAATAGAATCATTGCTGTCAAAGCATGTTTCTGAGATGTGTGGAAGAGCAATGTTGGGAGCCTGGAGTGTATGTCCTCTACAGCCAGTGGTAAAAGGTCAACACACGAATTATCAACAAAGGGAAACATTATTTTGGATTCTCCTATAATAAACTTACTGGATTTGGAAGCCACTTGTTGCCAGAGTGGCAAGTCATGATGCATAGGGCAAATTGAGAAAACCCAATGTTTAACGTTTCATTTTTGGCAGAGTTAATTTTTCAACGCAGAGGAT
The DNA here is from genome assembly GCA_035583135.1 of Lophotriccus pileatus. NCBI lineage: Eukaryota > Metazoa > Chordata > Aves > Passeriformes > Tyrannidae > Lophotriccus > Lophotriccus pileatus. The sequence goes on along the minus strand of JAWWES010000041.1, from coordinate 13,162,531 downwards.
CTTCTTTTCAGTAGTTGGGGCAAATGTATTTAGACAAACTTGAAAGCTGAAAGCTTGCTGACAAGACTGTATTAGATTGTGAAATACTGGCTTTTTGGCAGTTGAGAAAGAGGGTTGTCCTGGCTGAAGGCCTGGTCTGATGTAGTGACAAAGCATATGCAATAACTGCAATTGGAAAACAATGTATAAACACAACTGAGTGCTATTGCAAGAATAGAGTATAGATATGAAAAATTTAAAATACTGTAGAAAAATCCATTACTGACTGGAACCAGAAAGACACCTATCATGGAATAAACTTTTTAATGTATTTATTTCCAAATTGTTCATAAAAATTTAGAATAGGAGGATTTTTCAGTAAATGCTCTTCCTTTCTCTTTGGAGGCAGAGTACTTTGTTCTTCCAAAGGGTAAGAATACCTTGTAATCCAACAGCAAGGAGGATGGTATACAAAAGTATTAAGTTCCCAGAGCCATTAGTTTTCAATACCTTAGTGAATGGAGAAGGAGAAAGTCCAATTTCTGTTGTTCCAACATTCAGGAAGAGAAATGCAGTATTTATGTTGAAATCAAGGTTGGGTAGATACAAAGCTGCTCTAGAAAAGTAATAGACAAGTTGAATTAATTTGAAAGAAGAATTCAGGGTTGTGAAGCTGAATTTATGATAGTTAGCTTTTTATGGAAAATGTGAGTTGTCAAACAAATTTGTGTCTTTAGTTGATTAAGGAAATTGTGTAGATGCATTATAGATCTATTTTGTGTGCATAATCTGCAATTTAGATGACTTAAACCTTCCTTAATTTATTGTTCTCTTAAGTAGGTATTTAAATAAGCCATCTTCACCTCACTGTTGTTCTACATTCTTAGTACATAATTTTGTTCCTAGGGGAGCTGGAAGGGAAGAACAGGTGTAAGTAAGGTACTAAACTTCTGTAAAGCTTTAGAACTGGACTGCATTCTTGCTGGGATTGCTTTACCAGTGTTGTTTCTCTTCTCGCATTCATGCAGCTGTGTCAAGCAAATCTGTACTTCTGAAAATTGCTCTACAGATAAAAACATAGCTTTGTGGTTACCTGTGAATAAATGCAATTATACATAGCACAGTAGGAGATTAAATGTGCTCTTTTTCTTGAAGATTAAGACCGTAGAGGTGCATTCATGGGGAGAAAATAAGGGGCTGCAGAAGGGCTCTTGAATTAGCAGAGAAAGAAGTGACAAGGGCTAAGGGCTGGACAATGAGGCCTGGCAAATTCAGAAGTATAAAATAATTGAAAAATTAGATTATATACACAGTTTGGTTGTAATTCCTCAAGTAAATACTTGTTCAAATCTTAAACATGATAACCAATTTTATTCTGTTAATTTTTAGTTAAAGGGTGAGCCAGTTCAGGCTAAAAAAATCTAACCAAATAGCTAAAATAAGAAGACTGAAAACTAATCTTTGTTCAGGTCCTGGATGGGAGCCAGTATCCCTGTAACTGTCGTTTCTGTCTTGCCTAAAAGATCAGTGAAGGTGTTACTGTATGTAATACAGAGTAATGAGAAGTGTAAAGTAAGATTTCATTCTTCACAGGAAACAGCTTTAAAAATAGGCTGTTTTCACAGGAGTGGTTTTTCCTCTTTGTCTCCTGACTCGTGCACATAATTTTCAAATATTGGTCAAGAATTTTGTATACTCTTCTCAGTTATGGTTTGAAACATATTACAGGTTTACCATTCGGGTCCAACCTTCAGTTATCCACAGGCATTAAATCTGATTACTGGCTTTATCTTAAAGGTAAACCCTCTTCAGCTGAAAACCAGCAGGTTCTCATCTTCTTCCATTTCAACCATTCCAAGTTCAAGTAAAGATGTGAAAATCTAACCTCATTAAAAGAACGAACTTCCCTTTATCTTGAGAACATACTGTTTCTCTGACAGATTGTCTACAATTCCAAAGGTTGTCCCCCAGTTTTAGGTGACCTGACTCGCAAACTAAAGGTACAGTACAGTCATGAGGTTTTTGACTGACAAAAAATTGGTGCATAATAAAACAATCAGTGACTAAATCAAGTGTTTCCCACTTCTATTCTTCTTTAAACTGCTCTGGAATCTTCACTGTACAACTGAGGCAAGATTTGTTAGAATCTTCTGAATGTGTTAATCTTTTTAAAGATGTCTTTTGATGTTTGCTTGGTAACTGTTTAGAAAATGAATTTTTAAATAAAGTAACACTTATTGTTTCTATTACATGAAAACAAACTCTGAGAAAGTCTGTTGTCTCTGAAAAAAAATCTCATTAACTACTTTACTTACTGATGGCAGTAGCATCAAATATGCTAAATCTTATTTTATCTCCATATTATGTGCAGGTTTGTGATATTTTGGCAAAACACAAAAAATTAGTTTTCCATTAGCTTTCTTTCTTGGGTTAGGTTTGGAAGCTGCTATTGTGAACCAAAGAACTGTCTTAAAACCTTTTCTCACAGACTGTTCATAGAATCATAGAATGGGGTTCATCAAAAGCAACCATAAAGGTCATCAGTTCCAGCATCCCGCAATGGACAGAGACACCTTCCACTAGATCAGGTTGCTCAAAGCCCCATCCAACCTGGACATGAACACTGCTAGGGATGGGGCATCCACAGCTTCTCTGGCCAACCTGTTTCAGTGCCTCATAGCCTTCACAGTAAAGAATTTCTTCCTAATATCTAATCTAAACCTTCCCTCTTTCAGTTTGAAGCCATTTCCCCATGCACTGTCACTCCATGCCCTTGTAAAAAGTCTTTCTCCAGCTTTCTGTTAGGCCCCATTGGTACTGGAAGGTGCTCTAAGGTCTCTCTGGAGCCTTCTCTTCTCCAGGGTGAACAACTCACACTCTCACACCTGTCTTCATAGTAGAGGTGCTCCAGCCCTCTGATCATCTTCATGGCACTCTGGACTTGCTCCAGCAGATCAACATGTTTATTGTGTTGGCACCTCAGAGGTGGATGCAGTACTCCAGGTGGGATCTCCTGGGAGAAGAATAGGGGGTGCAGCATCACCTGCCTCTACCTGCTGGCCAGATTCCTTTGATGCTGGTGAGGCCAAGGATACGGTTGGCTTTCTGAGTTGGGAGCAAGCATTGCCAGGTCATACCGAGCTTCTCATCAACAATTTTTCACATCTTTTGTTTTGTTTGTTCTCATTCATTGATGGGTCTCACTTATTAGCTATTAGAGCTGTTAGCAGGAGTACTAGATCTTCCGCAGTATTGTTAAGGTGTTTTACAATAGCAGTGCTCATATTCATCTGTTTTTTTGTTATGATACAAACATTGCGCATAGTGTTCCTTTCCCATTTTCTTTTGCCTTTTATGCATGTTTTCAGCCCATAGTAATTGCATAGTGGTACACAAAGTATCACTGATATTTGTAATTTACTAATGTGGGAAGCTGTTCTTTTTTAATTACTACTCCCTTGTTCCTTCTCTGTTTATTTGTGACAGGGATTTATGAAAAATATCTGAATTAAGATTTGGAAGAAAACCATGGTACATAATAGCAATTGTTTGCTTTGCTTTCCCCCCTACGAACTGATTTGAAATGGAGTTTATTTTGAAGAAAAATCTCACAACAGATAGTGAGAGATCCTGGTACAGTTAAAAGTAAAACCATGCTAATGTTGCTTTGTTAATAACAGTCTGACATAGGCAGAGTGACAGATTTTACAGCAATGTTGTTTCAGCAGTGACATTGATTTGTTTATCAGATACAGTATCAAGGTAAACTGTTACAATATGCAATAGGAAGTTAGAGATCATATTAGGGTAAGAGAAACCGAAAGTACGTTTCCAGCTTGAAAAGGAAACAAGGGTGTGCTGTTTGCCAACAGCTTTGTGCTGTCATCCTGCCTGCCTGCCTGCCTGCGCAGTGTCAGGAATCAGAATGGGGATATACAAATACTTATATTCAAAGGATATAATTTATTCAAACTATTAAAAAAATGTTTTAATAATTTCAGGTTCTGTACCTATCACAGAACTTTCGCTGCGAATCTTCTGTTTTTTCATTTTCAGTGAATTCCTTTTCATTGTGTGAGAGTTTCTTTGTAAAATATGAAAACAACTGGTACAGAAATCTGTAACATAAATATACAGGAAGGTATTTCTTCCATTCTGGCTCAATTTATAATAATCACTGAAGTTTAATTTTAGCAAAGAACATAAAGATGTTTAATGATATTTTTCCTTCAATGTATTACCCTACAAAAATAATTAAGTTGATATAAAGAAGCAGTAATTGAAAACATACTGTGGTAGGGAAACACACTCAAAGCATCCAGACAAACTGAAATTATCTGACTAAAGGGAAAATTCAATAGTGTTTTTTTAAATTTATCACTGGGAGCAGACTCTGAATAACCTTTCAGATCTTTTCTTGTAATGCATGCACTCTGTATATCCTTTGTACTCAGTGAAATGTGTATTTGATCTGTAGGAAAAGAGGTAGTAGAATAATGCATGCCCTTGTTTTGTCTGTTATCTGTGTATAATTTTTAAAATCAAAAGCCTTTTCTGGAGCTGCTGTTTGTCTCATTCTCCCCTCTTCTCCCAGCAACTTCGGCACAACCACGTAACACACTCGATGATTCAAAGATTCTTCTTGTATTTTTGTCTGTTATTACCTAAAAAATAGGGTTAGCATTCTTTGCACAGCAAGTTCATGTTGCCCTCCACTTTTCTGTGGTCCTGATGACCACAGCTGCCTTACAGTGGTTCCTTCTACCTTCTGCCCTTTTCCTCTTCACCTGTTTCACATTCTTCTTATTTAACACTTATTGGCTGTGAGTGATTTTGATTTTCCTGCTAGTCAGTTACTGTGTGGTTTTTAGTTGTGGTTTTTTTTTTTTCAACCTTCCCCCAGCAAAACAAAACCCAAACCTTGTGTTTAATTTTGCTTCTTGAATTGCACAAGTGTTCTATGAAGTCGAAAAAGGAGAAAGTAATAACAGAGTCAGATTCTTCTCCCCTCTTTGTGTAAGACAACGAAATTCAGTGATATTATGTCAGAATGTGTGAAGTGGGAGTAGAATTCAGCTGTTACAAAGCTGGAAGGTTTTAAGACAGAAGCTGATTGTCCTTAGCTGTATGTTGGAGGTATTTTGTTTGAGCAATGGGTGGTGGAAAAAGTAATTTAATGTGTTCTAGATTTTTTTAATACTGCATTGAAACTTTGCTAAAGAATGCTGTATTCTCTCCTTTCAAAAGAGTTCAGTGGCAATTGGCAACCGAAAGTTTCTTCAGAGTAAACAAACACATGCCTAAAATATTCAGTTATCAAAGAATTTTGATGACTAGCACATACACTGATGTTGAAAAAGAAGTATTATGTGGACTACAATATAGTATCTGTAATGGTTAACATAGTAGAAAATTTTTTCCTTGTGTCCAGATAAATCCTATATCTTGTTGAGTATATTATTTCATTTAAAAAGAAAAAAAAAAAAAAACCCAAACTCCAAGGTGGCTGTGGGAAAGATAAGATGCTTAAGTCTGTGCATGGTGGGACATAATGCCTGTCTGTCCATTTCAGTGATATGCTTACCAAAAACTCCTCCATATGAATATAAAATGGGTGCTAAAGTTGAGCCTCACTTCTGGTGTCTATGGATATACAGTAATTATGTATTACATACGTGCGTGTATTTACCTGACACTGAAGGGAGGTACATTGATCTGATGTGTATCCAGATGCATACATTTTAAATCTAATGTATTTAGAAAGCACTGAAGTGACTCCTGTTCCCCTGGCACTAATAAGTAAACAGAACTTCTGACTATGTAGCAGTGCGTTGTAGTCCATAAAAATGGTTGGCTGCTGGAAACTAGATATTTGTGATGTCTACATTTCTGTACTTCTGGTTTGTGATGTACTAGTGTGTGGAGGTGTGCTTCTTGAATATTCTAATAGATACTGGCACTGTACTCTTTTTTTTTGTATTTTCAGTGTGGGATAACCTCATTTTACAGTGTAAAATTGAATGGAAATGCATCTGCAGTTAGAAGACAACATAGTAAGATATCAGCTAATACTTCAGGGACAGAGAACATGTGGAAGTTGGCAGTGCTTGCTTGTGTTTCTGAGATATATTTTCTGGAATTAGTATTTTTGGAGTCCTGTTCAATTCTGCTTGCCTTAGGCTGAGTGGTGTGAAATGTAATTGAACTAATGACTCACTGTGGTGAGATAATTTTTAAGAATGTAGTGGGCTTCTGATTGTACAATACTGTGGCATGTATTTGCCCTTTTTTCTCCAGTGATGCTGCCTCTTTTTGCATTCTGTTTTAGTCTATCTGTCAAGCACCCACGGCACACCTTCATATCCCTCTTGAAATCCTCTTCTGTGTCTGTAGCATATGCAGTGTCTCTTCACTATTTACTCTTAATTTTGTGTTGTTTGGGTTAAATCTGTCGTGTGGTATAGGTCATGTATGATTCTGTTTTGTAATGGCTTCTGTGTGTATATAGGATTGCACATATCCTTTCTTGTATTGCTCCCTGCTGTATGCAGAATTTTCTTCTGCAGCCCTCAAAGTGTACTCCAACATGGTATAAATCCATTTTTCTAAAATTAAATGAAGATGAAAGACAATAAATGTAAAAATGAACTTGCTTATATTCTACAGGCAATCAGTGATCGACATAGCCTTTGAAACTGGACTTAATCTCTTTGACTAATTCCTAGGCTGCTTTCTCTCTTTGCTATGAAGTGCTTCTTCTTTGCATCTGACTTTCTAATGAATGAGCTTTAGCACTAAACGTGGAGTTCTTGAGGATTTATTTAATTTTAAAAAGTAAAGTCATATTGTCAAGAAACCTTTCAAGTCTGAAAGCTTTTCTTGAAAGCTTATTTCAGATAAGGATGTAAACTTATTTATGTTTTGTGTTCATTATGATTTTTCTTTCTTTTTAAATAAATGAATAATATTTTTTATATAAGAATGCTTTATTGGAAATAAATTGATAAGTAGTCAGTGAAATCATGTTATGCCATTAACCCTCAACATCCCACTTTCTCCTTGTGGTGGTCAAAATAGGGAGGATAGCTTGAAAGGGAAAGGAAGAAGAGCTACAAAAAAAAGAAAAAAATAATAGTTTCTACTTAGGTATTTTGGGTACATTTCTTTTCAGAAGAACTTATTCCTGAAAGAATGTTTTTGAAGTGATAAATGTGGAGCATACGGGGAAAAAAAAAAGCTTATTACATAAAACTTCTCCAACCTCTCAAATAAGGATTTCAATTTTTGTAGGAAACTAGGGATAGCTTAGGTGAAAACAACACAGTAAATGGGTACAGTTGAATGCAGGTGTCGTTGGGCTGGTTTTCACAGAAAAACCAGTGAAATTATATTTGAATATATGTTACACAGTAATTTCAGCTAATCAATTATTATCAATTAGATACCAAAATTTCCATGTAGAATTTAGATGATCATAAATGGCTCTTCTTTGTAGAATATGGAGCTGTATTATTATTTTTTGAGTGTTCTATTCTGGTAAGCTAAAGCCTGAGCCCAAGTGAACTAGGGTACATTACAAGCACTGTTATTTTTTTAACCACAAAACCAGTTTTGGCAACAGACATATGATTAATAATTTAGGAATGTAACAGAAAGGAACCTTTTGTTCCCTTAAAACAATACCTTTTTCGTATATGCAACTTCAGAAGAATGCTTCAGAAATCCTTATTTTCTATGTAATACATGAGTCAAACTAGCTCTCATATTCAAGGGTATGCTCTGGTTTTCTTTTTTTATATAATTTAAAACTTATTGAGAATTAGCCTTTAAAGTATACTGGTAGCTGGTGACACACTGATCAGTTTATGTAACAAGACAAGTGAAATCATGCTCATTGATTTTGCAGTTTTTTGTTTCGTTTCCCTTTCCTCCCCTCCCCTGGTAACTCATTCAGTCAATTTAGCCACTGTTCTTTGAAGTTATGAAATTTTTAAGGATGGCATGGTGCAAACAGCTTGTCAAACTTGTTTGGGTGAATATCTTAATTCTTGCTTACAGTGTTAGAATGATGGTAACTTTGTAAGGTTTCTTGAGTCTTCAATGCAGGTTTAAGAAATAGAAAGAGAATATAGAAGAAAGGTATACCATGGCCACCCAGGAAAAACAGGAGCAGGGTAGCTAGCAGTATTGCTGCTTGTTTTTAACAAAGTAGCTGCATAGCTAGAACTCAACATCATTGAAGGAGAAGTGAAGTAAAAATAATAAAAAAGTTATCGAGGGCAACAAAAATTATCGTCGACTTTAGCTGTGGCACTTAACAGCCATATCCTTCTATGTAGATGGATGAAAACGGACGAAAAATCTCAATATAAAATGTCCCCATGTCACACTAGAGGTCTAAACCCCTTCACCTTTGCATAGGAATGTTTGTTGGTTGGTTGTCTTTTAGCATCAAGCCAAATAACTTTCTTGTCTGCGTTTTTTTCCCTCATTTAGCCTGTCCTTTGCCCTTAGCCCCTTCTGTGTAATTATTCAAATATAGAAACTCTGGATCTGAGATTGTACACACAAGACTTTCTACTTTTCTTAAAAATACTGTCAATTTTTGGACGAGCATGAATTATTTTCCCTGCATATGAAAAGTAACTGCTTCTGAACCATTAACTGAAGGACATCATGTAACTGGCTTTGTCTATGTGTGCATGCTAGTCACATGCTGGAGAAATTAGAAATAAATAGCTATCTAAATATGAGGTCAAAATGTGTCCAGGCTGTAGCTGCACAGCCTTCAGAATAACTCTGATCAATACCATTTATGAGTTAAATTTAAAAATACCATATCATGCAAAATGCTGAATTTGTGCTCCAGAAAAGTACTCCCAAGTGCAATTTTTCTTTAAAAATTCCTTTATACTTACAGAGAAACTGAGCCATACAAATATTTTTAAAAGTTTGCACTTCTTTAAGGCTATTTATTTTCTAAAAAAAGAGGACTTGAATATTTTTGACAAATATACACATGGTGTTACGCTAACAAACAGCCATGCAACATATATCTTACATAATGAAGAAATTGAATATACAAGATCTAATCTATTTAACATACATATTGAAAATATACAGTCTCGCCAATAGTTAAAAAAGTTTTTTTTTCTTATTTGGCAGTATTTTTCTACAGTTTGTTCAAATATTCCGTTTGATGTGTTTTGGTGAATACTGAAATCTAGTCAGTGACAACCTGAGGTACTAAACATTTCTGCCTTACTTCGTTGTCTTCAAAGGTAATCTTTTTATTCCTTTTAGGCTCTATCCATGAGTTGTGTATTACAGCATTATTTGGCATGGGATCTGCTTCCACTATCGAAACCACTCGCTTTTTCATCTTACTTTTCAGAACTTTCTGAAACTTTTGCCTCGTGAATGCGTAAAGTAGAGGGTGAAATATAGTTGTTCCGTATGCCATTACTAGAAAACATAATCTCAACTTTACCAGAAGGTCACTTGGGCCCAAACATAAGATGGTGGTGTTTAAAACAGAGATAGGTGTCCAGCAGAGAAGGAATGTTGAGATGATCAAGAGGGACATTCTGAAGACTCTCTTTTGCCGTTCCCGTCGCTCCCGGTGCCGTTTTACAGCTCGGCGCAGGGCAATTATGACAGACACAGAAGTCCTTACACCAAAGACAACGTTTTTCCCTCCACCGCTCTGGGACACATCCGTGGTCTCATGCTGGGTGGTCAGAGAAATAGTTTTTTTCTTTCTGGCTTTCTTCTTTTGTCCTGTTGTAAATCTTGTACCAATCCGAATGTTTAGGGCCTGGAGTATTTTGGTGTATGTAATTAGCATTACCACAACAGTGAAGAAAAATATTGGAATCTGAACGAGAATGTGGTAGTACATTCCTAGTTCGGTGTGGTACTCATTTGTACTCACACACAGAAGTGTCTTATTTTCCCAAGTACTTGCACTTCGAAGACTGAAAAAGTTGACTTCAATGAAAGGAATCAGGAAGGAAAAAAGTGAGATTATCCATATTGATGTCATTAATATCACAGCCCTTCCCATGGTCAGAATTCGGTTGGCAGGTTTTACGGAGATGTCGTATCGGTCCAGGGTGATAGCAAAGACGTTGATTGCAGTTGAAACGCTTGCAAAAGAGACACAAGCCTCGTGGAAGCAGCAGATGAGAGCAGTGTTACTCTCCAGTGAAAGCAGAAGGATAACTATAGTTAGAGGAATACATCCCACACAGATTATTACATCAAGTACATGAAGGTTCATTGTAATTATGTTACTGACAGAATTGATTAAGTTGGATTTCATACAGTAAAGTACCAGCACGGTGAGGTTGCTGCCAAGTCCCAAAACAATTTCTAACATCAGAAATCCAGTGAGAGAAACTTGAAAGCTTAATGGATAGGACAGTGGTCGGTACATGTTGGTATCGATGTCGTCAATGGCATCTCGAACTGTAATGTTAGATTCAGACTGCATGTTGACTTCCAGAATGGGGGAGAAACACATTCTTTTGTTGCAGCTGGTTTTTCTCCTGAAAGGTGAAATAAAATATGGAACTATTTGATTTCTTTTTTTAACACTTATTTTAGATAAATCCTGGGGAAGGAGGAGGGAGGAAAAGCAACTATTCTTACCAAACTATTCATTTACAGTATGTTTAGAGCTTTAGTTGGCATAGACTCAAAAGCCTGAGGATCTAGAATAAGGTCTTTCCTTTTAAAAAGAAAGCAGGATTTGTTTAAAAAAAGAAAAAAAAGTGAAAAGCTTCCACTTAAGGAGGCAAGGCTTTGTTTATAGTGATGTGGTTTTTCACAAAAGGCCCATTTGTTGAATAAACTGTACTTGTGCATAGCCTTTGTATTGCTTCGAGGGTCATTTTAGAAGCAGGTTGTTAAGTATTAACAAATTAGTGCTCAAGATCATTTTAAAAAGCTCTTGTGGAAAAAAAAGTGATAGGAACATGGAACACTGTTGCTTATGTATCATAAAAAGAGCATTTAAATTATTTATGCCAATTTAGCCGCCTCTTTCTTATGAAGTTTACAGTAGTGTTGTGAGCTGAAATGGAAGTTCTATAATTCAACAGATTTTTACAGAGCTTGAAATTTTCTGTTCACTTTTATCTTTTTATCTTTTATCTACATGTATGATGCTTGCCACTACCACAATTTTATATAAGTATGTAACATTTCAAATGCAAAATTTATGTGAGCTTGGGGAAATGGGGTTTATTATAAAATACTACATTTCCTTTTTCTGATTTGAATATTCAATTTCTTCAAGAAATCAGTGCCTACATGGAGTGGCTGAGTATTTAATTTTATTCCAGAATAGATTTAAGAGAATAATTGTAGATAATAATAGTTAGAAAATTGTTCCTTTTGGGTTTTGGTTTCGATTTTTGTTTTGGGTTTCGTTGTTTTCTTGGTTTTTCTTTGGGTTTGGGTTTTTTTTTTTTTTTTTTTGTTTGGTTTTTTTTTTTTTTTACAAACTGCAATTAAATCCAACAGATTTACATGTATAGCATGTTTCTCTTAGGAATAAGTAAGGTTCAAAAAAGTAGCATTTGTTACAGCTAGGAGGTTGTTTTGTTTTGTGGCTCACCTGCTTTGTTTTACACATGCTGGTGAGTTGTAAATGTAGCATCTGCATGTAATATCTGATGTTTGTATTGTTTATATTGTCAGGCAGCTCTTGAGTTTGTAATTGAGTGAATAAATAAAAGGGAGGTTATTCAATTTCTTGCTATGATACTTGTGGTTTGTTTTTTTTTTTTTTAGGTAGCTTTAAATTTAAGAGGGGACATACTTGGCACGAAAATAAATTTGAATGCCGACCTTTGTTCTGTTCTGAATACATTAAAATGGATAGCACTAAGGTGAACAAAAATGAGCTCTTTTAAAATGAAAGTATGAATTAAGCACACTTGGGATACAGTATGCAAATGGGTTTCATCTGCAGTTCTGAAAAGCCTCAATTGAACAATACTATTAATTGCAAATTGTATGATGAAAATTCTTGTTATTCTTCAACAGCTATTTCACATGTGCCTTTTAAATAAAAAAAAAAAAGATGTAAATTAGAATGTATGAACGTATTAATCTCAGGTGTGAAATGAAACAAAAAGTATTACAAAAGCTTTGTTTCATTTCTAATTTAGGCAACCTGTATTTGGTTTATATTAACCCTCAGGAGTACGATTTCCTCTGTGCATGCTGTCCTGGCTGTGAATGGATTTCAAGAAACCATTCCAAATGCATTGCTGGATAAATGAAGTTCTTTTGTATTAGCAAAAGCCAGGAGGAAATCAAAAGCAGATCTGCTAAAACAAATGACAGTCTCACCCTAACATTATGCCAACTGAAATTTTGTGAAAACAGAGAAGTTCAGATGTGCTGACTCTTAATGAATAGATTAAACATCACCTCCTTGTTGCATTGATTCTATTTCAGTTAAATAAAAGCAGAAACGTGAAGGCAGGGAGCTCGTTTACCCAGAGCAACCATCGCCTGTCTGGGTAAGTCCCTGCTCCCTGCAAGTGCTGAGCAGAGGTGGGGGCATGGACTGCCGACCTACCTGTTCTCTGAGCCTCAAGGGCCTTTCAGATCGTGGCAGCAGCTTGTCATAAATTGATACATGGTGTCACTGAGAGATTTTTGACATGCACTGTAACCTGGAAATCAAGTGGTAGCTGGGCTCTTATTTCATTCCTTGCAGGTTTTTGTTTCCTTTTTTTTTTGTTCCTGCAGTTCAGCAGCAAAAAATTCTGATTAAACATGGGGACTTCTTAATTGCCTCAGATACTTCTACAGACCAGGGCATATTCTGCATGTCTGTTCTGAATTTCAAGCCAGCAATAACAAATAAACCTTCTTTTAAGCGATGTTAATTTCTTTCCCCTGTTGCATTTTGTAGCAGCCTGCTTTTATTTTCCAGGTTTAAGGAGAAATAATTTCTGATCTCTGTTTTCAGAGTGTATGTAGACATCCTTTAGTTTATGGTTGCGTATTTCTTTCTGTAATATTCCTGCTCATTACTTTTGAGTGATGGCTTAGTCAAAGAAGTTGCTATACATCATAAAATCCAGTTCGTGTGCTTTGAGAGTAACCATGAGTTACCTAATTTGGTTTATTTTGATTTAAGGAGAATACATAGCATCATAAAACTGAGAGAAAAATATCCATTAGTCATTATGACAAAAGTTATTTAATGAGTAGTATAGAAAAAGCTTGGTTAAACCTTTATTCAGCTTGCTGGTGAAGTATGCATATTTTCCTTTTTGAGATTTCATGTTTCATTGTCTCTTCATGCATCAGTAGTTTCCACAATTCTGGTTTTAAATTATAAATCCCTCTTTAAGAAATGCTCACCATTTTAAGAATCAATCATTGCACTCTTCTTTTAATGAAAATCTGAGCAGATGTGTTAGTCTTCCATATATATTGTTGAAGTGTCATGCACGTAAATGGTAATACAAGTGTGTTCCATGTTTTGTTTCTAATTCCTTTATGTCTTAAGAATACATTTTAGTGATGCATCCTGCTGCTTGTAGGTCATACAGCTACAAAGATACCCGGTCAACTGCATTCTTCATATTGTCAGTTGTAAAACTGAATTAGTTGCTGCATGCCCTTGTGAAGGGGAGGAAAAAAAAGGTTAAAAGTAGGGCTTATAATTTCAAAATAAAGTAATGCAAGAATATATTTTCTAATATAACTTATTTCATGAATAAAAGATCTCTAAAATCGGACCTTACAGATTACCTAGAAAATCAGTTAGTGTGTTCTCTATTTGCTAGCAAAATCATATTCTTCTTTCAGCTTACATGAATTCAGTTGTTTTGGACAAGTTTCCTGTTCTCCGGATAGTGCAGGTTACAAAAACCCCTGACTAGAAGCAATAACTGTTGGATGCAGAGTGTCTGTGACTAAAGCTAGAAAATGTAGTTTTATAGCTCTGGTGAGCAGGTAGTTTATACATACAACTCTGTTGTCTTTTAATGAGAAACTGAACACAGTTAATGAGCCGTATAGGAAATATGCTTTTGGTTAATTTGCACACTGCTACAATTTCCTTTCTTGAAATAAATGTTTAGCAAATCCATGCTTTTAGTAAATGGCTTGAATATGCAGGGTAATGAAAGAAATGAGTTTAAAAGAAAACAACAAATAAGGGAGATTTCTTAAGCAATCAGAGATTAGTCATATTAGCCAACCTTCATCAAACAATAAGTATACACTAATTACAGACTATCTGATCCTTCCAAGAATAACTGAATAAATCTGAAACATATTTAACTGCCAATATTTGGAAATACTGCTGAGGGAGGAAAAACATATTCCCAATTGCATTATGTGGTTGTTTTCCCAACACTGTATGAGCTTAAACTGTACTGTCTTTATGTTGTATGAACAAAACAGCTTCTTAATATTCTATAAGACTTTCATACAGAATAACATTTTTCTACCATTGTATTTTTAATGGGGAGGGGGAAATAGCATTTGAATATTTCCTAGCCTCAAATATAACAATATATCAGTGCTTAATATAAGTTGAATCTGATCTCTTGCTTTTTTTTTTTCCTATTTTTTTAATTTTGTTAAATGTTGCTTATTCTGCATACCATAATAAGGAACAGAGCTTACCTCCACTAAAGATTTGGTAAATTCTCGATGCAGGTGAAGCAGTTCCAGGTTGGAGGGATTCATTTTGTTCACTTGTTAGCAGAGTAGAAGGGAAAGAGGGTAATAAGCATATCTTCAAAAAATGACCTTAATGAAAATTTGTGCCTGTACTGTGCCATTGTTTCAGCATACTGCTAATGTATACAACTGCTTTAGTTCTGGTTTACAGGCTGCTGCAGTCTCCCACTCTTCCTACGGTAGAATCAATAAGCATCTGAAAATACATAATGAAAGTAATTTAACATACTGAAGGCTTCTTGTCTCCAGAGACACCACTGAGATTCAAGCTTTCTAAAAAAGAAGAGCAGTGCTTCTGAGAGGAAAGCTTGCGATGGGCAGCTTTTGCAGAATGACAGCCTACCTTGTCGCTTCTCCTCACTGCAGAGAGATGCAGTGCATTCACTAATTTTGATTGGTCAGTGATGTTGGGCTTAAATTGTGCTTCATATATGGGATTGATGCCCTCCCTCCCCCCGATTTATATAAGGATTCTTTTATAAAAGGACTAAATTTACAAATGATTTATGAATTCTGGAATATATTAAGGGTATGCCTGTTTTATTTTTACCTTTTCACTCTTTACTTTGTGTACACTGGAAACCACATGACACTGAAAAAAAAAAAGATTAAACGTTTATTACTTAAAAAGCTTCCAACAATCTATATTTGAATTTGCCTACTTTCCATTTCTGAGGGTTTTTGGTGGCTTGGGGTTTTTTTAGTTTTTGTCCTAAGAACATCTCTGAAATAATACTGCTTCTTTAAGCCATGCTGACTTTCACCTTACATGTTTGTATGCAAGTGGTAGTCTAGGTCTTCTGTTCAATAAATTATTTTCAGCACAAATTGGTACCCGCATGTATATTAGAAAAATTAATGTTAGGGTTCACAGTGATTATTCAGACCCTTAAAATGACTTGATAATTCAGTTAATTCGTGAATCAGAAAAGGATGACTTTTAGGATCCATCACCATATGCAGTGTATGTATAGTAGTGAATGTTGTTAACGTTGTTGAAATGTTAACTTCTAAAAAAAATCTTGTATGTTCCACATGAATTTTGCTATGGGTTTTTATAAGGATATCTTACATGATGTTCTTGACCTTCACTTTGCAGGGGGTGTCTTCATTTTCACTTTTTGTTTCATAACTTATTTCTGAATCTGTTCTATCAGTATAAACAATTCTCACAACCACATAATGAGAAATGTAGCACAATATCTGTTCTGACTAGTACTTGGCTAAATAAACCTTGGGAATAAATTCAGTATAAACCCCAAAATAATATTTTTAAAAATCTGTTTGCTGAAACGAGTAGTTTAAGAATATCTGAGTATAAAATGTTCTATGGGTAGTTTTTAATCTCAAATGAGTGTGGGGAGTGTGGGGCTCTTTTTTTTCTTGATTTAAAAGATTTTAAAAATTTTTTTAAAAATTGGTAAAGTATTAAATATTAAAGCAGGATTCTTAAACAAGCATTTATTAAGATGGCAGTTTGGCTCAGATTTTGATGGGGTTCTCTGTTTTTAAGTTGTTAATGCAATTATGAAATGCAGTTGCGTAACTCAGATGTGTTTATTTCTTCTCTTTACTTTTTTTTTTTTTTCAGACATCCGTCCAATATATTATTTATCTTTAGGTAACGGCATACTTCGTTTATTTTTTAAGATGGCTACATATCCATCTAGCATGCTTCCTGTTCTGTACCCCTTTACATTCAGAAAATATGTAAAGGTTGCAGAAACTTCGAACAAAGATGAGTAGGTACCAGCTGGCTATACTCAGTAGCAACTCACTGAGCCCTTTGAGCTGTCCCAGTATCCTCTACCTCCAGGTGCTTGAAACCAGTGATACCAGCATAGCTCTAAAGGGTGATGGGATAAAGAGAATTCCTGAAATGAAAGCATAAATACTTACATATTAAAGAGATTTACTTGCTTCACTTTCAGTATGACTTAGGATAAGTAAGGAAGCCTGGCTGAATTTAAACAGATGAATCTCCATCTCCCTTTCTAATTCTTCAATATGTGTGCCTGAACAAAGATGGAGGTATTGGGTGAACTGTACTGTTGGGAAGAAAAAGATGTACACACCGAGGAAGATTTTAACAGGATTCTGGATTCAGCATGCATATGTGGTTCAAACACAGGCAAAGGGGTCACGAAAGACTACCTGTATCACAGGAGGTGATATTGGCAGAAGTTTTATCTGCAGAAAGTGTTTGAGAGGAATGATAAGGAGCTGAATTGTGAACATATATTAAGCTTGAGTTTTCTGGAGAGAAAATCAGGAAAAGAAGCAGTACCATATGGAGGCAATCAGGAGTAGGTGGATGGGTAGACATGCTTATAAGCCATTGCTGTGCAGATGCTAGTTAAGATGGTGTGAACAGATGACATCATCCTCAAAGGGTAGATAGGGAAGAGTGGGCAAAAAGAGCCATGTGCAGGCACCCAGCATAAACAGAAAAATGTGCTGTTCTTATACCTGTTTCTGTGTCAGAACAGAATGGAAGAGAAAGAATTTGACTGGTATTTTGGCTTTTAGAATAGTGAAAAATGAGGTAAAAGGATAATGAAAAGGTAGAAATATCAGGGAACAGCAGGAGTCCTGAACCAGGAGACTGGTGGTGAAGGGTCTTAGGAGTGAGAATGGGAACACAAGGGGAGAGGGAGACCCAAATGGTGACAGAAAGTAGAGCTGTGAAGGGTTGAGGCTGGTGGGTCTGATGTGGGGGGAAAATAAATGCAGAGGCAGGAGCTTGAAGCAGTGTGGATTGTAAGGGAACGGAGGCATGTGGATGTAAATAGACACTGAGTACACAGGGGTAGAGATAATGGCAATTGCCATAGCATACACCCCTTTCAGTTCAATTCATGAGTCATAATTGTCTGTTAGAATATGTTCTGTTTTGCTGGGAGCAGGAAGTCCAAACATTTGAAAGTTGTAGTGTATTTCCTGGTCCTCTTCCACCTTTTATCTACTGTCACACTTTCGGTCCAGAGGAAGTAATGTCCTAGCGTTGACTGTTACTGCATTCCAAAATGGTGGTAGGCCATCTGGAGGTCTAAGCTCTGCTGGTGAGCTGATAAGATCACCCTGAATGCAGCTTTTTCCATTGCAGTGCTTACTTTGTTAAAAAGACTCGTTAGGATCACAAGGTCCAGCAGGGCCAAATGAAGCACCCAATTCTAATGTTTGCTATCAGAGTCCTTGATTTTGGAGCTTTAGGATTCTCTTGGTGTATTTTAGGGTTTAACTTTACATAAATGTACTGCAAACTGTCTTAGCATCCAGGTGTCACAGGCATTCATGAAGATCTTTATTGGCGCAGTTGGGTGACTCTGTCTGCTCAATTCCCTTGTTCTCTGCATTGTTCTTTTTTTCAGTTTCTGTGATTATGCCCCCGGAATGCTTCAGCAGCACTTTCTTTCTTTGTACTGCACATCTTGTTTCCTAGCCTGAGTCTTGCTGCTCATTTGGTGACTATTTAGAATTTTACTGCTTCGGGGTCTAAAAATGTCATGTATTCTCATATTTGCAAGAGACTTAGGCTCCTAACTCATACAAAGGTTTTAGTGCCACATAATGTCTTTAGAGCTTGAGTTACTTTTGAAAATGAATATTGTGTGATTTTGGACATCTTGCCCTGGGATTGTTCTTCAGCATTATTTACATGATGCATCTGCACAGTTCCAGCTGGATAGATCCTTCTGTACCTTGCACTTACCTATTCTGGGCAGTGTGATGCCCAATTCTAACATAGCTCTTCTGGATATTTTATGGTTTGTATCTGTTCTAGTAACTTGTGATTCATATCTAATATGTGTTTCTTACCTTGTTGCTTCTTAGTTTCCTCAATAGTCAGTTGCAAAGAACTTTGCTAAACGTTGTTGAAAATCATATCAAGGAAAAAAGCAGTAGATAATAGCTGTTTGGGTTTGGGAGTTGCACTGATGTGTCCTTGTTATCCTGAATCTGTGAGTGTGTTCTGCTTTACCCGATACTGAAATTATGGCTTGCTGGCCTGGATCATGTTGCAGCATGCTTTTATGTTGAAAAGGTGTAAATCTGATTCTTGGGCAGTACACAAGTTCTAATCATAAAGGTTTTTATTATTATTTAAGAGTGATGTGCTGAATAGATGACAAAAAAGTCTGCTAGAATTTGTACATAAGTACCATTCTGAGTCAGATGATAACACAGTCTTTTCTTTCTTTTGGCACAAGTACTTTATTCTCATTTCTTTATTTTATCAAGAACTGTTCTAAAGCTGTTATTCCTTTTCTGTAGTAAAGACTGACATCCACAAAATTAATTTTCCATTCAGAGTCCTATTCTTAATGCTTATTTTTTTCTCTCTTATTGTTGATTACCATACAGCTTGCTTTGTTTTGTTATTTTTTGTAATGACTTATTTAGGTTGGGTTTTGAGGTTTTTTGCCTTTCTTACCTCCATATTTCCCTTGCCAGAAAACAGTCCCGCACATGGGACATTGTTGATCTCTATTTCTCTGTTTTAGAATTACATCCATAGAAAAATCTGGATTTTCCAGATTAATTATAGGTTGTTTCACTGTGCTTCCTCTTGTATTTGCAAAGGTGAAGATCTTAAAATATATTATACCTAAACCATATATATAAATTACTATAAAAGTATATATAATTTGTATTTTTCTATATAATGTATATATATTCATTTTTCAAAACACAGAGTTCATGTTAACAGCCTGAGTATGGAAAAGTTAGCTACTTATGCCACGAAATAAGAATGTCTTATAAGATTCGTTTGGGTTTGTGTAATTGTTAGGCATAGGTTATTTGTTCAGTAGTATTCCATGTTAGTTCAGCTGTTGACCTTTTCAGCACTGGAAAGTTCTGTACTCATGAGGAAATGTGTAAGTTACAGAATGCCCTTTAGGTATTTAGACCGAAACTGTATCTTCTTTGAGTGTTGCAGAGCAAGGTGATACCAAAGAAAAATTGCAAAACCAGTGCTGGTTATCATTCATTTGAAGAGAAGGTTTCCTTTTCATATCATAACAGTAAATTTGGTTAAGTGATATAGCTAAATCATAGTCTTGGTGCATTATTGCACAATTATTTCAGTAAAAGAAAAACAAAGTATTATCAGTTATCCTCAGGAAGAAAGTATGGCTGCTAAATTTAATAGTAATTTAAATAACATCAGTCTGACTCCAGCTTTTCTCCATGGAGATGATTTGTCCTCTAGTATAAACATTCATAGTTAACGGTGCTGCATCTTGTGGTAGTTATTGACAAAAGTTTAATTAACTCTAAAATTGAGGATTTTTTTTGTTTTTCTTTAAAAATTGCTGTGAATTTAGTTTTTCCTTCATTAAAATTTTGTTTTGACTACTCTGAGAATTTGAGAGATTTCTGTTTTTGTAGGATATTCTTAGCTCTAAGTTGGCAATTGCTACTGAGTTTTAGTGAGGGTTTCCATTATTATAGAAAGGCTTTTGGAACTTTTGGCATCATATCATTTGCATTTCTTTGAACATACAAAGCAAAAAGCCACCTGCTTGCATTGTGTGAGCTTGTGAAAGTGTGCTTGAAAGAACGATGATTCCCAAAGTTGGAAAGTAGTTTGGCACGGTAGCTGGAATATACTGGAGCTGGAGTCCTTACCCTGTGTGTCTGTAGAATGAGGAGGTATTGCCTTGTGGTTTGAAGGCCCAGATGGTTGCTTACCCTGCTTTCATCAAGATATTTGTATGTTGGAAGAAGTTTTTGTTATTATTCCCTGTTGCTGGGTGGCTGTGTCTCCAAGTCCCAGCTCCTGATGGCTCTGTGCTAGTGCATCGCAGATCAGCGTCAGTATAGACATGTCAGTAAGCTTTCTGCCTGGCTTATTATAGTGCACTGCATTCACTCGTAGCTGAGCTTAAAATGCAGGGTTTAAACTTCAGGATCTGGTTCAGGATCCTCCATCAGATATCCTTGTTGCTGTAAATGTCATGCCTAGTCAAGGATGTGGGATGGGCAGCTGGAGGAGCACCAGATACCCTGTTAAAACCCCCTGATGCAGGAGTTTGGTTACAAACCTTCCTGCCCTAATTTAAAACAAAATGAGAAAGGATGAGGGTTTTCTGTAGAGTTGTTCATCAGAGATCTTGGATGGACTTTGCTTCTAGTAATTTTTTAAAATTGGAAGGGAGTACCATTTTCTCTTAATTGACAAACTGTTCAGATGGCCTGCCTAGTAGTGACAATTCTTCTAGCTGAAATTAAGAGACAAATCTTATGATCTAAATTGCCCATCAGTAAAGAGTGAACACAACATGAATAGGTATCATATAAATTGTGTTCCTTTGATTTTGTTAAGATCACCCACAGTGTAAGGTTTACTACAAGCGTGACTTTATACATAGCAGTCTCGCTCAGCTCCTTGGCTGATTTGGTTTGAAGAGCTACAAAAAGCACGTGAAATAGATCCAGTAGGCTTACTACCCTTAAAATCAAAGTTCAGTGACCACACACAGTAACTCTGCATGCTTCCACATAATTGCAGTGAGAGGAACATACTTCGATTTCTTCAGACAATGAAATAAAATCTATGGATGGTAGTTAGATTCCCTTTCTTGTGACTGACAGATGTAAGTGGTTAAATGCATGTTAGCCTCTGCATCCGGTTCAAATGTAGGAAGTCATTCACATCACTCTGATAGTGGTGAACTAAATTAGTGTAGTGTGTTGGATTCACATTTACTCTGCTAAAAAAAGTACTCAGTTGATGTGCATGTTGATCTAAATTGAGATTTATGTTGTATCATATTCGGTTTATTTTCTTTCTTCCTCTGTTGTTTTGGTTCAATGGTTTTCATAATCAGTATCCATAATATAGTTCATTTTTTTAAATTTAATATTGAAAAATACCTTTTACTTTCAAAAGTGGATAAATTAAAGAGAAATATAATACCCTTCATATTTTGGGGTTTTAAAAACACTTCATATTGGGGCTTTTAAAAACATATATATTGTAGCTCTAGAGTCTAACATAAATATCTAAACTGTGTTAAAATGCATGCATGCGCATGCATATGAAGAGCTAATTTTGTCTGTGAAGCCTTTCAAATATCAAGGATTTTTGTGCCTAAACCATAGTTTCAGTTTTTTTCCATCTTCTAAAGTATTTTTAACTTCACTGCATAATTGTTGTCTTTGAAATCACTTACTGTTATACTGAAGCAAACCAGAACTTGTATGAAAAATGCTTTCATTTGCTGTTTTTTGGGAGAAGGCTGAGAGCAGTAGTGTCGGTGGTATGTCTGAAAAAGGAAATACTGTTTTGTTTTGTATGTGGTTGATGCCTGGAAGTGGCTTTGCAGTCATTAGGCTTCAAGCCTACATTTTATTTTACGAATAAAATCTTGAGAAATTGAAAGTGGTTGAAAGTGTAACATTTTTGTTACACTGATGGATGATGAGCAAATGCATGTTTATGGAGAAAAAGCTTGTCAAATTCTTCATCAGCCTTCACTGATAATCTGTGTAAAAAATTAAAGAATATAGGTAGAATGAGTTGCAGTGATAGGAGCTATGAAGTGTAGTTGGAGTAAGAAAGAGGAAAAATGACTTGCATTTTTTTCTGGTACCTTTCAAGGTAGCTCCATAAGCTTCGCTGTTATGAGGTAGGCTACCAACTCTTCAGATTGATAGCTTTGGTTAGGAGCTCCTGGAGGAAATGTGGAATATGGAATATAGCAACTGCAACAACCGATCAACAGGAAAACCATGGGAGTTATTACATACTGACTCTGCCTGTTACCATGCTGTCTTTCTAAA
This sequence comes from Lophotriccus pileatus, assembly GCA_035583135.1. Taxonomy (NCBI): domain Eukaryota; kingdom Metazoa; phylum Chordata; class Aves; order Passeriformes; family Tyrannidae; genus Lophotriccus; species Lophotriccus pileatus. The sequence goes on along the minus strand of JAWWES010000041.1, from coordinate 13,140,040 downwards.
AAAGAAATTGCTGTTCTGATACAAGTAGAGGTCTTTTCTGGTTCTCATTCTTTCCACAGTGCCCAGTGAGAAATTACTCCATCTGAGAGTCAGCTGGATATGGAGAACATTATTTCTCTTATTAATCAAGCAGATTAGTTTTAATGTGAGGAAAGAATGAAAGGAAAGGAGAGTCTGCCCTTTGAAGTGGTTACTATTTTAAGCTTGCTGGTGGTTAGATTGGAAATGTTTTTCTTTAAAGTTGTTTAATGTTGTAATATCTTTTCTGCTGTCTTGCTCTTGAAGGAGAAAGAAGAACTCAGCCATCCTTTTCTGTTCCCCCCCACCAGGGCAATTCTTTTTTTTCCCTGCAATTTTTTCATATATTCTTCAGAAGCTTATTTTGTTCACCACCATCAAAAAATTCTAGGCATCTACCTGTTTATTGGATTCTTGCTAATACCCTATTTAACACTCCCACTCCAAAATCTTTAAGCCGGCATTATCACAATAAGCAGCACAGGGCTAGGGTAGAATACTTCAGTGGGGATTTTCCGGTGGTTTTGAGTGCATTTGTATGTAAGGACTCTGTGGCTCTTTGGACTGTCAGTGAAATGCATACCTTGATAAATGTTCCAGACTGTGATGGTAGCAAGTACTTCAGACAGTTTGTGAGAGTATAAAAGCCACTCTCAGTAATCTTGAAGCCTGGAGGCAAAGCAGCTATTGCAGTGTACTTTGGGACAGTAAAGATTGATATTAGACACAGAAGTTTTGTTTGTATTCAGTACCCTTAATCTATAGCAAATTTATATGGACAGTTAGAGATTGGATTAACATTTAAACTGAGGATTTTATCTGCTTGTCCAGTGTCCATGACTGCAATGCCTGAGCATCCTGTGTCTGCTTCATAGCTTCTCTTCACATTATTCTGTTTTGTAGAAAAGCAGTTCAGTTATGTGCTAGAAGCCTAGGGCGGATCTGGAAAGTCTGTCTGTATTTCATGAATCTATCCAGTTTCTATAACACAAGACCAATTTCTTTTTGAAGAATGCACAGACTATAGAAATTTTCCACATTTATTCTCTTGGCAGGTCTTTAAGCACAGATTTTTTATGTCTAACTAGATGACAAAGAAAGTTAAGCCGAGGCAATGCTTTGGAGTAATAAGGAGAGAATTGGGGTTTGAGTGGAAAAATACTTCATCTACCTATCTCTCAGGACATTAATTTATTTTTTTCTAAAGTAAAGTAATGTATTGGCAAACCCAGAATATAAATTATTTCTTGCACTAACTTCTATCTAAATTGCTTTAAGCCCTCAACTGCATTGGAAGGGGGGTGGGGGAGCAAAACAAACCTCCAGAACTTGCAAATAATTAATGAGATTTTAAAAAACGTATTGATGAAACACTATAGAATTCTCTACTTCATCATCCAGCTTTTTGAAATTATACCTTCCCCCTCTCCCCTCATCTCTAAGGAAACAGGTCTTGCAGTATGCATGGAAGATTATTAAGCGCAGGAAAAAAATACAGAAACGTGTTTGGAGACTATTTCACCTGGATTTTGACTTTGGGGAGTTGTTGCTTCCACCATCAACTAGGAAGTTAAGTGTAAAGATACTTGATAAGCAAAACCAATAAACATATAGGACCTAACAGATAAACAAATAGGCTGCCCAGGGAGCTGGTAGATTCTCTGTCCCTGGAGGTATTTAAGGAGAGACTGGATGTGGCACTTAGTGCCATAGTTTAGTAACTGTGGTGGTAGTAGGTCAAGGGTTGGACTTGATGATCTCAGAGGTCCTTTCCAACCTATCTGATTGTGTGTTTCTATGATTCTATAAATCAATATTATGAATGGAACAAACTGGTTGTAGTGCTTTTATGTATGGTACTTTGGGTTGTGCCATACCGAAAAATCCTTTTCATTATTATGTAGGTGCTTTGTATTTTGGTGCATTTCTGCTTCTCTTATCCTTCCCATTACCACCTGTATCTTATGTGTTTGTGTGATGCAGCAGGAGGAAGAAGAAAAGGCATCTATATAGGATGAGCCAGCATGAATATTTGATGAGAACTAAAGGAGTCACACGCAAGGACAGGGAAGTTGTGAGAATTGCTGTAAGGGTGACTGAGCTGCTCTTCAGATTTCTTTATAAAGACTTCATATAGATCATTTTCTTAATGATCCTTTTCCGTAAATGGAGGAAGAGTGTTGAGTGTTGAATTTTATGGTTGCTTTTGTACAAAGCTGCTAAGAGCTTGACTTGTAAACCTTTTGGGGTTTTGAAAAAAATTGTCAGCAATATCAATATCAATATTTCTTCACTTTGGTATCAGAATGTAATTCCATTGGGTACGATTGCCATGTATGGCAATTTGCTGGATAGCATCCTGTGATCAGCTGGGCACAAAATTGCCTTGAGCAGATTTGCGCATCCACAACACAAAGAAATGAGAATGGAAATGGGATTGATCCCAAAAATTCCATGGACCAGCAGCTGCAGAGAGAACTGTGGACCGTAGAGAGTCCACATAAAATTGCTAATCTGTAATTTTAAATCTTTGTTTAAATCTGTGATTATGGTGCAAAGTTTATTTTTCTCTTTCTATGCTTGCCTGAAAGCGTCTATATTTTCAAAGTAAGTTTTAAGATTGCTGAGAGCTGCTAGTCATAGATGATGAAGAAATGAATTCACCAAATCACTAATCTTTTTCATTTTTTTAGATTCTTTTTAGAAATACATCCAGCTGATATAATTTAATATTCTGTTTTTGTGCAGAGTCTTGGCTAATGCATCTGTTGAATGAATAAATAAATGGGAAGAAATGCAGTTTTAATTCTGGCAAAACCTATTTTTATTTTTTACTTGTAAAATTGGCAGTAATATTCTACTCTGGGATGGCACTACTGAGTACTGACACAGTAGAATAATAGTAGCAGTTAGAAATGAATTTGAATGTAATTGAATTTTATAGCTTGAGCTTTTATTTATTATTTTTAAGTCATTTTAGCACCTGCAAAATAATGCAAGATTCTGGTTTCTTGTTTGACAAATATTATACATTCAAATTAATGTATAGCTTCTAATATCTGTTGATTACTATTATCTAGGAAGTGCTTGTTAGATGTCAAAGCAGTGAACACTGAGCAGGTCACAGTTTGGGCCAGCCTGTTCTTTGACTGAGGCTCAAAAAAGCAGTCAGGCAGCTATTGTTTTACCCTCTGAGCAGAAAAAATGTATTCCTTTGACTGTCTTTTGTCTATTGAATTCCTACTGAGTTAGTAATTTATTTATTTGTTTTGATATTTGAATGATATTTGAACTTTTAATGAAGAAATTCTGTTATGCTGCTTCTGAGAGAAGACAATTGTATCCAATAGTTTTAATTGCAGTACCCAACTCTTTGCTGTTCAGTTTAGCCGATAAATACAGGGCTGCTCAAAATGCCTGCTGTGTCCACCTCCTGAGGGCTTCTCGGCACTGTTCTGGATCCTCTACCAAACCTGGGATTTTGGGGTGCTGATTCAGCTGGCACGACACAGTCTGAGTTGCTCTTGAGGAAATCTGTGATTGCTCGAGTCGATTCAAACTGCTGTCACCACTGCTGCTGACAGGCAGTGCTCACTGCGGGGCTGACTTGTTCAGCTGAACAGTGTGCACAGACCTGGTACCCTGTAACTCCTGTGATACCTGTGCCATGGTTATATTTGTGTGAATGTGTATGTGTATATAAAAAAGTATATAATATTTATAAAATTGACTCAATTCTCTAGAAGTGGTATGAATTTGCACTCTTTCTGACAACAGAAACAGTGTAAGTGTTGCATTCTCCAAATGGAGATTCTCCAGTGCATAATGCATTCTCCAAAGTGGAATCCTACTTGCAAAAAGGTGCCAAGAACAAATGCTGAATTTAAGATAATTTATCCTTAGCCCAGAGGCTTTCCAAAATGAGCTTTTCTCTAAGGATGGGCCTGCTGAAATGGCAATGGACAAATAAGTTCAAGCCATAGTTTGAGTAGGTTTTGATTCTGATTGTATTTATTTTCACAATGGTGACAATTTTTTCTCCTCTCTTCCAATTAGCAAAGGCTTTGTTTTGGCATTTCTTCTGCTTAAATGTATCAGTAGTATCATTATCTGTGTGGAGACTGGAAAGGAGAAAAGACAGACACAAATCTATTTATAATACTACAATCAATCTCTGCTGAAATTTAGATTTTTTTACAAATGAAGTATTTACATTCCTGTCTTTTTATGGTTTCAATCTGAAATAATATCATAGAATCATAGAATCATTAAGGTTGGAAAAGACCTCCAGGATCATCAAGTTCAACCTTTGACCAAACACCACCATGTCAGCTAAGCTACAGCACTAAGTGTCATGTCTGGTTGTTTCTTGAACACTTCCAGGGATGGTGACTTTACCACTTCCCTGGGCAGCCTGTTCCAATGCCTGATCACCCTTTCATCAGAGTAATTCTTCATGATTTGGGATTTTCCTTTGTGTAACCAAGCCAGTTCCTAAAGTTTAAAAAAAATTACATAGTTGAAGGTGTAAGGAAGTTCTTTTCTTCACCTTTCATACTTTGGTAGACTGCATAACTCTCCATTTCTACTCATAAGTCAAAGGAAAAAAAACTGGAGAAAACTTAATTAATCGGCCGGACATGGATGAAACACTGGTCAAAATCCCAGGACAGTATTAGTTAGGAGACAAAGAATGATGCTTCTGTTACAACACTGTTCACAGTACTTATGTGTTAACGTGTGGGTTTAAATGTAAACTTGTTGCTTGGACAAGTTACTTGGTGTTCAACTTCTTCCCTTTTAAAAATGCTTAAAAGGGTAGCCAAAAATGCTGTAAGATCTAAACATGGGAACTGTAGGCAAGTGCTGTCTTCTAAAAGTCATTAAAAAATGCAGTCTCTGTTGTGTTTGAGCAAGTTTACAAACTGCAACCTTGCATGATGAATGATAAGCAGTAGGAAAAATCATTTCACTTTCAAACTTCATGCATCAAATGCTCTTTTAAATCTCATGAGGAAGTGCTGTAGCAATTGCATCTGAATGTGGTGCTTTCCTTTCCTTAACTGTTTAAAAGGTGAGCATCATTGGCTGTGTAAATATACAGCTTTAAAGACTAAGGAAAAATTACTGTGAAAGCCAGAATCTGGGTAGGCTCAAATACTGCAACTTCAAGACAAGATTTTAAACAGAATGTACCAGAACTAGTTTTAAGTAATCTCCCTTAATAAAATATACAAATCTCCATGGTACCCCCCCACCTGTGGAGAAAATGGCAGGAAGGAAAAAATTCCCACCGTTCAAAGGATCTTTTACAGTTACAATTGTTTAAAAAAAAATAACAGTCAATGAAACTCATATAAAATTTCTTTTTCATTATTTATTAAATATTAACTTGTTTGAAATGTAGACTGTCCTTCATCATTATCTAAGAGTGGCACTTTACTCACACTTGAAGAAGGAAACATCTGAGTGTAAACCATTCTGTGTAGTTGCACATGGTTTCAAAATTATCTGAAAACATTGTATTTTCTCTGGCTCTTTTTAGGCTTTTCTTGCTTGAACTTATGTTGAAGTAAGCATGACTGAAGAAGTGTTGAAGTCATGCTCTCCTTTCTGTTTATAATCTAGATATGATCTTTGATACCTCAAAAAATATTAATTATTGCACTAGTACCCATAATTACTAGAATGAATTCACTGCTGTCTGCCTCAAGCTTAAAAACCTGCTTTTGTGGTTGCTCATGGTAATATAAGAGACAAAATTATAATTCTGCCATTGTGAATATAATGAATACTGCTCCTCTTTGTATTACCAAGGCACACACATCTCTCTGGTGAAATGTAAAACATGATGTTGACTTGCTAGTAAAAAAGTAGCATTACAGGTAGTTCTCTTACTGGTGTGTGCGAAATGTGAATAAATCGAATCTATGGTAGAATTTTCTTTACTTAAAGTTTTTATCACACTGTTATGCCACACTTGCAGGTACAATAGTTATGCATTGAGTTGTAAGTAGAGTGATCTGGTTCTCAGACTGAACATACCAGGCTGGATTTTGAATCAATTAGAGCATTTTTAAGTCTGGAGAAGTTTATTTTTAACCTCCAAGGGAATTCAATAGGCAAAGATATCTGACAGTTTCTACTTCATGTTTATTATAACTATATGTCGTCTTGGACAAATCCTTTTTTTCCTTCATTTGTGGATGGATTAAATAAATTGGCAGCTTGCTTAGGTTCAGACAGGATCTAAGAAAAGCAAAAAGAAAAGGCAATTCTGCCTTGGAACATTACTGCAGCCCTTTCACCCGTCTGTGAATTGCAGTGAATGACACTTTTTTCTTCTTTTTCTTCTGAAGCTTTATTTATAAAATAATGGTCTACTGTTCTATAGCAGCACAGAAATCAGGGTTATGAGGCTGATTCAGAGGAAGGGTAGATGGAAAGAAGAACTGGTATACATACCTGTAGAAGGAAAATAGTTGTGCTGCTCAGTTTCCCTGGATAAGTGATCCCACTTGAGAAGGCACGAGTGCAGTGATCCCACTCCTAGGGAAGTTCTCTGAATTCTTGCTTGGAAAATAACAAGTCATTGAACTCCTGAAGTTTCTGTGCTCGAGCTTCTGTTTCTAGCCCCAGTTTCAGGTTTGAAAGTCTGAGCTGTGAAAGTTTTGGTTCACCGGTTTCACAAAATTCTGAAGTGCTACTTATTTAAAGCAGGTTGAGGTAGTTGCACCAATGTATTATGTAATGTTATCCTCATAAAGATTCTCTCCACCAAGGTACTCAAAAGAAAATTTGGTTTACATCGCTGTGTTGTAACACGTAACAGGTGACCTACTTTTGTACTTTCTACATGGGAACACAAAGAACAACCCTATATGTATGTGCTTTGAGATCTTCCTACACATTTCTTTGTCCCTCCTTTCTTTAGGTTTTTCTTCCTTTTTTTTGTATTCTATGCCCAGAAATGAGAGACTGAAATAAACCAACAATTTTTTCATTTGATCTGTGTAAAAAATGTGCATAAATTTCTATATAATGTAATCCTAAATGTTCATTTTCACGTCTTTGAAAATAAAAAGGATTTTTTTTTCACATCTGTGTCTTACAAATACCTCTGTAATTGTTCGAATTTTAGGGTTTTTTATATGTCTCATATAATTTTTAAAAAAAGTTTTTAAGAAATTCTTTGGTCTTTTTATTTAATTTTTATGGGTTTTTTTTCTTGCAAGGGAGGAACTTGACTCTTGCATGATTGACTGTGAAAAATATGTTATTAAAATTGATACATGCAAAATGCTGTTAAATGTATAGTTGAAATTACACTTTTCACCTTGCACTGGCCTTTTCTACTTTGCAATATAGCATACTATTGTAACCAAGTCAGATAGCAGAAAATTTTCAGGCAGTAATGTTTTTCAGATTTCATGGCATCTGTTCAATTGGCTTTTATGAAGCACTTTTAGATCCTGAGATGAATGAGGCTATATCAGTGTGTGTGTGAGATGGCACTGTTCGAAGGAGCAGCATGTCTAAATAAATGCATCTTGGACTTTTATAAATTCAGTTGTACACAAACCATCCTAAGTAAAATAGCCTATGAAAAGCAAAACATAAGCATTAAATTCTTTGGATGCCTCTTATTGGGAAAGCAGGTTTGATAAAGGCACAATATGTTGCGGGCTTTATTTCACAGTTCTGCCAACATGAATCCGATCTGAGCTAGAGCACAGCTGCTATTCCTGCCAGTCCTCCTCTCTCTCCTGATGGAGCTTGATCAGCTCTCTTTGTTTTCTGTGTTCTCTTAAAACGAATGCTGTTTAATGATCATCACTAATGAATTAGTGATGTCCTGTTCAGGGACGGTTATTTATAGAGTGCTTTCCCCCCAGCATTAAAATATTCTTTACTGACACAGTATAGGGTAAGGTAATGAGGAAAAATAGATGTGAAGTTGAAGATGGATTGTGATGGATAGAAATACATAGAGAAAGCTAGATGTTCTTACAACAATTGTGCTATTCTTTTTATCCCTGTAACACAGTTACTCCTCCTCTGCCCCCCACACAACAGATTTGTAATGAAAGAATAGAATCTTGTGCAGGCTGCAACTCCCAGAGGTAAAACCCACAGTACTAGACTTCCATCTGTATAGCCTATTTTGTTTCCGAGAGATTTCATTTAGTTTTCCTTGGTTAAATTAGTCTGAAATACTGTCTTTGCAAGTTCATTAAAATTATTCTATAATGGGCGTCTACTATAATTTTTGAAGTTTTATATTCAGTTTCTTGGTGGTGGTTCTTGCTATTTACCTGATGTTCTCGTCATCCTTTCTGCCGTGTCCCGACGTCTGTTGTGTTCTCTTGTCTTTGCACTCACCTTCATGGCCAGTAGTGTTACTCCTGACCTGTTTTCCATAAACATCTCTTTCTCCCTCCTCTCCCACCCCCATAGTAAAATACTGGAGTAAAAAAAAATCACCTGTTTTAGTTACGTGTAATTGGAGTGGGGAAGGGAATCCTCTTTGGTTGAATAATATATTTTTATAGAATTTAAGAAGATTATTTCACCAGAATACTTATCTGTGATGTTCACATTTACCAAACATAGCCTTTACTGATTAGTAAAGGCTTTTATCTGCTTGGAGAAACCTGGATTTGAACTAAAACTATACATGTTAAAAAAAAAAAAAAAGCTTCCCAGGGAAGGGGATGGTGCTTGGTTTTGTTTTTATGCTTCAACCAGCATGTTAAAATGTGCTGAATCAATACTTTGAATCAATACACAAGTGTTGGATAGTTTCTTAGGAGCAGTTAGGAGCATAGGAGGCCTAATCCTGATGAGATCTGTGCACATGGATCGTTTAATAACCTGCGCACCTAAAGAGGCAAGTACAGCTGCAGTGCTGAGTGTAGGACTGGGCACAGGCTGGTGAGAACTTTGCTCTCCTGACACCGAGCGAGCACTGCGTCATTGCTCCACAGACCAGGAGTGCTCTAGGGGTTAGGGACTTCTGCTCTTCTCTGGCTTGTAAGACAGTGAAGCATTATCCCTCTCCTTTGCCAATTAATAAATCCCTCTCCCTCTAAAACATGAGCAAATAGCTGAATTAGGTAAGCGAATTACTATGAATGTGCATAGGATCCACCTAAGCTACTTTTGTGAAGGGCAGTGACTGAGCAATTGAAGAAGGCTGATAACAAATATTATATGAATAATCTGAACTTGTCTAATTTCCAATTAAAAGTTCCTTTACTTTTCTCACACAGAGTTTACCCTTACTGAAGGTATTTGTTTCAATACCAGATAATCTGACACTTTTTCTTCCAATTTTGTTACTTTGTTCAATTCTGTTTTCTAAAGAATTTCCACTTCTGCTTTGAAATTTTTCAATGCTTTTGCCACAGCTAATTTGTGCATTAACTTCTTTATTGTTGTAGGCATATGCTAATTAGTGCTAATTAGTTACTAAATAAATGGAAATCAGAATAGATGCTAACTGCTGAGTAAGATGGTGAAGACTTGATGTCAGTACAAACCAAAACTTCACAGAGTTCTGTATTTTATTTCGTGAATGTGGATCTTCATACACACAGTGGATTAAAGATTGACTTCAGTCTCTGGTTAACTGATACAAATGGTTCCTCTGTGATTCTTTTCTCCTTGCATCTCTGCCATGCACAGGGACTTGTTCCTTGCATAGGTGCTGATGAATGTGTATCCTGAGGAGTGAGGTGCTTATGTGGAATGATGGCTGAGAGCTAGAGGGGTCATCTTCAGCAGAATGCATGAGTGGGTGTAGTGGAGGGAAGGAGATGACCTGGCTGGGAGATGAGGAAGGGAGAGAGCCATGGCAGCTGGAATTCAAATTGTTAGCATAAACTGATGTGAAACTGAATCACAAGAGACTTGAGTCTGGTACTGGATCTCAGTATCTTTCCTTTCTTAAAATCTGTATCAAGGTCAGATTATATACAAGTAAGTGTCTGAATCATTACTGTTCCCTGTTTCCCCTGGAGGTCTCTGAAGACTCAGCAAATTCCAGAGGAGTGAGAGAAAGCTGACCTTATGACACGACTCAAAAAGAGTAAATGGAATGACTCTTAACCTGGGCCCGTTGAACATTTGCTTATGACAGAATAATTTTTGACTAATGATATGGGACATAACAAGTAAAAAGGACAATCTGAAATCTAATCAGATTTCCTGAATATAATTTTTTCCAATTAATTTTTGCTTTATCTCTGTTGTGATAGGATTCTTGAACACTGCACATAGATATGGGGTGATCTGCATGCTGTGGACTGAGATTGCCATGGTATCTGTTATGTTTTTAAATATGTTTTTCTAAATGTGGATGAGAAAATTCAAGTAATGAATTTTGCATGGACTCAGAAAAGAATTGGGCAGAACCATTTTGCAAAAAAAAAGCTTGTATCTTCCTTTTTTCACCCTTTGTCATTAATTTCTGTAAGTAGAAATGGAAAGAGTTTAGCAAAAGGTAATAAAGTAATTTGATTTTTTAAAGCAAGACTACAAGTCTGATAAAGCTTAACTGTATTAACTGTTGAATTCTGTAGGCCTTTTAATACATTTTAAGAAAAAAATATCAATTAAAAGATAAAAAGACAAACATTGAGGAACTGGAATGATAAGTCAGTGGCAGAGCAACTTTTCCTTGTAAAGAATGGTTTCATTTTGTTGTCTTCTTTTGTAGCGTTAATTCCATCCCAAGCCTTCCAACCATCTTCATATTTGAGCTGGAAGCCTTTTGTGAACATTATATGTTGAAAAAATTGTGGTATAATTTTTTACCTGAACACCTCTAATTTTTATTGTGATTTCCTTGTCCTGTATTTTTGAAACTCTTATATAATTCTTCATTAGCTGTTTTTGCAGCACAAAATACCCTGTCTGTCAGAAGCTGACTTGCAATTCCATTCTTCATCCATCCACCAAGAACCTATTGTTACTTTTTGATTTTATAATTATGTCTTGATGTCATAAAACAGTGTAAGTATAGTACATCTAATATAAGTACTAATGCTATTTTTAAAGCTTATGGGACAGGAGAAGAACAAAAGAGAGTGGCAGTTTGTATAGTTGCTGGGTCAGGGTGTAAGGGATTCATGGAGAGGAGCTGTGCTGTGTGAGCAGAAGCAGTGAATTGGAGCGAAGCATCAGACAGTTCTCTGGAGTTTTCTTCCTTGATCAATATGCAGGTGCTTCTTGGTCATATTGATCTTTTTTGCTTATTTAATGTACTTTCATTTTATGAGACCTATACAATCATTAAATGGAGTAGTTTGAATTGGGTTTGAATTGTTTTCACTTGCTGTAATATTTTTTTTAACATACTGGGTTCGTTTACTGGATATCTGTACTTTAGCTGCCATTAAGATAAAAATAGCTCATCTCCAAAACCAGGTAACTGTCTGTAGACAAGTGTCCCACGTTAAATCATCTGACCTACTTGAGAAAGTTGCACAGACTCAATATCTCTATTTTAGAATGTCAGTTATTGTCCGGGAGTTTGTTTTTGTTATATGTATTCCCTTTTGTTGTCATTGTGGTTGTTGTTTGTTTACTCTGAAAACCGTGGAAATACTAATTCACAGCAGAGCAGTTTGATTGCAGTGTGAACTGTGCTGAAGATCAGTTTGCTTATAATAGACTTTTTCTGAGCAGCAGCCCATGCAGTGCTGTGTGACAGCATCATTCTTAATCCTCATCTTGCTGTCTCCCTGGCAGGGTGTGCTTGAGGGGCTACCTGGAAATCAAAATAGGTGCCTCTTACAGAGCCCCACTGGTGAACATGCTGGTGGTGTGCTCTGTGGGTGCTGAGGTGTCTGGGTAGCTTAGGTCTGGTGTACACTAGAAAAGTTTTGCTGTCATGGCTCTTCCGGATAGTCCTCTCAGCACACATGTAGTGGTGTAAATGAATTTTTGCCAAGTCAGCCTGTGTTAGCTCTGGAACGAAACAGGACACATTACACCAGCAAAAGCCCTTTTGTGCACTTCTGCTTTTTGCTGGCATAAAAATACTGTAGACCTTTCATTTCATCACCCTTACGGTGCAGGAAGAAAAGTTTGTAATATAGAGGTGGACTTAATATATATTAAGAATAGAACTTAGAGCAACTGTGTTGCACTTAGTAAGCAAAGCTAGTGAAAAATACTGGGTGAGTCATAATGAATACTGTGAATCTTTTTTTCTATCCTCCTTTTTTGTCCTCAAAACAATTTGATGGGGCTGGTTTAACAGATGGGCAGAAAACCTATCACTGTGTGTTGGAAAACTGTTTCCAGATGAAGAAGAGTTTTCTAAAGTCATTTGTACTCCTTTTCTCTTTGTTCAACATTGACTGAACTAGTCAAAACATTTTAAGCATATTAAGCAATAACATATTAAGCAAGTCTATAAAATAATTAAATTGAAACTAGAAGCTAAGTGCCCTTAGAAATATTTACATTAATATTTGACTTAGTATAAATCTTATGATAACTATTTTTGAATCTTGTAGGAACCTTGTGCTGAAGATAAACTTTGTTAAGATTGATGTGCTGTTTCATACTGAAACATTAAGGATTATCTTGTAAATTTATTTCTAAATCGAGAATGAGCTGTGCTTTCACTTTGGTGTAAATATGATGAAGCATATGATGTCTCTTCAAAGAGACATTTTGTAGACTTATTAAAATGTTTTGTTTTTTCATGGACTATTTCAGTTCATTTCCTTATACAGCAATTGCACAGCATTGCTGTGCCTGAATTCAGGTGGAGGTTTTAATGGTTCTTCTTTCTCTCTTTTGGTCCTGGTCTCTGCTGTTAAGAACTTTCATGAGTCTGCCCTCTGCACGTTCTTTGGGAAGACCCAGACTCTTAAAATTTATGTAAGGTTAATAGTCTGCATAAGTTTGCAGAGTATGAGCAAGTACTTGGCAGGAAGTGCCAAAAAGCTGTGGCAGATTTATGTTGTGCTCTGTAGTCCCAAAACAGGTTCAAAGGACACCATTGATAACAGGTGACTAGTACTACCATTAAATAACTCTTTTGTGGTGATGAGTCAGGTCGTTGCCAATTTCTAAACACATTTGCAAAACAAAATCCTTCAAACAGAAGAGGTTTTGAAGTTTTTTGGATCTATGATTTGCTGGAATGCTGCTAAAATGTGCATGCAGATTTTAGGGTGTTTTTCTTCCTGTCCTCACTGTGTGAAAGGGAGTAGAAGAAACATGTAATTTATTATACCTCTAGTGTCCAGTAAGTCTCAAGTCCTTGTAGTATCTCCACTGTGTTTTCCCTTACATGAGAGAAATCTCTGGTCTGCAGTTTCCTCCCCTTTAAGATGCTCTGTGTCCTACCTCTGCCTGCAGGCTGTCTCTGCAGTTCTCATCCTTTGATTCCTCTCAAGCCCTCACTGGAGGGGAGCCAGCAAAGTGATCACTTTCAGGAGGAGGTAGCTGAAAAACAGCTCCTTAATCTTTCTTCATAAAGCATGTCACTTCCAAGTGGGGATACTATAGTGTCCTTTGTTATCAGGCCCAGACTTCTCACACTGTGCCCCTGTTTTTTCAGAAAAAGCCTTTGAAGATCTGTCTCAGCTGCTACGTGTTCTCTGGGCAGTACCGTGCCTCCACAACTATTGCTGGCTTGTGGCAATGAGATTGAAAAATCTCATGCTAATTACAATGTACATAATTCCAGATTTTTAGATGCTATTATGAAGATAAAGTTCGAGAATCTGGATTTCAAAGATCCCATTTAGTTCTCAGGACTTCTGAAAACCTGGCGAATGCAGAGCAAGGGTTCTGTAGAAGTTCAGGAATAAAGAAACAAAGTACAATATACATACCAACGTTGTTTTAGAAAACTTAGAACTGTGCCACGGTTTCTTGAAGGCTGACTCATTTTTTAACTCTTGACGCAATTGTTGCTGATGTTTCTCTTCTCTGTCATTTTCTAGGGAAAGAAATGGAGGTTACCTCTCTCTCTTTCTTTCTTCATCTTTTGCTTCCTCTCTCCTGGTTATGCACCAAATTTACCAGTGTTACTTGGCAGAGGGTAAGGGAGGCTGAGACTCACAGCAGCGTGAATGGTTAGTTGGAGAGCACAGGTAGAATGAAGAACATGTATGCAAACAGTCATTAGACTCCCAAAATATGGGTCCTCAAAGACATATATGAAGCATGGGGAAATATTCTGAAATGTTCTGCTTTATCAGACTAAGGATTTATTTTTCTTTTTCTGTTTTTTTATTTCTCTCAGAAATGTACTGTGAGGCCAGACAGACATCCCTCCTCTTAGTTGTTGTGGGACCTTTGATACTCAATTTCAGTTTTTTCACCTCATTGTATTTCTAAAATGGCAGTTGTGTTCAGCGTATTTTACCCCTGCATACAAAACTTTTCTGTCATTTCTTGTAGTGTATGAATTTTGAGTGATTATTTGTAAATACCCACCCCTCTGCCCCTTTTTTATTTTCCTTTCTTCTTACAAGCCACTGCATGTTGTACATGAGAAGATGGAAAACTGGCATTCTCTAAATAAGCCAATGAAATTATTTTCTTATTTCCTGTTATCAAATACAAAATTTTATTATTGAAGCCTGATGCTCCTAAGGAGTGCTCTGTCTTACCTAGAATGACTTTGAAGACCTGTCTGATTTCCCCTTACTCCAGCAATTTGCCTTGATCCCTAATGCTACTTGCTGAAGTCAGATCAAACATAATTAACTTTGTGGTTGAAAATGAATCTTCAGGAGAGTTAGATGAAACTTGTAATTGTTGCTTTCTGGGAAGGTTTGACATATTGAAGTCCAGTTTTCATCCAGTTCATGACAAATAGGTCTTACTTGCTTTTTCCTCCAGAATTATTTCATAACATAATATGACATAATTAAAATAAATTTTTTCTTTAAATAGAAAGCAATAGCTGCTTCCAAACAGTTACTGAAATGTCTTATAAAATGCATTTAATTTTGAATTCTCCTTTATGACAGCATAAATAAATGGATTTACAAAAAGACAGTGCATTGCAGAGGCTCCGCTTTCTGTTCTTAGATCCTTTGTTTAAATGAAATGGAAATTCTGTTAGACCTGGAATACTTGTACTCTTGTAGTCCTAGAGCCTTATTTCGTCTTCAGTGCTTGCTCTGGGAGAGTGAAGGAGCTGAATTCCATGGGAGCTGTCCAGCAGCCCCAGGCAGCTGTGCTGGCTGTCACGGGAGGACCCAGAGTTGACCATCCGATGGGTGACTGTGGCTGTCAAAGGACACCACTAACACGAGCGTCTGCCAGGAACCTCTGCTGCAGCCAGTCCTAATAAGCCCTTTTGTTTACAGATAAGTTCTGTGTAATGTCTCCTGAAATGCAGTCAGCTAATCCTGCCTTTTTAATTACTTCCAATGACTTTAATTGGATCAGAAAAGAGATATAGAGTAGTGATGCAATAGAGTTTGCACTGTGGGAGGAGTCCTGCTGTGAGCTCCCTGTGCCTCCACTGCCTCCACTTGTGGTTCTGTCACCTGTCTCTTTGCCCTGCTGCAGGGTCTGCTGTGATCCAAGTACTGAGAAAGCCAGGTTCATTTAAGATCTTCATTAGCTGGAATTTTTTAGTATTTCAGGCTCTCAGCCCTTGCAAAAAGCTTTTTGTACTGAGAATGACTGAGCAGTGTTGAACCCCAGTGTACCAGTGTGTCTTGCTGTACCAGTGTTTTGGAGTAGTTAGATCTTAAGGCTCTTCTGATGCTTTGTCCTTGCTATTTTCTCACCATTTCAGCAATCCAGTAAGTACACCAGTGTCTTCAAAACCAAACTGCTTACTTTTCTAAAGGGCATTGCGTAGGTTAGGTTAGCGTAGCTGCTTCTCTTGAAGTCAAGCCAACCTTCTTGACTGACAGGTTGGGTTTGGGGAGCCACTATCCTACAGCAACTATTATTTGTCTTTACTTTCTGGCCCTCTCCATCCACACAGGTGAGGGGCCTCACATGTGTCTCTGTGTGAGAGACACACTCCTTCCTTCTTTAGGACTTCTAACTTTTCCCTGAATGGCTGTTTCTGATTTTTCCTTTATTTTAACCCTTCTATTTTTTTTTGTTTTTATCCTTAGAAGTTTCAACACACAAAAAATAATTTTAGGCCATGCCTCCAAAGTACCCAAGAGTTCATGGGTTTTTACAAATATTCATGTTGCAATACTTTTCTTTTGTATTTTTTTCTAAAAATATGTCCCTTTTCACACACTTAGCTTGCAAATAAAATGGCAAAGAAGGTTCATAAAATCAATTAATTGAATCAAAAGGTTTATTTGCTAGAATGCTCACAAACTTTTGTTGTTTTTCTCTGTTTCTCTTTTCTTGCATGTTGTTTAGAGTCACTAAGTCAGGCTCAGGCTCAGCACTGCGCTGGTACTGGTGTGCCTGCTGTCTGTCAGTAACTCTCTGTCGAGAGTCCTGTGTCAGAGAAGTAGTTATGTAGCATCTGGTAAATCCATGACTTCCTACCTCCAAGATTATCCCATGAAAAATACATGGCAAACGCTCCTCCAGTAGTGTGAGGGTGGAGAGGTCAATCAGCTGTTAGTGGTCACCAGCTATAGATGAGTTTAAAATGGCTGAGGGAGAAATGTGATGGAGGAGTACAGAATCACGAATGCTGTGGGAAGAGCAAAGAGACATGATGAATAGTCAGCCCCTTCCGTTACAAGTCCTGAAAGTCCACTGTTGGGTGGTACATTCACAATATAAAGTTGCTGCTCGGTACAGCAGTGGAGCTGTGTGAAACGCAGTGGAGCTGTGTGAAACACAGTGAAACTGAAACTGTGTTTCAGTTGCCGTGGAAAGCTGATTGCCAAATACTTCCTTGGGTTCCAGGGGTTATTTTATGGTTAATGGCAAAGAAACAGAAATTGAGGATTACCAGTGTAACAGTACCATTGTTCATAATATTGATAAACCATAAACTGCTGCTCCGTGGAGCTCCTGCTTTCCAAGTTGTCCGTGCGCTGGGCTCAGCACCCCGTGTTGGAAAAGAAGCTTGGCCAACCTAAGGGCAAAATCAAGTCATGGAAGCTAATAGCCAAGACCACAACTAGTCTAGCAGCTTGTCTCTTGGGATCTGTTGATAGAGATTATGTCCCACTTTCTGAGCAGAGACGTCCCAGAGAGATGTATTTGACAGTAATAAGCTTTACGTATCAGAATTGCATGTGTCGTCTTGTTTCCAGCAAGACTCTTTGCTGCTGCTACTTCTTGATTTCCGGTGTTTCAATGATAAATGGGTTTGAGTGTATCAATACCAGTAATTCTGAAGACTACTGATAATCTTAATTTAATTTTCTGCTAAAGAGAAAGTTATATTCACTTTTTTGCTTTGTTTTGCTTTTTCTTGGCAAAATTTGCTTTCTGGATGTTGGATAAATGTACATCTTAATTGTGGTGCAGTGTAATAATTTCTTTACTTCAGGATTGTGCTGCTATAAGTAAGTTCAGTATAAGCTACTGGGAAATTGCTTTTCCCTTTTTTTTTTTCCCTGAAGGAAAAGGTGTTGACTTTAAACAATGGTCGTGTTCCTTTTAGTGAAGATTCTGTTTCTTTCCTGATATTGAAATGATTCATGACTATTAGCAGTAAATTCCACAAATTATGCTTTGTGAGGCTTGAGAAAAATCTGTTATCAGACTAAATATTATTTAGAATTAGAGGAACTGTAATAAAAATTATGCTAGAATCATATGAGTACACAATGAGTCTGTATGTTTTCTGTTTTATTTTTAAGTACTAAATTGCTAAACATCTTTTATCCTTCAAGCAGTGCATTTTTTGTCCATTAAACTTTTTTGTGTTAATTATTAGATACAATTGGCTGACAGATGTAGGTAATAATAATAGCTCATAGATAATTATGAAATTCTACAAAGAAAATATTGGCATTATTTATTTAATAACAGTCATTCTCTAAATTAAATGTTTTCACCCATCTGTTAACAGTTTGTGCCTTTAACAACTGAAAGACTTGCTTGAACTTACTGGTTGCTTCCTTGGATATACAAACTTAAAAAAAAAATGTTACTTCTATTTTTAGCATTTAGTTCATTATTTTGAACTCTGCTACCAAAGATACTGATTTTTCATTTTGATCTCTCTGGCATTAATGACAGTAGAACTCAAATGTTTCATCAGTACCATATCTGAGAAGACTTAGCTTTTCATTTTTATCTATTTCAAAATAATAGAAGAATAACTGTGGCGTCTGTTTCTGTTTACATCAATATTAAATAATTTTGAGAAGACAAGTACAGTTTTATGAAATCTTTAACCCATGGTAACTCTCAACCTTTGTACTTGTATGTGCTTCCTAAGTTTAACTATAGAAGTGTGTTTTCTGTGGAGAAAATCATAGTTAGTGTACATGCAAGCTGCCAGACTAGTAGTGATGAATCAGAACTGTTCTTTTAGGCTGTCAAAGAACTTTTACAGGTAGCAGACCCGGTATGTGCCACAGCTGTGCAAAGGCAGACCTGGAGCGTGCATTCGGCGATTGTTCCCTTTTGTTCCGTGTCTGAGGACCAGCTGTGCAGGGATGCTCTTCCAGTTCCCTTTCACTGGTGTTCATAGCTGGGCACTTACTCAGCTCCTGTGGGGTGGGTTGGGAGGGATGTGGCATTTCCTTCAGTTTCCTTGTGTCCTTGTTAGTGCAGGTACAGCTAAACTTTAAAATAGCAGTAAACTTTTTTATCAAGTAGCAGTGAATGTTATGGGGGTGACAAGAAAGGTTTAAAGCTACTTTCTGTTTTCAGTTTTACTATCCAAATCGTACAAGATAGAAGTTATTAAAACATCATCAGAGACAAATGCTGTCAGTCTGCATCATGGTTAAACACTTTTATATTTGTATTGAAAGGTCAAAAGACAGGCACCTGTGAAAGCTAACTTTAAATGCAAGTATTTGAAATATGAACATTGTTACATTCAGTTGGGCTTTCAAATGACACTTTTCTTGCCCACCTTCTTAGTACTGTTGATAAGTTTTATTATTGCTCTAAGAATTGGCAAGAATTCTATCAGACTGGGCAGATTTCTGCCATAGACTGATTTCTAAATTTCAAAAAGGCTTTACTGTAGGAGATAAGATGTATTTCATGAGGTTTTAAAATTTTGCAGTTAGGTTCAAGTTGTCTGCAGAAGCACTTTGGGTAGCACAAGGTTCACTTTGTTCTCCCACAGAGTATCAGAGGTACATAAACCCTGTGTGATTTATAGCCTCTGCAACATCTGTTGACTATAAAGATGGTAAAAACAAGCAAATCTGTAGCCAATTGCAGGAAGTTATTGATGATATGCCAAGTGAGAGGTGGGAGGAATTAAATATGCATTTATTAAAGACAAAAATTACATGTATTCTAGAGTACCGAGGGAGTTAACATAGCTGATACTAAAGAAAATGCAGTTCTGCTTTTGCAGAAGTGTTTTCCTGAAGGTGTAAGTATGAAAGGGGTGAATGGTGGGTGTTGAAAAGAGGCAGGAGAGACCCATAAGGAGAGAGGAATATGAAAGAAATATTTGCAACTTACATATATAGTAAAGAAAAAAAAGTAGTATTCCCCTTTATCCAGGGGTCTAGATAGCATGACTTTATTGGTTTGATTTTACAGCACTGCAGCACTACAGATCTTAAAGTATCTCCTCACATTTACAAGTGTGTGTTAGAAGTGACCCCTGTTCTGTCATGTGCAATCTGACATTTTTGAATGCACATATTAGTGCAAAAATAACGATAAAAACTCAAAAAAAGTGGGATATATCTCACTAAAAAGAGAAAAATGAAGCGCGGCTAGAAACAGCTAGTTCAGTATAGTAATTGCAGACATGTAGACCTTTTAAGTCTGTTCACTGTCTTTGTATACCTTTATTAGATACAATTAGGTCATCAACCATTAGCATAATGAATTAAAACTCACAAATGAACAACATCTCCACTGCCTTCCTTCAAGGACTGATTCAGCGAAGAGTCAGCCATCTTTGCCATCTCAGCAACTGGTGGGATGTTTGAAAGAAGTTATTTTTGACTAAGATTCTTGAGACACATCATCATTTTCCTTCATTTTCTTTTATCATGGCATGTGTCTGTTGCAACATGGGCTGGTACTGATGGAAACTGAATCATCACACCTTTACATAATGCTCTATATTGAGAAATTCTACTTAGCTATTGAACAATAACATATTAATAGTATTTAAAAGCTGCCAAAAAGACTAGTATTTTCAGGTCAACATGTAAATTTAGGTTATCTTTTACATCCTTCTGCTCATAACTCTTTTGCTTGCTTTCATGGCTTTAGTTACAACACTAAGTTAGACGAACAGGAGACAGCCAAAGTCATATTCCTGCATTTAAATAAGTCCTTGTGTTTGCTCGGGAAAGAGAGGGTTTCCTTCATCCACTGCATTTGGAAGGGCATAATTCTTTTACATGGGTTTATGATGGAGTTGCAATATATTTTCAATGCAATTACCTCTGGTAGATGTGAGAGTACATTTTTTCCATCCTGCTTCATTTTGTATACTGGTGCTCCATTTCTAGGAGGACTGCTTATTGTTCACCTGTTGAGATGAAAAGAAATATTTTCCTGACAATAAAAATCCTGATTACTGTCTGCTTGAAATTTATTAAAAACAAGCTTTATTCACCCCTTTGTTTTCCAGTTTTGGATGCTCTCCTGAAATTTGAGCAGAAATGCCATTGGCATCTGTAATGAGCAAGCAGTGCAAAGCTGTGGGCTTAGGTGGGGGTAGGGAGGAACCTGTCAAGGTGGAAAGCATATGATGGCACTGCATTACTCTTACAGATTAATGAGACCAAACTGCATGAACTGATTTGTATTTGTGTCCTTGGACTACATTCCTTTGCATTTTTCTGTATGTTATCATGGAGCATACTGTCATTCTCTCAATTCTTTCAGACCTCAAGCTCATTTTTTCTGTAATGCCCCACTTGGGCTACATCTCTCTCCTGTTCCATATTATCCCTTTCTGTCCCCCTTTCTGTTTCCATCTCTTTCACACATGCTGTACATTTGCTTTGCGTCTGTGATGCTATGAAGTCTGTGCAAAACCAAAACAGGACAACTAGATTTTTACTGGCAACATATTTTATTTTTACTTCACTCCAAAATAAGCCCAAGAGGAGTATTGACTTGTGGAGGTATTATTGCTTTGTTGGCAGAATAAATTTGATTTTGGAAGTCCATGTGTGTCTGAAGAGCAGTTCCTTATCTGTGTCATGTCTAAATTAAACTTCAATGAATTTATTATGGAGAAGTAGGGGTTTTTTTCTCTGTTTTTAATGAAAAACAGTCTTAATTATCAGAATAAAATGTGGACTTTGTAAATGATATAGATACTGGGTTTGTTTTCATGATGATAAATTTTGTTTCATGTTACAGACCGTGGTACTTGTAATTTATAGCCATTGGTGTAAGAAATTTTCGTTTAAATATTTTCTGATTTTTAGGCCATAGCTCAGAATATTTGGGGTGAAGTTGGTTTCATCTCCACCCATATGCCAATGATGAATGGCATGAATGTTACAGTTCTTTGTCAGTATCTTATCACAGAGAATTTAGAAAAAAACCCCCAGTTTTAATTACTAAAAATGTTTTGGTAGCTCTTGAGGAAGTTTCTCAAATCAACTTGTTTTGAGGAAAGGCTTAAGAAGATCAGGGTGATTTTTAAAGTTCTAGGTCCTAATGTTTCACAGTTTAACAGTTTTAATTATAATAAAGTATAATGTGTTCATTCCTGCAGGTTAACATCCTCCATAGGTAAGGAGTGTGGAACCACAAGTACAGGATTGTCCCCACATGTCTAATCAGAATTTCCGCAATGCTGTAGCTTATGTCTCTTGCCTTTTGTTCTATCCGTGTGCACTTCTGAGAAAGGGCTGTCTGCCTTTTCCTGACCACCGACCTGTCAGGTACCAGAAGATACAGTTAGAATTCTTCTTAGTCATCTCTTGTCTAGGTTAACAAGCTCAGTTCTCTCAGCCTCTCCTCACTTTCATGCTTCAGTCCCCTGTCTTGGTGGTTTCCAGGACTCACTCCAGTTTGTCCAGGTCTCCTTTACTGGGAGGCAAGGAGTACAGTGGCCTTACAAGTGCCAAATAATAAGAATAATAACTTCCCACAACCTGCTGGCTACACCTGGTGCAGGACACAGCAGGCTGCCTCTGCCACCAGGATGTACTGCTGGTTTATGTTAAACTTTCTGTCCACTGGGTCTCTTTCTACAAAGCTTCTTTCCAGTCAGCGAGCACCCGACCTGCTCCTGTGGACAGGGCCAAGCCATCCCAGGTGAACAGGGTTTAACTCACTTTTGCTGAGCTTCACGATGTTTTTGTCTGTCCTTTTCTCGAGGTTGCTGAGGGTCTTCAGAATGGCAGCCCTGCAGGGTACTGAGCTCTTCCCCCGAATTGCTGTCACCCATAAACTCACAGGGGGTTAATTCTGTCCTGTCACTCAGGTTACTGGCTATGGCATTAAGCAGTGTCAGCCTCAGGGCTGATCAGCCACTGGCTGCTGTGGGGTTGCTGCCTGCTTCCCTTTGAGCCCGGCAGTCCAGGCAGTTGAGGAGACAGTGGGCAAAACTAAAAGTAGCAGGTTTAGTAGGTCGTGGTGAAGTAAGGTTGTGAGTCTGTATTCAAGGGTGAGGGGGAGGGATGGGGGAGATCTAATGGTGCGTGGGAGGGGGAACCTTAAAGGAGTTCAACAACTCTTGCTTTAGGCCTAAGTGAGTGTGGGAGTCGTGTGGTATAACTTGTGATTAGACCTAAGTAATGTTTGTCTTGGTGTGTTAAGCTATTTTCTGAATCATGGCATTTTCACAGGAATGTCTTCCAAAATTTGGTTCTCATTGTTAAGTCGGTGATGATGATAAAAATAGATATCAAAC
This sequence comes from Lophotriccus pileatus, assembly GCA_035583135.1. Lineage (NCBI taxonomy): Eukaryota > Metazoa > Chordata > Aves > Passeriformes > Tyrannidae > Lophotriccus > Lophotriccus pileatus. Next base: position 13,117,068 of record JAWWES010000041.1, on the reverse strand, counting down.
TCATTTCCATCAAACCCAGATCCTGCGTGGCATCTGATTTCCAGCCCAGAGAGCAGGAGGAATTAACTCTTCCATCAAGAGAACTTAAACACAGCTTTAATATGATGTAGAAATAGCTAGTCAGTCTTCCTCACTGCTCCTCCGTAATTATTACCAACTTAGGGTGTGTTTTTTGGTGTTCCCGAATGCAGTATGGAGAGAAATAGCAAGTTTACTCAGTAGATAGGATTGGACATAGATGATTATGAAAGCACTACTAAACACTTTAACACAAACCATATCCTACAAAAAACTGAGGAAGAGTCCTTTGGAGGAAACAAAGCTGATCCCAAGTACAGGATGACAACCTGCCTGTATGCTGAAAACTTTGCCCTTTGTTGTAACTTGCTAGAAAAAATTCATTTTTTTCATGCCTACATGGTCTCTAAAATTAGAGTGTTGAATTCTCAGTTTTCTTCTGAAATAAACAGGTAAGATAATTCCCCATCATGGGCAGTGTTCAAGGTCAGGTTGAACAGGGCTTTGAGCCTTCCACTTTGATAAAGTGGAAGGTGTCCCTACCCATGGAGGGGGATTGGACTAGATGGTCTTCAAAGGCCCCTTCTGACCCAAACCAATGTTGATGACAGGTCTGGTTTACGGTACAAGGTAACTGTGTTTGAATGAGCAGTTCGAGTTTTGCTTTCTTTGAATCATATGCTTTCTACCAGTTTGGTTTTGGTACTATTGACCTAATTTCTTTAAAACTAAACCAGTCTAGGCATGTGATTGTTATGAAAAGCTGGGAAGTGCTTTGCTTTGTTTTTGTTTTTCGTGTCCCCCTTCACTAGGGACATCTATCAGATTACTAAACCTGGTTGTTTTATACGTTCTATTTCCTTTCCTGGACTTAAACAGCAGCAGTGTGTTAACGTGCTGTCTGGGAAAGCAAACAGAAATACAGCACCACGGGCCCCACTCAGTTTCTGGCTCCATCAGGGTAGTTTTGACTCACTTAATGTTGCCAAACAGCTAAAAACTGAAACCTTATGTATTATGCATACAAGCAGTTAATTTTTAACACGGTAGAAATTGGTTAAGTAAAGACCAGATTTCATAGGGAGTTAATGGCATTTTAGTGGCACAGAGAGATTTTATTCTCGGTTGTTTCACTGAAGAAATGTTTGCAGAAATTTTGTCCTGTATGAAAAGGAAAGAAAGATACCAAGAGTTTTCCAAGAAACTGGCATTTTAGTAAAATAAAACTTTCTTCCTCTTTAATAATGAATTCATAATACCTGCAGAAAAAATCCACATTAATAATATGATTAAAAATTAATAATTTTGTAAAGTATATCTGAAATACATGACATTGTATATGGCAATAGTGTAGAGCAATTACATTCTCATTTTAAACACTTTACAAGGCACTGTATGCAGTTTTTATAGGAATGATCATCTTTTTCTGAAGAGCTCAAGTTGTATAAAATGGCTGTAAGATATTGTTTCATAGTAACTGTAGTGGAATCCCTTCCGCTTGATTTAAAGGCTTAATATAAGCCTTGCTTCAGCAAGTGCTTTGGTGCCTGATGCAGAGTGTGGGGCAGTCATTTCAGCCTAAGTGGAGAATTAGTCTGATTAAAACAGAACATGAGTAAAAGTTCTTTTTTGGAAGCATCAGCTTCCAGTTCAAAGACTTAGAAATGTGCTGTTCCCCACCTGCCCTACGCATCAGTTGCATGGCAAACTTAAGTGCCTCCAAGAAGCAGATTGTTGTTCTTTAAGTTACATGTTTGCCTATTCCACTTAGAGACTAGACACGTAATGTAAAACCTTAGGTTGCTTTCACCAAAGGGTAAAGTATGTTTTCTGCTGGGGAATTGGGATCTCACACTCTGTTGTAAGACTGACTTTGTGTTTTACATTACTTGATGAAAACAGACAAATTAGCATATTCAGCAGCATCCTGGGTTCAGACACAAGTGAAGCAAATAGGATCTTGTCCTTCCTTTTCAGTAGCCAGTGCTGTAACTAATATTTCCATTAAGACCATGGAAGCTTCTATGCTGGGTTAGATTTGTGGCTCATTTGAATTAGTAAATCACTTTGAGGTACTTAAGAAGCAGATGAAAAAAATTCAAATGGATTCTCAGCAATTCTAACAAATCAATCTACTTTTTTTGTGATTATATCTAGGCACTAGTATTAGACCAAAGGCTGAACTTTTAATAACCCCTTTCAAAACTGAAATTAATTGCCATTACTGAATACTTGTCCCTCATAGAAAAGATGTTATGTGTTTTTACAGTATCTGTCCAGTTCCTCCTAATTTTGTGTAACAGAAATAAATATTGCAAGAAGCAGTTTAGAATCAGTTTCATGAACATCTACCAGTGTGCATGTGAGCTTTTTACAGTATTTCTTGATAATCATGTAGCCTCTCATCTTCTGCATAATTAAATCCCAGCAGAACTTGTGGGTATCATTTAGATCTGTTGACTTTTTGAAGTTTAAATTAGCAGTTTCTTCAAAAATTTTCTTCATTATGGAAAAATAACAGCATCTTCATAGGGTACAGATATCACCAACATTCTCTGCATCTAAGACTGAAGAAACAAAATAAATAACCAGTGCAAAAGAAGTAAGCCTTAAACCTTCCTCAAACAGGCAAGCATAGATCTGTGATTTTATCATTCTGTGATTTTATTTAGAATTTCGGGAATGGCTTATTTTCCTGTGGTACTCCACCCCTTCCCAATCTCCCATAAAATACCTCTTAATTTGTCCTTGGATTCTTGCATTTGGGGGGAGTGATGTGTGTGCAGATCTGAGGTGTTTGCTCCAAGGGAATCCAATTCAGATGTTCTGAATTTCCTTCTTTCCCCCCCCCCCCCCTTTATTATTGTCACTGAGGTTGGTTCTCAGAGCACAGAAGGGTTTCTCTTTTGACTCAAGTAGCCTCCTGGGTGATGCAGACTAATCACGCTGGTTTATTACTGGCTGTCCTGTTTTTCTCTTTGTTAGTGCACCTGATTCTTCTCACTAGACTTCTGTTGCTTCTCTAATTTCTAGCAAAAGCTCAAATTCAACTTGGTCTATATAAAGAGCCTAATACAGTCATTGTGGAGCTCATATGGATGCTTCATAGTTATCTCTGTTCCAAAATATATTTTAATGCTGAGAAAAAGCTTTAATTCAGATTCTTTCCTATCTTGTTTCTATATTATCACAAAGAATATTTGAGGTTAAAAAAGAGATCACACAATAGAAAGATTCTGTGTTGGTGAGTCACTTAGATTAAGGAAAGCAAACTGTGTTGCTCAAAGTATTGTTTTTCTACCTAATGTACTATGTGCATATTGGATTTGTCTCTGTGAAACTTCTCTTACATAACTATCTGAGAAATATTGGCTTGAAAAATGCATTTTCAAGGAGCATCTCAGACAGTAGATTAGAAAATCTGTTCAGGTTTAATAAATCAAGAAAATTTAGAATTGTAGTGACAATTTTTTTTTTTTTATTAAGAAACACAAAGTTCTAACCCTTTGTTAGGCTGAGGTAGATTATAAATGGCACTTATTCCTAGGTCTTAGTGTATTCTTCCTTGACATAAGGTATTTTTGTTCAAGAAGGGGATTCAGCAGGCAGTCTGTATTTTAAGCCCTTAAAAAGTAATTTCCAGCTGTGCTTTCCAAGCTTAATAGGGTGTGATAGAAGGGAAGCAATACCAGCACCCTATGGGAGAGTTAAGGATTTGCCTTTATGTTCATGAACCTACATAAAGAGGTAGAGTTATCAGAAGGATGAGAGAGGTAGAGAAATTATTTTAGGACTAAAGCTCCCTCCTCTAAGTTCCTCCCTGGCTCTGCTGAGCAGAAGTGACTGGAGCAGTGGGCTGCATGTTGTGTCCTCCATGTGAGGGCAATGCCTTGGTGGCTGCTCCAGCCCTGGCATGTGGTGTTACAAAATATTTGGGGTTTAATTTGTTTAAGGCACGAGTCTTCTCAAAGTTAACAAAATGTTATATATGTGCTTTTAAAATCTGTTAAGGGAGAGATGTCTGTTATAAATACTATGCTCACTAAATCTGTTAGGGTTAATATAGTTTCACTCCAGAGCTTGAAGGTTAAAGTAGATGGAAAGCTGACAAGTTTTAAACTGGCCCCCAGTCCCCTGAGTCTGTGCCAACTGAGGAATGAGCCATTGTGTAGCTTAATTCCTGACCAGAAGACACAAGTATCTTACAGCCCATGTCCCACTCACCTCTGATCATGACCACAATGTTATTGACTGACTGTGCCTGGCAAGAAATAGAATAATGATCTCACAAGTGCCTGAAGCAAAATCCTACATTTGCTAATACCTGGTTTAATAACGGGTAGTATCTTTGCTGTATTTCACTTGACAGGGCTTCCTTCCTAACTAAAATCGGTTTCTTTACTAACTACTAACATGTTGAAATGTGTGAGTTCCTCTGCAATATTTTCAATAAACTGGATCCTAAATGCACAGACATTCTGGCAGTGATCTGGATGCCCTTGTGTCAACTGCCCTTCTGCTCAGTTTAATTGTGCTGTCCATGACAGCAACATCACTCTCGAGAGTGCACAAGTGTAGAGATTTCTAATATTATGTTGTCTGCTTGGACAATAAAAACTATCAGAAGGCACATACCCTGCTTGTGTTGCAGCTTCTGCTCTCACACAGGAATGGCAGGAAAGCACTTGCAGATGTTTCTGCCATAGACCTGCTGTCCTTATGGAAACTGCTTTTTTTTTGAAAAGTGTGTAATATGATTGTTAGAGCTTCCCTACTGGTTAGAATAGCAGTTAAGAGCATCCATAGTCGGATGTCTAGCCACTGCTTTGAATGCCTGCTGAAATGCATTGTCCCAAGGCATTTTGTTAGGATTGCAGGAAATTTGGAACAAAGCTGCGGATTTTAGCAGTTTAGCAGGAGGTGGCTGGCAGTCTGAGGCACAGATGGAGGTTTTTGGAGAAGCCAAAGCAGCATGGTCTTTCTGTTCTTTTCTTAAAACCATCCGAAGGATTAGATTTTTAGCACTTGAAGTGACTTAATTTAGATTTTCAGATAAAACACAGCAGGAGAAACAGTCTCTTTTTTAGTTCTCTTCCTCAGATTTTTCTGTGGATTTAGGATATCAGAACTGTATTATAATTTTATTTTGTTTAAGCAGCCTAGGATTGCAGAATATGATTTTATGCCATAAGCGAACTCCACAGCAGTTCTTGTATTTGTGGGATATATAAATCTTTGGTAATATTTGCACCTTTTTTAACCTCATGTTGCCAGAAAACTTCTTCAGAGTTTACTGTGGCATTAGACTTAACCTGTCGGTAGTTCTTTGCTCTTTTTTTTTAATGTGCATCTGAAAGGGAGGTGTCAGAAAAGTAGTCTTTGCATTCAAGACACTTGCTCGTTGGAACTAGTGGGAGGTTAATATTAGTTTTAATGGGTTCATATGCAAGGCCACCTGTAGAGATGCAGCTTAGTCACAGCAGAAATACAGGGAAGTAATGGAGAAGTGTGGGTGCTGTAGCCCCTGGCAAAAGCAGCTTTATAAGCACACCTGCATAAAGGGATTCATTAATGGCCTGTGCAGTGTGGTGTGTGCTGTCCTGCTGCTCTGCAGTCCTTTGGCTCCTCTGATCCATTTTTAAACAAATGCACGCAGACAAAAGCATTTGCAGGCCTTTTCTTGGTAGGCTAAATCCCATTTGACATACTGTACTGTTAAGAGAGAGAATTTCCTTTCTGCCTTTCTAAGCTTTACAGTGGTTTTCATGTGCAGGTACAGGGATGTTCTCTACATAGCTGTGAAATCATTCACTTGTAATTTTGTGTTCAATTGTGAACATGTGATTGCTAAAATTAATCTGAAAATTAGATTAGTTTATTGTGAGTAAACAAAAATAAAAGGCTACCAAAGTGAAAGGTTATTTGGCAAAGATTTAACAGTTTGGTGAGTTTTTAAATCTGTGCCTTAATAAACTTTCTGGGAAGACATAAAAGGAAGATAACTTTATTAGGAAGTCACAGAGGGCTGGTTATAAATGGAAATAGTGGAACATCATCGTATGAAGGGAGTATCTGATACTGGGTGAAATGCCTTGGCCATTATTTTATTGGTTTGATTTGTTTCTTTCAAAAGAAGCAGTGGATAACCAGCTTGATTAAGCAAAATGCTGAAAAATATATAAATGAGAGTAGTCCTGCTTTGTCTTGGAGATAAGCAGTAGCGTAAAGGTCTAGGCTACCTTGACATGAGAATTAAGTTATTTTAAATCCAGAAAGACCAAAAAGGAGGGAAAAAAAGCCATTGAGAAAAGTTGAGTTTGAATAGATTTTTTTGCTGCAGTCGCCAGTCCAACCCAGTAATCTGTAGCTACTCTGCTGATGGTGGTTTCCACTGTGGTAATAAATGTTGTGATGATTCTGTAATTAGAAAAGAAAAAAAATATATTCTTTTCTTCTCTTGCCATTCTTCTATGTTTGATTCCAAATGTGTAGAAGTGCAACTTAAATATTTGAAGTATAATTTAAATTTTTTAATGTATAATGCATCTTTAATTTTAGATCTTAGAGCAAATTATACTTATTCAAATATCTGTTTAGGGAAGTTTAATGATCTACTTAATGCTCTGCACCTCTTCAACAATCTCTGGGTCTAGAGAATTGCGTTGAAGTAAATTCAGTGTATTCAATATCCAGGTTTTCTTGAGTAATAACCCTCTGATTTTCAGTTTTTCTGGTATAAGACATTACTTTGATGTACTCTATTGTCAAGTGTTGTATACAAAAATGTCCCTTGGAACTGACTGTAACTTTGAAACGTTTTAACATGCTTAAAATGTTCCATTATCCTATGTCGTGCTTATCAATGTTTTGTTGCTTTTATAGATTATCTTTCTCAAGGGATAGATCTGTCTGGAATAGAAGTAATTGAAAATGACCTGCTTTTTATTGCAAGAGCTCGTCTTGAGGTGGAAAACCAGGCTAAAAGATTGCTTGAGCAAGGTGTGGAGACTCAGGTAAAATACACTTTCTTCTTTACTTCCTTTCAAAAGTGAAGTTGAGCTTGATTTCCTTTACTTTGTGTAGCATTGTCTAGTGGAAAATAAACATGAAAAAAAATCTTAGGTGAGTAATTCTTATACATGACAGTATTCAAAGAAATTGACAAAGCTGGTCACGTACAGCATTTGCCGGAAAAAAATTTTGCAGGATCTGACCCTGAAATTTGAGAGAAAGTAGGTGCTGATGTGAAGACTTTAACTGTAAACACTGTCACAAAAGCTTGATGCATTAAACACCGTATACTACACTGCCAAAATTGCCAAGCTTTACAGAGAAATATGAAAAATGCAGTTTCTTAAAACTGCAAGAAGATTTCTACATTTTAGCTGTGCAGAAGTATATTGGAAAGATTTGAAAGATTTTCCATTAAAACTTTAAAGAGCATTTTAAACTTTGAGGTAAATATTCACTGTAGGGAATATAAAAATGAATATGCATAATTACATTCATCCATATTAAATGTAATTATCTACATTTTAATAACCTGCCTACATTTATTAACTATTTGTAGCATCCTTATTGCTATTTTCTTGTCTTTTTCAAATGTAATGTTCTTTTGTCTATACTTTTTAGAAGTCTTTAAAAACTAAAGTATTTTAAATCCCCATTTCTAGTAAGAAAAAAATCTGGTACAAGTTTCTATCAATTTGCATTTTAAGTTAGAGAACAAAGAGGCTTAGAATAAGACATTTTTATGCAAGAGTTAAACTGCTCTGTAAGTCAATGTAGCATTTGTTTATGCAGTTGAAGGTTGACATGAAAATAGAATGTATACAGAATGGAAAACCTCTTCAATAAATTGGCTTGGTTAGACAATTGAGGATTAAAATGATCAATATATTTCAAACTTTTTCTTAGACCTCTCATTTCGACTAGTTTTCTGCAGTCAGTCCTGGTTGTAAATACCCTTGACTATTTACTGATAGCAAAGTGGTAGATAAAAACACTGTCATTTTTCACCTCATTACAATTCCAGTGTTGAAACTCCTGGCTATTTGAGAATGTTGTCAAGCTGTGATGGGACTTGTTGCAAGCTATGAAACATATAAGATGTTAAATAAAGATTGACCAAAGATATGGCCTAAGAAAAAGCAAGTGGACGCTTATTTTAAATGTAGCAAAAGTCTTCATCAGTGTGTTCTCTTTCTAGTTTTTCATGTCAGATTTGACCTTCTCTAATACTTTTCTCTTCATATTAAATACTAAAGTGGAACTGACAAAGAAACCCTGGGGAAATCAATCCCACTCCACCTGAAAAATTGACAGATTTATTAGGTGTTCCAGGCTGTATCCAGGTAATCAAGAGATTATTAAAGTATATGCCTGTTGTGCTTTAGCCAGGAGCCTGTTTCCAACAAATGGAAGATTGTCTGGAAGAAAATTATTAGTGCTTAGTCATATCAGGAGTGGGGATGTTTTCTTGAAGAGGTGTTGGGTTAGGCCTCACAGATTTGTTGTTGGATATGATTTGTGAATTTAATGTTGGGAAAAACAGTGTGCTTTAGAAAATGCACATTCAGGCATTGCCCAAGAAATCTAGACTTTGAAATATGACTAGTAGATCATATGCCTTTGATTCCTATTATTGTAGCTGTGTGTTTTATTGACAAGCTGATTTAGATTTATACCTTCCATGCCCTGAGATTTCCTGTAAGAGGACATGGCATCTTTGTCTTTTTCCTGCATTCAGTACTACAGAATTCTTCGGACGGACTGTCTTCCTGCTGGTGTCTATTCTGCTTGCTAAGTCTGTATCTTTGTGAATAGTGCATCTCTGGTTTTTTTCCAGGTTTCTTCACTTTTTTGATATTCATATCTGCAATTGCAATTTAGTTTTCACCTTTGTTTTGATCTGCTGTGTAAATAATACATGAGATCAGTTGCCTACATAAGAGCAAGCTGTATTTCTGTATTTCATCTAATACTTTTCAGCAATGCCTTAAGTAGGGAGTTAGCCTTATGTCTCCATTTCAGAGTATTTCAGTGTTCAACTGGAAGAGAAGTGGGAAGTAGAAATACATAAAAAAACTATAAATATCTCTTTTTAAGCAAAAGGCATTACAATTTGGTGAATGTCTTGTCTAGAATTCAGAGGTTTTTTTGGAGATGCTGCTAGAAGTTACTCTGACAAAAAGAACAGAACTAAAAACTTTAAACTGCCCTTTTCAACATTTTTATTTATCTCCTTTGGTTAGGTTAGAAACTATTTTTGTTATTTTGGTTATTAATTTAATGATGTATAAGCTAACGTGTATACACGTTTCCCCAAATAACCTTCAGCAGTAGCACAGGAAAGCAGATACTTACACCTAAGTAATACATTGTCTTTTTCTCTACAATGTAATACAAGTTTTTATAGCATGTCCACCACTGTGACATTTGTGTATTTCTCAGAAGAAATGAAATCTCTTTCCCCCTTCCTTTGGAAGTGTGGCATTAACCACTGACTGCTTCAGAAGTGAAGGCTTCAACTCATGTTCCCCATGGTATCTTAAAGCTGCCATCTGGGTTTAAAGTAGAAGTGTCTATCAGTGTGTCTAGACTTAACAGGCTTTCATAGAGCTGCCAACCATACTTGTCTTCCTAACCCTTTTAGAAAGAGTAATCTCTCTTTGCTATTGTTGACAAAAGTAATACAAATAATAACAAACCCGATCACAGAGGGGTACCAGTGGCTACAGGCAGGTTTTTTTATTGTCATGTATGCTTTGTTAGGCACTCCTAGTGCACATAGCACAGACTGATGAATTTTTGGTGACTTACAGAGCAGTTTCAAGGAAATAGATTCAAACCCCTGTCGTTATTGTTTAGTCCTGACCTCCTTGCTAACTTTCCTTCATGCTGTAAGCATGATAGCACAGAAAGCAGGAGAGACTCCTTTAGCAGAGATGTGTCAAACTTTAAAAACGTCACCCTTCTAAGAGAAGGGACAGCAATATTTTCTGCTTTAAAAGGAAAAAAAAAAAAGAGGTATAATATCCATCTTGGAACCACCTGAAGCATCCCCAGCATTTCTTTTGCTCCCAGGATGAACCATAGACTGGAGAATCTGGATTTGCTCTTGGCACCACTCCACCCCTATTTTCAACAGGAACATTGTGTAAAACAGATCAGAATAATAAGAGGTTACTGGGAACAAGAGAAGTTTGTTAAGATCACCATAGCTCAATTCCAGGTAGAACTGTTTTTCCAGGCACAGTGTTGGGGCTGCTGTGTTTACAAAGAAGAAACATTTCTCTGCAACTTAGCTCATGCTTCAAACTCTTTCTGCTATGTATTGACATGCTTAATGTGGGCCTTACAGCCAGGGATGACCAGACTTAGTTCCATCTGGTAATGACAGCACTGGTAGCATTAAGAGCCAGGCCATGTGTGTGCAGAAAAGAGTTGGAAAAGAGGACTGTGTATGATTAAAGATTGATTAAAATATGAATATCCATTTAGGTCAAGCAAGACATGGTGTGGAAATGAGAGTAGAACTCAGATTTCCATGAGTTTGCTCCTTAAACAGTTTGTCCTTCTGTGTGTTACAGAAACATTCTCTGTCTTTGATCATGAAGGGAAAAAATTTTCTTTGTCTCCTGAAGGGATTTGTAGATGTAAGACTACTTCTTTTTTGAGGTTTTGGATAAACTATGTGATGTTTATTGTCCAATTTCCCTTATTTAAGGTGTGGAAAAATTTATTTGCCTGCTTAGCATGGATCTGGAGAGAATTAAATTCACTGATAATTCATTGAAATTGTTCTGATGATCATGTAGTGAAGTGTCCTGATCATGTTAGAGGAAAAAAAAAAAAAAAGTAAACTTAGTAATTGTCCTGTGTGCAAATGAATGTTAAATTGTGTCTGCAGGTTTTTTTAAAATACATAGATTTATTTTTTCCAAAATGATGAGCTTTGCTTATAGAATAAAAAAGGGGGGGGGGGGAACCCAACAGAAATAAATCTAAACTCTAATTCTGAAAGATATTCAAATGCTGTATTTGTATACACAGGGTAAATAGGTAAACAATATCATCTGAACGAAATTTTTTCAGTTATTCAGTGTAACGTTTTCATACTGTTGTCATTTTGAGCATATTTGGGAACATTTTGAGTTTTTGTATTGTAACTCATCAAGTAGAATTTGTTTTGTGAATTGTTCTGTTTTGAATTCTTTTGCATACTGCACCATTCCTCTAAGTTGTTGTTTCTGGTACAAGTACAGCTTTTTTTTTTTTCTTTTGAAACATTAAAAAATTATTAACTAGATGTATATGCATAATTGTTCCTGACTAATGCTATTCAGTGCCTGAGAAAAGTGATGGGTGGATGTCTGCATAATTAACCAGTTGTCTGGAGGTGATTATTCAGAAGTTGCTCAATTTATCTGAGTTCAGGTCCCCTACACTGGGTGTTTTTGTACAGTACATCTTACAGCATTATGGAAAAATTGGTGAAATTAATCTGAGATCTTTTATAGACCAGCATTTAATCTCTTGTCAAGGATCTCTAATAGGTCTCTTCCTTATCCCCAAGGGATTGGAGGGTAAAGTATGCACATGATTGACCAGTTTTCCGGACACAATCATCAAGTTGCATAATTTATTTCATTTCAGGGCCCTCTGAGCTGAGTGATTATGTAGCACAACTTGCAGTGTTATGGCAAGATTGGTGAAGTTAATCTTAAATGTGTTCAATCTAATGTCAAGGATCTTAAGCAATATATGCTCTTTATTATCCTGTGGCAGCATTTTCCAGTCATACAAATACACTGGGAGATGTTTGAGATATTTAGAAATTAGGAATGGATGGCACTGGGCTCCATTTTTCACTTTTTTGATGAAACATGAAAAATATGATAATGTTGCACTTTTAAATTGCTTCCTATTATTACTGTCAGAGGTGTGGATAGCTCTTGGAGCACGACTGTCTTGTCAGGGTCCTGTGATCTTGAGTTTCTCGGTTTCAATCTTGCCTACTTTAGCAAGAGTATATGTTTCACTGGAACAGCCTTTTTGCTAGATTAGTTTACGATATTTTAACACTTTGATTTAGTATGCCTGCTGTTTTTTGCTACTTTAGTATCATCTTCAGATGAATGCTTTATAGTAAAGTGGACTGTGCAAGTGTATGAAAATGCTGTCTAAAGTTGTTGTCTCTATGGAGAAGAGCTTGACTGCAGAACAAAGTCTAGTGTCATAAGAGGATGTCACTTCGAGTGCCCCACGGTTGTGTAGTAGCCTCTTTAGTGTTCATCTTTAGTTCATTTAGTTTAGAATCTGTTACATTACCCACACTGATGTACTAAGCTAGTCAAAAGCAAAATTTTAGCTTCCAGATGTTTTTGCCTGCCCTTTGCTGCTTTTACATATTAGCTTTCATATTTTGTCATACCTTTTAAATGATTTAAGCCCTCGTGTACTTCAGAATGTCAGTGGGATTGATTGCTGTTATGTAGATGTGCATAACTGCATACGTGAGCATAATTGCAAAATAATCATTAGAATAGCAAATAAAGTATAAAAAATTGAGAAAAGAACCCCTCTAATTTGGCACACAACCATTCATCTTTTTTATCCATATACTGTTAGTTACCCCCATAAAAAGCCTGAATAACTGGAGTTGAAATGCTACTTTTTTTAAAGTCATAGAGTAATCGTTGCTTTTTTCTTTTTTTTTTTTCTTTTTTTGTTCTGGCATTTATTTCTACTTTGAAAGCTAGTGGTTGGAATTTAACTTCATCACTGTCAAAAATTTAACCAGTATAGCACACTTTAGGCAGTAGTTGTTATGTTTCCTTATTATTCCACAATCTTGATTCCCTAGGGGAGATCCTGATGGAAACTAGACTGAGACAGTTATTTCATAATAAAGTGATTGACTACAATATGATATAGAAATGGAAGACATTTTTGATTATTCAGTTTGAAGTCAATTACTTGAATCTAGAGTAAGAAAACTGAAGTCTTATCTGTAAAAAAGGAAAATTGGAACCTGCTTGCTACTTTTGGCATAAGGTGACGGTGGTAGCTACAGTTGACTTTAAATCATCTAGTTTTGCTGAGTGAAGACAGAGTATGAGATCCACAGCTTTGTATTCAAATTCATTTTAGCCACCCATTTTTCTGCTTTTTCTAATTCTAATGTGGGCAGAGGAGACTTATTTCAACATGCCATAGCTGTCATATTGGCTTTCATTGTGAAAGATTACAGTGGCACTTGAGTCTGTTTAATTAAAATCCTACTAACTTATACTGTTTCTGTTCTTTCATTTACAATAGCTCTGTATACACATAGAGAACTTCCACATAATGTGAAGTGTTTAATTATCTTTGCAAGTTTTACTCTATCCTAACCTTTAAGTTTCTTTGTCATAGAAATATATTCGCATTGCATTATTCAATTTTTTTTTTCGTCTTCAGTCTTATGGTTATGATTTTCATGATCTTGTTAACTTGCTAAATCAGATTCCTTCATCGAGCCATCTGGTGCATGGCACTACTGAAGGAGTTTTCAATAAATCTAAATTATCTTTTCCTTGAACTGTTCTGTTAAGATGTGGTACAGCGTAGTATGGCTCATCTAACAACCAAAAAATACCTTCCAATTATGTATCTGTTATATCCTACATCTGAATGGTGAACTTCATGGGGATTAACCAAACCTTATGAAATTTTCCCTTGCCTATTCTGGTCTAAAAATAATTCATTTTATCTTAAAGTATGATCTCATGGAACTGAAGTGTTAACTGTGCCTCGGTAATTCAAAATCACCAAGCTAGACACTAAGAATGAATTTATACCTCTGAACTCTGGATTAAAATAAACCACAGATTTCTCTGTAACATAATCGGCTGATACTGATATAACCTAGAATATCCTTTCAGTTTCCATAGGAACAGATGATAGAATGTTTGGAATCTTGGAATAGCTAAAATGAATGTCTGACTTCAAGATAGTTCACTTTTATTTTTCAGCTTGCAACCCCTGCATGCAATGACTAAAAATGTGCCTTAAAAAAGAAAGGTGAAATATTGGTATAACACATATTTAAGTGGGTTTAGAAATAATAAAAATAAAATTAAAAATAAAAATAAGGTGTTCTTGTCATAATTCTTCAAGCGTTATATCTGTGTTTTATTATGCACATACAAAAAGTTCAATTCCATAGGTGAAGAAAAACCATTAAGTATTCCTTTGTGTTAATGGCTCATTAAATGTTTTAAAACAACAACAAAAAAATCTATCTTGTTGGTCATCTCTAGATTTCATCTCCAGCCATTGCTTCACCTCACTGTGTTACACTGTATAGGTGTATTTTCTCATTGGAGTAATTTGTGCAGCACAAGAAAACTTCATGTAGCCAGAAAGAAATGATCAGCAAAACTTAAACAGAATATACAGTTTGTTGTTTAGGTAACTTTAGCAAGAGATGATTATTGAAGAACGGGCAGATGATTGTTGGAGGAAACATGCTAGCCATAGCAGTACTTGTTTTATTAGGTGTTTGACGTCGCTTTAACAGGTCATGTTGCTAAATCAGAGAAGACATGCTTTGAGTGTAAAAACATTAGCAAGATTTAAAAGATACCTCCTTCTTTGAGATGAATGGATACATAACTCCAATATTGATGTAGAGGGAAAATATGGAGGTCTTGTTAACAAACCATTGCGAGTCTGAATGTCTGTAACCTGAGGCATCGTGAATGCAGGTGGAAATGAGAGTGTGTGACTGACTGTTCAGTACTTGGGCACTTTTTATTTGCTGTACCTCCAGCATTTAAGATAGTTGATCTTTAAACATTTTATATATAGAAATTAGGATGGTTATGAAAGAAGTAAAAAAGAAGCAAAACAGGGAAGAAGTAACAAGTTGACTGTGATTCTCTTTTCACTGGAACAGGTTTTCAGTCTGAGAATGGATCTGCATTGTGCTAATGCAGTTCAAGTAGTAACCTTTTTCAAGTATATTCCAAGCTTATTTTCAACTACCGTTCATATAGAAGACTCATGAGAGCTGCAGTTTTTGGAACATATGGGCGAGTTTAATAGCAACATTTCAAAAATAGAAGGATTTTTAAATAAAAGTAATATGCAGGGCTTTCCTGCTCAGTATTTGAATATTATTACTATGGTAAATGTGCAGGGGACCCTGTGTCACATGTTACTTTCTGAATATTGATACTTTTTCATTAATGATTTTGGTTTGCAATTTTGCAGCACCCTTTAGGAAATTGCTCACAAAGTGTGTAGTAGGTGGCTTAGGTAGCTATTAGAAAACCTCACTCCACAGGTGAGCAAATTTGGTGAAGTTCTGAATGACAAGAAGTAAACAGGTTCTTAACACAGTATATGGGTTTGCAAGTTTCTATGCCTTAACAATTAGGCTGCACTGGCGTTTTTTAACTGGCCTTGTTTCATGAAGATGCTTTTTTTCCCCCATATGAAAGTAACATTTTTTTCTTAAACAGATCCTGGAAGCCTCTATTTTCTCACCCAGTAATAGCTGCAAATGTAATTGTTCAACTTCCGAAGTACTTTGCAGTTAAACTAGAAAAGGCATTGTGAAATGAATGTAAATTTTAGTTCTTTAATTTATGTTCAGCAGAAGGTTTCCTGGTGTGGGAGTGAGCACAGGGGGTTCGCCAGTTGGGCACGGAAGAGCCCCTTGCCTCCCGTCAGCCGCCTTTCCCAGTTAGCAGCTCGTGCTGAGAGCGAGCCTGCCTTCCCAGCTCTGGCTGTCCCCTGGCTGTGCGATGCTCTCACCTGCATTTGACTCCACATCCACTGCTGATAAACTCCTGCAATATTCAGGGTCGGGTTTGGCTCTTATAAAATTGAAGATTACTATGTACCAGATACTGAAGTTATGAAATGTCTGTTAGTAAAACAAACAAAATGCACAGGAATTCTTTTTTGAGAGGAGGCTCTATGGGAAGATACCGTGTTACAATATATTAGGGGTATGGTTTTGCAATCAAATTTAATTAGTTTGAGGTTAGAGAACACTTTTTTCCTGTCCTTTGGATTTTTTTTTTTTTTCAAATCATATTAAAGTAAAGAACTGATAGGTGAAACAATTATTGTTTCCCAGATTCGGATTCGCGTTGCCTGACTAGCTCTGGGTTGGTAGCAATGACAGCAGCTTCCATCACGGTACCTAGGCATGTCCAGCCATCCTATCTTGCTCATTTTTCATCTGGATACAATTGTACAAAGGCCTCAAAATGCCTTCAAAACCATCCAATTTAAGAAGTCCTCTCACACTAGCCATCTTGCTGTATTACTTCTATTGATTTCCAAGCTGTGACCCCAGCTGAACCCACCACCTGTCATCCGAGGGCCCTGTATTGGTATCTGAAATGCTCCTGCAGACTCCCATGGCCCAGGCAAGCCCAGCAGAACTGGGAACTGCCACCTCCTTTTCTTTTAGTGTCCCCTGGACCCCACTGGAGGAGGGGTTGGCTCAGAGGATTACTTGTAACTTGGGTTACTTGGCCAGGGGAGTGATGTTTCTGGTTGGTCACCTGTTAGCATTCCTGGCTATTAATTGTACTCCTGCTGGACACATGTTCCAGACAGCCCCACTGAGATGTTGTCAACAGCAAATGGAGCATGAAACAGCCTTCCCTCTTCCCTTCTCTCAGTCCCAGGTTGCACACTGTGGTGTAAGGAATTTGTAATTAGTTGATATGAGGCATTTTAAGCAAATATTGAAAATAGAAGAAAGCAGGAGACTGCATTTTGAGGAGAAACCTGCTTGGATAGACACATGCATATTTAATCAGTCTTCAATAATTCATATAATAATAATGTGATGCATATGGTAATACAAGTGTTTAGTAATGGTTTTGGCTGAAATTTTAATACCTAATTGGGAGTTGTTGCCTTTTATTTTGTACCTTAAAATTCTTTGGGAAAAGGTAGAATTAGCTTAAGTAAATTGCTTAATATTTCTGCAAGTATGTGTGTTATACATATTTAACTGAAAAGAATTAATTGATGAAAGTCATTAAGTTTTTCTTAACTAAAAACTGTATCTGATTTTGTACAATATTTTTGTGCCATGACCTCTTTCAGTGCCTTTCCCAGAGAATCCATCACTATCTAAACTGTCATTGTTTCCTTTTCTGTTTTTCTTCTGACAAGGTACTGCTTTATATTTGCTAGTCTGATTTTTTTTTTTAAAGATAGCTGCAACAAATAGCATAAAATGCTGATTTATGTTATAAAAACAGCAAAAAATGGGAAGATGATGTTGGTGCTCAACTTTCTAGTTTTTACAACAGTTTATACATTTGTGATACTTTATTAAAATGCTGAAGTTAAAGTTGTATCTTTCCTTTCATATTGACCCATTTTTATAATGCCATAAAATTCCTCAACTTTTCATTAAATGGACTTTGGAGAATTTTGGTAGCATCTCTTTTACAAGCTCTTTAACCCATTGTGGTATTTCTTTGTGTACAATAAAGTGAAGATTGTTTGAGCAATTATTTGAATAATCAGTAATTTATATCCTGAGGCAGGTCCAGCATTTCTGCTGTGTAAACATGTTGGAATTGCAGAAGAAAGGAAAGCATAGTTGTCTTTGGAGGAATTTCATACCAGAAATCCAAATATGCAGATTTTTTGCAGGTCCACCCAATTTATTTTCAGAACCATAGTTTTGCCCCACTTTCACTTTTCCAGAGTGAAAGGCTTTTGTAAATCAGGAGGGAGCAATTAATTTCTCAGTGAATACTTTTGGGAAAACGGGAGTACTTGGGAAGTACCTGAGCATGCATTTTCAGAAGCCCACATTTTAGGGAGGATCTCTTCAGGGTAATAGAAATAGCATAGTACCAAAAATACTCATGAGAGTGTTTTATCTAATCTAGCCAGAATTAGTTCATGCCAAAATACATCCCTTGTATTCTGTTTGCTGAACCATGCTGAAGTGTGCATGACTGTTGCTGCCTCTGTTGGTCGTACGGAACATAAGCATGGAGGTGAGTGCCCACGCCACAAGTTAGATGGGGCAGGATGTTGATGTTTTCTCTCTGTTCTCTTTGGTCACCAAGTAGACATGTAACCAGTTATTGGGTGCTGATACATATTCCCTCTCCAGAGCTCGGGTGGTGCTCGTGTTTGTGCAACTCTTCCCCTCCAGGACTGGGGAAGAAGGGAAACTGGAAGGTGAACTCCATTCAGTCTTTCCCTCCTCCAGCACTGTATATGAGCAAAGCTGAAATGTATATGCATTTGGGGAAGAATGTGTGCTGTAGTGGGAGTTACCAGCAAGGAGGATGGGAGGGTGCCATATGTTCTCCTGCACTGCAGGTTTTACTCTTCCCTGGAGACTTGTTCTAAAAGCCTACTGATTTCTTGTCCAAAAAAATGTAGTTGTCGTGTTGTACTTGATCAACATTGTAGAAGATTTGACTGTTACTGCTTAGTGCTGCAATCCTTGTATTTTTGGGGATGTAAGCACTGACTTATTTGAGAAAAGCCTAAGTCACCTTGTTCTTTGTTGTTAATGTTAGGTGAAGGATTTTCCTGAATTCAGATCTAGGGCAGTATTTATTTATTATTGCTATTGGGTTTTTTGTGTACTGCATATTAAAAACCATGTTCCTCAAGCATGTATGTATCTCTCAGTATTGTTATGATAATGTTACTTGGTTGCTTTTTGCTGCAGGTTTTTTTTTCTGCCTAAGGAGATGTTAATACATGAGGTCTTCTTCATTCTGTCTGTCTGTCTTGACTCTTGTTTTGTCCCCTTTTAAAATGCTAACTAGGAATCTGAATTTCAAAATTCTCTGCAAATAAATATAAGCAACCTTTTCACAGACTGGAGATTTTATCAATTGCTGTGTTGCTACAGCTTATTCTTCTATACATTTAGGAAAATCACTCCCCTTAATTTAGGATCAGCCCATTTCATCATCATACCTAAGAATTAAATTTAATCTACCTCATGATCAAGGATATTTTTCTTCTTAATAGCAAATAGCATTCCTCATGGAGACTCTGTCCATGTTTTCATGTATGGTGCAGTGGGAAAGCATCACTGTGTCGAGTTTGTATTGCTTCAGTGCAGGCTATAAAAAAGCCCATAAAATTAATAAATTCATGGTGTTCTACAGTGAGCTAAGAGATCTTGTGCTGGTGTAATCTGACCTGTATAGTGCTGGACACAGACATTCATTAGATGTTGAGCTGTAAGCTGTGAAGAATAAAATCTGTTATGTGCTGCAAATTACATTCTAAAGCAGGGGATTTGATAGCGAGTTAATTTTTATTGGACTGAGCAGTGTTGAATTTATTTGTTTTTACTTATTTTAAAATAAATTGTATAGCCATATAAATAAAGTAGTCTTTCTGAGGTGGTTGTCACCAGCAAAACTGGTGACAAAAATAAAGTGAATCATTGAAACAATGCCCTGGCACGTAAACATCTGAAAATTGATCCCATGCATGTTATTTTAAAATGCACATTTATTAATAATGAGGTCTGTATTTATACTTTATGTTTTCTGCTCAGTTTAGAAATCTTACAATTTTATACATTATCTTTGGGATTTTCTCTTCAGAAAAGGTAAGTTTTATCTTAATTCTAAGACAAGTGATAAGAATGTTAAAAATGTTAGGTTGTTTTCTTCAACTAGAACATTGGTCTTACATGAGGTTTTTTTTAATCCACAACTGAAGTCTTTTTCCCTACACTGCAGGTGCCTCATACTTTATGCCTTGATAGTTGTATATGGAAGAGGGACCTTAATCTTACATCTTGATACATAACTGTACTTACATATAATTTCTCTTGCACACTAAACTTTTCCTGTGAAGACTATTTCCATTGCATTTGTATGCAATTTTTATGAACAAGTGATTCATTCCCTTTTTTTCTTGAAAATTATATTAGTAAATAAAGTGTGCCCCAGGTAAAAGTACTAAATGTTCTGAAACACTGCTATGTTTTTCACACATAGTACTATTATGTATTCCAATTTCTATAAGGGATATTTGCACCTTTATTGTCTGTACCACACTGTGGCCTTGTTTATATTTCACAGTAGTTAAGTTCACAGTTTATGTATCATTGAAACAAGGGAAAATACCAGGGGGATAGCAGCTGAGTTTTAATAATGGATGAGGAATTGAATTGTAGTGCAGTAGTTTTCCTAAAGCTCTTTTAGTTAAGGATCTTTGTCAACAGTACCTTTGAATATTTTATATGTACTGAAGTTTGGCAAAGCTCATAACATTCGTCATTAGTTTTTAGTGTCCACTTCTACCTCTCAGTTTGTGGGTTTTTTGGAATGGGGGAGGAGCTGGCTGAATTAAAGTTAAGGTTCTAATTATTGTCCTCGTCTTACGCATTAGGTCCAGGTTGTTCCCTGATGTCAACGAACACGTCTCTTCTGTAGACAAAAACTGTTGTGCAGGTTCAGGAGGCTTTGACGCAGAATTCATGAAAACCTGTCAGAGAGTGTGACTGTATATATGTTCCAAGAATATTATTTTAAGTGAGAATTTATTGAATTTTATCTCTAAGAATCATTATTGATTTTGTTTTGAAGTCACAGGGAATTTTCACACAAACTAGTGTAAGTGTGTATTACACACTGTAAAGAACCCTGCCGGCCCAAACTGTTCTATGGTACAATTTACACAGCATCCAGTTATGCAGCAGCATCACATGCAGCAACATCACATCAGACTAGAGCACGAGGCACAGTGTCACAGTCAGCCAGGGATGTTGAGAGGTAGCCTTTTTGTATTCCCCGGAGCTGGGATAAAATTACAGACCAGCATTACAGGCACTGCATTAACATTTTTAATCAAAGACAGAGGTCTTTTTTTCTTTTAAAAATATGTGCCCCTAAACCAGAGACACTTCATAGTTATTGTGAGTGAAATTCATATTCTGTGTGCCTTAATATGGCATTTCAGTTTGTACAGGCTATGGTGTCTTTGCTTTGTGAATTCTAAGCCTGGCCACCTGTATAAATTGTGCGCCATGATGGTCTGTTGTCATTGACAATTTTAGTAGTCCTATCAACTCTTCTGTATTTTTTAGATCCATGAGAATGCTGAACAGCACCAGAGTTAGGTCAGACAGTGAGAGACACAAGTGTTCAAGTGTTGTACCCTTTCAGTTTTGAAGTGAACCATATAAATACTGTTTCAGTAGGGTTATCCCACCCTATTCTTTATGTCCATCTTAAGGCAGTTCAATCTGTACTGTGTTTGCTTGGCTTAACTAAGAAAGAGTCACTTAAAGTAGTCTCAGCCTTGCTTCAAATCAAAACATGTTACGTCTTCTATTCAAAGGTACGTTTCTCTGTCACAGAAATAAATTACTTCGGTTTGGCATGAGTTGTTTCTGACAAAGCCATTTTGGCTATTATTTAGCACCATATTAAAATTTCCTTGTGCATATCAAAAGGTAATTTAACTGTGCAGTCAAATGTAAATAACTTATTACTCTGTAGCAATAAGAGTTACAATATTACTGTGCTGTCTGATAGTCCAGTTTTGAAGAACAGAAACGTATGAGATGCTAATTTCAGAATACCTCCAGTGTTAATGACTTTGTTATATGAGAGCTTTAAACTCCTTAATGTATTGTTTGGGTTTCAACTAAAGTTTCTGGGAATTTGCTCAAGTAGGTTAGCAATTAAGTGCTTTCTGGACGTAATTAGTGGAGCATACTGTAATAAATGAACTTGCAATCGCAAGATGTAGATGTGTTCTTAAAGTGCATCTTGGATAATGAAAACATTTACAACCTATATCATTCATGGAAAACAATAGTACTCCTTAATATAATTTGCAATGAATCAGTGAACTCTTTTTCTCCTTCTTCAGCCCCCGCTGCTGGCAGTTATTTTAAGATGAGAATTAACACTTACGTATATACAGCTCCTGTAAATTAGATGGATTAAAGAAAGCACATTTTTGACAATGCTGAAGCTGAAGGACCTTTTGTAAGGTGGGCTACACATCAACTGTAAATGTGTAGCAGAATTTTTCTATGTTTATGAACTGTTTATGAAAAGCCTGGGTCACTTGTTAGGTAGAAAGCATATTTTTCTACTTGTTCTAGTCTTTTACTTCTCTATGTAGCTGTACATATCCATTTAGGAAGTGGGAACAGACATTTTTGTGAGTTACTGTAATTGTTTCTCTGACGCCCAAGTGAGATGATAAAATGGAACCAGCATCATCTACTCTGAAACTTTTTTTAAAAATTCACATAGTTAAAGGCAATTTCTGACCAGCTCTTGGATGTGGAAGTGTCGACATTCTAAAAGTGTTTCACATTACTTCTCATTTTCTCCTCTCCCCAGAAGCTGGAGAAAATACATCTACTTTGCCAAAAAAAAACCCCCAAAAACCAAAAAAAACCAAAAAAACCAACAAAGGGATATAGAAGATACTAATGTAATGATGCAAATTTGGAATTTGGCCAAATTCAGAATATTCTAAACTGTGCTCATTCTGTCTCAGTAATAGGATTTAGAAGAATTTAGGAAAAGAGCACAGGAAATTTTAGGAATATAAAACCACTGTCACAAGAATAATATTTGAAGTATTGAGGTTATTTAGTTTATCAGGCAAATAAGTTAGGCAAATAACATATGTGTAAGCATGTAAAACAGTGACAGCTACAGAAAAGAGAAGAGAAAGTGGAATCTGTTAGACTCCTACAACATGTTTCTGAAAAAAGGCACAACAGTAAGAAAATTGATTTGTTAAGTATTAACATCAGTACCTATGAAGATGCTAATACAGAACGCCTTTGAAACAGTGACATTTAAAATGTATATTTCAAGGATTTTAATGTGTATCATTTATGGACAGTATTTCCATTTAAAATCTGGAAAATCTCTGAAGGGGTCTCTGTATCTCAGAAAAGGGGCAGTTATCTGCCTCTCTTAAGAAGGTGGAACTTTGTTCCTTTTATTTTTCAGCATTAATTCACACTCAAGTGAATTAGTCAAGTTAACGGAAAATCACTGGTGTATTGTAGAGGCTTGACAATACATTTGTCTCATGAGGAGCTTTGGTTAATCATTTTACAGTTATATTTAAAAATAAAGTACACAGTCATAATACTAATTTGCTCTGCTTTCTCAGTAAGGCTAGAGAACTCAAAAAAACGCAAAAAGAGAGTAGCAAAAATTGCATTACCATTGTTTTTGTAATAAAAAAGGAAAAATTGTTAACCACTAGTAACCTCTTTGCTTAGGAGAATATTAGAACTGCAGATACCTACATTTAGGAAAAAGGACATGCTAGGATGTGTTTTACCTCTTGAAAATAGCGAAGTACTGAAAGATCCAAGTGGTATTATTGTGGTAAAGTGTTCATGTGGAAGCGTTCTTGTACATTTTGCAATTTACCTTTTTTCAAGGATATCTTCAACTGCATTTCAGTGCTTATTACATGTTTCACAGGTATTGATGACCTTTACAACAATGTGAAGGCATATTTATATATGACAATTAGTGAGGCTGGAGAAAAAGAATGGATTTTTATCAGGAGGTTATAAAGTTCTGCTTTACTAACTTCTTACACAATTTATTAACTAAGATAATAATATTTTAACATTGAAACATTTAAAATTAAAACTTGTCATGCTTTAGTATGTCCCTAATGCCAAGACTTGGCTGGAATACATGTTGTCAAGAGGTCAGTGAAACATTACTTTCAGTTGTAGTTTAAGTGTGCAGTGGTTACAGTTTAAGTAATGCAGTAATTTTGTTATATTGTTCATATTTTATTTCCTATGTAATTGTCATTATGGACCCATATATATAGAAAAGTTCTTGAGTTCTCAAATTCGTATCTTCTACTCAATTTTTTTCATGAAAAATAAGCATTAAAAGACACTTTAACTTAGATATATATAAAATTCATCCTTGGTTTCTCACTGCTGCAAGTTAACCTCATTGAAGTCTACAACTTCCTCATGAGGGGAAGAAGAGGAACAGGCACTGATCTCTTCTCTGTGGTCACCAGTGTCAGGACCTGAGGAAATGGGCTAGAGCTGTTTCAGGGGAGGTTTAGGTTGAATATTAGAAACAGGTTCTTCACCCAGAGGGTGGTTGGGCACTGGAACAGGCTCCCCAGGGAAGTGGTCACATCACTAAGCCTGACAGAGTTCAAGATGTGTTTGGATGAGACTCTCAGGCGCATGGTGTGACTCTTGGGGATGGTCTTGAGCAGGGCTAAGGGTTGAACTCAGTGATCCTTGTGGGTCCCTTCCAACTCTGCATATTCCATGATTCTGTGCCATAAGTGGTGTCACAATGTTTATCCAAATGACATTGTCACAGGAAACAGCTATAATTAGCCCAAATGTTCCCCTTTTAGGAATCCATTCAAACTAGATACTGCCTTTTTGAGTTTATTTTATACAAGTCCCCGAAAAGGTCATGCCCTTCTATTGCAAAATCTTTTGCCTCTCTTTTTTTTTTTTTCTTGAAAAAGCAAGCTAAACAATACCTGAACATAATTAAGTCTTCTGTCATGCAGATGACACAAACAAGTATTTACCACCCAAAGAAAATTACGTAAAGTCCCTGGTCTAGAGGTTTTGTAAAAGTGATACCATATTAGGTGTCAGAAAAGTTCCACAAAGTTCAGAAGTGTGAGGAATTATGAGAAGATTTGTGTAGGGCTAACCTAGGGGTAATTTAACTTGACCCCAGCTGTTTGGAGCTGTGAAGTCAGAAATTTCTGCAAGAGTCAAAAATCTGTATGATAAACTGCTGATGTATTTTAGGATTTATTCTTACATTATCAAATCCTCCTTTGATCCCTTAGAAGGTTAAAGAATATTTTATTGCTCTTGAGATTTTGTATGCAGACAGACACAAACATTTTCCCTGATGTGATTCAACAAGCAAAGTTCAAATGATCAATAAAACCTCATAATTTCTGTGATGCTGCCTTATAAGGTTCTTTGTCAGCAAACAAGGAGAGTGAACAAGGTTTCATCACCTCTCTAGAGAAACAGGACAAGTCAATAAGGCAAATGTGGGATTTTTTTTTTGACTGACATCAGATCATAGGAATCATTGCCATAGCTTGTCTTAAGTGTGCCAAAAAAAGAGAAGAAATTATAGTCTGTCATTCTAGAATAGTACATTTTTTTAATACATTGCAGATTGTGCACTTTATCTCTTAAAACCTTTTTTTACAAACTTTTTATTTCTGTGACTCCCATTTTAAATCACAGGGGTGAACAGAAATGCCAGCACTTTAGTATATTTTGCTCCAGGGAATATTTGTCTCCAGGGAAGAGGCTCACGAACCAGGATTTAATTCAGAAAAGAAAATAAGTCTAAATTACTATAATCAGTGAATTTTTGCTCAGATTGATGATAAATGAGCTGATACTTTAAAACTTTAATATAGGTATCAGTGTCTGTAAGGATTCTAAGGATCAGATGAGTAAAGAATGAGAAAAATATCTAAAGTCTTCTTAAGTGATGACTGTCCATTAGGAACAAATAAACATCATTTTGTTCCAAACAACAGAGCCATTGCTTCTGTGGCTGTCCTGGGTACATGATGGATGACATAATTTTTTTCTTCAGGATTAGGCTATAGATAGAAGGCCTGTAGGAGAGATATTCATTTATAAATCAAAATCTGGAGCTAGAATCTATCAAGAGGGTCAGAAAATGTGCCTAGGATGGCTGAGAAGCTGTGGGTGATTCCAGATGATAGCATGATTACAGTGTATTACTGACTTCTGTAGGCTAGAGGTTAGAGGGGTGTAGTGTTTGTAGTATTTGTAGTGTTTGTAGTGTTTATCTGCTTATTAATCATACAATCTGAGAAGTTAAACTGTTGTTTATTTGTCTCAAAACTACCTCTGTGTTTCTGCATAGAATGAGATGTTACAAGACAGCTTGCTGTGAGGTGGTAAAAAGCTGACATGTTTCAACAGTTCATTTATTTTGCATGTTTTGTATGCTTGTAGAGCAGTCTTCCCTGTCTTGACCCTCTCACAGCTTGCTGTCTGAATGTTTTGACTGTGTTTTGGTGTTAAATAATCATTGATAGATGCTTTTCAGTACACCTCTTCTGCTTTAAATATATTCAGGACTTGTCTCGGTTTGATACTAGACCAACTGGCGCTGGAGTCTGAACTCCTAATCAGATGTTTATTATTATTATTGCAATTGTTATAAGTTTATGAATATACCACATATTTCCTCCCCCAAAGAACTAACTGTGCAAAAGCTGTATTCAGTAGCAAACCTTTTAATGGACTGTGCTTAACCATGCTGTGTTAATGGGCTGTTTTAAGTTGATTCAACCACTGACAATTTTTGTGTAAAGCTTCTCTAGAATTCTGCCAAAAAATAATAGTGTGAGACAACTTGAAAATACTCTGACTGCTGTATGCTTATAATTTGGCTAGATCCAACTTTGGAGTATTTTGGAGAAATACTCTTAGGCCATCTTTGAGATTGTTTCTTCCTGGCCAAAAAAAAGGCCATTGTGCCTTGGAGAAGAATATTATTTATGATGTGCTGCAGGCAGAGGATACGGAGTTTTACTGCTCTACCACAGACCTGCATGTGGTATGAGGATGTAGAAAGCAAAACAGAGCTGCTTTTTTTCTGAAAAGCTGCAAGAGAAGATTTGTGGAATACATAGTTTCATGTATATACATACATGAAGGCTAAAAAGATCCACTGAAACTATAGTACTCTTCCTCACATTTTGGACATTCCCACTGCTGTAGACTTTCACAGAAAACATGTGTTGCACCTGGCTTTCACAAATATTTCATAGTGCACTCTCCTTAGAATCTAATACCTTTTGAAGAGATGTTGGTAAGAAAAGAAAGACTTTATAATTAAAAAGTAATCTTGTATTTTCACTTACCTTTAGTTTTCCCTGGAATAATTAGGAGTTGTTTTGTACCTGTTAGTTGAGTGTTAGAAAAAAATAAAGTAGAGGAGGGTGTAGTAAAGGGTGTAGAGAGTAGTAGATGCAAGGAAGGTGTCAAAATAGCTGAAGGTATAGTAGAATATAATCTACAGTTATAGTGAGTATCTGTGGTAGGCTTTTCAATGGAAAAAAGACCAATTTTTATTTCCAAGGATTAAAGCACATAGCTTTTATTTAATTTTGTGGTCTTTATGTTATTTGTCTTAATCCAGCCTTGTAAAAAGCAGCAACTTGTCATCAGAATAAGAACATAAATTACAGTTATATTTTCTTTGTTTTGCCCTTTTTCTATCAAACCAAAGAGAGTTGGGCATTCTTTTTACCTTTTCTCAATACATGGCTCATCTTCTTCAGTTTGGCTTTTAGGATGCTGCTGTTTGCCTCCTCCTTCCCAGCTGTTCACTAGAAGATTCAGGACTGAAGCCAATTCATTTGCTTTCCTACTTTATTACCAAAAATGGCAAAATTTTGCCAATGTTGTCATTTTCCCATTTCAATAATAGATAATAAAGTTACACATGGGAGTTTTTACATATCTTCAATTTTTCGAGTGTGGGTGGAATACTATTTCAGGCTCTTACTCTGAAATGCTAAAACATGAAAGACTGTATTATGTTGGTGGTTTTTTTTTTCCATGATAACCAATATTTTTAGCTTATTTCTGATTCATCTGAATCTGAGATAAACTATCAAAGGCACAGATACAAATGGCCATGTATGTGCCCTGGGTTTCCTTGCTCTAAACTCCTTGGGAAGACAAACTGTTTCAGACACTTGCTGTGCAGAGAAGAGGGGACAAACCTCCCCCAACTTCTGGAAATGTATGTTTTTTCTTTTTGCATTTTGCCAGAGGAGGAATTTTCTTGACATCAGTTGTAATTGAGTTTGATAGGGACTAGTGTGGAGGACAAATTCTGTTGAATATAAGGACATTTAAATGCTCTATTGTACAGGATATCTTGTTTTTATTGCCTTTTTAAATGCTGTATGGCATAGGATAATTTCCTGTTCCAGCTGGTAAATGAGCCTACCAGGGGTAAGGCCCTGGTCTGCCTGCTGTTCACAAACAGAGAGGGGCTGGTGGGAGATATGGTGGTCGGAGGCCACCTGGGACACAGTGACCATGAAATAATAGAGTTTTCAATGCTCAGGGATGCGAGGAGGGCCATCTCTAAAACTTCTACCCTGGACTTCCACAGGGCAGATTTCAGCCTACTCAGAAGACTGGTTCAGAGGGTACCTTCGGAAACAAGCCCTGAAAACAAAGGGGTCCAGGAGGGATGGACGTGTTTCAAGAAGGAAGTCTTGAACGCACAAGAACAGACAGTCCCAGTCAAAAGGCGAGATGGCGGGGAAGACAACTGCTCTGGCTGAACAGGGAGATTTTGAAGGAGATTAGGGGGGGAAAAGATACCTTCCTGACTGTGGAAAAAAGAACTGGCTACTCATAAAGGGTTTAGGAATATAGTTAGGTCATGTAGAAAGAAAATTAGGGAGACAAAGGCACAATTTGAACTCAATCTAGCCACTTCTGTTAGGGATAACAAGAAATGCTTCTACAAATACATCAATAGCAAAAGGAGGGAAAGGAAAACCTCCATTCTTTGTTGGACATGGCGGGGGGGAACATAGTCTCCAAAGATGAGGAAAAGGCTGAGGTACTTAACACCTTCTTTGCCTCAGTTTTCAACAGTAAGACAGGCTGTTCTCAGGACAAGTGGTCTCCGGAGCTGGTAGACAGAGTCGGGAAGACAAACAGCACCCCTGTAATCCAGGAGGAAACATGACCTGCTGAGCCACTTGGATCCTCACAAGTCTATGGGACCAGATAGGATCCACCCAAGGGTGATGAGGGAGCTGGCAGAAGTGCTCACCGAGCCGCTCTTCATCATTTAGCAACAGTCCTGGCTCTCTGGGGAGGTCCCAGATGATTGGAAGTTGGCGAATGTCACGCCAATCCACAAAAAGGGCTGCAAGGAGGACCTGGGAAACTACAGGCCTGTCAGCCTGACCTCAGTGCATGTCAAGGTCATAGAGCAGATCATCCTGAGTGCAGTCACCCAGCACCTATAGGATGGACCAGGGATCAGACCCAGCCAGCACGGGTTTAGGAAAGGCAGGTCCTGTCTGACCAACCTGATCTCCTTTTATGATCAGG